>CM053579.1:22688661-22790671 GCA_028646485.1 Cryptoprocta ferox
GTAGTCTTTAAAGAGTAACAGATTCCCTCCCAGAGGGATGCTGAATGCTTCAAAACTGCATGCTGCAATCAGAGGAATAGTTTTAGACCAGCAGTTCTCAGCCTCACCACTACTGGCATTTCAGGCTGGATAATCCATTGTTGTGGGGTCTGTTCCATGCATAACAGGGTGTTTAGCAGCATCCCTGGCCTCCTACCCACTAGATGCCAGTAGGGCCCTTCCCCTGGGTTGTGACAACCAAACACATCTCCAGACAATGCCAAATGTCCCCTGTGGGCCAATTCATCCCCAATTGAGAAAGGCTTTTTGAGACTAACGGTGATGCAAACTCTTTTGTTTCCTTGCCTGTTCACTTTTTCTCAACCCCTCTTCAGATTTTAGCAGTTTCTTTTTTCCCTTCCCATCTTCCCTCTTTGTATTCCTTTCTTCTGAAGACTTTGTTGGTGGGTTTCGATAATTCTCCAGTTTAAAGCATAATTTGTGTTGGAAACCACTGCTATAAACTAAATGTTTAGATCTCCTCAAAGTGCATATATTGAAAACCTAATGCCCGAGTTGATGGTATTAGATGGGGCCTTTGGTGGTAATTAGGTCCTGAGGGTGGAGCTTTCATGAATGGGATTAGTGCCCTTATGAAAGAGATCTCCTATTGCTCCCTAACCCCTTCCACCACATGAAGATACAGCAAGACCCACTAGCTGCCCACGGCAGACCCGGTAGCAGTCTGCAACACGGAAGAAACCCTTCAGCAGAACCCTACCATGCTGGCATGCTGATCTTGGACTTTCAGCTTCCAGAACTGTGAGAAACCTATTTCTGTTGTTTATAAGCCAACCAGCTTATGGTATTTTGTTATAGCAGCACAAATGGAGTAAAACGACCACTAAACAATCCATTTAGCTCTAAGGTTTCCCCATCCCTGCCAATTGGTTTTCCTTTTCATATGGTGACAACTCTTCATATAATTTTATTCACAATTAACTTGTCATATCCTGCATTTCTCTGTGAGGGTCTTAAGCAAGTGGAATATATTTTGACACATCGAATGTATACCAGTTTGTATATATATTTAATTGGTTTGTTTTCTAGAATGCAAAAAGCTGGAAAAAAGCAGTATATCACTGCTGACTATTTGGATCAGTTGTAGACAAGGGAGCCCAGAGTGACCTCCCAAGCAACCAGCAAATGATCCTCTACCCTTGCATATATAGCCATATGTTCCTTCCTTCCTTCCTTCCTTCCTTCCTTCCTTCCTTCCTTTCTATCTATCTATCATTTTCCTTTCTGATTCTATTCCTTTTTCTTCTACACTCTTATTTTCCTTATGTTCACTCTTTATTCTCTGTCTCCTGCATTTGCTTTAGATCTACACTATTCTTGGGCATTTCTTAGCTCTTCTGACATTGTTCTTTGCTGAAAAGCTTACAAGGACACAGGAGCCTAGAAGAAAATGGCACATTAGGGAAACCACACATGACAGGGTGGCCAGAGCTGAGAGGGCATTGGAGACAATAGCAGTAATGAGGTGGAGAGTTCTATATCGTGAAGGACTTTATGAAATAGTATGCTTTCATTTCAAAAATAGGAAAAACACAGGAAATCACAAAGAAGAATAACTACAAATTCCACTACCCGAAGATAGTTACTATTAAGATTTCCATGTTTTCTTCTAGATCAGATCTCTGTGGAATAGGGATTCAGAGTGAGAGTTGTCTTTATTTTTGTGTGAATGGGACAGCAAACAGTTGTGGTTGTACTGTATATATAAATTCTGTTTTTTCCCCCAACATGGAAAATTATTTATTGCCTTAGAAATTATTTGGTTAATGGGAACAGAAATGCCTTAAAAGTAAATCACATAAATAGGAGGTTTTTAAAAAATGGCATAGGATAATTTCACAGGGAAAGAAAATGGCATTGAGTACCGCTTTGCCTAATAAAAGATGGAACTCTCTCTGTTGTTCTTTTGCCTTCTGAAGCCACGTGATGTCTCATCACTATTTCTTTCTGCATGTATTCTCTCTTCTCAGGCTTCATTTTAGATGGCACTTGTTTATATGTCCCACTATCATGTAACTCCAGCTCTGGCTCAACATGACCTTGCGTTGTGGCTTCCCTTAATAACTGGTCTTCTGTGTGTAGATTTCTGAGAGAGGGAGAGCGAGGGGGAGAGAATAAGATTGTGTCTGAGGTTGGCTATCCAATTCTGCTCCAATTAACTATGGCTGCAAGCAATGCGGAGTGGGGTTGGGACAGTCATAGGTAAGGATGCTCTGTCCAGGCTCTGTTCTGAGAGTCGAGTCAATGATCAGCATAATATGCTTATGTGGTTTAAAATTCTTAATCTGACCTCATAATATTCCATGGAATGAATGTATTATGCTCCTTCCATATTTGAGTCTGCTCTTTTAGCCAGTGGATGAGTAAGGAGATTGAGGATCCTGGGTGGGATGGTTTTAGGTGAGAAGACTGGAAGTGTCAGACAGCACTTTTGCTCACACTTTGATTTAGTCAGATCTCAGTCACATGACCATACCTAATGGAAATGGTGACTGGGAAATGTAGTCTGTGTGCCCAGGAAATGAGAACATGGATGTTGGTGAGGAGAAGATAGTTTCTGCCTTGGACCACTTCTTTGATTTTGAGATTGATATTTCACAGGATAGCCATGCCTTTTGTCAGTTTGTCCCTCAGAGAAATGTTATACTGGATATAATGTTAAAGGACTGATTTGAGTATCATTTCTTTCTTTATTTTTTAAATTTAATCCAAGTTAGTTAACGTATAGTGTAATAATGATTTCAAGAATAGAATCTAGTGATTCATCACTTACATACAACACCCAGTGCTCATCCCAACAAGTGCCCTCCTTAATGCCCATCACCCATTTAGCCCATTCCCCCACCCACTTCCCCTCCAACAACCCTCAGTTTGTTCTCTGTATTTGAGTCTCTTATGGTTTGTCTCCCTCTCTCTTCATCTTACTTTTGCTTCCCTTCCCTTTTGTTCATCTGTTTTGTATCTTAAATTCCACATATGAGTGAAATCATATATTTGTCTTTCTCTGACTGACTTATTCCACTTAGCAGAATATACTCTAGTTCCATCCACATTGTTACAAATTACAAGATCTCATTCTTTTTGATTGCCAAGTAATATTGCATTGTGTGTGTGTGTGTGTGTGTGTGTGTGTGTATATATACCACATCTTCTTTATCTATTCATCAGTCGATGGACATATGGACATTTGGGCTCTTTCCTTACTTTGGCTAGTGTTGATTGTGCTACTATAAACATTGGGGTGTATGTGCCTCTTTGAAACAGCACTCTTGTATCCTTTAGATAAATACCTATTAATGCAATTGCTGGGTTGTAGGATAGTTCTATTTTTAACTTTTTGAGGAATCTTCATACTGTTTACCAGAGTGGCTGCACCAGTTTGCATTCCCACCAGCAACGCAAAAGCTTTCCTTTTTCTCCACATCCTCACCAACATCTGTTGTTGCCTGAGTTGTTAATTCTAGTGAGTGGCATTTCTTATTTTATGACATTATAAAGCATGTTTGCCTTTATTTTTAATTTTTTTAGAATTTATTTATTTATTTTGGGAGGGGGCAGGGACAGAAGGAGAGGGAGAGAGAGAAGCAGCTCTGAACCATCAGCACAGAGCCCGACAAGGAGCTCTAACCCACAACCATGAGATCATGACCTGAGCTGAAATCAAGAGTTGGATGCTCATCCGACTGAGCCACCTAGGTGCCCCGCATTTTTGCCTTTAATGTACATGTATGAGTAAGACCTACAAATCAGTGAAAGCTAATATAAGGCAAATGTTGATCAACACCCTTCAAAAGGTGCATTAGAATGATAACCTCTATTTTTAACCTGAAGATCTTAGTGGGAAATGCTTAGGATCTATCCTTACTGTACTCCTTTGTAATTATTTTGAAACCCTCTTTCTTTAAAATAAGGTGTCTTTGCTAATATAGATTATAATTCAATTAAAACAAGTCATTCAGAAAATTATGCTGTGTCAACTGGCTCATAAAATAAATGAGGAAGATACATATCTGTAGAAAATGAGGATTAATAAAAAGATAATCAAGGTATATAATACTCTGCCCAGTACCCACTCCTCTAAATACATACATATATACATACATACGTACGTACATACATGAATAAGCCAAGTAGCCAGTGAAACCAATTCTAGAAAACCAACAGGTTGCTCTGGTAAGGAAAATTAGGAATGGACTTTCAGGTTTTGTAAGGAGAAATATAATTTAATTTCTTTACAAAATCAAGAATTTAAAAAAATTCCTAGAAAATTTGGGATCAGGTTTAATTTTAAACATGTGCTCATAAATTTTGCCTAGGTCACCTGTTTATTTCCATTTAAAATGGTCCCTGTTGGGAGATGATCTACTGAAAATTCTGGAGTGGCATTCCACTATTCCATCATGGAGATGATGTGTGTACAATCATAAGAGGATTGAAAATCTCACCCACCAATAGCTTTCTAAATTTTTTTTTAGTGTGAAGGGATTACAGCTTTCACACCATACTTTAGGACCCAAAGTACTATTCAGTATAAAGAAAATGAAAAATTGGTAAGCTTACTTATCTAGGTAAATAATCTTTATGCATTGGTCTGAGCCTTTTAATACAGGAATATTTACATTAACAGAAAATATTAAGTTGATATTTGCCCCTCAACTGATGTAGGATTTTTTAATATCATTTTTCAAAGAAATTTATTTTAATGTTTATTTTTGAGAGAGAGAGAGAGAGAGCGAGAGTGAGCGAGCGAGCATGTACGAGCAGGGTAGGGGCAGAGAGAGGCGGACAGAGGATTCACACTGGGCTCTGTGCTGACAGCAGACAGCCCGATGCGCGGCCCAAATTCACGAACTGGGAGATCATGACCTGGGCTGAAGTCAGACACTTAAGCGACTGAGGCACCCAGATGCCCCTAAGAATTTTTTTAAAAGTTTTATTTATTTATTTTTAGAGAGATAGAGATGGCGCGAACAGGGGAGGGGCAGAGGGAGGGGGAGCGAGGGAATCCCAAGCAGGCTCTCCACTGCCAGCGCAGAGCCAGACATGGGGCTCGAACCCAGGAAACCACAAGATCATGACCTGAACTGAAACCAACAGTCGGACACTCAACCGACTAAGCCACCCAGGTTTAGTCAATTTTTTACATTGAAGTTACATCTTTAGAGCATGGATCTAACTTGGAAAATGAGAATGAGAGGGTGTCTTGAAAGGGCATTATTTAAAGTAGAGGATAATTATTTATTTTAATTTATTTTGGGGTCTACGAAAGCAACTTGATCAAATATAGAATATGTGATAATTTCTTTCTCCAGCATTTATATATCTATGCCAGCACTCCTAGTTCCAACTTATCTCTGAATATCCTGTTATAGAAATGTTTAATTTATATAGGAAAGTCCAATGCACTATTGCATAAAAGATGTTCTGATGTCTCCCATATTCTAAAGAGGGAGACATGACAATTCACTGTGTACCCTCCTGATATCAGTTTGTCATTTCTGTAATTTTAAGAGTTGAACCAAATATTTCCATAAAAACATCTTCAGTGGAATACTAAACAATATATATTCACTTTGAAAGGAAAATGCCAGATGATCATGTGAATTAAGAAGACTTTATTACCTTAATGATTAACATTATCAGTGATATCATGAGTTACTATGTACACAGTGGTTAAGTAAATGGGTTTTATTGTTTGTGCATGAATTTAAAAATATTTATGGAGCATCTATGGAGTTTGCTAGGCACCATTCTAGATGCTTAGGATACAGCAGTAAATAAGTCAGACATTCCTAAGCCCATGTAGCTTATGTCTAGTAATCAACAAAACTGAAATAGATTCCCAGCTCTGTCACTTACCAGTTGGGTGACCTTGGGAAATTTATTTAACTTTAATAGCTGATTCTCAGCCTCCTAAACTATGAAATATGGATAATACCATCTTCCTTTATAGGGTTATTGTGAGGATTCAGTGAGAAAGAAGCACAAAGTACTTTAGCAGAGTGCCTAGCACACAGATGTTGTTGCTGTTGCCATTATTATTAGCAACAATTGTTTTTAATTATTAGTAGTTTTTATTAGCAATAATTCTTTCCTTACCCAAGTGTCTTACAAAATGAGATGAAATATGAATCAGCTATTTCTTTGAATTGTTTCTTTTAGATTATGTGAAAACAAAATGAAAGCTTATAGTTGTCCTTTTACATTCAATAAACCAAGAGATATTTGCTCACAAGTAAAACTTATTTTAGAGTTCCCAAGCCTCATTCATTCTGCACAATGAATCAAGAGCCTTTTAGAAGAAGCAAAGGCATCATACAAATCAATATATGTTCACTGAGTGCCTCTGAAGTATGAGACAACATACCTAGAATTAAGACTTGGTCCCTGCTCTCAAGGAATATACAATACAGGCAGGGCGGATATTCTAATTAAAAGAAGAGAGGGAATAATAGCCACAAAAAGAGTTTAAAAAGAGCTCTCCCATTAGCTACTAACTACCCCACTTGCAAAATTACAGTACCAATCTAGACCATAGAGTATTCCATTCAAGGACAAATTGTAGAACTAATGCTTAAGCCTAGAAAAATTAAGGCTTAGATAGGATCCTGAAACTCTTTAAAAAGAAAAAAACCCACTTAAAATTATGAACAACATGGAGAGAGGGTAGATTTTTTATAAACAGTATGTAATGCTTGGAGGGGATGTATGGGCAGGGGTGGCTTAAAATTTGGAAGAAAGAACCCTTGAGCAAATAAAATGAAATCTTTCTTTATATAGCTGTTAGTAGGGAAATACAATTTGCTACCCCAGGAGGTTGTTCAAGCTGGTAATTCCACTGAGGTTCAAGAAGAGTTTTTATCCTAAAACGAAGTGTGAGGAATGGGCTACTAAAGAAAAGCTAGATATGTTGAGGTTGATAATCTTGACTGGTAACCACAGTTTTCTGCAAAATAGCACTGGGTATCCTTGTCAGAGAGGAAAATGGGACTGTGACCCAGCATGGCATTTAAAAAAAATTATAATGTTTTTTAGAGACATAAGAATAAATATGTGTGAATAGACATTTCTCCAATGATGATATAAAAATAGTCAATAAGTCTATGAAAAGATAGCATCACCAGTCATCAGAGGAATGCAAATCAAAACTACAATGAGATATCATTAGGGGCTGCCATCAAAAAAATAGAAAATGACAGGTGTTTTCAAAGATGTAGAGAAAATGGAGCTCCTGTGTGCCATTGATGGGGTTGTAAAATGGTGCAACTGCCATGGAAAATGACAATGGAGGTCCCTCAAAAAATTAAAAAGAGAGGTATTGTATGATCCAACGATCCCACTTTGGGGGTATATATTCAAAAGAATTGAAAACAAGATTGCAAAGAGATATTTGCACACCCATATTCATAGCAGCATTATCCACAATGGCCAAGAAGTGGAAGCGGCCCACATGTCCATGGACAGATGAATGGATAAAGAAAATGTGGTACTATATTTACATATAATAGAATCTTATTCTGCCTTGAAAAGGAAGGAAATCCTGTCCTATGCTACATGTGAGGTACCTTCAGGACATGATGCTAAGTGAAATAAACCAGTCACAAAAAGACAAATACTGTATGATTCCACTTACGTGAGGCATATAAACTAGTCAAATTCATAGAAGGAGAAAGCAAAGTGGTGGTTGCCAGGGGCTGAGGGAAAGGGAAAAAGGACTTTGTTTAATGGGTATGGAGTTTCATATTTGCAAGATGAAAAATTTCTGGAGATCCGTTTCACAACAATAAATACTATTGAACTATACCTTTAAAAATAGTTAGGATGGGGGCACCTGGCTGGGTCAGTCGGTAGAGCATGAAACTCTTCATCTCAGGGTTGTGAGTTCAAGCCCCACGTTGGGCGTGGAGCCCACTTAAAATGAAAAATAAATAAGATGGTAAACTTTATATTTTGTGGTTTTTAATCACAATAAATATGCATTTAATAATTTTTTTAAAAAAAGAATAAATGCCTAAATTCCACCATTCTATCTGAATGTAATTTGGCCATAATAACTTGACTCAAGGCTTTTTCATTGCAATCTTCTTTTTTTATTTTATTTTTTAAAATCAACCTCAGCTGCGAACTGGAAATAAGTTGAATTCCTTCTTCTGGGTATAAAAATGAGTTAAATGCTTATAGCTAAGGGAATACAGGTTTAGCTATTCATCTCATAAGCATGTTTACAAGATGTAAAAGAAAAAATTTCATTGGTTATTTATGCATCTGTTGTTAGAAGGCTGTAGATTTCTGTCTATTTCCTATAGAATTTTAAGTGCCACATTAAATCACATTATTTAGCGCTAACAGATACCCTCAGAATTATGTAGCATGAGGGGTTTAAAAAGAGAGAGTACATTTTCCCCTTTTTTATAGATGATTTTAAAATCCTTACAGGAGCATTTATTATATTCCCACTTACCACCACTGGGTCTCATCAGTCTCAAAGATATTTTTTTTTCAATTTCCTTATATGCCCATTTCCTTTTGGCAATATCTTGCTTTTCCTTTTTAAATTTGAACTTGAATATTAAAACAGATGCAAAGCAGAGTACTACTTACACATAAACTCTTGAACCGCATTTTTATCATTTGCTCTGTGCAAAAAACCCAATTGTATGAAATTGATAGCAACATTTTAGTATATCCTCAGGTCCCCAGGGAAAAGCAATGTGCTTAGACAGATGATCTGATTTTATGAGCACATAGCTGAAGTCTAGCACTGTGCATTTGTCTTTATGCTCCTACTTTTTTCAGGGACTATGAAAACACATTTGGGCAGTAGTTTCACTTTCCAACAATGGACTGCAAAGCCTAGGACAATGCATAGCATTTGCAGTGCTGTTTTTCATGATGCACATCAAAGTATAGATTCCTTGAGCATGGACTCTTAATCTCAGCTTGTTAATAAGAAAACAGGAACCTTAGTATATGAACTCATTTTATTATCTACCCTCACCGAGGATTGTGATTTGGATTCGACTCAAATACAAATTAGTGTAAATGTTGCTCTGCTACGACTGCTGAATTTATTCATTATGCTGTAATATTTTACTTATGAAACTGCATTTGGAAATCCTTTGGTGTATGTCATGATGAAATTACAGTGCTCAGGGATATTGATTATTGCTTGTAATTGCCATCATAATAGCCGACAATTCTCTGTCTTTCTTTGTCTTTCTTCTTCCCCTTAATGATATACCAAACCAAATCAATATCCAACATATGGGGCCACTTACATTGTCTCTAAAATCCAATTGTTCTCCTTCATAAATATGTAAAGGATCGAAGATTTTATCTCCAATCACTGGGGAAAAAAGCACCCCATACATCTGGGTTTCCCTTTTATCCCATAGGAACCTATCAGAGTGTTGCTGTACAGGATTGGTTATGCCCAAGTGACATTTTGTCATTTCCAGAATAACCACCAGGTCATGGTGAGGAGATGGGGAGATAGTCCACTGTGCTGTCTCTAAAGTGCTACACTTCTTACTCTCTAGTAAGTTAGATAGCCAAAGGGGAAAACAGGCTGGGGAGAGCTAACCAGGCATTAAAGAAGAAATTCACCTCCTTGTAAATGGAGGAGACCATTTCAGGGATTAAAGAGGAAGTACAGTTAAATGGAAGGAGCATAATGCTGTGAGTTACCTTTTTAATATATTTATTCTTATTTCTACTGTGTACTATTTCTTCATTCTGGGGATACATTAGGTGCCTTGAGAAGCAACAATAACTCCTTTATGTTCTTAACAACTAAAGGGTAGCTTCTTTGTAATGCTTCCCTATTCATTCAGAATAGTTAAGATGGTCTTTAAAATTTACTACAAGAACATGTGACATAAAGAAAAATAGACATGTATCACATAGTACTGTTGGAGCAGATTGTATTTGTTTAGCCTGATCAGTTAACCCTGGAGATTAGAACCTGGTAGTGATCCAGTGAAGACTGGTTGGCTGGTTAGCATAGGGCAATAGAAATAGCACTCTCTTTTGAAAGTTCCCAATTCCAAGCTCATTTTATGCTATTAACTACCTATGTTACTTTTAGGTAGTCCATTTCATTTTCTGGGCCTCAGTTTCGCTAACTGCAAAATCAGGATGTTGGGCTTTTAGAAGATTACTGACATTCCTTCCATCTCTGTGATTCTGTAGCTGGCATTTTCATGCTTGTCACTGGTCCCAAGAGAAACTGGGTCCGAACAGCTGTGGGTTGTTACTGAGTCCACTAACTGCATAACCCTAATATAGTGTACTGTCATGTCGTGGTTAAAAGCAGTGACTCTGGGGCCAGCCTGCTTGTGTTTGAAACTCAGCTTCACCAATTACTGGCATGGGACCATGGACAACTTACCTCTCTGTGCATTGGTTTTCTCATCTATAAATGGAGATATTTCCTTTAATGGCATTGTTGTGAAGAGTAAATGATATAATACTGTATTTAGAACAAAACCTGGCACAAGTAAGCACTTAATGAATGTTACCTCTTATTATCATTATTATGATAACTACTATTAACACCACCGTTTTATTCCTACTAAACCTCTTTTGGCCTCTGTTTCATCATCTGTAAGATTAGAATAATAGTATCATCCTCATACACATATGAGAATCAAAAAATTACACATAAGATGCCCTGGTGTCTAGCCTTTCTAGGTGCTCAGCAAATCATGTTTATGTAAATAGAACCAACTATGTGTGTGGTTGGTGTTAAGCAGTGCATTTTTTCATTCACCCCACCTCCCATCTTTTTGATACTTGTTACAAATGCAATACAAGCTCAAGTCAGAGAACATCAGAAAAATACCCCTACTATCCCAGAGGTAACACAAGTTACTGGTTTTCCATGAACATAGATATTTTTTATTTTAAGAATTGTATCTTGGGGCGCCTGGGTGGCTCAGTCGGTTAAGCGTCCGGCATCGGCTCAGGTCATGATCTCATGGTTCGTGGGGTCGAGCCCCACGTCAGGCTCTGTGCTGACAGCTCAGAGCCTGGAGCCTGTCTTCAGATTCTGTGTCTCCCTCTCTCTCTGACCCTCCCCTGCTCGCGCTGTCTCTCTCTGTCTCTCAAAAATAAATAAAAAAACATAAAAAAAATTTTTTTTTTAAAAAAGAATTGTATCTTGTTGCCCATACTATTTTTGAAGCCTACCTTTCTTCCCTTGGTCATATATGTAAACACTTTTCCTAGTAAATATTCTTTTACAGTACAATTTGTGATGGTTGTATAGTATTCTACTATGTGTTTGTAAAATAGTTTAAGCAAATACCAATTATTGACCACTTAGGTGTTTATTTTGTACTATTACAAATAACACTGCAATGAACAACTTGTTATATAAATTGTCAGCCACATCATTTCCTAAGGATAAATTTCTTTAGGCATAATTATTTGGCAAAGAATATGCATATTTAAAGTCTTCTGATACATAATGCCAAACCCCCCTCCAGAAAGGCTTGTGAATGTGTTCTATTCTCAGCAACCCTGCCCTTTAAATAACCTTTACCCTCATGACACTAAAGCAAAATTCTCTAGCGTGGAGATATTTCATTAACTGGCATGTTAGGTAGTTGTCTTCTCCTCTAAACATATATGCTTTTCTCCTTTAAGCATATATGCTTTTCTTCTATAAAAGTCAAAGTTGGGGGGTGCCTGGGTGGCTCAGTCGGTTAAGCGTCCGGCTTCGGCTCAGGTCATGATCTCACGGTTCGTGGGGTCGAGCCCCGCGTCTGGCTCTGTGCTGACAGCTCAGAGCCTGGAGCCTGTCTTCAGATTCTGTGTCTCCCTCTCTCTCTGACCCTCCCCTGCTCGCGCTGTCTCTCTCTGTCTCTCAAAAATAAATAAAAAACATAAAAAAAATTAAAAAAAAATAAAAGTCAAAGTTGGAAATCAGTCTTAATATAGGCTTAATGATTTGCAGATTTGGTCATATGTGACAAGGTGATGTTGGCTCTCTATTTTGTGGAGGGGTTTTGTGTTGTAGTAGTACAGTAAAATGTAGCACCATAATGTGTTTTGCCTAGCAGTGCCTTTTACTGCCCCAGGTGGCACAAGAGAGAGGTTAAGATTAAGGATTTTGGAGCCAGAGTGACCTGGGTTCATATTCTGGTTCTGTCATTCACTTACTAGGCAAATTTAGGCAAGTTTAAAAAAAATTTTTTTTAAGTTAATTTATTTATTTTTGAGAGAAAGATAGAGACAGCGAGCAGTGGGGGGCAGAGAGAAAGGGAGATAGAGAGTCCTAGGCAGGCTCTACGCTGTCAGCACGGAGCCCAGTGCTAGGCTCGAACTCACAGACCATGAGACCATGACCTGAGCCGAAATCAAGTCTGCCCCTTAATTGACTGAGCCACGTAGGCCCCCCTAGGCAAGTTTTTTAAACCCCTTTAGGCCTCCGTGCCCTTAAATGCACAATGAGGATAATAATGCAGCCTATTTCTTTTTTTTTTTTTTAAACTTTATAGTTTATTATCAGGTTGGTTTCCACATAACACCCAGTGCTCTTCCCCACAAGTGACCTCCACCAAGACCATCACCCCCCCATTACCTTTCCCCCTTCCCCTTCCCCCCTCAGTTTTAATGCAGCCTATTTCATATGAGTGAAGACTATCTGAGAGAAACATTTAGCACAATGCATGGCACGCTGCACTCCGTAAGTGTAAAGTGCATGCACAAAAACATACTTCCATGTATTTGTTTTTGGCAAGTCCTTACATGTCAATAAATCACTACTGTTTATGAAATATCTATATTACAATAGTCATGAGCAGTCAATAATCATCCTGTAGTAATTCAAACATGACAGCAGCACAAAGTTCTGAAACAGGCAAAACTAATGCATGGTAGAAAAACTGCTAAGTAGTGGTTGTCTGGGGAAGGAAGGGGTAAGGATTTACTTAGGCAGAAGGAAACATCCTGGGGTGATGGCAATGTTCTGTATCTTGATAAGGGTTTATGTTGCAAAGGGGATTGCATTTGTCAAATCTCAGCATATGTACACTTAAAATTTGTGCATTTCATCATGTATCATTTTTTATTGAAATATATTTACATACAACATTGTGTAAGTTTAAGGTGTACAGCCTGTTGGTTTGATCCATTTATATATTGCAATATGATTGCCATTGTGGCATCAGTTCACACCTTTATGACATCACATCATTATCATTTCTTTTTTGTGGTGGGGATAATTAAGACCTCTATTAGCAAGGCCTAATACAATATTGTCATCTGTAATGACTCTACATTAAATCTTCAGGACTTATATATCTACTAGTTGCAAGTTTATGCTCTTAAACATCTCACCTGTCCTCTGACCTCTCAGGCCCTGGTGACCACCATTCTGTTCTCTGTTTTTATGATGTTCGTGAATGGACTTTGAGGGCATTGTGCTAAGCGAGATAAGTCAGACAGAGAAAGACAAATATGGTATGATACCACTTATATGTGGAATATAAAAGTTCAACTCATCATGTATAAATTTTACATTTAAAAATCTATAAAAATGTTGAACTCTAGGTAATATGCAAGTTGAAATATATGAAGGGAAGTATACCGATGTATGCAATTTACTTTGAAATGCTTAAAAACTAAGATGGACTGATGGATGAAGACAGGAACAGAGAGACAGGGAAATATGTGGTAAGGTTGGTATAGTCGTCTGTCTACTGTAGAATCTAGTTGGTGAGTATATGAGTGTTTACATAAAATTTTTTCAACTTGGCTGTATGTTTGACAACTGTTATAATAGAATATTGCTTGAAAATATGTCTACGAAAGCTAGTCTCTAAATAAAATACTGGTTTCTAAGACATTCACATTTCAAAGATGCCTGATGATACTTCTCATTTCTGCATTTGAATCAACTCTTGAGTATCATAGTTAATGAAAAGGAGCAGTATAGCAAATAACATCAAACGTGGAATGTTAACACTCAAGAGTAGAGAAATTCACTAGCCAGCAAGTCAGGGAACAGAAGACCTCTTTCTGCCTCCTAAAGGTCTAAAAGGAGGAAACAAAAGGAGACCGCCAAAGGCAATTTGGAGTTCACTCCTAGGTATGTGACAATTTCATGGGACTCCGCCAGTTCTCCTGAGCTTTGTCAAAACCTGATTGAAATTAGTGCACTTTGTGTCTTTGTAACAACTGGCTTTGGTTTTTATAGCCCAAACTTTTTGTTTCCTTTTTGCAGGCATTTCCTGTTCAAGCATGGATCTGGTTCCTCAGCCCTCTTCAGCGCAGCCGGTCAAAACTACCCTCTGACGTCCAATACCGTGTACTCGCCCCCTCCCAGGCCACTTCCTCGAAGCACCTTTTCCAGACCTGCCTTTACCTTCAACAAACCTTACAGGTGCTGCAACTGGAAGTGCACAGCCTTGAGCGCCACTGCAATCACAGTGACTTTGGCCTTGTTACTAGCCTATGTGATTGGTAAGCCTTTTTTTCCATGCCTCTTTTCTTCTTAATCAAAGTCTTGTTTTGCTTGTGGTGGAGGTGGGGGAGGGGGTTCTCTCTCAACTCTGAGGCCTAAAATTTGAACCAAGGCTTAGTGTTATAAATAACAAACGGATTTCTAATGAGGTTGGCTTTTTTTTTTTTTTTTTTTTTTTTTTTTTTTTTTTTTTTTTTTTTTTTTGGTGCACTTACTAACCTTAAATACTGCTGCGGAGAGTAAGGAATGTTCCTTGAGAAGAAATATTTATACTACAAACGCAGTCTTATTGATTGCAATTACTGTAGTTAACCATTTTCCTTTCAATTAAAAGGTTGTTATGGTTTTCTCATTAGAAGTCATAAGTACCAATCTACAATAGCTTCTTAAATTATAGTTAAACAATAATACTGCTACCAGGTTTTCAGGTAGCAATTTCATTAAAGTAGTAGTTATTTGGAAGCTATCACAAAATCCAGCACATAATTTTTTCCCAAGAATTCAGTTTTACACCGGGATTTAAAAAATGTATTCTTCTTTTCACAAGGTAAATGGGTTGCAGAATTGTATGGATACTATGTTTGGGGAGGTAAAGGAGAAAACAGTTGTGAGGCACTCATTCCATGTTTAAGAAAAATATTGTTCAGGGAGTCACCCTGATTAAAGTCACCCTCACTTGATAGCAAATTGTATTGATTTTTCTGGATGGCATTTTATTTTGACTGAACATTAATTTCCTTGCTCGAGTGGTTCTGCAGTCTAAAATGTAAATTACCTTAAGAAACATGTACTTTGTCGAAGCCCTATTGCTAGAATGAATAGAATATCATGGTAGGAAAAAATGCTATTCAGGTATGGCACTAGTAACTTCTTTTCAGGTTTAACTCGGTTTCCTAATTGAAGCTGAATTACCCATGAAGGTACAGTGAATATGATTCCGCGAAGTAGATTAAAACAGATTTAGACTTTCTTAAAATTATAAATAATAAGGGGAGTTTGGTTTATTCAGATTTATTCAAAATGTGAACCATAAGAAAGTTCACAGAACCGGTTTTATAGGAGTCATAGAACAGGCGATGTTAAGTAAATAGATTTATTTTGTAGGGAAGTCACTGATAATGTCAGCAGTATAGGAACGTAGCCTATATTGATGTTCATGATTATCTCTTTTATATCTGTATTGTACAATCTGAATATATTAGAACAGTGCTTCTATTGAATGTGGATAATCTTACCTATAATATCAAAAATGTGTCTTTTATCTCAGACATTTTAGGATAACCCAACATGTATATTTATTTGGTTTGTAATAACCTGTAATGAGGAATAATGCTGAAGGAATGAAGCTAGGGGATGAAAAAGTACTGTAATACAAACATGATTTTAATATGGAATCATTCAAAACAAGGAGTAATTTGAGAAGTCTAAATACATTAGAGGCCTTTTTAAATGTTCTTGTTCAATTATGAGACAGACTCTTATGGATTATCGTCTATTAACGTTTACTATAGAGAGAGATAATTTTTTAGATCTAAGACAGCCCTGGCATAAACAAATCCAGATAATAGCAAACTCTTTAATAATAAGTTTATATGGTGTTCAAACCAATGTTTCCATTTAAATTTATTATGATGGCCACCCTTGTATCAAAAATTGTATTATATACTCTGAGACTTGTTTAATTAGTTTATATATTTATTCATTTCATAAGTGAAAATAGAAAATTTCAGCCATTGCAAAGTCTGCCTTTTCTATAGGGTGAACAATGGCATATAATATTGACATGACATTAAGGCAATATAGTGTGGTCATTATGAACATGGATTTTCAGACCTCGGCCCTTTATTAGGCATGTTACCTTGGGCAAATTATTTAACCTTTTAGGGCCTCCACTTTCTCACCTGATAAATGGGCCTATAATAGTACCTATAACATAGAGTTGTTATGAGAATTAAATGAGTTAATATAACAGAAGAAGTTGGAATAGTATCCAAAACATAGTAAATATACTATAAGTGGTAAATACTATTATTGTTGTTCTCATCATTCTCTTTATAACTGTTATTTGCTATTTTTTAAAGTTTTTAATTTATTTATTTTGAGAGAGAGAGAGAGAGAGAGAGAGAGAGAGAGAGAGAGACTACCCCAAGCAGGCTGCACACAGTCAGCACAGAGCCTGATGTGGGTCTTGATCTCACGA
Source organism: Cryptoprocta ferox (assembly GCA_028646485.1). Lineage (NCBI taxonomy): Eukaryota > Metazoa > Chordata > Mammalia > Carnivora > Eupleridae > Cryptoprocta > Cryptoprocta ferox. The sequence continues at coordinate 22,705,392 of CM053579.1, forward strand.
ATTGTGAGATCATGACCTGAGCTGAAACCAAGAGTTGGGCACTTAACCAACTGAGCCACCCAGGCACCCCTATTAAAATTCAGTGGTTCTTAGAGTTAACCCTTTTGTTCATAGCTGTATCCCAGCATCCAGATCAGTACCTGGCACAAAGGAATCCTATCAATAAGATTTGTCGACAAAAATGACTAATGCTAAGCATTTTACTTGTATTAGCTCATTTAATTCTCACAACAATCCTTAAGGGCATGTCTCAGTATTATATACAGTTTAGAAGTGAGCAAACTGAGGCACAGCAAACATAAGAGGTCACATAGAGGTCATTTTGAGATTAAGAGGTCAGGTCACTAGAAAGTGGGGTTCCTGAGCTTTAAGCCAGAGTGGACTGACCCCAGAGCACATACTCCTCTTTGGCACTAGGCTTTCCCTGCCCCTCCAACACTGCAGTAAACTTTGTAGCTCACTGACTTCTTGGTCTAGTAAACAAATCCACCAATTTTGTTCTTGTTAAATTAGAAATTAAACTACATTTACCTGGTCATCCATTGCATCAGTGTGTGCAACTAAGCTTTGTTGGTTGGGGAGAGATATCTGTTGAAATCATTTATTGTGAGCTTTTTTAGATGTAGAAATATCAGGCTAAGTGCTAGCCCAGTGGGTTGAATTGGTTCAAAATGAGATGTTAATGGTGAACACCATACCTTTTTTCCGAGTTCTGTTATGAACTGGACATTATGTGACTTTGGATAGGTCAGTTAAAATCTCTACCTCGATTTACCCCGTCTGTGCCATATTGCGAGCCACCTCAGGAGGGTAGGGTAACAATTCCTCAACAGGCATGCAGGTAAAAGATGTCACCTGAGAACTGTAACATACAAGATGATTTTTCAGTGGCTTTCTGTGGTAGAGGTAAAAAAGTATTACATTTCAAAATATGAAACTATTTCACTCTCAACTCTTGCTGAGTCTGTAAGATTCGTCGTTTTTTTTCAATCCCCCCCTTTGCAGGCGCTGTATAACCCAAGTAAAATCTTACATTGAAACTATTTACTGCTTCTGTTTCCCGTGCAAATTCCTTTCTGCTATTTCATTTTCCTCTATTATCCATTATACACAACCTTTAGATACTAATGGCTGTATGCTGTGCTGCCCTCAATCCACTGGGGGAAATCACATCGATATCAATGGGACATCAGCAGACGTTCTGTGCATTAGGGCTCTGTAAGTGGTCATTGGAAAATTGTGGAAATTCAGCACATGAAAAGTCAGAGCTAGGTGGTTCAGGCAACCAGCACCATCCCCACACCTACCCACTATGTCTTTTGGGTCAGCAGGAGAGTAATTCCTTTAAATAAGTTTTAAGGTCATAAAATCTGGTGAAGGGAGGCATGGAAGGGTACTGGTTATATGAAGATATCATGGAACGGCTATTGTCATCACTTCCCCATAAATCTGTAATATTTTCCATGTGAATCAAACAATTTGTCCTTATGCTTTATCCTCTCTGATATTTTGGCATCAGTGATGTATCAGTGCCAGTCAGAAGCACATTTGCTTGAATTTACAAATAAGCCATATGAAGTAGTAGTCAGGAAGACAGATGACCATATGCAAGGCATCAAGAGAAGGCGAGGTTAAGGTACTTCATCAATGGTTGTGAAGGGCACAGACACAGCTTCTCTGGTAATCTTTGATGTTTTGATCAAGTTTCTCCACAGTCAGCACTTTCTGGAAGAGGCAGTAGAAACTCACAGGAATACATTGTGCCTGGGGTCAAATGGGCTGCTACGTTGAATGAGTAGGGGAGTAGGGATTTCCAGATCTCAAAACCAGTATCATTAGTTAATGACATTGATGTTCCTTTTCCTCTGCCATGAAATTAGAAGCGATTCCTACCACCTTCTGGGTATATAGGTAGTGTCCAAATTCTATAGATGAAATAATTTAAGTCCATAATTCTCCTTGTCATGACATACTATATATAGCCCACATGTAGAAAGTTGACCAGAATGGATATTAATATAGAAGTAGGGGAGAGAGAATACTGAGCCCAGTTCCTCTGATCAAAAGTTTAGGGATGAAACTATTCACGAGGGCAAAGGCCTTACTTCACTTTGCTGTCTGCACCAAAATTGAGTGACATTGATTTTAGTGCTTTCTGGTGCCTCCTTTTTATGGATCCAAATTGCCCTGCTTTCTGTGGCTGTTATTACAGGGGAGTGAGAAAATGCTGGAAGTGATAGAATGAGAGGAGGAGAATGTGTTCATTTTGCCTTCTTCACAAAGAAAGCATAAACACCTCACAATATGGTGAAGAAATAAAACAGAATATGGCAAATTTTGATTTCAGAAAATTCAAGAACTTAGATTTTCTTTTAATGTAAAGAATAGAAATGGAGGGTTTCCCCCATTAAATCTAAACACACAAAGCCCCTTCACACAGTTTACTAACTGTAGACAAATACACTTAGCAAAAGCCAGTCTCTTTCACTTTCTGGCAACTTTATTAATGCCTCTGTGCCTCAGTTTCCTCATCTATAAAATGGGAATGTTGATAATACCTTCTCCATGGATTTTCTTTTTAATTGAAAGAAATGAAGCGTGTAAAACACCTAGGACATTGCTTAGCATATCTAAATCAAGACTAATGGTTATTATTAGTGGAACAGGATTATTATTAGGATTATTAATTTGAGACAAGGTAAGCATAATGACCATGTAATTTATCCTAACATGAATTACTCTTATTTTCCTTCTTGCCAAAGTCATCTGAAACTATGTTTTTTTTCAGAACTGGCGTGTGTGTTTCACAAGAACCCTCTAACGAGTTTGTTGTTTCCTTCTGCCTGGTCTAAACTATCTGTAACTTTGCCTATAGTTTACCAATTTCCCTTTTCCTTGGTGTTTTGACCCTTCAGATGGTTTTGCATTTCTATCTGGAGGCCATATCTGGGTTGAAACACATTTTCATTAAAATACATTATAGCTTATAACATTCAAGAATGACTCAGCATATAATGCTAAAAAGCATTTTACTTTATCCTTATGGACCATTATCAATCCTTTTGGTGTTCTATTTAATGCTTATTACTACTTGCAGTTCACTCTCATGGACCCATTCATGATAATGATGGCAGTTTCTGCATTAGCATTGACTTTGCCTCCTACCCATGAATCTACTAACTTTCTAGCAATCTGTCTAAGACGGGGTCGGGGAAATGGTGGTATAACTTCAATCTAATTATAAATCTGCCATCCATGCATTTATCAGAACTCTTCTTTAAAAAAGATTTATATTTTCATCTGACATCACCTTTTGGTGTAATATTTTCCATAAGTTTTATCTCTACTATGTTAAGTGGCACTTTTACCTGTCATAAATAAAAGTATAAATTCAATCCAAATCAAATGTACTAAAATGACAGGAAGAACCTGTATCACATATAACTAATTTGCAGAACTACGGTTAGCACCGACTGCTCAAAATGAAGGGATTGTCATGAAAGGCAAATATTTCTCTTATATTTTTCTTGGAACTCTAGCACGCCGTGGATTTAAAACATAGAGTAAGACAAACAATTTCTTGGGTGAATGAGTAGTGAGTCCTAAATATATGTCTTGTATCAAGAGATTATTTTGTTAAAACAAAAAAAGAGAAGTACCTGGCTAGCTCAGTTGGTGGAGCATGTGTCTCTTGATCTTGGGGTTGTAGGTTTGAGCCCCATGCTAGGTGTAGAGATTACTTAAAAATAAAATCTTAAAAAAAAGCAAGGATATTATTTTGTTGTCTCAAGGAGAGGCAGTCACCCTACTAATTACTTCCTATGTAGCACTTTCTTAGCCTAGGTAGAGAAATTAAAATGAGACTTTGTGAAATAGATAAAGATCCACTAGAAGGCATAATAAAAGAGGACTGGACAAGCATGTCAGTAATTTTGGAGCTTTGCATGCTTAAGAAATTTTAGAATAGCAAGAATCAATCTTGCAAATTCTGAAAAAAACTCAAGAAACCTCTGATTTCAAAGTAAATAATGTGAATTCTATTGCATAAAGGAAATTTCACTCTTGATTAACTTAGTTTCTCCTCATCCAAATTATATATATAATACATATATATTATATGTTATGTGAATATTTTTAGACCCACACTGCATAAGTCGTTAAGCTATACTTACTCTGAAGTGAATAAGAATAAGCTAAATTAGAGCAATGGCTTTGAAACAGATGGCTGGTTAACCCATTTTAAACTTCAGAAATGTGGCTGAATTTTCATATAGAACAGCTAGCATTTGGATGGCCAAGTCTCAGCCACAGAATATCTGATCCATCACAGTCAAAACTAAGAGGTGGCCTCTTACAGGGTGGAGACACATTCATATGGAGCTTAGCAATATTCCCGTTACAGAGCAGTGAAAAAGCACAATATGTTTGATTAAATACAAGTGTATTGGAAAACCTGAGGAAGCACAAATGGAGAATATGGGAGGGTAGCAGGAAATGAAGGTAGTCAGCAGGAACAGATCATGAGAGGCATTTTAAGCCATGGTAAGGTGCTTGTAATTTATTCTGAGAGCAAATGGTGTGTTTTTATGGTTTTTCATTAAAGCAGGAAAATTATTTGCTCAGATTTCCATTTAGAAAAATCACCCTAATGGCAATATGGAAGTTGGAATTGGCAGGCAGGACGATGGGGGTTGTGAAATCGAAGTGATGAAGACAAATTAGGAGACTATCGTAGTAATCCAGGTGAGTGAGAGTGAGGGCATAATCTTGTGGGAACCGAGAAGGGGAAGATGGATTTAAAGGATAGTATTTAAAGGATAAAACACACTTGCCTTAGTGACTGTTTAGCTGAGGCAGGAGAGAGAAGAGTTGTTTGGCTTACACAATGGGTAGGTGATGATGCTGTTATCCACGATAGAGTGTTAAAAGAAAGAAAGAGGTTTAAGGGTGAAAACAGACATACTGGTCAGGATACCTCGTACATGACTAGATATCTGGTACTGAACATTTAGAGGTACCTACGCGTGAGGACATCAAAATCCTGGGGCTAGAACAAGGGAAAAAAATGTGAAGGCTAGAACCCTGGGGAGCACTAATCCTCAAGAAGGCCAAGGACCCAGGATCTGGTAGGCAGACTGTGGAGTAGCAACTAAAGAGGCTGGAGTAAAACTTAAATGATGGTGATAGAACAGTGGTCCTCTGTGTGTGGTCTGGGGACCCCAAGACCGGTTGGAGGGTACACAAAGGAAAACTGTGTTCCCAACGGCACAAAGATAGTATTTATCTTTTTCACTATAATTCTCTCATGAGGATACAGTGGAGTTCTCCAGAGGCCACATGATATGTGAAATCACAAGAGATTGCATAGAGAAGCAGGCGGGAGAATCCACTTCTCTTCTATGAAGGCAGACATTAGATTCTTAAAGATGTAAAACAAGGTCACACTTCTCAGTGAGTTTGTAAAATATAGTTATTTATCAGAAGATAATGTTATTTATGTTAAAATGTAATGGTTTATTGTTACTATTCAGTAAATGAAGAAATACATACTTGTAAAAAGTTACCGGTCAGTTTCTAATACAGTAAGTATTGATTAGATATAACCTACAAAAGCAAGTCTCGTTGGTGTCCTGAGTAATTTTTAAGGGCATATAAAGAGGTTCTGACACTAAAATATTTGTAAAGGGATGAGGTAGGGAGACTAAATACCTAACGTTTCAAGAAGAGCAATTAAGTGAAATCAGGACAATTTATTGTTCACACCAAGGTAGTAGAGGCTTGCAGGTGAAGGACAAAGGGATAAGGATTGAAGTGCTCAGACAAAGGATCTAACTTAGGAGGGAAGAAAACTAGGAGGTGGAAGCTAATGAAGCCCTAAACAAGAGATGGGTCCAGATCCAGATGTCTACATATCTTGATGGTATTGTGGGGTAGTTATGACTATGGGTAAGCTTAATAGCTAAGATGAGATGATCAGTGGGTAGTGCATCACAATTTTTTATTTCAGACTCACAAAAATGGGGAAAAATGTGATCCCCCAAATGCTTTAGAACACAAAATGTTATTTCCCCTATATATTTTAAACAAGTTAAGAAACATATATGAGAGGGGTGCCTGGGTGGCTCAGTCAGTTAAGTTTCCAACTTCGGCTCACGTCATGATCTCACAGCTCATGAGTTCGAGCTCCACGCAGGGCTCTGTGCTGAGAGCTTAGAGCCTGGAACTTGCTTTGGATTCTGTGTCTCCCCCCCTCTCTCTGCTCCTCCCATGCTCATGCTCTGTCTCTCTCTCTCACTTTCTCTCAAAAATAAATAAACATTAGAAAATTAAAAAAAAAACATATATGAGGAACTCCTTCCAGATGAAGTTTGCTCAGGGAAGGCTAGATTCTTGGCTAGCTGTAATCTCACAACGTCCCTGGGTAGACTCATATGCCCACCAAAGTATGAATAGTGTTTATTTTTTAAAAGTTTATTTGTTGATTTTGAGAGAGAGAGAGGGCGAGCAGGGGAGGTGCAGAAAGAGAGGAAGAGGGAGAGAATCCAAGCAGGTTCCACACTGTCAACACAGAGCCTGTGAGACACATGCGGATTTCTAGATCACAGTATAGCTCCCCAAGAGGTCCTTTCTTGGGGTTTTCATTGATCTCTATGGGATAAAAATGAGCAAATTAAGAGGGTCCAAGATGATCCACTGCAATTTTCTGCTGATCAAAACTTCATCATAGTATTGCCAATCTAGTTAAATGTAGACCTAATATAACACATTATAGGTAACTTCTAGAGCGATTGCTCAACCATGAGAATTTCTAAGGAAGGGCCTCACAAGTGTCTGATTATCAAGTTGAATTGGAAATAGGAGATCCTCAGCTGGAAGAAAAGACATAGGATATGTGCTTTGTAAAAAACAAAAAAGCAACTCTTGATTCTATTTCTTTTATATTAAAAGAACTTTGTCTCCAAGCAATTAGGAAACCAAAGGCTATCATAATGTGCATAGAACATTGGAAGACGTTGTTGAGCTCTTAACTAAACTAGTTTTGACTGTGGCTAAAACTGAATGCAAATGTGATTTTGACAGCAAGCAATCTATGCTGTTCTTTTTTTTTTTTTTTTTTTGAGAGAGAGAGAGAGAGAGAGAGAGTTAGAGAGAGAGGAAGACACAGAATCCGAAGCAGGGTTCAGGCTCTGAGCTGTCAGCACAGAGCCGGACTTGGGGCTCAAACCCACGAACGACAAGATCATGACCTCCGCCAAAGTCAGACGCTTACCTGACTGAGCTACCCAGGCACTCCCAAATCTGTGTTGTTCTACCATGTAATAGAGAAGAGGCAGAGGTTTCACCAAATCAACCAGTCCCATTGTTTATGTTGTAGACAACCTTGTTTCAACTTTCATTCAGTTTTGCCCTTTGTTCACTGAAGGAAGTATTTAGATAACTTTTGATCTTGAATTTTATTATAATTAAACATAAATATTAAATATGACACATAATACCACATAGTATCCTTTTTGTCTACCATATCTCCAGATATTTTGCAGACTAATAAAATTATAGAGTTAAATGAAAATATTAGAGATGGTAGATACAAGATTTTGGATTTTCCTCATAAAAAGCAACCAAGCTAATTCTAGTTGTACAGTGCATGAAAGAGGTACTAGCTGTCAAGAAATTAGGCACAACTGGGGCATCTGGGTGGGTCAGTCAGTTGAACGTCCAACTTCGGCTCAGGTCATGATCTCCGTTCATGAGTTCAAGCCCCGCATCAGTGTTGCTGCTGTCGGCGCAGAGCCCACTTTAGAGCCTCCGTCTCCCGCCTCTCTGCCCCTCCCCCACTCATACTCTCTCTCTTTCAAAAATAAAACATTAAAAAAACAGAAAATAGGCACAAGTATACTGTGCTATGAAAGAAAGTGGAAACTTTTGAAATGGAGTGCTTTTGTTAAAGATCATGGGCTACCTCCATACATAGAATCCAGATGAATCCAAATTTCTGAAGTTATCAAATCATTCAGTAGTTTCCCCACCACCTAGCAGAGACCCAAGAAGTTTTTACTATCTTTGACCTTGGTGGTAAATCCAGCCTCAGTCCATCCATAAGTAGTTAAATGGTCAGATGAATTTTGAACCTAGGCGAACTATTTGTTTTTTTGGAAGTGAACATTTTTATGCCAGTGGGAAAATGTAAAGCACTGCACATGCTCAGTGCGACTCCAGGCTATGATAGCACGTGCTCAAAGATTATCATATAGGTTATTGCAGAGATGGCACTAGTTAAAATTTACCAACATAGAAGGCCGTGGGAGTATTTGAAAGCCAGCTGGTACAACTAGAACCTTTCTTTGTCATGCCTAAAACACAGCCTGTTCAAGACTGAATAAAAACCCAAACAAACCATTAGTATCTTTGGTTTCTGTTCCTGTCTGCTGCATATTTTTAGTTTGGCTTCCCTGACCAAATTCTGCCCTTGGATTAGCTGGCATAACTTTTCTTGCTTATAGGCACTAGTCTAGTCTTTTAAATTAGTGAAGTATAAAATGTAGACATAGGAACCCACTGATGGGAGGGAGGGAAGCTAATTTTTAAAAATAGGAGATTCAAGGGGGCGGTCAAGATTAAATATATAAATATACTTCCCCAAAAAATGAGAAAATGAGTTTATAGAGTCCAGTGATAGGTATGTCTTTGGCCCAAACAAAACAATGATTAGTAAACATAGCCAACTGGTGAATATAGTCCTATTTTTATAGGAAATTATTGTGCATGTGTCTTTTGTGATTTCAGTAGGTAGAAAAGAAACAAAAATATTTAAATTTCTCAATGACTATCTTAGAAGCCTTCCTGCTAATGAGGCCAAGGTCATGAGCTCAGTCACCTTTTCCATCTCTTAGCTCTGTTCTGTTTCATTACCAAACCCTACATTCTCAGTCTCTTGTTTTGTTCCATTCCCCAAATCAGGAACCTAGTTTTGCCTTTTACTCCCTGATGAAACCTGAACTCAGAAATGAATCTGATGACCTCGGCAGGTTTTTCTTGAACACATAAAATTCATTAAATGCTGTCAACTAATTTAAAAACATGTCTGGAGACTTTACATAAAATCTTTGGTTTACACCAAATTTCTAGTCTTTCTTGAAAAATAGAAAAATCTGGCATACTGAAGCCTCCATTCACCCATTTGCCCATACATTTATTGAGTATCTATGTACCAGGCACTATTCTATCTAGGCTTTTACGTGGCAAAAATAATATGGCAACCATCGACTAGAGCTATGTAGAGACCCCTCCTAAAAAGACCGTGAACTCTCCAGTCCATCAAAGTACCCGTCCTGCCCTCTTTACTCTTTTGTATTACCGGCCTTCCTTCTGGGTAGGTGTTTCAGCTTGCAACCCATATAATTCACAGTGAAGTAAAAATGGCTGGGACAAAGAAAATGTTTTATATCTTCCTAACATTACTTGCATTTTAACAGAAACGACAGGGTTGGAAGCCAAGAATGGCAAATTTCTGACATTAATGTCATCACTTCCCTGTCCCAGACCCATAGAAGATAAAAGTAATCAAATGCAACAAACATTCTTTCCTGCTGAGTCTAGATTCTGTAGTCAGACTTTACTCAGAAGTTGAAATATATTTGCCATCACGACTTTGACTTAGAGAAATGAGATACTCATTATGAATTTATTATCCTTAGAGGTGTAGGAGGAAGAATTATGTAGGGCAGGAAAAGACACTTGAAAACACAACACAGTCACCCTCTTAGTAAATCTGGCCCTGTTCACAATTACATATGATAGCCCTAACATGGCCAACTATCTCATATGTACATAGGATTGAACATAAAGAACACTGGGCAGGTAAAATTATAACACATTCCTGCTATGAGAGATTCATTTCAAATGAATGTCCTGTCAATAATGGGTACACAATGTTCAAGTGCATGTGTCTATATATATATTATATGAATATAAGAATAGATATTAATAGCGAGTTCTGAGTTTCTGTGGAATAATATTGGTCCCTGAAATCTAAATCTATACACCTCATCCTCTAAAAAGAAATGCAAATCAACAGAGCAAATAAAACCACACAGAAGCCAGTTCAATTGCATATGTAGGAGACAGAGAGTTCTACACACTTCAAATGGCATTTAAGTAGAAAAATAAAACACCCACAAGGAGCAGAGCTAGGTGCATAGCCCACACCAGAGCCCAGAATCAAAGACTGAATAGAAAAGAGGATATGAGTGCTGAGGCCTAGTGATGGCAGAATTAATAAAATAAAACTCCTGGGGTGCCTGGGTGGCTCAGTCGGTTAAGCTTCCCACTTCGGCTCAGATCCTGATCTCGCTGTCTGTGGGTTCGGGCCCCGCATCAGGCTCTGTGCTGACAGCTCAAAGCCTGGAGCCTGCTTTGGATTCTGTGTCTCCCTCCCTTTCTCCCCCTCCCCTACTTATGCTCTCTCTCTCTCTCTCTCTCTCTCTCTCTCTCTCTCTCTCTCAAAAATAAATAAACATTAAAATAAAATAAAATAAAATTCCCAATAACAAGAATTCCCACACTTGGTCGACAGCTAATGAGAACAGATCTCAGACCTGGCATTTGAGAACACTGGCTACTGAAAATTGAAAGAAATGTGCTTTAAAGCATACAGAACTAGAGTTGGTAACTTGGGAAGCACAATTCCTGAAGGTGTGGGGAAACTAACGTGGAAAGAATGTCCCTTGGAGGCTGGATGGTGAAGGGAAAGAAGAAAGCAAAGGGTAGAATTTCAGGATCCTATAGAAATAAAAGTGAATCACAGAATTAAGGGGTATACCAAACCCCCTATCCAAAAGGCATTCGTGGATTTTTTAAATTCCACTTTAATAAGAACTAAGAAACATAGTAAGTAACCTGGTAAGTCACCCAAATTCCTGACTCCTAATACAACGGTTCCTGCTGACCTAGGAAAATGTTCCAGAATGAACATAAAAAGGACAACAGTTAGTTTGGGTAGAGAAAAACAGTTTTAAACATGCCAGAATTCAGGGAATACTGTACCCACAAGGCGTACCATATTTGAAGTCAACGAACTTTTTCTGTGAAGGATCATATAGTAAATATTTTAAGCTTTGTAGGCCATTGCAGTCTCTGTCACAGGCATTCAACTTATAAACAAAAGCAGCCATAGGCAAGATGTAAATGTAAATGAATGAGTGTGACGATGTTTCAATAAAATTTTATCGACAACTGAAATTTGAATTTGATAGAATTTTCACATGTCCTGAACTATTGTTTTTCTTTTGATTTTGTTTCAACTATTGAAAATGTAAAAGCTGTTCTTAGCTCACAGGCCATACAAAACAATCAGTGTGCCTGATGAAGTTAAGGGTAATAGTGTGTTGACTTATGATTTAGAGAACAAGCTTTATCCAACTAAGAGATGATGAGGGGTCTTTGGCAAAAGCACTGCTGGTGAAAATTAGATCTACTTAATTGTCAACTTAAGATTATAACAAAGGTGGGGACAAAGATGGAAAAATAGTAGGTAAAGATTATATATTTTTATGAAGTCGTAATAATTCAGCTAGAACAGAGAAGAAATGGGAAAAGTAAAATAAGTCATTGATTGTCACAGAGAGGGTTAGAGAATATAATTTCAAGCTGTCAAACCAAGTATTATAAGATAAAGCAAGCAGAAGGGGAATAAGGGCTTTATAAAAGTTAATAGCATAGGGGTGCCTGAGTGGCCCAGTTGGTTAGGCATCGACTTTTGGTTTCAGCTCAGGTCATGATCTCACAGTTCGTGAGTTCGATCCCTACATTGGGCTCTGTGGCAATGGCATGGAACCTGCTTGGGATTCTTTCTCCCTCTCTTTCTCTGCCCCTCCCAGCTCTCTCTCTCTCTCTCTCTCTCTCTCTCTCTCTCTCTCTCTCTCGCTCTTTCTCTCAAAATAAATAAATAAACTTAAAAAAAGGTAATAGCATAAAGGTAATCAGAACAAAAAATATAAGGCTTCTTAAATACTAAAAGAAATTTTTAAAAACCAAAGAAAAACGACACAAAGAAATTCAATAAAATTAACATAATACTGTATAACATAAATAATAGAGTTGTGTCATATCGATAAATATAAATGGGTTTAACTCACCTATTACAAGGAAAAGATTTTCAAAATAGGTCACAAAGCAAAACCTAATTCTATGCAGTTTATAAGAGACACAGCTGAATTAAAAGAAGTCAGAAATGGCCCAAAATTAAATAATTTACCAGACAAATTGGGTGGCTCAGTCGGTTAAGAGTCCAACTTTGGCTCAGGTCATGATCTTAGCGGTTCATGGGTTCGAGCTCTGCATGGGGCTCTGTGCTGACAGCTCAGAGCCTGGAGCCTGCTTCAGATTCTGTTTCCTTCTTTCTCTGCCCCTCCCCCACTCACACTCTGTCTCTTTCTCTCTCTCTCAAAAATAAAACGTTAAAATAATTTTTAAAAAAAGAAACCAAGGCTTATAATCTTCCTATCAGGCAATGTAGAACTTAGGCCAAAATCCAAAAAACACAACAAAAAGAATACTCTATGAAATACAATGACTATTTATGTACAAATAACCCAACAAGTGCCTTTATAAAGCAGATACTACAAGAGGTACCAGGAGAAGTAAACAAAAAGAACTTAAGTCACATGGATAGAAATTTAGTAAATATATAGAAGACCTAGAAAAGCAAAATCAGTAAGATCTTATGGCCATGTATTGAACTTAACATCCTGATAGAGAGTTTACCTTCCTCACAAGTACTCACAGAATAGTCACAAAATTTGATCTTATATTAGGTCACAGTAGGAATCTCTGCAAGCTTCATAAAGTATAAATAATAGAGACATTCCCAGATCACAGTGAAATGAAACTAGAAATTAATAACAAAATTTAAGAACAGAAAAGCCTATTAACTTGGAAATTTTTGCAGTTTTCAAAAACTCTTGCATAAAAGAGGAAATAAAACCTAAAATTACAAAATCTCTAAGAAATAATGAGGAACATGCCACGTGTCAAAATTTATGGGATACAATTAAGCCATATATAAGAGGAAAGTTCATACAGTAAAAATGAAAATAAAGCTTAAAAAGTGATAAAAATAAAGAAAGCACAAGAAAGGAAATAATAAAGATAAAGCACAAATTAATGCGGTAGAAAACAGAAAAATAATAGAAAAATTAAGTGTTGTTAAAAAATCAATAAGCAGAGCACAAATGAATTTAAATCAAGATAGAGAATATAGTCAGTGATACTGGAATAGCATTGTGTGGTGACAGATGGCAGCCAGACTTGTGGTGAGTGTAGCATAGAGAGGTTAAATCACTATGTTGAACATGGGAAACTAATGTAACATTGTATCAACTATACTTAAAATTTTTTTTCAAAAGAAGTAGGAGAAAACATACAAAATAAGAAATGAGAGGACTTAATCATTGAAACAGAGGAAAGTAAAAAAAAATATGATAAGGGGCTTTAAAAAAATAAAATAAGAGATACCTGGCTGGCTCAGAAAGTAGAGCATACAACTCTTGATCTCAGGGTCGTGAGTTCAAGCCCCATGTTGGGCATGGAGCCTCATTAAAAATAAAATAAAATAGGGGCGCCTGGGTGGCATCCGACTCTTGATTTCGGCTCAGATCATGATCTCACAGTTCATGCGTTTGAGCCCCATATTGTGCTCTGCGCTGACAGCAAGGAGCCTGCTTGTGATGCCCCGCCCCCCCCGCCCTCCCCTGCTCATGCTCTCTCTCTCTCTCAAAATAAATAAATAAACATTTAAAAGAATAAAATAAAATGTTAAAAAAATGGTAAGTGGCTACTGTGCATGAATGTTCTTTACAGGGGTCGTGTGCTACTTTGTATATCTACCAGCAATGTATGAAAGAGCCCCTGTCCCTATGGACCCACCACCAGATTGTGTTGCAAGCTTTTGAATCTTTGTCAATGAAATAGGTTAGAAAGGTTATCTCAGCATAGTTTTATTTTGTATTACGAATGAAGCTGAATATCTTTTCATATGTTTAAAGATCTTTTTTGTGAACTGTATACAGTTCATGTCTTTTGTCCATTTTTCTATTTGGGATTTTTTTTTTTTTGGTCTTCTTTGTCTCAAATTTTAAGACTTCTTTACATAATAGGAAGATTCACCCTTTTGAATACAACTGTATACCCTTAGAAAGACATATTACAAGGACAAAATAACACAGACTTTGAATTTTCCTTAGTGGGTTTAGTTCTGTTAGTGGTCTTGGTGTAGTAATTCTAATACTTTTGCACATCTTATACAAAAAGCAAGTGAGTAAACATTGATGTTATTGAGAACAGTGTTCACTGGGTGAAAAAGGAAATAAAAATAGGGAATGAGAAGAATTCTGCTATATTGAATTAGTATTAGGGATATAAATATGAACTCATTCTTTTAAAAATATACAGACATATATATATATATGTGTGTATAAACATATGTGTGTATCTGTACATATGCGTGTATGTGTATACACACCCATACACACATGTTAACAAAGCAGGCAATAAAATTTAAAGGTTTTGTTCTATGTATATATATCCTTGCTCTGTCCCCTTAAAGGACTTAAAAACAGTGACATCTCGGGGCACTTGGTGGGCTCAATATTGGCTCAGGTCATGATCTCACACTTTGTGCTTTGTGGGATCAAGCCCTGGGCTGTCAGTGTTGATCCTGCTTTGGATCCTCTCTCCCACTCTTTCTCTGCCCCTCCCCAACTCGTGCTTGCTCTCTCTCTCTCTCTCTCTCTTTCAAAATAAAGAAGTAAACTTTAAAAAATGACACCTCAGTAGTAATGAACATATCTTACCCAAACTTGGGTTTCTTAAATACATTTTCTATTTAAAGCTTTTTGAAGAAATGATTGTTTCTAGGTCTGTGGCAGAGAGAGGAGGTGCAAGATAAGCCTGAAACATACTGTGCCTTAAAGAAAGATACGTCAAAATGACACAGAAACCAATTTGAAGGGGTTTCCACTGGCCGATCTTGAGCTTCAAAAAGAACAATGATGGTCATGGGTTAAGTGTTGAACAACAACAACAAAAGATTCTGAGTCTATAGGGATACTAAAAAATAAGTGGGCACTTTATTTCTAGAAATAGACATGATTTGTATTTGAAGTCACATAGGTCCCTTTATGCATAGTCATAATATCCTTCAAATTAGGTATTGTTATTTTTAATTTATATATGAGGGAACTGACATTCAGAGAGGTCAAGCTGTTTGCCCCAAACCACATAGTGAGTTAGTGGAAGAGCCATCACTCTTCAGGTCTAACTTTTCAGAAAGAGCCTGCGCCCTCACTTATTACACTAAATGGCCTCTAAAAATGAGCTCATATTATAAATAGTGTTTTATAACCTACTTTGTGAATATATTTATTACTTAATATTTTTCTACAACATTATTTTAATGGCATCGTTATCCTCTATCGTATAGGTAATAGTTAATTGATTTAATCTATCCCTGTTTGCTGGACATTTAAATACTTTTCAGTATCTTGCTAATATATGCAACATTATGTTGAACATGGTTGTTTTCAAATCTATTCAGATCTTTTCCTTAGTATAAATTTTTAAACATGGAATTGCTGGATCAAAGTGTCTAAAAACATTTCCAACACTTTAAATGTATATTACCAGTTTTTCCAAATGTTTTATAACAATTTATACTTTAGCAGCAGTATGCAAGCGTACTCATTTCCTTGAATCCTTGAAAGCTTCTGATACTATCGTTTATTAAAAAAAAAAAAAGTAAAGGAAAAAAAGCCATTTTGATTGGCAAAGTTATATTTCAGTATTTTAGCTTACATTTTCAAATTACCACTACTAGGGTTGGACATTTTAAAATGTCACTGCTAACTTGCATGTCTTCTTTTATGAATTGCCAATTGATGTCTTTTGCCCACATTTTTACTAGAGAGTTCAGCTGATATTTATTGATTTATAAAAATGTTTGTATATTAAAGATTTTAATATACAATCTCAACAACTTTTAATATACAAAGTAGTTGTATCTTAACAACTTATCTCAACAATGAATAAAAAAGAAACAAAATTACAATTTTAAACCACAAGGAAAAAATTTAATAACTGAGACTGCCATATTCTTTTCCCACATTTCCTGATAATCGTGGCAAGGAATTTCAGGATATATTAAGAAAAATCATAGACCCATTTTCAGGGGTTATATGATGTTCTGCAAACTTTCCGTAGTCTACCTTTTCTTTAAAGCAAAACTTGATTCTATTTCAAAGATAGAAAGTAAGACTTTGAACAACAAAGTCTTCAGGTTTCACACAGACACCAAGAAGGTTGGGATGAAAAAGAGAAGAGATCGTAAAACTAATAGAAAATATATAGCATATGTATGAGTTCAGTTACATGTGATCCAGTAATCCAATAAAGTGTCCATATAAAAAGATGACTCTACTGATGTTCTCATATTTTGAATTGATGGAGGGTTGTTACAGAGCTTCCAGTTCTTTCCTATGCACTTACCTAAGATGGACAGACAAAAGTAGTTTCAGTAATCAGTCTGTGGGCAAAGAGCAGGGTTTTCCTCTCTGCAAAAATAACTGGTTAGCATGAAAATTTAACCTATAACTTTGGCCTCATTAGCCCAATATTCCAGCTAAATTACTTCAGTACTAAATGGCATTGGATAGGAGAAATGGATCACATCTTCTCTAGGTCCTGAATAAGAGAGAAGCTGGTCTCTGTGTGTCCCGGGCAAGCACTTCCTCTCTTTAGATTTCAGTTTCGTCTTCTGTAAAATAAGGAGGCTGAACCAAATGGTTGATTTGTGGTCTTCTCCTTTTCCAAAATAAGATTTTTAATTTTAGAACACTTTTAGATTTACAGAAAAGATGCAAAGATAGTACAGAGAATTCCCATATATTCCTCATCTGGTTTCTCCTGTTATTAACTTCTTGTATCATCATGGCACATTTGTCACAACTAAGAAACCAATGTTGATAATTACTACGAATTGAACTTGACACTTGATTTGGATTTTACCAGTTCTTCCCCAATGTCCTTTTTCTGCTCCAGGATCCCATTCCAGACAGGAAATTACATTCAGAGTCATGCTTCCCTAGCCTCCTCTAGTATGTGACAGTTTTCTGTCCTAGATGACCTTGACCATTTTGTGTAGCACTGGTCAGCTATTTTTGCACATTGTCCCTCCATCTGAGTTCTGCTTATTTTTTCGTGTTGAGACTGGAGTTATGGAGGAAGACCACAGAAGTGCCATTATCGTCACATCACATCAGGGATATATGCTGTCATGTACATGCTGTCACTGATGATGTTAACCTTGGTCACTTTGCTGAGATAGTGTTTGTCAAGCTTCTCCACTGTAAATACTTACTCCCTCTTTTTCTAAACTACACTAGTCTGTGGTCTTTTTGAGCTCTCACATACCATGATTTTATTATGTTCCAGTCAGATTCCCTTACCTGCACGGATCAATTTGCTGGAGTTGAATCCATCACCCAGGAATGCATACTTGCAGTGGGTAACTCAGCTGGAAATTTCCTTGGGACCCATTTCATACAAAATAGGGCTGTGTAAGAACTGTCTGCTGTGTTTCTTAAAATGAGACTCTAACGACTTTCTGCTAACCTTTGTAGAAAGTACACTCTGTAAGGAATGATGACTTTACAAATCTTAGGGATGCTCTAATTTCTGGAAATCTTTTACCAAGAGAACCCAAAACCTACAGCTTCCAAACCTCAGTGATCATGATGATGGAGACAAGGAAATTAGCAGCTTTGGGGATGTAGGCAGGGAAAGGAGGGAAATGAATGTCCTACATTAAGTCAAGGGTTTGGAATTAGGAAATTACATGAGGTGTTTTGTTTTCGTTTTGTTCGGCTATACCGCTGTATGAAGATGGCTGCTGAAATTCTCTTAGAGACCTGAGTCCCTCCAGCTTGCTCTCTCCAGAAAAATTAGGATCTCTTCTAGGGCAGGAAAGCAGACGGTGCGATTGGGCAAATGACCTTCTGCCTTGCTCCACTTCCAAAATGGTTTTGGAAAGGCTAGCTAGAGGGGAGAATTAACCAGGCGTAATATTCATGACTAATATTTCTGAGCATTTATAATGTGCCAGGCATTTTTCCAGGTACATTACATGTACTGACCTACAAGGTCCTCACAAGAACTCTATGGGGAAGGTACTATTATCATGCACATTTTATGGTGAGAATACTGAGATACAGGGATTAAGTAATTTGCCAAGGCCACTCTGATACTAACTGTAGCAGAGCTGGGATTTAAAACCAGACACCTTTGTTCCAGACTCCTTGCTCTTAACTACCACGTGACAGCTGGCTCCCTTTAGATAGACTAACCTCCAGGAGGGCAAGGGTTTTGTAACCAAGCAGTTACTGTTGTATTTTCAGAACCTATGACATAGTCATCAGCCAACAAATGATTATTGCATGAAAGGAAGAGAAGGTTTCAAGATCCTGGTAATAAATCGAGCCCAAATGTTCGTGACTTTTCTAGAAGTACACTGTCCTGGTGCCACCTCAGAAAACCCTGAACAAACTGGGTTATTTTAATCTTCTCCACTTTATTCTCTGTTTTCTCTCCATCTGATCAAATCATGTAAGGCAGCTAAGAAGTCTTGATTACATACCCAGTTATAGTTTTCTACCACTCATCTGTTTTCCATGTTCTCGTTTATGTCTCCTGACTCCCCAACCTCATATAAGCCCTGCTCTTTAATGCTAACTGTGAATAATCAAGTAAATGGAAAGAGTCTTAAAATCTCAACATTTAAAAGTTTGCAGAAGAACACATTAGCCATGTATCTATGGCTATGATGACATGATGCTAGATCAGAAGTGAGGGTTTTTTAGAAAATGTTATTTATTTATTTTATAGAGAGAGGGAGAGAGAGTGCACATGAGTGAGCAGGGGAGGGGCAGAGAGAAAGGGAGAGAGAGAATCCCATGGAGGCTCCACGCTGTCAGCTCAGAGCCTGACACAGGGCTTGATCTCACAAACTGTGAGAACATGACCTGAGCCGAAACCAAGAGTTGACTCTCAACCAACTGAGACACCTGGGCGCCCTAGAAAAGTGAGTTTTAAAGCATCAGCTACCACGGGTTGATGATATAAATCAATGAATTTATTTCCATTTTTATAATTTAAATACATACAGGGCAAATGGGTAAGAGGAGGAGAGAGCTTCTGTATAAGTCTATTTCTCGTTCTCCATATTTACGAGTTTCATCTGGACCTTTCAAAAGAAAATGGATATAATTACAAATAAGCACTCAAACCAGCCATCAATAATGATGAAGTAATAGGCATAATTTGGACCAGAGTAAAAGGGAGAATTTGTTAAGCAGAAAATGAAGGGAAATGGAAAGAAAAAGAAAATTTTAAAGAAGAATGAAAAAGTGCTGATTCCCGGATAAATTGATATTTTTGCTACATTATTCATTAAATGAATTTTTTGAAAAAAAAATTATCCCATCATTAATGCTGCTTATTCCTCTTGACTCTACAAAGCAAATAATAATACAAAAGTAAGATTTGAGTTATGGAGACCACTTATTGGTTCTGTGACTTGAGATGAAAACACTAAATAATTGTGTCTGACTGATAAGGAATACACAGATGGGCCCGTTATGCAGTTGCAAATGGAGATCATATATTACACCTGTGATAAGGTACCCAAATAGACATGTTATTTATAAATATTGCTGCAGTCTGGGAATGGAAAATATAAAATACATAGTAAATGAAAGTTTTAAGATAATATAATATAGAACTGGGATATTAAAATGATTTATTACCTAGATAGAATCTTCTCTAGCCTCGGTACTGGATAAAACTAGGACTGTACTAAGCCAGAAAAAGGAAAAAAAAAACAATGTATGCTGCAAGAGAGAATAATATATTTCATTTAGGAAAGGAAATGTAGGGATTCAAACACATGGCGCAACAAGAAAGGTGTCCTCCGTTGCCTCTATTGCACTATCTCAATCTTCTCTTTATTTGTCATTTAATTGTACAGTTTCACCATGGCAGACTTGCAAAATGTGTTATGTAAACCAGTTCAAGTAAAAATGACTTTTTCTTTTTTCTTTTTTTGCTTAGTTTGTCTAAATTAGTGAAGTTGTTTCTTTGAAAAGAAGTTTTACCCATCCCCAACACTACAGCTTTTCAGGCTTTGAAACATGTTCGAAAGGGATCTCAAAGCCATATTGACTCCATTCAAATTACTTTGGAAAGGAACATTTAAGTATGTTTTATTTATGTTCATGATGTAGTGCAAGCACAAATAGTATTTTTAGTAGAAAATGTATATGTACAACCGTAGGAAAAAAGAGAGAAAACGTGAATGAAACTGCTGAGGCAAAAGTAAGGTACCATAAATAAACATGCATTGCTTTATTTAGTTCTTGGAAAATGCTTCCCCAAAAACTAATGGTTTTCAATCTTGCATGTAATCTGGTTATTACCTGGATAAAACCAAGATCTGAAGGTAATTTATCAAAGGGCTATAGTTCACTCATATACCAATTTGATGTTTAATGTAATGAAAATGGGATTTATTTTAAGATAGAAAGATAACCTGGTTTCTGTAATGTTAGCAGTCGCTGCGTTTAATTCAAGTAGCATTTTTGCAGTGATGCCCCTTATTGCGGAAGCATCTAGCTTCACACAATGTCCACTGAAGTATGGGTCTGGTGAGATTGCTTCCCATAGGAGTTAACTTGAAAGGCTGAAGTCATCAGGGGTCACCATCTGGGTAATGTACTTGGCATATTTTTCAGGAAGGGAACTGTTCAACATACAAGTAGATCTGTAGCTCTGACAAGCTTTGGAAGTCAAGTGCAAAAGCAGTAGCATTCCTTAGCCTGAAGGAACATGAAGCAAGATGTGTAAGGGAACTGGTGGGGAAAATATTTGCTGACAGAAAGGAAAGACAAATTATCTTGAAAAATATCACATGCTTTCATCTTGCCATGATTTGAAATTTATGACATCATCTATTATGCACAGGATATTGTTTGCGAGACAGATTTCAAATGTTCTAAATAGGCTTATTAGTAGAATTAGAAAATAACACCAGAAACTTCTTGCAACAAATAAATACAGCATCCTTAGCTGAATATGTACATTTTCAGATGCAAGATGAATTCCTTGAAAGTTGTTGTGTTTGCCTTACACATACTGCAATTTCAAAGTTTACTTGTGTATTTAGTATCAAAGTACAATTTATCTTGTTACTAAGTGGGTTTTAATATTATCTATAAGAGAGTGGACAGAAAATACCAAAAGATATAGAATAATATGAAAGGTTTCATATCCTGGCAATAGCATTATAAAGATATTCCAATAAATTTAACTGTCAAAAAAGTTCTTCCAAGCGCCCAAACTTTTCTCGTTCAGATATTTTGAGGATAATTTTTTTGACCAGTCGATTTCAAACTATGTCTTTGGAGCTTTGGGGCAACTCTTTTGGACCCTCAATCTCTTTCTTTGTTTTTTAAATTTTTAAAATATTTATTTATTTTTGAGAGAGAGAGAGAGAGAGAGAGAGAGAGCAAGCGGGGGAGGGGCAGAGAGAGAGGGAGACACAGAATCTGAAGCAGGCTCCAGGCTCTGAGCTGTCAGCACAGAGCCCGATGCAGGGTGGAAACCCACAGACAGCAAGATCATGACCTCAGCCAAAGTGGGAAGCTTAACCAACTGAGCCACCCAGGCGCCCCTGGACTCCCAATCCCTTTCAATCAACAGTTCTGTTTTATCTGCTTTATGTGCTTGGGGGTTATTCAGATTTTATTGCTGAATTGTTCTGCTGCTTTGAATTGTTTTGAAAAGCTTTATTTTAGATAGAAAATAGTAATAAAAGAGAATGAATAAAACAATGCATCTATTCATTCAGCTTTAAAAAAAGGTTTGTTGAGCATGTAGTGTTTTTTATTATATAACAATACATGAATACATTATCATTGTAAAACATTCTAGCATTACCATGAAAATATTGAAGTTCCAGCTCCCCACTCTAAAGATCAATCCTCCCAGTTCTTTGTATGCATTTTCATATAAAGATATATATATATATATATATATATATATTTGCTTAAATAGGATCATTGGACATGCATTGTTCTCCAATGTTTTTTATACAAATCTTAGAATTCTTTTCATGTCAGAACATGTAATTCAACCAGTGGTGTGCTGATAAATGTTTAACAACCAGATCTCTGTGCAAAAAAAAAAAAAATTGGTTTGCAACAGTTGCTGTTTCCAGGAGTGTTAACAAACCCACCCTGGGCGATTTCAACTACTAACGTGAAGTCCCTGAAGGTGGAATTGGGAAGACATGTGCACAGTGGGCTCTTAGAAATCAGTGTAAACTGGCTCCTGCACACCACTGAATCCATTCTTTTTCTTTTTAGGATTTTTATTTTGAAATAAATTTAGACTTATGGAACAGTTGCAGACGTAGCGCTGAATTCCTGTGTACCTGTCACTCAGCTGGCAATATTAACGTCTTGCATAACCATAGTACAATTATGAAAAGGAAGAGATTAACATTGGTACAATGCTATTAACTCAACTCAGAGTATAATACTGATTTCTCCAGTTTTTCCTTTTTTGTTCTGTTCCAGGATTCTATCTAAGATCCCACATCGTATTTAATTGTCATGTCTCCTTAGCTTCCTCCAATCTGACAGTCTCTTGATATCAGTCCTTTTAATTCTTACATAAGATTTCATAGTATGAGTATACCACTCTCTCTGAGATGGATATATAGGCGGTTCTGTTTATTTGACTATATTAACAAAGTCATTATATTAACAATGCTATGTTGACTTTTCTTGTACATACCCTTTATGCACATATGTGATTATTTCTTTGGTAGATTCCTGGGAGTTGAATTCATTGGTCAAAAAGCATTCCCAATTTAAATTTTGATCAATGTCACAAAATTGCTTTCTAAAGCTCCTTTTACCACTTTATAGTCAGATCGGTGTGTAAGCAGAGTACCTCCTGACTACCAGGCACTGAATTAGGTACCAGAGAGAAAGATTAAGAAGACATGGATCCTGCCCTTTGAATACTTTAATAATGATGAAGCAGACATATAAATAGATACCTTCAATATAACATGGTGGGTCCTACAACAGGGTGCTAAAAGAGAAACATATCTCTTTGTGAAATGTTCTAGACAGTCAAGATCAGCACTGTCCATATAAAAACAAAGCAAACCAAATATGTAATTTAAAATTTCATAGTAGCCACATTAAAGATGTAAAAAGAAACAGATGGGAATAATTAAAATTTTTATTTAACCGAATATATACCTAAAATATCATTTCAATATGTAATCGATATAAAATTATTAATTGGATATATTCTATTTTTTATTTTATACTAACTCTTCACCTCTGACTAGCCACATTTCAAATGCCTGATAGACCACTTACCCAGTGGCTGCCATGTGGGATGGTATAGATCTAGGTCATTCAGCACGTATGTCCTACATCTGCTTCTGAAGCTTTCCTATAGTCTCTCTATTATACGTGAATATTTTTCCTTTTGAAGGGAAATGGAATGAGTAAGCAGTATCAATTATAACTGTTTAGAGACCATCAGTCTTCCTTAAGAGAAAGAAAGACCAACATCCTAACAGAGAGAGCAGAGATGTAACTACTGAGAGACTCGGAGCTTTCAGTCTAGAGAACTGTGCAAGAGCTTCTTCTCATAAAGTTAGCCTGCCTTGAGATCTAAGGTGCTTGATTGAATTTGGCAATTGGGGATGGTGAGATATTCCATTTGTTACCTTTTTATAAATTTATAATTTCAGAGCATAGCTCTTTGCAATTGGATAAACCAAGAAGGATAATGATTATAAAATGTACAAGGCTCGGCACTAGGGAATATTTGTTAGGAGTGCATTAGGGACTGCCATTCTTAATCAGCTAAAATGACATTATTCCCAGAATGTCTGAATAGGCATACACATTCTGTCCAGCCATTGAATTTCAGTGAAGTGCGACATGGGACTGGTACTCCTGGAAATATCTGGGCCATGTCAGTCTCTACCCATTGAGGATGTATATTTTTATACATGTCTTTAGGAAAAATAACTTTGAGTTTGGGATCAGGAGTACATCTATTAGATCTACTATAAATAACATTATTCATTTTAAAATGTATATTTCAGTATGTGTGATTTTAGTTTTATCACTTTCTATTCACTTGTAAGATTTATTAGTGACCAGTTTGTGAAGTTGGTTAGAGCACAGATCTAGCATTATCATGAGTGCAGTCCTTCTACCACTCTTCTTCCTTTTTTTAAAAAAGTTTCTTTATTTATTTTGAGAGAGAGAGAGAGCCTGGGGGAGGGACAGTGCCTGGGGGAGCACAGAGCCTGATGCAGGGCTTGAACTCACGAACCGTGAGAACATGATTTGAGCCAAAAAGAAGAGTCAGATGCTTAACTGACTGAGCCACCCAGGTGCCCCTCTACCACTCTTCATCATGACTGAGCTCCACTCATACTGGGCTCCTTAGTGTTCCTCAAACATTCCATATAAAACTTAAGAGTTTTGTGTAATTGCCATTCCTTCCTCCTGGAAGGTTCTTCAACTAAATATTCATATGATTCCACTTCATTCAAAACTTGGTTCAAATATTACCTCCTCCGAGAAGCCTTTCCTGACTAGTCTTATTTCTTTTACAGTAACCACCTGATGTTATTCCCTTTATTTGCTTATTTCTACACAGCTATATATAATATATAGCTATATAATAATATATCATTATTATATATTAATTATATCATATATTTATTCATTGTATGCATGTCTTAACCCACCACCCTCTCCTATGAGTTCTGGGAATGTAGAGGTTTTTTAAAAAATTTTATTCACTGCTATAAACTTAGAACAGTGCCTGGCACAAGGGAGTACTCAAAAAATATTTGTTGCATCAGTATATGAATATAATTTAATACTGCTTGGTTTTTCATTACCAGCTATACCCTTAATTCTAGCCAGTTGGCTTATAATGTTTACACCTGGGTTTGGAGGACTTGCCTCCAAAATGTGGCTAATAGATACATAGCATAGATCTGGATGGGGACCCATGAGAAAGTAAGGACTTTATATCCTCATCCTGCATCCTACGCATCTGATATGCAATCAGCATGTCCTGGTTAGGCTATATTGGTTGTTTAGATCCTGTTCAATATTGGTTAGCCAGTACCTACGGTGTCCTGGCTGTTAAATATTTTTGTTATTACCTTTGCCTATATTCCCATCATTCCCAATATGCCAGCTTATGCTTTGAAAATATTTGTTAAATGAAAAATACATCTCCATAAAAGAAGTAGTGCTGGCTCTTTCTAGTGGTGTATTGGTATGTCCCAAAGATCAACATGATTTTATTTATTAGTCTTAGTATGAATACAATATTATATATTTCTAATAGAACTCCAAGGCTGGAGTTACCTAGTTACCTTAGTCTACCCTGTAAATACTTTTCTGACTTCCTTCCACAACTCAGCATATGGAAGTCCAGTTGAGAGGAAAGACCAGTAGCCTTGCTATGGTACCCATAATCTGTAGCAAGTAAGTTCACTTGCATTATGTATTGATATAAATATACATGACAAATAGCTTATTGCCTGGAAAAGACAAAGTAAACTTAAAAAATGATAAAGCTTCGCCACCCTCAAAGGGTATTCTACTAAATGTGCCCACACTTCTTTGTCTGTTTCGATTGACTGTTAGCAGTCCATTTCATTTGATGGTGAAAAATTAATCTTTGCCTTATTATTTTGAAGTTATTTTTCAGCACATGCATTTTCTCTGTCATTTTTGAGTGCCCTCAGGAAACTGGCTTAAAGTATATAAACTATCCCCCTTTATCTTCAAAATGAAAACCACTATGCCTTTTGTTCCTTATAGCCAGTCTAATTTCACAAAAGTAACTGAACCAAGGAAAGCAAATACATTTTCAGTATAGCTTTTAACATCTGTAATTTTCCAATTATTTGGGGGACAGAGTAGACCAAATTTTCTTTAAAAACTGGTAAACCCCTTTAATTGGAGTAAGTATGCTAAACCAACCATACTTTGAGTCTTTTGGCAAGGAAGTCTGGGGAATGTCACTAATACAGGTTTATTAGCATGCCATCCTGTACCTTATTCAGAACCACTATCATTTGAGTTCCAATTGTTTCCAATCATTGCAAGAGAAATTCATCAGGCAGCACTGGCCTTAATCCAAAGAAAAGGGTAGAAACCAATTAAATGCTTAAAAGTTTTAAGGATAAATTAGAAGGTAGGTGTTAGAAATCTCTAGCTCCAACTAAAAGTGGATGAATGATTTTTAAATAGGCTATCTGGCCAGCTTTCCTGTTCTCGGTTGTTAATCCATATTCTATATATGAGTATTAGACATACAAATTAGCCCTTTTCACTCTGCCTAGAAATGTAAAGAAAAATGTTAGATGGACTATGAACAGATCCACTTTTTTTGTTCCTTTCGGTAAGATTTGGTTGCTGTTTAAAATTGCAACAAGAAAACAGATAAAAATATTTCCCCAGCTTCTGTCCTAGTTATTGTTTTCTCCCAACATTATCTGCCCTCAGTGACCTCATTCATTCTCACAATGTCAGCCGTTGCCTCCGTGCATATATGATTCCGCAGTCTTGTTCTAGCCTTAATACTTCTCTAGAACTTCAAACCTCCAAAACTCATGGGTTGAACATTTCTATCTAGATAGCTCATTGGTCCCTGGAGACTGGCACCTCCAAAGATGCATTCGTTATATTTCCCCCATCACCCCACCCTGCCCCAAACCAACTGGTCATCAGTCGACAGATAGTTCAACTAGTCATCATTCAACAAACACATGTCCAACATCAGTTATTTGTAGCTAGTACTGGGCTAAGTGCACAGTCCCCTAACTCTATTAATCGTTGCGCTATACTTTCAGTTACTCAGGCTTCAAACCTTAACCATGTTGCGTTCCTCCCTTTCCCTCATTTTCTTCTGTTTTTGACCCCAGCACACCTACATGTGTGCATGAGCATGCGGGTGCACACACATGCACGCACACACAGAACTTGTTACCAAACCCTGAGATGACATTTATACAATTTCCCCTTAAGGAATTGCCTTCTTTGCATTCCCACTGCCACCGCCCTAATTGAGACGCTCATTATTTCTCACCTATATTATTGCAGTGGTCATCCCAATTTGTGTTCTTGCCAAATCTTTAGGCCTCCAATTCATCGTGCTCCACACTAGTATTGGATTTATCTTCCCACAAAGGATGCTCCGATGATATCATTTGTTTACCTAGAAGCCATCAGTTCTCCCCATTGCTATCAAATTAATCTTCCTGAAGAAAACTGATCATAACACTCATTTGCTCAGAAAATAGCAATGCCTCCCTGTTGCCTAATAAATTGAATCCAAATATCTAAGTGTGGCATTCAACATCCCCACAATATGGCCCTAATCCTCCCTTCCAGCCTTAACTTCCACTACCATCTATACATAACTATACTCCAGCCAACCCCAGCAACTCCCTTTGCCTCAAATACATCCTGCGCTTTACAAAGTCATATTTTGTTCAACCTGCCCCCTCACCCTACCCATTGCTGTCAGCTGTCAAAACTCTATACATTCTTTAAGGCTCATCTCTAATCCTGCTTCCTTCCTTAAAGCATCCCTGATTTGCCCAGCCAATTTTAATCTGTTGTTCCTTTAAACCACTTCTTTTTATAAGTTTTTGTTTTAATTCCGGTTAGTTAACATACAGTGTAATATTAATTTCAGGTATACAATTTAGTGAGTCAACACTTAACATACAACACCTGGTACTCATCACAAGCGTCCTCCTTAATCCCCATCACCTGTGTAACCCACCCATCTTCTCTCTGGTAACGATCAGTTTGTTTTCTATATTTAAGAGTCTTTCTTGGTTCGCCTCCCTCTCTTTTTTTCCCCTTTGCTTGTTTGTTTTGTTTCTTAAATTCCACATATGAGTGGAATCAGGTGGGATTTGTCTGTCTCTGACTTATTTCACTTAGCATAATACTCTCTAACTCCATCCATGTCACTGTGAATGGCAAGATTTCATTCTTTTCTATGGCTGAGTAACATTCCATTGTATATGTATACCACATCTTTATCCATTCATCAGTTGATGGACACTTGGGCTGTTTCCATAATTAGACTACTGTAGATACTGCTGCTATAAAAAAGGGGGTGCATGTGTTCCTTTGAATGAGTGTTTTTGTGTTCTTTGGGTAAATACACAATAGTGCAATTGCTGGATCATAAGGTAGTTCTATTTTTAACTCTTTGAGGGACCTCCATACTGTTTTCCAGAGTGGCTGCCCCAGTGTGCATTCCCACCAACAGTGCAAGAGGGCTCCCCTTTTTCCACATCCTTGCCAACACCTGTTGTTTCTTGTGTTGTTGATTTTAGCCATTCTGCCAGTTGTGAGGTGATATTTTATTCCTCGGTTGCAAGGGTGTTTTAATATTCGCTAATCAACGTGATACACCACATTAACGAAAGAAAGGATAAGAACCATATAATCATTTCAATAGATGCAGAAAAAACATTCGACAAAGGACAACATCTATTCATGATAAAAACCCTCAACAGAGTAGATTTAGAGGGAACATACCTTAACATAATAAAGGCCATATATGGAAAACCCACAGCTAATATCATTCTCAATGGGGAAAAACTGAGAGCTTTTCCCCTAAGGTCAGGAACAAGACAGGGATGTCCACCGTCACCACTGTTATTGAACATAGTACTGGAAGTCCTAGCCTCAGCAATCAGACAATAAGCCACTTCTTTTTTTTTTCCTCAATATTTTGTAAGGATTATTTTCTTTGAAACCAGAAAATAAACCCTTTCTCTTAAAACAAAAATTCCTTTTCTCCCACATGGCAAACATCACCAGTGTTCATTGTAATAATTATCAACAATACAGAAATCCTAAAGAAGAAAATTAAAATCCACCATAGGTTCCCATGTTGTGAACACGTTGCTGTATGTCCTCCCAGCCCTCTCTCTCCAGACATCCACATGTCTATACACATGCACATTGTAGATCATACTGTTCGGACTGCCTAGTAGCCTGATGTTTTTCATTTGATGCATCGTAATTATTCCCATGCCAGTTCATAGTCCTCTGCAACATGATTTAATAGCCATGTAATCTTGTATTATTTATAATATCATCAGTTATTTCATTAATCTCGTTTGATGAATATTTAGATTGATCATAACTTTCTACTAGTTTTTAAATGTTAGAATGGATAGCCTTGTACTTTGTACACATTCGTAATTAATTCATAGAAATGGAATTGTGGGCTAAAAGGGTAAGCCAGATTTTAAGGTTTTTTGATAAATGGTTCCACATTACCCTCCACAAAGGTGTTTTTTTTTAAATACTCTCGTGAAGAGTGTATGAGAGTGCCCATTTTCCTGCACTCTGATCAACACAGGTATTTTTTAAATCCTCTGATAGCAACTGAACCTGTATCACGTCAATTATTCTGCATATCTTATACTTATTTTATACTCGTATTACTTCAACTCCTACCCTAATAGGCATCTATATTTTAACATCTGCAGCAGC
Organism: Cryptoprocta ferox; assembly: GCA_028646485.1. Lineage (NCBI taxonomy): Eukaryota > Metazoa > Chordata > Mammalia > Carnivora > Eupleridae > Cryptoprocta > Cryptoprocta ferox. The sequence goes on from CM053579.1 coordinate 22,735,088, forward strand.
TGTCATAGGACTATATGCATTCTGGGCACTCAGGAAACGTTTGCTACATTGAATTGAATCAGAGCCATAGCTAAGGCCTCCCATGTTCTCGCGATAGCCTGTCCACCATTACTCTGCAATTTCCATATACAAACTATAGTCACAACTAAGGACATGGGAGAGGAAGGGCTTACAGCGCTGAGGAGCAGCGTCCAATCCCACTGTGGTTGCTTAACTAACACTCCAACGTCTATCACTGGGAGAGATACAGCTTCAAAATTTTAACAATAGCTACTTAGGAAAGTAGCTACACGTGTAATGTAGGTATAAAGCGCAAGCTGGTTGGCCTAACTAAAAGGAAACCGGTCATGGCATTTTTAGGTGGAAAGGGACAGCTGTCTTAGAGACCATGTCAACAAGTGTGGAATAAGTTCATGTGTGGCTTGTTTTCTTGCAGCAGTGCATTTGTTCGGCCTGACTTGGCAGCTGCAACCAGTTGAAGGACAGCTCTATGAAAATGGAGTTAGCAAAGGGAACAGAGGGACCGAATCCATGGATACTACTTACTCTCCAATTGGAGGAAAAGTTTCCGATAAATCAGAGAAAAAAGGTACAGTGATCAAAATGATTGATTTATTGATTATTGATTTCTTTTCTTCTAATTTGGTCATTAGAGCCCAAACTGGGATGGTTTCACTTCACATTAAATTTCATGATCACTCGAAAGAAGTACTCTACGTGGACAGAATAAATACATGTAAATGTCTTATGAAAGCAAATTTTCCTTTCTCCAGTGCCTTGAGTATAAACCAATTAAACTTTTCAAATATGTAGGCAATTTTGAAAATAGATAAATATTTACAGGATGGAGGTTTCAATACAATGGAAATTGCATTTCGCATATAACTACCCTGAAGCAACATGGGATTTTGATTAAGTTCTCTGTGTCCAAGCCCAGCATTTATATATAACATTTTACAAAGGGTATATGGAAATTTCTTCTGTTTATAATAAGAAAAAGCCTTTTATGCTTAATATAAGGGCGAATGTTTATGTCAAAGTGGGGGAACATGAATTTTTTTCTCGTTGGGGAACACGAATTCTTCATAGTTGGAGAAAAGAAAAAAGCTCTTTGAGTACTGAATTGTTAAATTTAACCAACATAAGCTTGAGCTACCAGACTTATTTACAATAAATGTCACAGGACCAATATTCCCAACATCTTATTCACATTGAATGATCTTAGTCTTAATATACAAGTATTGAAAATAGCTGAAAGTTTGTATAATGATTTTTTTTGAAATAGGGTTCAGCATACAAAGTCTCAGTGTCAAATTTCAGGATGGCCTTCAAAAGCAGAAATTGCAGACAAAACCTATAGCCAGCAGAATCCTAAATGTCTTTAGGAGGTCACATATAAACAGATGAATGAATGAATGATCCAAACTCTACCCTCAAGAAGCTTACAATTTTAGGGGCTCCTGGGTGGCTCAGTCAGTTGAGCATCCAACTTCAGCTCAGGTCATGATCTCATGGTTCACGGGTTCAAGCTCTGCTTTGGGCTCTGTGCTGACAGCTCAGAGCTTCAAATTCTGTGCCTCCCTCTCTGTCTCTGCCCCTCCCATACTTCTGCTCTGTCTCTCTGTGTCTCTCTCAAAAATAAATAAACATTTAAAAATTTTTTAAAAAGAAGCTTACAATTTTATAGGGGTGGTAAGGCAGTCCTTTTTTGGTTGATTAGTTGCAAACAAGATATTTTGTTTTGTAGTTGAGTTACTCATCTGGACTTGTTTTTAGTTTCTTTTGAGGGGTTCTTTGTAGGGTTTGCTCTGTTTTGTTTTGGTTTGCATTGGAAAAAGCAATTCTTCTTTGGTGTATGCTTCAATAAAAATTCATGCTTAGGTTTCAGGAAAACATTATGACTTGTCCTCGTTTTCTATTCATGATGCAGTTTACTTTACGTCCTTGTTTAGAAATACTGTCTCTAGCGTTGGCTGACCTTTCACAGCAATTTTCATTGTTGCTGCTGAGAGGGGCTGAGGGTAGTACTAGGGTCAGAGATGACAGAGGAAAGGATCTGAGTACATTTGGACATGGACTTTTTCTCTCTTACCTTCTTTCCTACTGTTTGATTCCTTTATATCTGCAAGCACAAGAGCCACCATTTGGTGCCTTTGGGGTTTCTTGCCATCCACACTTGAAAATCATGAATTATCTATTTGAGGGAGATGAAACATGCAAGACAGAAGGTCATTACATAGTTGTTATCAGAGCATATTCGTTTTTTATTCTAATTCAGATATCTATAATTCCCTTCCACAAAGTACAGTTGACCCTTAAACAACATGGGTTTGAACCACACAGGAAGGGACTGGCGCCCCTAACCCCAGCGTTGTTCAAGAGTTAACTGTAGTTTGATGATGATGACTGAAATTTAGTAAACAATTAACCATGTATCAAGAATTGCTCCAGCCACTTCAAAGGTGTTATATCATGAAGCTAACATTATAGTCCTCATTTTCCAAATAAAAAAAAAAAAAACAGAGGCACAGGGAGGTTAAGTAACTTGCCCAAGGTCACAGAGCTAGAAACTGGTGGTCTGATTTCAGAGCCTTGTCTCTACACTTTACTGAAATCCACACACAAAACATATGTGAAGATCACAAAAGACACTTTACCCAATGAAAGCAAAGCCCGAGTCTATTCATGATACCCTTTTAGAAAAATTCTGTACACCTGTATTTTAATGTGTTGTGACAAGTTTCATAAATGAAAAATGCTTTTAAGTTTCTGCTCAATTATAACAATAAACAGGCCACACCAATTTCAATTTAATACTTTATTAAGAAAAATCATTAAGGGTTGATGCCATATACACCAAGTTGTTATCTTAAACTGACTTTTTATGGCAGTCTGAACAAAACCCTAACTGTAACTGCACATCATAGTTCTGCTATATTAGGTATTTACTGCATATCACTCACTGAGTAAAAACATAGCTCCTGTTTTATAATGCCATGTGTATACTAAACCAAACCTTGCAGAAGATGTAATATACTGTAAGGATATTTTCAACTGGTCAGCTGTATCCTTTTATGATTTTCTAGACATCACACCCCATAAATATAGTCGTAGAAGCTTGTCTTAATGATGCTCTGTGCATTAAAATATAAAACTAAAATCCAGATAATCCTTTTTACATTGTTTTCCTTACTCTCCTAGAGGATTGGGCATTGTAGCACTGTGGTTAAGAGCCTGGGCTCTGGAGTCAGACGGACCTGGCTTTGAATACTGACCGTGCCATTTACTGGCTCTCCAACCTCGGGCAATAAATTGACACAACCTTACTGAACTAGTATCCTCATCTACAACATGAAGATGACAATAATAGTACCTGTCTCAAAAGTTGGCTGTGAAGAATAAGTGAGATAATGGTTGTAAAGCATATAGCACAGTGTCAGGCACATTGTTTAGTTGAGCAGTAATTATTATGACCAAATGATTGGAAAATTACCTTGAGTTTATTGACATCCTATTGGGTACTATATTGATCCTGATTTCAAACTGGTATCAGCTTTTCCATGGATGATGGCCTTCTTGGGATTTAGATGTTTTCTCTTTTTAAAGCTTGATCTCTCTTAACAATTTAGCATCTAATATTTTGTAATGATCATCACCTTCACCATCAAAGTGATGGATAAAATAGAATGGCATGGAAAAAAAAATCAAATTCTACTGGAATTGGTCCCCCATGACCAGTAGTTAAATATATCTGCTTCTCCTTAGGAGATTAAAGATTTTTCCCACTACTTAGATTTCCAAATGAAAGAAAAAAGAATATTTGATTATAGACATTTAGTATGCTAACATTTTCTTTTTGAAATTTATTTGAATAATTTGAATGGAATTTCCAAAAGAAGACTTAAGTCACAACCACATATTGGAATCTACTAGAAAGACAAGCTGTCAGTTGTTCAATAAACATTAATAGAATTGAAACCCCCTACTACCTTAGAAACTTACAAACTAGTCATAACTCTTTCTCTTCAACTAATAAACATTATGTAACAACTACTTTTTTTTTAATGAGCTGTCAGCACAGAGCCTGACACAGGGCTTGAACTCACAAACTATGAGATCATGACCTGAGCCAAAGTCAGACACTTAACCGACTGAGCCACCCAGGTGCCCCATAACAACTACTTTAAACAGAGCAGGGGATAAAAAAGAGTAAAAGACTTAGTCCCAGACCTGAGTCATGTGACATCCATAAATTGACCTAAAAATAATTACTATGCAATTTATCAACTAATATGGTATGTTAAAATCTTAAATATTATCAAATCCAACATCTTTATTTAAAGATGAAGAAATCGAGGTCCAGAAGGGTCAAGAACACGCAGAGAACACACAAATGGCGTTTGAGTCCACTTCTTCTGTTTCCTCATCTGTTATTAAAATAATGTAACACAAACTAAACATATAAATTGCTAAAGAGGTTTTCTAAGAAAGTATCAAAGGCAAAAACTAAACAAGTAGGGAAATTGATGTTACTCAGGCTATTGCAATAGGGAAAGCATTCCAGATCGGAAGATCAGAGTGTCTGAGCAAAGTGGATTTTGCCTTAGACTTTTATATGAGGTGTGGATAGGAACACGTGGGATGGTTGACAGTTGGGATTGTTTTGTACTCCAGGGAAGTCTCAGTCAGCCAACTGAACAGGAAATGTTTATGGTCTGTGTCTAGCTAGTTGAAGGAGAACAAATAGTTCTAATCTCAGCTAATTATTTATGAGACAAAGAACAGGCGATTGGAACGTCTGTATTTGGTCTTTCGGCAGGTTCCAGCAAAAGGGGAAAGGTCTATGTTTTGCCTTGTTACAGGTAAACAAAGGAGTTTTATGCAGTTCTTATGGGAGCCATGAGAAAGGGTGGACAGAGCCATATCTATAAGTCATATGGGAAAGGGTTTTTAATGAAGTCATTTTTGTTTTTTGTTTGTTTTGCAGTAAGCCATTTCCCAAAACATAAAAGAGTAATAGGATTTCATAAAAAAAAAGTTGGGAGGATTTCTTTTTATATATATATATTTATTTATTTTGAGAGAGAGAGAGAGAGAGAGAGAGAGAGCGAGAGAGAGAGAGAGAGAAAGTGGCATAGGAGCAGACAGAGGGGGAGAGAGAAAATCCAAAGCAGACACTATGCTGTCAGCACAGAGCCCAACATGGGGCTCAGTTTCACAAACCGTGAGATCATGACCTGAACCAAGATCAAGAGTCAGATGCTTAACCAACTAAGCCACCCAGGAGCCCTAAAGGTTGGGAGGATTTCTTAACCAGCAGTTTTCCAGGAGCATAGGGCTGAGGTCAAGTCCAACAGTGTCAGCAGCCATCTGAATGAGGAAGTTTATCCAGTAGTGGAGGGTACTGCATTCCTGCAGGTTGGATGCCAACATAGAGCACAGGAACAAAAAGGGTGGCTGGACAGAACTAAAGAACACTTAAGTCAGCCTTTATCTCCTTTATAATATTTTGCAAAAGTCTGGCCTTGGGAGAAAGTGGCATTTCTTTGAAATTCATTCTATAAGATCTGTCTCCACAAAGTTGAAGTGGGAAAAAAAAGTATTCTCTAGTCCAATGTGTGCTGAATATACGACCATATAAACAACATATAGTTGGGGTGCCTGGGTGGCTCAATCAGTGGAGCATCTAACCCTTGGTTTCAGCTCAGGTCATGATCTCACAGTTTGTGAGATCAACCCCCACATCAGGCTCTGCACTGACAGCAGGAAGCTTGCTTTGGATTCTCTCTCTCCTTCTCTCTCTGCCCCTCCCCTGCTCATTTTATCTCTCTCTCTCTCTCTCTCTCTCTCTCTCTCTCTCTCTGTCTCTGTCTTTCCCTCCTCTGCTCATTCTCACTCTTTGTCTCTCTCAAAATAAATAAATAAACTTAAAAAAACAACAACAGCATAGAGCTGATTGATATGACACAACTTAAGCCTGTCGTGAAGATGCTTTAACCGACCATGCCATGACTATAGCTGCACCTCTCTGGGATCCAGTGTCTTATCCAAAAAATACGGGAGTTGGCTTTGTATGGGTTGAAAAATAATTTTCCCTCTAACCTTCTAGGCTCTTGACTGAGGCAACCACCCACCTTTGGCTGTAATAAAAAGCCAGATTAACAGGAGGAGGGGGAAAAACAAAGAAGTTTAATAACATGTATGCCCCCTGCATACACAAGAGAGACCCAGGAGAACTGAGTAACTCCTGGAGTGGCCCAGGCCATCACTTTAAATACCATCCCCAGCTGAAGACAAAAGATGTTGGGGGTAGGGAGCCCAGTTATGGGAGGCTGTCAGGCAAAGCATGGTGAGCAGGAGTATGGTTGGTACACAGATTTAAGTCCTCACCTTCTCCAATTGTTAAGAGTTTCTAGAAATGTAGGCACATCTTTCTGGTACAGAGAGGAAGCCATCCTTACAGATGGAGACTTCCTTATGAATGTAAATGTCCCTTACAAAAGGGTAACTTCTATGCAGGTTTTCTATGTGTGCTGTTTCTTTAGGATGATCCTTATGCCAAAGAATCGTGCTGTGGGGTGGCAAATTCGGCTCTCCTTCAGCTTTAAACCCTTTGGGGAGTGGAGGAGAGATAGCGGCCAGTGAAACACATTTTACAAATTAAATCTTACCCAGAAAGCACAAATGTAAAACAGATAAAAGCCACATCTCTCCAGATAAAATGGGGGAGGGATGTCAGATTCCTGCCACACCTCCCCTAGTCCTTCCCTTTCCTTTCTTTGTTCTCCATTCTCTCCCAGCTGCTGAAACTTTGACAAACAAGGGGTGATGCTCCGTAGGACTGGCTTATCTCTAAGGTCCCCTCCAGCTGTGTACATTATGCGTCAGTGAATTCGAATTCTGCAGTTAGGAAGAGCAATTAGCCATTCCAAGTAAAAGTGGACCTATTTTTGCAAAAGGGGAGTATACGCTTGGAAAGTGGTTGAAATTCACGTCTGTAAAATTTGTAACCACTTTGCCATTTAAATTTCTTGCCGAGAATTCTGTTGTAATTCAAATAATTAATTCCCAGTTTTCTGCCTTATAAGTTTGGATTTTTGACATGTATGTAACAATAACAGTCTTCACTTAGAGAGCATTTATAATTTCAAAATACTTTAATGCCTTTTCTCCACATAACGGTTTTATGCTGTAGCAGCTATTGTTACCCTCATTTTACACTTGAAAAGGAAAAAACAAGAAGGTTAAGAGACTGGGCTTGCATAATAGAATTACAGGCAGAGCTGAAATGAGGATCCAGTCTTTCCTTAGTGTTAGCTCAATACCCTTCTTTGAGCCTTTTCTTTCTTCTTTTAAAAATTCTTTTCTCAAGGCCAATTGTTTAAGTAACAGCTGTCTTGATTAATGCATGAATGCATGTGGTCAAATGTGTATCTTTTCGATAAGAGTACTTTGCAAATCTTACATTTCCCTCCAAAGATCTAGGTTCAGCAAGACTACCTCTCCTCCTTAAAGCAGAACACACACACACACACATACACACACACACACACACACTCACACACACGCACACACACACATACACACACACACACACCCCTTGGGAATTGAAAGTTAACAGCACAAATGTACTTTTCATGACCTCCTTTCATTGTAGACCTAGCTGGAGAGGGATGTGTGTGTGTGTGTGTGTGTGTGTGTGTGTGTTGCTTGTTTTTTTGGCTTTATTGTTGGGAGTGTTTTGTTTTACCTGCTACATATTTATATTGGAGGCGATTTATTCAATGACAATTGTGGACCTTGAATAAAAGCTTGAACTCGAAATTTACTTATCATTTCACTTTATATTTGTTTCACAGACCCAGTCAGTAGGTAAAGATTCATTTTGTGGTCAAAAGTAAAGAACTGCACCAACCCCACCCAGGTAATCACTGTGCGTTCAGACGGAACACAGTCCTACAGTATAATTCTGTGGTTCTTTAGTATTGGTTCATAGGACATGTGGATATTAAAATGCACTCAGCTGCCCTTTGAGTCAACCCATAGTTTCAGTATCTTTTACTTAAAGGATATTAGAGCCCAGGACATTGTGGTGGAATTGGGAATAATTCATATAAGCACAACAAACCACATGAATAAAATAGTAGTAATGCAATGACAAAGACAACAATGTTGGGAATGTAACATTATTATTTTTAAAGATTGATGGTAAATTACAGTAAATGTTTCCTATAATGCTATATAGATGTTTCTCTAATACAAGGTTTCAGGGGCCCAGCTAGAGTGCTGCAGCTTGTTTTCAACTATATTAAATCACTTTATCAATATACTTCAGTTTTAACAAAAGCTTTTCTAAAGCATACTGGAGACCTGACTTCTAAAACAGATTTATGGAAAGGGTTCACTATGCTAAAAGGCAAACTTATTTACAGTATGAAAAATTCATGTTAAATGTTCTTGGTCATATATGTTTAATGTTTCATTCTTGTTTCATTTTAATCCTCATTTTACTTTTGTTTGTTTGTTTAACTAATACACACCTTTCCTGTGATGCCTCCTAGAATGAGTCTACCCTGTGGTCCCTCTAGCCTAATAGTATACGTCTGACAGGGGCACTAAGTCATGTGCTAGAGAATGGCAGATTGAGCCACCTGGAATAGTCCTTCAAAAGACAGGGGATCTTCCCATAACATCTTTATAACATCTTTCTTTTGGGGGAGAAACAGTGCTTTTTAGAAATTTACAAACCATGTGGAGATCTAATTCTCTTGAGTATCTGTTTATATCATCCAGCCTATATTATTTATGAAGGAAATTCAAACATTTACTAGCTTTTGCATGAAGTCAAAGGTGATTCTAGTATGTAAAATTTCCTGTTAAAATAAAAATCCTAGAGTTGTAGGATTTGACACACAAGTCTGAGCTTCCCTTTGTATAGCTTTTGCGATCCTGTAGATGATGTTCATATATCCCTTTTTAGCCTTCACTTTTCTAATACTCTGAGCCTTTGGCTTTACTGCTGAACTCTTCTTGTAACTCTGTTTTCCCTTAGTCATTTTGCTTGCCCTTTCCTAAGTCCACTGTATATCCCACCAAAGGTATCTTGACCAGAACTGTACACAGGTACCATATTCTTATCGCTAGCAGTTCAGAGAGATGGAAGAATAAACGTAAAAAAGTTAGATTGTAGGAGAAACGATTCTTGATCACCCCAAACTGTCCATTCAAATAACATCAAGGGAATTAAAGATGAAATCTTAGTATTCACAAACATAGAAGTTCATGATGTTTAATGCTATATGAGTCAAGATGCTATTTTCACTGTACTAAGTACTGTGGAAAGTTCACAAATGAAGCAGAAGGCTTTTGCCCTTGAGAAAGATCCTGTTCAATAGGAGAGCAGGAGGAAACATGCATACATGCACACACAATGAAAAATCACATGCAACCAACTGTTGTACGGAAATAGAAATGAGATGGTTAGGTGATTAAGAGGCTTAAAAGAAAAAAGATGAATAGATGATTGTTATTATAGAAGTAGTTTGAGCTGGGCCTTGACAAACAAGAAAAAATCAATCCAAGTTGACCTTAAAGAGTGCGTATTTAGGAGAATGGAATAATAGAGTAGTGGGGGGAAATGCAGATGGTAATAGCCTAAGTGGTAAATGGATAATGAAGCAATAGAGGCAGCAGATGGAGACAGCTTGGCAAGGAAAGGAAGGAGATAAATAGTATGATAACAAGATGAAGGGGCAGTTGGGTCATCTTATTTTTTTTTTTAAGAGAGATTTGTGCTTGTGTGAAGACAAAGAATAAGAAACCAGTAGAGAGGGAGACATTGAGGATGCCAGTAAGGAAAGAGATAGCGAAGGACCAAAGTCTTGACAGGAGAAGAGAGGAAGAAGGAGCCTCAGAGAGACACTGGGGCACCAAATTTTATGGCACACTGAGTATGCACAAGGCATTTTGATATTGCGGAAGCGAGAGGTAGGAGTTCCAAAAGAAGACCCAGTAAGTGTTCAATACATGCTACTATCTATCATGGTAAGTATTTCTATTGTTGTCACTGTTAGTACTCTGTAGTGACTTTTGCTTGTGGGAAGAAGTTTCAATTTCATATTATTGAAGATTTCTCTGGGTTCCTTAAAGGTAGAAATCGAAGACTATAGCGATATGACAGCCCATGAGAACTGGTGCCTATGCTGGCTGCTTCTTTTTCCAGAGGCCAGGCACAAGAAAACATACAACTATTACTCGCAACTATGGGATAGGTGGCTCCTAATGTAATTGTCTTTATTAAATGTCCAGTAGGTAGATGTCAAGAATTTAGGCAGCTATGACTACCTCATTCTCTGTGCACTTACATTCTAAGACACAAAATGGGGTTCTGGATAAATTGAGCTGTGCTCAGCCCTCCTGCCACCATCCCCAAGTCCAGAAGGATGTGATCATAATAACCTACTTATAGGCAACATCTAACATTGTATAAAAATATAGAAAATAGGCATCCCTGCTGTGTCCTACCAGTCACATATTCTAAAATACTGGCCAGGAGACAGTTTAGCTTCTCAGTAGCAGATGACCATCTAAAACCCTTGGAAACACATCAAAACACTTATGACGGTTTGTGTGTTTGTGTGTATGTGTGTATGTGTAGGCTATGCATGCTAATTTATGATTTATAACCATATTTTCTGAAACAGCTTTATTGAGCTACAATTTACATACTGTATAATTCACCAATTCAAAGTGTGCAATTCAGTGATTCTTAACATATTCAGAGTTGTGTAACCTTCATCAGTGTTTAATTCTAAAACATTTTCTAATTCCTACGACACTGAAAAGAAACCTCATAGGTGTTGGCAGTTATTCCATATCCGCACTTCTCCTCGGCCCTGGACAACCACTAATCTATTTCCTGGTTTTATAGATTTGCCTCCGTGTACATTTTATATAAATGGAATCATATAATGTGTAGTCTTCTGTGTCTGGCTTCTTTCAGTTAACATAATGTTTTCAAACTTTTCCATGTTGTAGCATGTACCAATACTTCATTCCCTTTTTATGGTTGAATAATATTCCACTGTAGGACTATACCATATTTTTTTATCAACTCAACAAGTAAGGGACCTTTTGTGGATTTTCACTTTTTTGGCTATTATGAATAATGCTGCTCTAAACATTCATGTACAAGTTTTTGTGAGAGCACCTGTTTTCAGTTTTTTTGAGAGTGCCACGAATAAAAGGTTGCCAATTTCTCCACATTTTTGGCAACATTTGTTATTGTCTATCATGTTTATTTTAGCTATCTTAGTGAGTATGAAGTGGTATCTCATTGTGCTTTTAACCTGCGTGTCCTTGGTGACTAATGATGTTGAGTCTTTTCCTGTGTTTATTGGCCATTTGTATGTCATCTTTGGAGAAATATCTATTCAGATCCATTGCCCATTTTTCAACTGGTTTATTTGGTTTTTTTTATTGATGAGTTTGTAAGGTTTCTTAATGAATTTCCAGATACAAGTCTCTTATCCAATATATGATTTGTAAATATTTTCTCCCTTTCTGTAGGCAGTTTATTCACTTTCTTGATGGTGTCCTTTGAAGCACAGAATTTTTTAATTTTGATGAAGTCAAATGTATCTATTTTGTTTTTTGTTGTATGTGCTTTTGATACAATATCTAAAAAAATATTGCCAAATCCAAGGTCACAAAGATTTACACCTGTGTTTTCATCTGAGAATTTTATAGGTTTAGTTCTTAAATGTAGTTATTTGGTGCATTTTGAGTTAATTTTTGTATATGGTATGAGGGAGCCGTTCAACTTCCCTCTTTTGCTTGTGGATATTCACTCATCCATCACCACTTGTTGAAAAGCCTATTCTTTCCCCCATTGAATTGTCTTAGTGCCCTTGTTGAAATTCGGTTGACCATAAATGTGATATTTTATTTCTTGACTCTCAATTCTGTCCCATTGATCTATATGTCTGTCATAATACCAGTACCATTACTGTAGCTTTGTAATAAGTGTTGAAATCAGGAAGTGTGAGGCCTCTAATGTTTTCCCATTTTTTTCAAAGATAGCTTTAGTTATTCTAGGTTCCTTGAATTTCCACATGAATTTTAGCTCAGCTTATATACTTCTGGAAAATGGGAGTTAGAATCTTAATAGGGATTGCATTGAATCTGCACATCAGTTTAGGAAGTATTACTATTTTAACATGGTAAATCTAGTAATCAATGAATATAGATGTATTTCCATTTATTTAGATCTTCTTCAATTTCTTTCAGTGATGTTTTGTATTTCTCAGTGTACAAGTCTTACAACATGTTTTAAAATTTATCCCTAAGTTTTTTATTCTGTTTGATATTATATATAAGTGGAAATCCTTACTTTTAATTTCCTTTTTTGACTTTTCATTGCATGTTTCCATATGTATTCATTAACCCTTGAATATGTTTTTCTTGGCTAATGGCAATATCATTTTCTTTTAAGGAGGTATTTTATACCATGTTAACCCATGACTCTGAGTAAATGTTTGAATATGTAAAAATATGATGATAAATTTGAGTTTTATATTCTAGTTTTCACCAAAGAAATTCAAAGAGTTTGGCTACTCCATGTACTATTGGTAATAATCAACATACTGTGATTCTGCAAACATAATTTGTGTTTCAGTGTATGAGATTGTATATCACATCAGGAGAGCCAGAAACTTAGAAACCGATGTTTGTGAATACCATTTAGTGGTCATTATAAGACACCAGAAGAACTGTGCAGTTTTTTAGGGAAAGTGAAATCCTTGTGACAAAATTTAAAGAGATACTTCTAAAAAGAGAATTACGTCTCATAAATGATAATATGTTCAACGAACAGATATACAGAGTCAAAATGCCATGCAAAATGAGACCTTTAATTAATGGTGAGATTTTTACAATACATTTCACTTCCATCTGAGAAGGTGTATGTAATACTAGATGAGCTACTGTCCTGGAATCTGAAGTCTTTCAGTTTCTGGACATAACTGTTTACCTTACACACTAATGTATTTCTGAAGTGTAATATTCGTTAATGGACTTTTCCACACAATCAGCTATCTGTTATCAGTGTCAGGAAGGGGGGGGTGGTATTTTATTTCTAAACATATTTTATTCACAGTTAGTTCCCAAAGGGCGCCATGTAGAGATAGTTTCAGTTCTTCCTCCCACTAAACCTTGTACCAGAATGTCAAAATAAATGATCAACATTACTAAATAAATTATCAAGATTACTATTTTATTAATTCATCCAAACAGTATTTACCAATTACCTACTATGTATACAAGGTTCATTCTTCCTTTTCTTTCTCCTGCCTACTCCTGGGATATAGAACCGATATAAAAAGCATGTGTAATACACAATCTGGAAAGTCTGTCCCCGAAGAATTAAGAGTTGAATACATATTTTTCTTCAACGGTTCATCTAAGGAGAATCATACAAAGTCACTTAGATGTAAAGGGTAGGGTAAGTTTTCACTGTCCCCTTTAGATTTCTTCACAGATTTTGATCATAAGGATTAGGGCTTGATTTCACATCCCCATTTTGTTCCATGCACTGATACTCTAAATTTCACAAAGATTTGTTACTATGAAACAATTATTATGTTTGAAGGAACAAAAAGAAGATGGCACGTAAGCCACACTAGGACTAATTCAGGTGAAAGACCATCCCAAAGGCATTTGTCAATGTCTTTTGAAGATTTTGAATGTGCTATTGGCTGAAGTGAAAGTCAACTATGATCTTAAGACATATTTCTTTTATGTGCCTTTGGACAGCATTCCCTCCAGTTCATAAAGCAGTATCTTCTTAGCTTAGATACCTTTAATGGAATTTGCAAATGCCTTTAAAAAACTACTAAGATTGCTGTTAACGGACAATACAACAGCCTTTAACCTAGTCATTTTTACACAAGGACCTGGTATTGGAATCTTTTTAATGACCACATGTCAGTATCTTCTACTAATGTTTCACTGAGTTCCAGTCTACCTACATTAAGTAGAGAAAATAAATACATGTGTATGTCCAGAATATAGTTATTTACCCCTGTCTTATAAGGATGATTTTGTTAATAATTATGTTATTAGTATTCAGGTACATGTCTGGGTCTAGATATAATGAAGCCTTGGTTTAGTCGGTACAGCCACTGCACACGGTGTCTGTCACCAAGCCTCTGTATTTACCTTCCAGGTAGCTTGACCTTTTCCTTTTGAACTAAGCAACCATTCGTTAGTTTGCCATCCTTCAACACGGCCTATCTGCCATTGTTTTTTTGTTTTTGTTTTTTTACCACTCAGCAGTTGATGCTTGTGTTGCAACCTATAAAGAGGGTGTTTAGCTCAAACAAAATTGGTGGATATCGGTGAGACTTTGATAACTACAGTACTGCACAGTTTGATATGATCCATGGCAGCCCCCACTTCCTCTTGGATTTGTGGAAGGGCGTGTCCTATTACTGGAGAGTTTGGTCTTCCTACACCTTCTGATCAGCTGTAGGAATGTAAGTGATTAAACAACAATTAAAGCATGAATATTACAAATACCATACCTTAGTGACATATTTTAACTCTGCTGCTGACACTTCGCAACTGAAGGATGCGGGTCCATGCTAAGTTTGACCAAACTCAATTCCACTTACTTATATTGGTGCAGAATGTCTTTATGAAATCACATCACATATTGTTTGCCTGCGTGTAACTTTCTTCTCTTTCGCTTCCCCCTTTGAGCTACATTAAGAAAAAAATTAAAGAGTAAATTAACTAATAATCACTACATCATAACCCATAACAAATTTTGAGAGAAGATAAAATGGAGCAGGCTATTTAGTGATGTAGATTGCTAACAGGGAGATGTGTTCCTTTCTGATGCACCCAACTCTAAAGGTTAGAGGTTGAGAGATTTTCCATCTGCAAGCTGTGAGAATTTCTCTTCAATACCAAATTGCTGCAACTCGCTTGCTTTGCTATTTTTATTTAAATTATAGTCCACATGTTCATTCATGTTGTCATGTCTCTTTGTCTATCTTGTTTTAAATGTGATGCAGGATCTCAAAGGGTAAGACCATCTTTTAAAATCAATTTTATAAATGACTTAGTATATATGCTTCAGATATTTACTAGTGCTAGTAACCAGGAAACTCCCAACAACACAACATAACGAGTTTCTTTTGATTTAGTGAATAACATTTAAGTAGCCTCATTATGCAGTATATGATGCTATAAAGTGCAGAAGGAAGACATGGTGTAGCATTTGGTAAGGCTCGTGTATAAAGGTTAATGTCCATCAGCCAGTTTTGCCCTGATTTTTTTTAATGACGTTGTCTGCATTCATTAAAGGTCGTTCATAGCACCATTAATATAGTGTTTGTCAAGCCTAATTCTAAATTATTTTATATTTATAATATGGTTTGCACAACCAAACGATGCATTTTAAGAAGTGATAAAAGTCCCTGATGAGGACAGCCATTGAAAAAACTGAACATTAAGTTGAGAGTGGAAGTATCCACATAAACACAGTCTGTTAATTGTCTGCTCTTTGAAGACATTTGTCAGCTCCGGGATGTTAAGAGTTAAATGTATAATCAACCCTTTGGGGACAAGACTGTTCTGTCTCACATGGGAAAAAGTAACTTTCAGTGAAAAATAAGGTCCTCAGTTGGTCATTTATCATCTCAAAGGGCATATTTTATTATAAATGTCAATTCCACAAAACTATGTGTCCTGTAATACATAATTATGTTCAAAATTGCATTTGAAATATATTATTAACAGTTAACAGTGAACATTCTTAAAATAGGTATTACTCTTGGCCTTAACACAAAAAGCAATAATGGAGGTATTTTAAGGAGTTAAAAGCTGCAAGGCATTGGCCTCTGAATAAAGCCACTGCAGGTGTGTTTCTTAATGGGCTGTTAATTTTATAGCAAGTGAACACAAAGGACAGAGACCATGTGTGTTTTTAAACTGTGCTTGGTGTGGAGAAAGAGTTGATGGCTGAAAAATATAAAGGCGGTGTGGAAAGAGGCCAAATTGAATTCCCCCCCTGAGGTGCAATCCTGTGGCTTAAAATCAAGGCAAACTAATTCTTGATCCTCCCCTTCTATCCCTTTCCTCCCCCTACCCTCCCCTCAACAGAGAATTCCACAGAAGCATATAGTAATTGAGCACATCAGAAATAATTAGAAAATATGGCAATAAATAATAAAGATATTCTTGTCCAAACTCAGCACCCTCTCACACTAACTAGCTCCTTCTAGGTTTCTTGTGTTTGCTACTTGCATTGTCTGAGTCACCCAAACCCACAACCATGGAGTAAGTTTTGACCCTCCCGTAGCCCCCACACCTAGTGTCCCAGTGTCCTAAGAACCTTGCTTCTCAATGTGTATGCTGTGTACCATGCAACATGGGTGTTACTTGGGAACTTGTGAGAAATATCCAACCTCAGACCTACTGAATCATAATTTGCATTTTTATAAGATGTCCTTCTTAAGCACGTTCAAGTTTGAGAAGCGCTGCTCTAGAATCTTCCTTTACATTGTCTTCTTTCTTTTTTTCTTCTTCCTGAGAAGATAACTTTTATTATTATAAATAAGCCTCTTTATATTTTAGATATATTTGGTAAAAAGAAAATGTCTTTAGATTTTACTTTTCAATTCAGAGTGGTGACTCTTACCTTTTGACACATGCATTTAGTTCATTGCTCTTTATTTTTTATAATTTATCTTCCATCTTCTTTATGTTTTCCAATTGATCCATCTAGTTTGTGCCTTCCCTGTCTTGCCTTAGTTTAGATAAGTTATTTTTTATCTCCATATTATTTTCTCTATGCTAGTGTGAAAAATAAATTTTTATTTTTTAGTATTTATGCTTGAAAGTACAATGAGATTTTTAAAATGTATAATAATCTGAAGTTTATTGATATTTGTATCATTCCTTAGGATAACCCAGTTTTATACTTTTTCAATGATTTGTGATTTTTTTAACTTTATTGAGGAAAAATTGACAAATATAGTTGTATATATTTAAAGTAGACAATGTGATGATTGCATATACATATACAATGTAGAAATGATTAAACAGGTTAGGATAATTAACACAACCATCACCTCACACTCACATAGTTAACTTTTTGGTGTGCTAAGAATGCTTAAGATCTCTCAGCAACTTTCAAGTATGTAATACCGTCTTATTAACTACAGTCACCATGCTCTACATCAGATTATCAGAGCTTCTGTTATAACTGAAAATTTGTACCCTTTGACCTACATCACCCCATTTCCCCCTCCCTCAAGCCCTGGCAACCATTCTAGTCTCTGTTTCTATGAAATTGGCGTTTATTCTTTTCTAGATTCCATGCATAAGTGATATCATACAGTATTTGTCTTTCTCTGTCTGGCTTATTTTACTTAGCATAATGCCCTCCTGCTTTCACCCATGTTTTTGCAAATGGGAGCATTTTCTTGTTTTCTTGTGGCTGAGTAATATTTCATTGCCTGTATATACATACACACATATATATATACACACTATGGAGTAGTGTGTGTGTGTGCGCGCGCGCGCGTGTGCGCGCATGTGTACCACATTTTCTTTATCCATTCATCCATTAAAGGGTATTTAGATTGTTTCTATATCTTGGCTATTGTGAATAATGCTGCAGTGAATGTGGCTGTGTAGCTATGTCTTCAGGATCCTGATTTCAGTTTCTTTTCATATATACCCAGAAGTGGGTTTGCTGGATCCTATGGTAGTTCTGTTTTTTGAGGAACCGCTGTACCATTTTCCAAAATGACTGTACCATTATTGCGTATCCACCAACAGTGTATAAGGGTTCCCTTTTCTCCACATCCTTACCAACATTTGTTATTTCTTATCTTTTGATACTAATCAACCAAACAGGTATGAGGTGATATCTCATTGTGGTTTTGATATGCATTTCCCCAATGATTGGTGATGTTGAGCACCTTTCATATACCTGTTGGCCTTTTTTGGAAAAATGTTCAAGTCCTTTGCCCATTTTTAAATTGGATTATTTACTGTTGAGTTGGATTATTTGCTTTTTTTTTTTTACTATAGAGTTGTATGAATTCTTTATATGTTTTGGATATTAATGCCTTATCAGATATATGGTTTGCAAGTAATTTTCTCTCATTCTGTAGATAGCCTTTTCAATTTATTTGATTGTTTCTTTTGCTGTACAGAGCTCTTTCGTTCGGTGTAGTCCCACTTGTTTATTTTATAGGTGACTGGACTGTACTTATTCCATGTGAACTATGGAGCCCACCCTAAATTTAGACCTTTATGTCATTTCACCTGAATTATTGCTCTATAATTCTCTATCATTCTTGTGTTTCCCTGCTCTAAATCATCCTACCTTCTGCCTCAAGATTAGTCTTTCTAATGTACCCAAATGTCTCCCCTCTTCTTAAAAACCTTTAATGCCTCTACTCTTTTTTTTTTACTTTGTTACAAAGTATTCCTTCCATGTGGAACATTCTTGTCAACAGCTCTGTTAAAATCTTTCCCCTTTAAGGCCCATCTTCAATGCTACTTCCCAGAATTACACTTTTCTGAGTCATTCATTCATTCTTTGAATAAGTATGTATGGATCACATACTATTTGTGTATATTCTTCTAGTTACTGGGGATAAAGATGAACAAAACAGCCACAGCCTCATAGAGCTTATATTCTTTTGGGAGAAAATAGGTAATAAACAATAAACAAGTAAAACGTGGTATGTTAGGGGGTGATAAATAATAAGAAGAAAAATAAAGGAAGATAAAGGCATAGAGACAGCTAGGAATGAGGAGTATCCTCCAACCAAATACTCCTTACTCCTTTGAATGCCCAGATTATTTATTTTCCTTTACAACATGGTTATTGTGCACTTGTCCTATCTCTTATATTCAAAGCTCCTTGAGAACAAGAACCACATCTTGCTCATCTTTGTATCGCCTGCATTTAACCATTTTTAAAAAAAATTTTTAATGTTTTTATTTATTTTTGAGAGAGAGAGAGAGAGAGAGAGAAAGAAAAAGAGAAAGAGAAAGAGAAAGAGAAAGAGAGAGCATGAGCAGGGGAGGGTCAGAGAGAGAGACAGAATCCGAAGACAGGCTCCAGGTTCTGAGCTAGCTGTCAGCACAGAGCCTGATGCGGGGCTCGAACCCACGAACTGCGAGATCATGACCTGAGCCGAAGCCGGACACTCAACTGACTGAGCCACCCAGGCGCCCCTGCATTTAACCATTTTAATGTAACCATTTAATAATGGTTAAAATTAATCAAATTATGGAAATAAATGTAATAGTAGTCCAAGAGAAGGGAGAGACTAGTATCGTGGTTGGTTAGGGAAGGCTTCTTGGAAGATACTTAATTTGTGTAAAGCCTTGAAATATGGGTAGGGTGGGGAGGAAAAAAGAGCTTAGTAAGTCATTTTGATATTTTTGTCCAGAAAAACTAAAAACCATTGCTTTATAAGTTAAGATTAATATTATGTGTAATTTTCTTTGCCTTTAAAACCAGTGTTTCAGAAGGGACGGGCAATAGACACCGGAGAAGTTGACATTGGTGCACAAGTCATGCAGACCATTCCACCCGGCTTATTCTGGCGTTTCCAGATTACTATCCACCATCCTATATATCTGAAATTCAATATTTCTTTAGCCAAGGACTCTCTGCTGGGAATTTATGGCAGAAGAAACATTCCACCTACACACACTCAGGTATTTGACGTTATAGGTATTTCTTGACCCTTTTAGAGGGTGGTGGGATGCACAGTTCAGGGATTGTGACTTGCAAAGTATGTGGGAGCCAAAGGTGAAGGCAGACAATTTTTGTAATGAGCAAATATCCAGAATAATCACACTAAAATGAATGAAAACAAAAAATGGCATTGAGAAATAAGCAGAAGCATTTATCAGAGCAGATTCAGAAAAGGAAGTTTAAGAAAATATTCTTGAAACTTGAATTCTGTTTCCTGGAATAAGATGATCATGAGCCATCCTGGCCCCCTCATCTTACTTAGCTTTTGGTCCCACACCCCCTTCACTGGCTCCATATGGCCTTGACCCCTTGTCCTGATGAAGAATGAAAATCAATAAGGGAAATGAGTCTAAAAGGCAGGTTTTATCTTACAGGTAGAAACTTTTTCTTGTTATTGTTAATAATAACTCAAATATGTAAATCCTCTATGGTTTACAAATCCCTTCTATAAATGCTAACCACCTCATTTCTCTCATTTTTCCCCCTTATCTCTTTCTTGCATGAACCCATTTGGGGCCTTCCTCCATCTAAGAAGTAGCGTAAGGAATCATAACCATCAGGGGATTGCTTTTTTTTTTTCAACAGATATGACTGTAGTCCAAATCTTACCTTCTGGATGGGAATAGGCAGGGAATTAGAATGCCATTCAAATGTGACTCTTAAAATAAAATGCCCAAGGAAATGTGTACCATGTGCTTGTCCACTGATTAGGGGGGAAAAGAAGGAGGTCCTTTGAATATTTAAATATGCTACCACAAAGGTAGTAAATTATGAATGTCCTCAAATTTTTGACTTTATTTTTTTGTTTTAAAAACTGTAAAACTCTTAAATTTGTAGAGAATATCATGGTAACTTTTTTGAGGAGAATGTGTGATTTTTGAGTCTCTTCTGATACTTTAATAAAATAGCAGGATTCTCTCGCATAAATACTAAATACAATTTTTTCTATGTCTTGGTTTATTTATTTTAGATAATTATTTTGAATACTCCAAAACTGAAAGGTTTATAACATTTATAAATATAGTGAAGTTTTTTCATAATTAATAATATACTTTTGTGTTTAAGTGTAATTAAGAACGAATAAACTTCCTCTTTCACTTTGCCTACCTCAAAAGCAAAGAAGTGTGAAGGAGGGCAATTGAAATTAGAGATGTTCGTTAGTCTAGAAGTAAAAGTAGTGGCTGAGATTTGTGTGTGTTTGTTCCAGTTCGATTTTGTAAAATTGATGGATGGAAAACAGCTGGTCAAGCAGGACTCCAAGGGCTCTGATGATACCCAACACTCCCCTCGGAACCTGATCTTAACCTCACTACAGGAGACCGGTTTCATAGAGTATATGGACCAAGGGCCTTGGTATCTGGCGTTCTACAATGATGGAAAAAAGATGGAGCAAGTATTTGTGTTAACTACAGCAATTGGTAAGCTGCCTTGACTATTATTTTTAATTGACAGTATAACTCTAGAAAGACATCAGTGACTAAAGTGATACAGATGTTTAAACCCATTGCTCATTCTTCCTTAAAGTCCTTATTATTCAAGATAGGTCACTATGAGAAAGGCTTATATTATTGCTGTCATGAATGTTGTTTAAGATTTTCTAAATGCTCCATTATTTGCTGCTATGGTAGGATACTTGGGTACCTTTTTATGTATTTCCAACAGGAATAGTTACCTGGATAATATTATTACCAGGGCTGCATAGATGAACAACTTCAGTGACGAAGGGAGCAAGCCAGAGAATCTCTGTTAATTCAAGATCCATTAGAAAAGAAAAAGCAAATAAATACTTTTTAAAATGGAAAAACTAGCACTAATCCAGCTCTTCTTTAGAACAACTGATCCTAGAACCATTAAGGCTTCAAAATACAACCTAAGAATATTTAGAGAAGGGCCTTAAGGATAATAACCTTGGGCCACTCATAGCCCATCATTTTGGAATTTTTTAGCCCTGAGGGGAAACACCTCATAGGCATAATATGTTATTGTGTGAATCTTCCTAACACACATGTCTTTTAAAAGAAGGGAAAATATTTTACAGCTGTCAGTTTTCTATGCAACTCTCACCACTTTATCCTTTAGTTAACCTGTTCAACCATATGTTTAGGAAGATGTGTTGACTGTTAATAGATATACCATCTGCTCTTTATAATAATTATGTTCTATTTTTGCTTGATGCTGAAGACCTTGAGCCAGTAGAAAATGGTATTCCAGCCATAAGATTATCAAAAGCTTTCCTCTAAAGTAATCAGAAAGACTATAAAAATGCACCTATTATTTATCCCCCAGAGAAAAACTCCACTGATTTTACATCTTCAAAAGACAACGTAATTGTTAAATTAGAAAAAAATATTTTAAGTCATGACACTCTTTTGCAACACTCACAGACTCAATGGAACAGATTTAATAGATGTACCTTTCATGATATTTTTTCTATCAAGGCCCAATTTTGATAATGCAAATCCCAATGACTCATGAGAGGTTGAGTTTCTCCTAAGAAATCAAGCAGTTAGAAGATCTAAAATATTTGTGAAGATTTTCTCTCTTCCTGTTATCCTTACCACTAAGCTCAAGTTAAAACACTAACCCAACTATTAACCTTTCAAAAATCAATACACCTAGAAACATGCTTGAAGTTTTTTCCTGTCCCTTACTTCCTCCCAAAAAGAAGCTAACCTTTGAGATAGAATTCTTATTATCCAGATATCATGCTGTCAGTTTCACATGCAACAAAGTATTTGCTTCTTCCTTATGCAAGTCAGTTTTTTTTTTTTACTCTTCTGTTGTCTTTTTAAGATTAGAAGCGACAGAAACACTTCTCCTATAATTCCACTTAAAGAGAATCCAAGTAAATTTCTGAAAAAAATCACAGGTATTAAGTTATCTGCTCTAAATTCTCCCCATTTGTTTCTGTTTTTATAATTTATCTTAACTGTACTAAAGAGAGGCTAATGTATTTGATTAAACAATTTAACCTTTGAATGAATTTAACTACGCTAAATGCTATTCGTTCTCTATTTCATGATAATGTTAGAATCAGTTGGTTGATCTTAACTATATTTGGTCCAGTACTAATAAGAATCAAGACAGTATTAGCAGCAAGCATTTATTGAATGACTAATATAGGCTAGCCACTGACTTATATTAATATATATTATTTTCCCAGTAGTATAGACAGAGTTGTCAATATCCCCTAATCTCAGCCAACCTGCTCTATAACATGATAATATATACCATTTATGGAGTGCCATTCTGCCCCAAACCCTGTACCAGATGATTTACATTCAATTGTCTTGTTTGATTCCCTTCACAACCCTGATAGCATAGGTGTAGTGATATTTATATAATAAATAAGGAAATAGAGGCTAGAAATGAGTAAATAATCTGATAGAGTCTCACAGCCAGCAAGTGGCAAAATTGAGATTTGAGACACCCAAGTATGTCTGATTCCAAAGCCCGTGCCCTTTAGGCCATAACTATTCCGTCAGATTATCCATTACCTTTAGTTTCTCCCATAAGAAAACCTACCAGAAGCAAAGCCCATCCTCAGTGCAGATGCAGATACCAAGGGGCTTTAGACTCTAGAATAAAAATAGGGTTTTATGCATAGATCTTTAAAATCATTCCAACTCTAATGAACTGCAGTCAAGGAAGTGACTCTGAAGGAACATTAAAAAGATAGAAGGCAAAAGGCACCTGGGTGGCTCAGTCACTTAAGCGTCTGACTCTTGATTTCAGCTCAGGTCATGATCTCATGGTTTGTGAGTTCGAGCCTCACAGGAGGCTCTCTGCTGACAGTGGGGACCCAATTTGGGATTCTGTCTCCCTCTCTCTCTGCCCTTCCCCTGCTCGCTCTCTCTCTCTTTTGGAATAAATTAAAATTAAAAAAATGGATAGAAGGCAAAATTTCATGGAGACCAAGATAAATAGAAAAACACATTCTTTTTCATCACTAGTTACTTACGTGTTCCTGCTGTAGCCATCCCCCTCCTAGATTCCCTAGGCTGTCCCAGTGTCTCTTTGATACCTGGTAGAGGTAGCAGCTTCCAAAACCTCCCTTCTCTTGCCTTCTCTTCTCATTTGCATTGCTAGTGTTAAGCTCTGTGCAGCAGTGTGGGCCCAGGGACAGATCTTAGATAACTCAATAAGATGTAGGGATTTTTATTTATTTTGATAGCAAACTTTATTAAACATTTTTTCTACAATAGCTACATTCCCATAAGGCTGCTTCCATAAAGTTGTCAATAGGAGCTGGTGTGAAATTAAATTCAACGATATTTACCTTTGAAAGCTTTCTCCATGGCCTCCTATTAACCATCCAGGGTAGGGGAAATCCAAATGTAGATTTAAGAACTGCCACTATCGCTTGGCACAAGAAACATAGATTAAATAGAAACTAGAGACATAATTGTTCCATCTTTGAATGAAAAAAATCTCTGCGCCTTTTCAGCACCTTTTAAATACATTAATGATTTTATGAAAATAACGAATGTTTTAAGAAGTTAAAAATGGTTAGCTCTTTGTCAAACGCTCCCTTCCTGTCAGACCAGTTGTCGCTCAGCAAATGCCACATATAAATTTCTTATCCAGTTCAGTTTTTTAACACAGGGATCAGAGAACAGATTATCATAACCCTGCAAAAAGCTATATGATGCATTCACACAGGGGTGAGAAGAAGAACCTCTTCTGAGTGATAATAGGGTGGCTATGCACACAGCCCCTGGATTCATTCTCGGCTTTCTAAGAATTCCCCAAATAAGCTAGATACCACCTTCTTCCTCTTGCTTTTATTCTACCCAAGGCTGAACCCCAAGTCTAGATCAGAAGTTCTCTAACTATGGAAGTTTCCTATTCGAAGCATTGGTTCTCAATGCCTTAATGAGGTGAGCCACCTGCGGGGTCACCTGAGGTTTTTGTTAGAATGCAGATTACTGGGCTGCATCCTTCAGATGCAGTAGATCTGGAGTGAAGCCTAGGCATCTACATTTTAAGTGCCTCGGGTGATCTACTGATCCAGGTGGTCAAAAGGCCACAATTGAAGAAATGCTATTTGTCGGCCCTCATAATAAATTCTCTCAGTTGAGTGGACGACGCCAAGACCACGTCCTAGAATATCTCCTTCTAATTGGAAATAGCTTATGAAAGTGAAACTAGATGAAGTAGATAATTTGGATTGAAAAGGAAAAACTGGTACATACGAGAAGTATGAGTTTAATGGACCAGAACGTAAAACGCTGAATCCAAGAATGCTAAGTATGGAAAACTTCCAGAAAGAGTAATAAGAAGATGATTAAAAAAAAAACTGAAAGAAGAAAGCACACATACCATAAGAGTTCATGGACTTGGAATTTGATTTTATTATACTCAAATACAATTTTAAACTAGAAATAATTTTTGTCGTTGTCAAAGCCTGACTTTTGTATAACTTCATACCTTTTCAGCCAAGTTACTAACCTTAAGACTTATCAAAGTTCAGTCACACTGCACATCTATATGTCACCAGAACTACCTTATGGGCACCTTCAAAGCCTTCTCAATTCCCCTGAAACCTATTCTTCTCTAAGAATGGATTGAAGGGAAATTAGTGGCAGAGAACTGATAAGCATTTACAGTCAAGAAAGCATTTCTCAACAAAATACTTAGGTTCTAATGCTTTTAGCGGTGGTGAATTTAATATGAACACTTACTTTAAAAGCCTTCCATTGTCACTTATTAATGAAAATGAAACGCTGATTATCATATTTAAGCTGTCAAGAGAGTATATTAAATATTTTAAAGTGCTAGAGAAGAAACTTTTTATTTGTTACAACCTAAATTTGAGAAATTAACAGTAGTCTTAGTCTTTTGGGTTGCATTTTTAAGCCCATTTTGCTTTTCGGAAATGTCCTATAATTCTAGTACATTTTTAGCTTTGTCATGAATGTCTCATAAGAATACAATTCATCTAGACCCTTTATGCACTTTAGAGATGAGGTTGGTTTTTAGTTTCACTCTTGAATAGCCAATTCAGCAAATCCAGGGCCCTTGTAATAATTTGGTACTGCATATGACGTCTTACAGAAATCTTTGGCATCTGATTTTAAACAGTAAGTGCTCCAAGACAGCAGAGGGCAAGATTGTTATAGGCCCAGAGTTCTTGCAATTTAAAAAAAAAAAGTTAAGGACTCTACAGCCTGGAAGTTTGTTCATTTCTTTTCTTTTTCTCTATTAATAGAGATAATGGATGACTGTTCAACCAATTGCAATGGAAATGGAGAGTGTATCTCTGGCCATTGTCATTGTTTCCCAGGATTCCTTGGGCCTGACTGCGCGAGAGGTAATGTTGCTCTGTTATTCCGATTAGTTTAGAGAAATGCGTGTCCTTTGAGAACTCGGAATCAGTAGCAATAAGCGGAGGAGAAGTGGCAATAGTAATAGCAGCAGCAGCAGCAGCAACCACCCTCACCCGCAACCACAACCAAAAGTTGAGCACTTACTCTGCCAGGGACTGTTACAAACACGCTGTTACCTCTTCTGATTCATACATCCTTTGAAAACCAAGTGACATAGATCTACGGTTATCCCAGCTTATTGTGCATAGAAACCACCTCAGAGAAAAGAGATAGGCAGGGTTACCTAACAGGTGGAATTTGTACCCAGGTCATCTGTAACTGCTTATATATACCCACATAAACCAGAAGGGGTAGGCAACCAGCAAATGGATAAGTAGCTTTAGAACGTAATGACTGGCAAGTTACAAATGAAACTTAACAAACTTTACTGTTTCCTAGACTTGCCAATAGTTTAATTCTGGAAAAGCTTTAGGTAAATCACACCGTGTTTCACCCCATGCTTACAGTTACTATACTAGAGATGTTTTCTGTTCTTTTCAGTGTATTCTTACAGCTCTCAGTCTGCTAATACTTTAATCTCAGGTTTCCCAGCCATTCAAGTTTCCTTAGATTAAATTCTGCTCAGCTAAGAATTCTATAGCACTTGCTGGCTTCCTGGGAGCATGACACATCTGGAGAATGTAGGGATTGGGAGTGAAGAAGATGGCTGGTATTAAAAATTGACTCTAAGACAGAAGATACAGGCCCCGCCCTCAAGGAGCCCATAGTCTTAATAGGGATCCAACGATGACAAGGCAGAGTTTAAGTATTCTAATAAAGGTCTGCACCAGGTGTCATGGGAATAGACATCTATCCAGCATAAATGTCTTCAAATGTACAACTTTTTAAAGATAACAGTTTATAATATGATAACTGCCTATTTATCAGTTTTTAAACTTTTCAGGTTTTTCTTTCTAAAAGTAGTATACATCTGTTTGAGGAAGAAAAGCCATAAGAGAAAAAATAAAATGCTGGCTTAAAATAATGATAACAGTAGTAATAATAATAGTTGCTTAATGGTATGTTGGAATCAAAAGTATGTTGGAATCAAAAGCACATACTTGAAATAATTTCTTCACACAGGATATTTTCATAACTTATCCTTATTCCTCACCCATAAGAGGAAAATTCTATTTGTAATCACAAATATGTGCCTACTTAATAAAGGCTAAGATAGAAATAGTACAACTTTTTGCCTGAAATATTACACAAGAATCAATAGAAGATTGCTCTTTGGAGATTTTAAAAGCATTTCGAGAACACTACAAGTTCATTTGCCAACCTTCAGATTCGTGCCCTGTGCTGTGTGGTGGGAATGGAGAATACGAGAAAGGACACTGTGTCTGCCGAAATGGCTGGAAGGGGCCAGAGTGCGACGTTCCAGAAGAGCAATGCATTGACCCAACGTGCTTTGGTCACGGCACCTGCATCATGGGAGTCTGCATCTGTGTGCCAGGATACAAAGGAGAAATATGCGAGGAAGGTCAGAGCCCCATTTTCATCTATTGCTTCAGGCTTTTCTCTCACTGAACTGTCCAAGTGTGATTCTGTGCTTCTGGTAGAAATGCAAGTCAGCTCTGCAAACCGTAACTGTTCAATATGTCTTTAGTACATGGAGCAGAGGGCTTGAGTCCGGGGAGTTCATGTCTCTTCTAACAGTCTCTAATATTAACACAGGGCCATATCTGTGACACTTGCAGAGCAGTCCTGAAAAATGGTGTTTTGCCCCTCATTTCTACCACTGCTTCATAACTTGAGAATTTCCATATTGATGATATTAGGTGTTAATTCATAGGCTTTCGTTGTTCCACAGTACATTAGGCTATATCTTACTTTAAAGCACATGATAAAAATAATAATGTATTCACATTTGGAACCATTTCATGGAATGTTTTCTTTGGGAGCGATTTGTAATTACCATTATTATTATTGCTTTATAGTATTTATTTTTACATACCTCATGCTGGAACTTAACCTCCATGCCTAAGGAAGCCAACGTACCACTAATGAGTTTCAGAGCAGTGCCTTTATATTAAAATTCACCCCAAAGGAACCTTTACACACACCACGCGCAAACATATTTTGAAATGGCAATAGTTTTTTCATTTAAAGAGACACATTGGAAAATAAGTTTACTAGTAATCAGACCTTTTTCATGCCACATTCCTCAAATAAGACTGATTTCAGAAATAATATTAAACCATTACCATGGGAGATGGTCTCATCACAATTGTTGTTCAGGAAAGAGGCTGCTGAAAATGCACTATAATTGCTTTTTAAAGATGGCTCATTAAGACTATTACACAGCATTCTAAAGGGCTTAATCTCATTCTGCTCCAAGAGTTTAGCTTTCGACCTCCCGTTAGCAATAGTAGAATTTTGGTGTGAAGATTATATCTGTTCCAGTGAATGGCATTGGGCCTGGACAGGACAGCAGAGTTCCTGAGTTCCCTCTGGAAATTTTTTTTTTTATAGTGATCCAACCGCAATCATTATATTTAAGTTGTAAATTCGGATGTTACATGGACATATGCACGTGCATCCAAACAATGATACCCCTCACAGCATCTGCAGTTTGCCATGAAAATGGTTATCCTCATTAATTTAGACCCTTCTAATCAAAATTTGGGAGGCACTTGAAAAAGGGCTTAGCTTAAATTTCCCTTCTGGGCATCACTAAGAAAATGTGTAGAATAACCAAGATAGCAAGGAAGAATGCCCACCATATTTAACAGTATGAGCTTATCAAATACAGTAGAAAAAAATGTTTTAAGTCAGAGGTCACAGACCAGAAACTCACAGGCTGAACTGGGCTTATGGATGGGTTGTGTTTGATTCACACAATGGTGATGGTGGTAGTGTTTTTATTTTTATTTTTTTAATGTGATCTATTCGCCAAAATTTAAAAATAGAGAAATGTCATATAAAATCTCTTTTTGGTCTTTCTTGAGCACCTGGAAAATCTAATAACCCTTGGCCCATGTTCCCATATGGTGACAATCAGCTGGAACCCAGCAGCAGTTTCCTTTAAACTGGACACTTCTCTCAGTTCCCTCCTAACACACTGGCTTCTTACATCCAGTTCACCTCATTCATGTATGCTGCTTGCTGGCTCATTCAGACATATGACTTTGTGCCTCTGATTTAAGTATGACTTACCTATTCCTTGAAGGTGGCCTTTTAATAAAATAAACTAAGTGCAATTATTATTTTGTTTGCTATAGTTGTTGTCCTGTTTCAATGTAACAAAATAGCCTCCTTCTAAAAAATATTCTGTACTTTTAGACTTTTCCCCTTGATCCGAATAATGAACAAAATCAAATTGGATGTACCTTTTAGTATTTATTTGCGGATTACCTCAGGTACTAAAGCACTGTGCTAATGACCTTAAGATTATGGGCTAATTGTAATGCAATAGCACTAATTGTAACAATGCTTAGTTAGGCTTACTCTGTTCTGTGACCATAAGCCACACCCAAGACCAGACCAGTATTATGAATGAAGGCAGGTTTTATCAGTCTGTTTCATTGCTGGAAAAGTAATTCAAAGCATATTCTCCTCATTATGGGGAGTTATTTTAGTTTCATCTTACTGTATTGAGAGAGTAGAAATTTGGAAACAACCTTGTCATTTCCTGTGGAATGGCCACTCAGTTTAAAGCACAAAACAGTTTTCCCCAAGGCAAGCATGAGGATCTACTTCTAAGAGTCTATACATTTGTTAAGACTGTGTCCAAAAATTTCCAGACTCCCAGAATCAGAGACAAATAGAATTGTATCTGTGATATTCTAAAACATCAAAGACTATGTCATTGCATCCTGATGGAAGGAGAAGCCACAAAAGCTTTTAAAATAATTTTAAAATTTGGTTGAGAATGTTGCCTTTTCAGTGCTTCTAAGAAATTAATGAAAGATTATAATAAATTGATTATATTGTATGATTTCATGTAACAGCAGTCAACTCACCTAATACCTAATAATCTAAGCTTAAAAATGTATGTTTTAATATTTTTATATTTGTATACATATTTTATATTTGTAGACATATTTTATATTACATATAGTATATTTACATATTTGATATATTTATTTATTTTATATATATATTACACATACACACACACACACACTTCTCTAGACATATCAAAGTGAAAGCCATTTCTCAGAGCTAGGATTCCAATTTCAGAAAAGACAAGGAGCGACTTCCCAAAAATTCTTAGGCTTTCTTGTGAAGCCAAGGAATTCCTATTAAAGGCCCACACTGGTGCAGCCACCCATTTACGTGGGAGTACTACACCTTGCTTATCCATTTTAAACAACATATGTGTGGTTTCCTTCGTCTTCTAATTTTAGAATGCAACTGTTATGAACCCTACCACATTTTTAAGTGTTAATCATCTTCTGGTTTGAATACAGCCTTTGTATGAGACATTTTATTACCTAATTTAATACTGTATTCATGATGTATTAGGAAATCAAGTGCGAGTATGTCAGTTTCATCATCCTAAGATATACAGGCCACACCTATTCACTTTTAACCTTTTTCCTCCTTTTTGGGTCCTTCAGAGGACTGCTTGGACCCGATGTGTTCCAGCCATGGCGTCTGTGTAAAAGGAGAATGTCACTGTTCTACTGGTTGGGGAGGAGTCAACTGTGAAACTCCACTTCCTGTATGTCAAGAGCAGTGCTCAGGACACGGGACTTTTCTTATGGACACTGGGATGTGCAGCTGTGATCCCAAGTGGACAGGATCTGACTGTTCAACAGGTACACTGGAGTTACCTCCTTCTTTTCCTTCCTCTGCTCCCAAAGTCTCACTGGCCTTTGCCTTAAGGTAGAACTTGTTCAAGTCTGGGCTGTATGCCTTCATGGCTCATAAAGGACTTCCAAGTATTTCCTCGGCTAGCATTTTACTGGGTTTTCATATGAAACATACTACTGGGCTTCTCCTTGTATTTTCCATTGTTGTAGGTCTGTACTTGAAGCTCTGTCCTCATTCTATATTCTCCCGCACTTATTTCATCTTTTCTCTGAGCTCCCTACCTTCAGTTCTATGTAGGTTATTTCAAATCTCTATCTCCCCCAAATAAGCCTTCACTTCTGATCATTTTCTGGGTATTTCCACTGGATGTTCCATCACTTAGAAATAGAACTTAGCTCAGGAACTTTGTTTACACGTTGCCATATTGCCGCCCGATTGCTGTTCCCACAACTTGGCTTTCCTTTTCCTATTCCCTACCTTAAAATCAGCTCTAGGTCCCCCTGTCTAGAGATAAACTTCAGATATCCTAGCCTGTTATTAAAACCCACCATAAACTCTCCCAAACCTCTATCTCCGGCCTGTCTTCTACTTCTACTTCTTACATAAATCCCTCCTTCTGCAAACATACTCTGTATGCTCTGCTCACTCCCAGGGCATCCAGCATCCACTCTTTTCTCCATGCCCTTTCCTCAGCAGGGAATGCTGGTACTTTTCCACCTAGGAAAATCCAGCCCATGGGCGCCTGGGTAGCTCAGAAGGTTAAGTGTCCGACTCTTGATCTAGGCCCACGTCATGATCTCACGGTTCGTGAGTTCGAGACCCACGTCAGGCTATGCACTGTCAGTGCAGATCCTGCTTGGGATTCCCTCTCTCCTTCTCTCTGTCTCTCCCCCGCTCACGCTCTCTCACTCTCTCTCAGAATAAATTGATACACTTAAAAAGAAAAACAAATTAAAGGAAAAGAAAATCTAGCCCATCCACCAAGCCCAACTACAGTTTTCAGTATTCTGTAAAACCTCTCCTGATCACATCAAGAGGATCCTCTGAAATCCCACCATTCTCCCTGCTAGAGAGTACAAATGGCGTCGCGATGTAGGTGTTTGTGTACGTGATTTGTTTTTCTGCCTAAACTAAAAATAATGGGTAGTTCTTCATACTTTGTTTTCTTATCCTTGGGCCATGTGCCCATTAAGTGAGTACAATGAACAAATCATAACTCCTACTGAACCTCTGCCTGTGGATTTTGTTGAGGATGGAAAGTGACATGTGCTAAACAGGAAAGGTTAGGAGCTTGGCGGGACTCTTTGTACCACGGAATTAGTTTATGAACCAAAAAGTCTGCACACCTGTGCTGTAAAGAAACAAGAAAGCCCCTCTTTTAAGAGAATTAAGTCTAACATAACACTTTACTATACAAAACTTTGTTGCCTCGCTTACAAATGATATGGGAGAAAGGATTGCATTTTACAATTTCAGAAATGGATAAAATGATAAAGACAATGTAATAATAACTAACCTGCAGACCTTAAAATTATTCATTTATATACTTAGCAAATGCATGTGTGTGCTTGGCATGGTGCTTGGTGCTGGGAATGTGGTGGCAAACGAGATGGATGTGGTACTTGCACAAAAGGAGCTTCCAGACTAGTGGAAAAGACATGTAGAACAAGCTGGAAGATGGTTACAAAAAGGAAGTAGCTGAGTATTATGGGACTTTATAGTATGGCTCTAAGCTGATTATTCATTTATTTGCTAAATGTCCTTGAACACCTTCCATTCCTTCATGTGTCAGATATAGTATGTCTAGAGCTTCAAATTTAAATCAAGAGTAACATTTGTGTTGTTATTAAAGCAGGCACTCACATAATTACTATGTAATAGGCACTATTCTTTTTTTGTTTCTTTTTACAGTTTATTTATTTATTTTGAGTGTGAGGGAGTGGCAGAGAGGGAGAGAGAGAATCCCAAGCAGGTTCTATGCTATCAGCACAGGACTGTGAGGTCATGATCTGAGCCAATATCAAGAGTCAGGACTCTTAACCGACTGAGCCACCGAGGCTCCCCTAATGGTCACTATTCTAAGTGTTGTACATATATTCATTTAATCTTCATAACCATTCTGTGAGATACGTACTATAAGTGTGCCCATTTTACAAATGAGGAAGCTGAGGTACAGAGAGGTTAAATAACTTGCCCAAAGTCACCCATATAACAAGTATCAGAGTCAGAACTTGGGCTAATAAGCTGTTTTGGCTTCACATTCCGTACATGTAACCACCGTACTGTTGTACTGTCCTGTCCTGTCCTCTAGAGGCCTGTGACCTAATTCACCCTATAATAAAAGTATTATTGGACTGTGCTGCAGAACACAAAGAGGGGATGGTAGGCTATTTCTGTGAGAAGAGACCCCATAGTCAGGCAAGACTTTGAAGGAGTCAACATTTAAATCCACATTAGAAAGATGATCACACGTTTATCACATGGACAAGAGGGGAAAGAACATTCCAGGCAGATGGAATAACTTAAAGAAATAGAGCTGTGAATTCAAATGCCATGACTGAGGATTTGCCAGTCCTTGGGCATAGCTGCAGCCTAGAAATCAAAGAGGAGACAGGGGCAGGAGCTAGAACACAGGGGGGTGGGTTTACACACCATGCTAAGGGATTTTTATTTCCTCTTGACACAAGAGCAAACCACTGAGTGGTTTACAACAAACTGCATGTGGGATAGACCACTCAGGAACTGAGAGGAGGCGATGCATGATACGGGGCATAAGGGACAAGGGCAGTGTGATTATTAGAGTAGCCCAGGAGTGGAGTGCTGGGGAGGGCCAGAGCTGACACTGCGCTTGTGAGAATAGCGAGGCGGAGACAGACCAGAAAGGAGTTACCATGGCATATGAGGGACAGAGAGGAGCCAAAGATAACTACCCCGAATCACTAGGTAAAAGGAGGCACCACCAGCCGACACCAAACAAGCACATGCAGAGGGGCGCCTGGGTGGCTCAGTCTGTTAAATAGACTTGATTTCTACTCAGGGCATGATCTCACAGTTCATGAGTTTGAGCCCTGCATCAGGCTCTGTGCTGACAGCTAAGAGCCTGCTTGGGATTCTCTCTCTCTCTCTCTCTCTCTCTCTCTGACCCTCCCCAACCCTTAAAAGTAAATACATAAGCATTTTTTTTAAAGCACAGGCAGAAAGCCAGGTTTGGGCAGAAGACAGGACCTGGTGAGGTCAGCTGTGGATGTGCTGAGTTAGAGGCGCCTGCAGAAGATCCGGGTGGGTATGTCCTGTGACGGATTGATAGTCAAGAATGGAATTTATGGGAGAATTCTGAACTGGAAACAAATATTTGGGATATATTTCAGACCTTAGGAATGTACATTATTGTCCAGGAAGAGTGCAGAGAATAAGAATGAAGGA
The DNA here is from genome assembly GCA_028646485.1 of Cryptoprocta ferox. Taxonomy (NCBI): domain Eukaryota; kingdom Metazoa; phylum Chordata; class Mammalia; order Carnivora; family Eupleridae; genus Cryptoprocta; species Cryptoprocta ferox. Next base: position 22,769,432 of record CM053579.1, read on the forward strand.
AGTCAAGACCCTAGAAAACACCAGTTTATAATATCTTTACCATGAGAGGGTTCTTAACATTTAGTCAAAAATTGGCCTCTTTATATATGACTTAATAAGCATTTATTGTTTAAATAGTGATTCTCTATCATACGGTTTCTCCCTCAGGCCACTCACATCCCTCCTATGTCCTTCCTGATGCCACAGAACTGGGTAAAATTTTTGGCAATACACCACTCACCAGTAGTACAAATTCAAATATTTGTATTTCCAATGAACCAACATGCAATTCAGTGTGCTGAGAGTTTCTCTTTCCACAGCCTGCCCCTTCCACCTAATACCCAAAGACATGCACCAGTCCTGGCAGCAGAAATCACTCAGAAGGGGAGGAAAAGGCTAATTATGAGCATGCCTCTACACTTGCCCCCCCCACAGATGACGTACCCTAACCCTACGCTCCACCTCCCTCACCTCAAACCACCCTTACCCACCCAAACAAACTGCATGGTGAGGAAACATGAAAGCCCCATAGAAGATTAGGTCTGGAAGAAAACGTAGAGGTGTCTGCCTCAATGTTTCATAGATGGGGTGGCCTCTAGGCCACCTGCCTCAGCATCACTAGGGATTCTAATACTTAGCGGCACAGGTTAAACAGTTTGCCCGCAGCTGAAAGCCACTGAGCTGGTCTAACCTCCTCATTGAATTGTTCATTTGCCCCTATTATGTCCCTGTCCTCATGTGAGATGATGAGATACTTCGTGATGAAACATATCTATAGCTGGGGAGACAAGTGTGAACAAAGATTTAGAATACCTCTCACTAAGCTATAAAAGAGAGAGCTGAAATGCACAAGGTGTATTTAGCCTCACCCAAAAGTCTTGAAAGTGTTCACAAAAGACCACAGATCCTGAAGGGGCCTGTATACCACACCAAGGAGTTTGTACTTGATCCTGAGGACAATGAGAAAGCCATTGAGGGAGTTTAAAGAGGTTAGTGTCATGATTGTGTTTGCATTTTAGAAAGATCACTCTGAAAGTGTTTGGAAAATACAGTAAAAGGTGAAGAAAAGTTGATATAAGGGGATTTAAGCACAGATGGAAATGAAAGGATAGGTATGAGAGAAGCTAGGAAACAGGACTTGGTTACTGGATACATGCCAGGGGAGGCAGGAATTTTCATGGACTCCGTGACGTCCACAGTAGGAGACTGGATAAATGGTGAACGCCACTAACAGAGAAATGAGTTCCTCCCCTATGAAACAAATTTTCATTGAGTACCTATTATGTGCCACATGCTAGGATCTTGGGACCCATCCATGAGGAAAACAAAGATTTCTGAACCAGTGTCGCTTGTGGTCTCGCAGAGGTGAGACAAGCAGTAAACAATGAACGTGTTTCAAGTTTTTGAAACATGAGCAAACCAAGGGCCAGAGAGGAGAGGTGAAAGAAGTCGTCCAAGACCAAAGACCTGGCCAGTTGTAAATCTACAAGTAGGAGCCAGCTCTGCCGATTTCATTCTGTGTCTAGAGTTCTTTTCAGCCCTCCATCCTCCCCCCACCAGAGGATAAAGGAAGAGTTAGACAAGGAGCTGGCACTCGGGTGAATAGATGAGCTTACAGAAAAGGGCAGGTTCGAGGAGATGAAGGGCATCAACTATCAAGTGCATGAGTGATACATTTTTGTCCAAAGATCCCAGACTAAAGCCACACTCATCCATTCTGGATCCAATAGAAAAAGAATACTAGAATCATCTCTTGCTCAAAGAAGCAAAAGGGTGGAGAGGTGTGACCCAAAGCAGGCTCACAGGCAAAAGCCTTCCTAATAAAACTACCAAATTGAAAAATAGGGGCAGGAAATGCCTTGCAAATCTCTAGTGTCGTGGTAGAAATAGTCCTTCTGTGATTTTTAAGCTCCATAAAGGTTGTTCCCACAGAGCATATTTAACCATCAAGATGATCTCACTGTGCAGACTTTTAATTGAGTGTGCTCAGTACAGGAAGCAATTTAACATCTGATTCTTATAATGGATCATGTCATTTCAAAGGTGGATATGCTCTTGCCATTGATCATTTTCTTCCTCTAAGCGCATAAAGCTTAGCTGTTAGCATGTTAACTGTGCTGCTCTGATACCAAGAGGACCACAGTGAATGGTTTACTGATTATCTTCAGTCTGTTTCCCAGATACATTGAGTATTGTTAGCAGCACCATAGTGATACTTGATAGAGGCATCTTTCACCTGAGAGTCTCGTGGTACTTCACAAAGGTTAACTCATTCGTCTTTTAAAAAATACCTCGAGAAGAATACAGTCGAGGCTTGTTATACCGTGGTTGAGATTTGGATATACTGCAGGTCAAATCATACTCCCTTAAAACGTAACTCCTTGCCATGACATCTCAGTAATACATTTAGCCTATACTAAGGATATTGGCCCTAACCTTTACTATCATCATTTTAAAATGCATCTACTATATTTCTCTCATAAAATCTGGCTTCTCCTGGTCACGTAGTCTTTGAGGGGGAACATAAAAGCGGAACTTAGAGCTTTGTAGTCCTCTCTCCTTGATGAAACTTCCTCTGAGCCACCCTGTCTATTGTTACTCACAGATAACCAACAGCGAAATTCATAGAAGGTAAGCATTCACATAGGATAGCTCTTGCTCTTCTCTACTGTGATCCTCATTATACTGTATCTTAGAAGTAGATTAATCAACTAGACAGACATGGAACATTCGGCCGTGAGGTATTCCTGAACATTCTACTTGCTAAATACCAGAAACCATATGAGGTACTATCGTTGTGTACCCCATCTAAGCAGGGTTAGTTCCTGAAGATCCCATAAGGCTTTGTTATAAGCATGTTTGTTTTCAGGCTAGCCTGTGATATGTGGCCCTCTTGTCCATCAGCGAGATGACAGTATATATATATATGTGTGTGTTTGTGTGTTCACAGCACAGTGACCTCGAGTACTCACTTAACTTCTTTGAGTCTCAGCTGCCTCATTTGTGAAATGCTAGATTACCCAAATGGCCCTTGAGGCCCCTTCCAAGACTGAGATCTATGATTCTTGATCCTGTATATTGAGCTTTTGACACTGATTATAAATGGTTCATGGATACAGTCCATAAACTCTCTTAACTCCATATTGTTTATTGTGAGAAAATACTAATTGTAAATAGTTTTGTTTTTATTATAAAGACATCCACACTTTGATATATAGACCATGTTGTTGGAGAATTTACTTCTACTTATAGAGGTACACACACACACACACACATACACATATACATACACATTTCTGTGTATGTGTGTGTATATATATATATATATATATATCTTCATTATAACAATGTCTCATTATGTTTTTAAGTGTTCCCTAATGGATGGTGATACGCATCTACTAATAAAACAGATAATTAGAGGAGGAAGTTGTAAGAGGCTCATATAATTATTTTTGCTAGGGAAACTTTCCTTGATTATACAAGTACCATATGCTTTAAAAAACATTATTAGTTTTCCCCTTTATTGAAAATGCCAGTAATCAAAAGATGTTCATCTGACTGTACATGTCTACCACATACAATGTATCACTTTCCTGCAATTTCCAGGTATTGATCAGACCATTTGAAATGATTAGTGTGTACACTATTTTTCCTACAGACATTACAGTAACAGCAGGGTCATAAATGCCATTTGATAAAGAAGCTTTGTTCAAAATGTAATGCACATGCTATGGGCACAGCTATGTAGCCATCCATCATGCCAGTGAAGAGAAGAGTCTTCTCATATAGAAGATAACTACCATCTTCATTAGAAAACAGATAATTAATGTAACGAGATTAGGTGCCTAGTGTTACTGGTACTTTTTTCTCTATTCAGTTTTGGACACATGCCAGAATTTCTTAGGAATGGTAGGTGAACTCTCAGAAGAAATGTTTCTGTTAGTCAGCAGACAATGTTAGTATATCATAATGCTACAAATTCCCTGTACTTAAAGAAAAGCTCAAATATAGACAGCTAGTCACTGAATCATGATAGGAGGTTTTCGAGTGATTTTTAGCAGACAAGGATGAAAAGCTTGTGACGAAGCCTTATACAGGCTTAATTAACTTGCTATTCAAAGTATGAAAGTCTCTGATCAAATTTATTTTAAAGTAAATCTTTTTTTACTCAGTAAAATAATAAAGAATAAACCTTCAGGTGACGCTGATTTGATTGATTTAATCAAAAGACCCTGCTTGGTACAGTGGCTAAACCATTAACACTACAGTGAGATGAAAACATTAACTCTAGATTATTGAATCAGTAAGTGAAGTTCATTGGTGGCACTAGAAATACAACCCAAAACCATCCTTAAGAGAATTACAAGTCAAATTAAGCGTGTAAGACTAAATCCACAGATATATCTTTGGGAGGTAGGTATGAAGTGGGGAAAAAAAATCACAGTATTACAATGATTTCCTAGCAACACATCCTACTCAGCGATAGTTTGTCACCCCCTAAGCCTTTTTTTTTGTCTCAAGTGAAAATAGAAATTGTGCCCCCAAAATACTCTCCTATTTAAAATTCCTTATCTTTATTAAAGAGAGTTCATTTTATGACCATTAGATTGTATATATAGTCAGGCGATGTGATTCAAAGCACATCAAATATCAAATGTTTTCCAAATACATCTTTTCCATTTTGTTCCAAGACAATAAAAACCACACCTGTAATGCCATCATCATTAGCAGGCACCAATGCAAAAATCCAGGGAAACTTGACAATTTGACAAGTTTGAACTGAGAGGTAAATTTGCAGCTGCCTCTCTGTAAATCTGAGCTAACTCTACTGACTGTTCCAGGACATTAAAGCTTTAAAATTGTTTTGCAACCCAGAGACATCTATTTAAATAAGGTGGCAACTGTGAGGCAAAAAATGGAAGGAAGCATGAGTGTGCGGATGTATGCCTATTTACATGGTTAATGTATAGTTAATAATAAGGAATGCATTTGGACAGCGATAGCAGCATCTAAAGAAAACAGGCAAATTCTGTGTTTTTCGCTTTAAATGAACTCCTCTCATTTACTCAAACTTGAATTCTGAATCCCAGATTCATTTGCTATTTGGCCTTTTTCTTCATTGTTGTTTATCTACATGAAGTGAAAGCAGAGCCAGCAAAGGGTCTACCTAAAAGGTGTATTTGGTTCTGCAAGTGGTGTCCTCCGCAGGGTGACCTGCTGTCATGGCAGCCCCCTGACCAGGCAGGAGGAGGCAGAAAGGTTTCACAGTGGAGATGGCTGTGAGAGATTCAAAGAAGCCAGAATGCACTGTGCAAAACTGGTGGCCAGGACATGGGGAACAGATCAAAATAAGTCCCAATTCTGCATGTCAAAACCAGATGATTACAGATACTGAAGAGCATCCCACATAATCTCCCCACCCCCCACCCCAAGGGATTAAATGATACTTTCCTTTCTATAAAAAAATATCCTAGATTTATCTGGTGGTTTTAATTTATTCTCCAAATACATACTTATTTTCCTCATTTCATCATTATATGGACATAATATGGGGTCATTACTAGATTTTGATCTCTTAATATATAAAATACCTGAAGGACTCTTCCATATATTCTGAGTCACTGGAGAAAAGGAGAAGGGGGATAGGAAGGACCGAGCTTAGTCTTTCATTAAGCAGTAAGGACAAAACATTTTCACCTGGAAACTTTATAAAGTGGACCTCACTGAAATTCTGAATGGGTACCTGGATCTGCTATAAAGAACTTGACTTGTACCCAGACTTCCAAATTCCCAGGAACCTAGCGAAAAGGTTTCTATTACTCTCATAATGTCCATAAGGTGTGAGTCGAGTAGGTAATAGTTTCCTCATTTTATAATTGAAGGCACTAATTTGCTTCGAGACACAGGACAACTTACTTTATTTTGTATGTTTCAGAGTTGAAGCTCACAATAGAATTCACAGCCCAGTGTCCCTTCCTAAAGATCAGTGTGGATTAATTTTTCTAATCTTGTTTGTGAGTTGCTGAGCTTCTTGAATGTAGAGAACCTTCTCTTTCATTAATCATAGAAAATGTTTAGTCATTATTTCTTTAAATTTTGATTTTCCCACATTCTCTATTACCTCCTTTAGGAAGTTCCATTAGACTGCTCCACCCTGGCCTCTATGTCATTTACTTCTTTTTCCTACTTTCCATTTCTTTGTTGTAGGTAATTTCTTCAAATTTGTCTTCTGGCTCACGAAATATCTCTTCAGTTCTGTTTATTATGAAGTTTAATCCTTCCACTGAATTTTTAATTTCAGTGATTACTTTTCATTTCTAAAATTTTAACTTAGTTTTTTTCCCCAAATCTTCCTCATTAGTTTTGGTAATCCCTTGCTCTTTAATACTGTTTCTGGTTACTCTCTTTTCTCTAAACATATGAAACATCGTTATTTTATATGCTGATAAGTGCCGTTTGTCAATTCTTTGTGGGTCTGGGTCTATGGTTTCTATCAACTCTTGCATAGGATGGCTTCCTTTCTTGTTTTTGCTATTTTTTATTGTGAGTTCAAATATGTTGAAATTCTGAGTCCTGTGTGAAGAAAATATTCCTCTGGGGAGGATTTATGTTTGTTTCTGTTAGAAACCCATCTCCTACAGATCAGGGTAAACTTTAAATTTAAAATCTCAGGTTGCAGTTTTTTGACCATACAAATAGTATAAATTCAGGCCCTAAGCACACATGAAACTTGGCAAGTGGCCATGAAATCTCAGAGGAACCTTGTTATTTAATATCTTGAGACCTAAGCCTGAGACAGATCATTTTCTTCTAGTCTGTCTTTGTAAGGCGTATTTTCTTCTACATTAGTTTTGAATACGGATCCCCCTTCCTGCGTAGGCCCAGGGTTTAAGTAATAATCTGTTCCCCACTCTGGACCCTCACCAAAACTCTGTGTATACAGCAGATGCTTCTAGTGTCCTGGCAGAGCTCTGACTTTCAGTGTAATCTTAGGCAAATCAGCCACTATGGGTCTCAATTTATACATCTGCAAAATATGTTTTTCAGCTAAGTTCACATTTAAATCTCCTTTTTTGTAATTTACATTTTTTTTACTCTAAGTGGGGAAAAAGTTTTAAGTTCCAGTTAAATCAAGAGTTCTTTCTACTGAAGTATGGGTAAACACATTAGAGTCCAACAAACTTAAAAGAGTTCATTCCATGCTAGCAAAATGCTTCAGTTAATGTGCATTAGAAGAACATTCTGAGAAGTATTGTTCAAAAAATATTTCTGAAACCATAGCAGTCAAAATAGTGGAATCAAGAGTAAACAATTTCAGCAATCAAAGCGAACTTCCCCCACTTCTCTACTGGGTCCATTTATTTTTAAAATTTATTCTGCATGTCAAGCAACGCAAATTTAAAGCACTCTAAATGCCATTGCCTACTTTCTTTTCCAACAGGCTCCCCTTTGTGCATTTCTTCTTTGACAAATTTATTGGCATAATCATGGAATGTTTTTACGCGATCAGATCTTAGAGATCACCTAGTTTTGCCCCCTCCTTTTGTAGAAGAGAAAACTGAGTCCCAGAAAGGTTGAATGACTTGTGTTAGGTCATGCAGCTAATTAGGCCCATAGTTAATATGAGAGACAGGTCTCGGGATTTCTGGTTTAGACCTTTAAGTTCAATATACCATTCAGGGAAGCTTGTCCAAATTCAGATATTACCTTTCCATTGTCAGCACTTCCACTGAATCTAGAAAAATGGTGATGAGCATATATAGGGCAGCATCCTGGTACCTCTTCTTTGACTGTCAGAAAGTTATGAAGATTGTCAGAGATTCAGCATAGAAAAAATTCAGACAGGGGTGCCTGGATGGTTCAGTTGGTTGAGCGTCTGACTCTTGATTTGGGTTCAGGTCATGATGTCATGGTTTGTGGATTTCAGCCCGTATCTGCCTCTGCGCTGACAGCATGGCGCCTGCTTGGGATTCTCTCTCTGTCCCTCCCCCGTTCACACACGCACTCTCTCTCTCTCAAAAATAAATAAATGAACTTTACAAAAATAAATAAAAGAAAAAGAAAAAACTCAGACAGAAGTGAACTCAGATCCCAGCTCTGCTTCTAAGTTACAATGTGACCTTCACTAGGTTACTTGGTTTTTCTGAGCTTCTCCTGTAAAATGGGGAAATAATTCTTACTTTGTAGGGTAGTTGTAAGGGTTAAATGAGATAATATATGTGAAACACCTAGCAGAGTGCTTCTCCCATCATAGACATTAAATTATAATAATAAATGGTAGCTATTATTGTCATTATATTTCAATTCTCATTGTAATGACACATTTCAAAGACAAATCTTTTGTAAGTAAAAGATAAATTAGTAGCTGTCTCAAAGAAATTCATTTTCAGATACTGTAAAACTGAATTAATTTAAAGGAGTGTGAAAATTCTTTCTACTCCAAAGTCATTGCATTCTTTTGTTCCTACCTAAATGGTGGTGTTTCCTGTGTTTGTGGGATAGATGTTTCACTGAAAAGTTGGCAAAAAAGTAGTTGTTCTATCTTTTCACTTCCTTTACTTTAAGTTCTGCTCTTCATTATAAAATCACAGTCCAGGAAAATTTATATTCCTCGTTACGTCAGATAAGCTTAGAGTTCAGTGACGGGAAATACCTCCCTCAAGGAAATACAAAAAAAGACTGGCTTAAAGAAGACATAAGCGTGACCTTCCTCTTACACAAAGGAAATCTAGAGGTAAGCAGTCCAAACCTTGTGTACTGACTCCAGAAAGCTTCTTTCTCACACCTCTGCTATCCCTAGGATGGGACCTTCATTCTCCTAGTATACAGTGGCATCCAGTGTTCCAGCTACCACATCTTTGTTCCAGGAAAAACGAAGGATTAGGGAAGGGGGAAAGAGCCTGTCCCCTCTCTTTTAAGGAGACCTCATTGAAGCTACTTCTGGGAACATTCATTTATATCTCATTGACCAATAACTAACTCACATGACCACACTAGCTACAAAGGAAGCTGAGAAATGTGATCTTTATTTAAGGAAGTTATGTGCACAGGTAATTAATGTCAAATTTCACTGTGGTTTTCTAGCTCCCAACAACACAACAGGGTAACAGGATCAGTTCTGTGATCGTGATCACTGTGTCCCCAGCATGAAGATAGGCCCATAGCTCCATAGAAATCAAACTTTTCTTTGTCTTGAAAGCAGTGAAGTACTTCACCTATGGATCTTCTTCATGATTTGGTATGGAAAATGAATTCAAGTATCTCCTTATTAGTTTTTCTATTTACTTCATGTAGAAATGATAACACTTTGGATATATTGGGTTAAATAAATATAAAAATCATTATTATTTAAAATAATTTCACCTATATTTTTAAGAATTTTAGTGTAGTGACTAGAAAATTTAAAACTATTCATGTGAGGGCACCTGGGTGGCTCAGTAGGTCAAGCATCTGACTCTTGATTTCAGCTCAGGTCATGATCTCACAGTTCGTGAGATAGAGCCCCACATCAGGCTCTGCGCTGACAGCATGAAGCCTGCTTGGGATTTTCTCTCTCCCTCTCTCTCTGCCCTTATCCCTGCTTGTGCTCACCCCCTCACCTCCTCCCTCGCTCCCTCCTCCCTCAAAATAAATAAATAAACATTAAAAAATTAAAAAATAAAATTACTTACATGGCTTGCATTTGAGGTTCATATTATATTTTTGTTGGATAGCACTGCTCTAGCATATGACAGTATTACGTTTAGCCTTCAAAATAGAACCAAATGTATCTTCCAAACTAAACTGATTATATTCAAATACCAAGGTGCCTGAACAAGGAAACTGATAGTATAGGATTGTTGGCAAAGTCAGTTATGTGTGGAGAACGTCTACCAAAAATGATGATTTTTCGTTTTAGTATAATTGACCAAGAATCCTTCCTGGCAATAGTAAGACAGCAAGGATGGCCATTATTAAATCCACCTCCAGTTTATGACAATAAAACTATAGTAAGGAAGCATAAGAGAATGCTTTTATTTATATTTTCTGAGACAGGAGAAGCATCAACTCATTAATGGAGTTCTACAAATTACAATAAAGAATACAAATGTGGGACAATAGTAAAATAATTAAATGCCTACTGATAACCTACTTCTTGTGTATAACATAAGCCTGAGAATCCCAGGCTTTCAATTTCTCAAGAATGAAAGCAGCATATCTTTCAGATAAAATATTAAATAAATAGGTTTATAACTTGGATGGAGTAAAGAAGTTTTATGTAATCAAATGAATTAGAACACTCTTGGTCCACCCAGAAAACCTATAGAGATAGTAAACTGTAAAAGATTATGGCTTATCATGCAGAGTGGATCTCAGATGGTTCTTAGGCCATGAAATCTTCCTCGGATGTTATATTTATTTAGCTTGTTTACAAAATCATGTGTGTTATATGAAGGAGAATTACTAGGATGGAGGCAGGTTGCACAGGGTCACCAAGTTATCAGTGGGCATCTGAGCTGCCATGACTTCATTGTCCGTATTTGTACCTTGCATAACTGCCACAGAGCCTGGCTTCTTTATGGGATGGAGCAAACAAACTCAGATCCTTCCACAAGGTCATTTTAAATATGAGTTTTTACTTAGCAATAAGCTTTTCTTTTTTAATTTAGATTTTAGTTAACATATAATGCAACATTGCTCTTAGAAATAGAATTCAATGATTTCATCACTTCCATACAACACCCAGTGCTCATCCCAACAAGTGCCCTCCTTAGTACCCATCACCCATCTAGCCCCTTCCCCTGCCCGCCTCCCCTCCAGCAACCCTGAGTTTCTTCTCTGTCATTAAGAGTCTCTTGCGGTTTGCCTCCCTCTCTGTTTTTATCTTGTTTTATTTTTCCTTCCCTCCCTCTATGTTCATCTATTTTGTTTCTTAAGCTCCACATATGAATGAAATCATATGATATTTGTCTTTCTCTGATTGACTTATTTCACTTAGCATAATGCACTCTAGTTCCATCCACATTGTTGCAAATGGCAAGATTTCATTCTTTTTGATCGCCAAGTAATACTCCATTGTGTATATATATCATATCTATAATGAACTTCTCAAACTCAACACCCAGAAAACAAATAATACAGTGAAAAATGGGCAGAAGACATAAACACTTTTCTAAAGAATACATCCAGATGGCTAACAGACACATGAAAAGATGCTCAACATCACTTATCATCAAGGCAATACAAATCAAAACCACAGTGAGATACCACCTCATACAAGTCAGAATGGCTAAAATTAACAAGTCAGGAAACAACAGATGTTGGCAAGGTTGTGGAGAAAGGGGAACCCTCTTGCTCTGTTGGTGTGATGCAAACTGGTGCAGCCATTCTAGAAAACAGTATGGAGGTTCCTCAAAAAAATAAAAATAGAACTACCCCACAGCCCAGCAATTGCACTACTAGGTATTTATACAAAGGATACAAAAATGGTGATTCAAAGGGGCACATGCACCCCACTGTTTATAGCAGTGCTATCAATGATAGCCAAAGTATGGAAAGAGCACAAATGTATCTGTCCAACATTCTTGTCAAACCAGATACTAGGACAGGAGAGACAGAGAGTGTATCCATTTTAATTATCATCAGTCCATTCATAATGGGAGCTGTCCCTCACTTGAGGTACGGAAAGGTTGAAATGGTCCTTTGGAATCAATGGACTAATAGATTGTGAAAGTCTCTCAGTCCGTCTTAGTCTTCCCAGTCTCCTTACATTGTTAGTCCAAAACTAAAATGCAAAAAAGCTCCTGATCAGCTGTATCAAGGGTTAAAATAGTGAAGAAATGATTAATTTCTTACTTTTTCACAATATCCATCTATAGCATCGTCGTGAGAAAAGAGAAGCTAATCCTACTCATGAACCCTATACAGCAAGTAAAATCTATAATGTTGGCCTTCAGGCTAGATACAAAGTTTCTTGTAGATTTATCCCATATCTTACCCTTCAGTACCTCCAAGTTTGGTGCATAAATACATTTTTTATGTGTGAGGAAATGTCCTTTTGGGTTAATACATCTCTCTCTCAAAATATATCTCTCTCTAAAAGGTTAGTTCATGGAGAAGCAACCTACATAGTCCCTGAAGACTTCTGGTAGAAAGCAATAGAATCCACCACCATCCTAGAATTCAGCTCCTGAGATATGATTTAACTCTACCATAAGGAGCAGAGAATGGATAAAAGTTTAAAGATGATTTTAAAAGGACTCTATATCTAAGCGAACTGTGTGCACTTTGACAGGAGATATACAAGAGTAAAGGCAAATTATTTCCAGATTGCCAAAGAACTGAATCAAAGAGAAGATAGTCCAGTTATATAAGTCAGATATTCAATACCAGTTCACCTTACCTCTGCCAAGTTTTGTAGTTAATTGTTTCTTAGCTAAGTGGAGAGGAAAAGAGGCAAAACTCATATATGGGAAGATAACCTGTGTTTAAAAACAGGTCTCATGAAATGCTAAAAACCAACCAAACAAGACAGTGCAACAACAGGGTCTCTACCTATGGAATTTCAGCCCGGGATGTTCCAGGAAAATATTAGTCATCAAAGAACCCTTTGGTAACTCTAAGGAATCTGTTGTGTGCAAATAATCACACCCAATGTAATTAATGTAGTATATTGCTCCTGAAGTTTCTACCACCATTGGACTAGCTCACCCTAATCTGGCAGACAAAACCTCTGGCTGCAGTTTGCAAACCCCTATTTCCAGGAATGTATGAGACATTCCTTTTCTGGCCCACATAACTTGTACCATGGTGAAGCTACTTGATGACTAGAATGATGAGTATGGCAATAATGATGATGATGATGATGTTACATTTATTGAGCTCTAACTATAAACATGCATTGCAAATATTATCCATTTAATCTTCACGACAGGTCAGTACTTCCAAATATTTTCTACATAGCTGTTTTCTGCAAGATGGTATAGACAAAAAAGAGTCTGATAAAAAAATAAAAGGAGAAATACTACATGTATTAACAGCTCCCACTTGGAAATTCACAAAGTACAGTCTCATATTACAGAGTCTAAAACATCCCTGCATAAGGAAAGCTGTCTACCAGTGCTTCACACAAAACTTTGATAAGGAAACCCAGGTTTTGCCTAAGGTATCTTCATATCCTATGGAACTAACAGTGTCCTTTGGAACATACTTTGGGGAAAGTTACTATAAAATGGTATTGCCATTTTATCGATAGGGAAATGAAAACTTAGAGACTCTAATTCAGCAGGTCTATCTATTCCCAAAGCCCATACTTATCATGAAATATAATGACTCAGATAATCACTATCATGGTATTACCTGTCCATTATGTTAAAGGTGCTTTATGTATATTATCTCTCACCCTCATAATGATCTTGCAGTAAAAGCACTCTTATCCCCATTTTATAAGTGAAGAAACTGAGGCTCCTTTAGATGCAGTGACTGACCCAGACCTTGCCGAAAAAGAAGCTTCTCCAGGACTGTCAGCAGGGATGTAGAGTTGGCTGGTTCTGTTTATATAGTCTTAAGCAAATTACCTAGTTTCTTGAAGCCTCAATGTCCATATCTGTAAAATGGGCATAATACCTCTGGCACACCATAATTATTTCAGCAAACTGTTTGCATTACACTGTCTAATCAAGCCAGTATACTGCCAAGTAAATGCGTAGTAAGGCTCAACATTGGAAGTATAGTTCATGAATTTATTCATTGCCTCTGAGGTAGATATGAAATTGATATAGTCAAGTTTTTAGGCATCATTGGAGAAGGCAATTGAGGGGTAGAAAGTAGCAGGCAGCCAAGTAAACCCCATGCCCAGTGAGGGAAGATATAAATTCTGTAAAGGTCACACTTTCAGATTCAATCAAAAGGTTCAGCATAGTGCAGAGCAAAGAACACAGTTTGGAGTCAGATCTGAATGTGATGCCACCTTCACCCCTAATTAGCCACATGACCTTAAGCAACTCATTTAACCTCTCTGAGCCACAACACCCATCTGAAAAAAATGGAATTAACACTACCTGGCAAGGTTGCAGTGCAGATTAAATGAGATAATGTGTATAAAGACTCTAGCACTGAACCTGGCACTCATCACATGGTAGCTTTGGCCCCGAGGGCTTAGATTTTTCCCTTCAATATCAGCATGCTTTAACCAACAAAAGGGAAATGTATCAGTGAACGGGCACTGGCCTGGTCCCAGAAATGTGCCTTGTGCCCTCTACAACTTTAAGGGTGGTCTGGGGTGGAAACTGATGTTAATTACAGTCTTTTAAATATTAATCCTAAAATGTCCTTAATCGCTGCAAGAGTGACATGCGTCACTGTGAATGAGGAATCCTGAGAGAATAAAGTAATCAAAAAAATTTAAAAGGCAATGGGGAAGGAAGATTTCCCAACTTTGGCAGCTGATTTACATCTATTAAACCAACATAACCAGGTGCAAAATCCTCGGGCAAAATTTGAATATTGCTATTTTTTCCCCTAAAATTTCAAGCAAGGTATAAAATGTGCGCATGTTTATGCAAATATCTTATAGATGTGTTATAGATACAGTTGGGGAGGGCATTCCCCCCATTCTATAGAGGTTAGTAAAATATTCCTGTAGTATGCTCTAATGACTACCTAAAAAAAAGTGCATGTAGTATTTGATCTCCAAGCATGCACTTAAACCAGAAAGCCACTTAGCTGCACGCTCACACAATCAAACACCTTATCACACTCACAGTCACACAGATGTGCATATGCTTACACAGTCATGCACACATGTACACTCATGCACATGCATATACTCAGATTCTTGCACACTCACATAATCACATACACACACTATTGCACATTTGCGCATGCACTCAACCACATGCTTGCCCACTCATGCATACCCATGCGTGAGCGCACCCTTGCACACATTCACATACACACACATTGCTGTTCTTACACACATACACACTAGGAGTTTGTGTCCATTTATAAAAAATAGCATCATTAGTTTGAATAAGAAGAAAATTATCTTATAATAATACCTTACCCTAGGCTTATTTTATCTGCCCGTTGAACATTTAAGATTTTATTTACTTAGGTTACATTATAGATTGGAGAGGGCAGAGAATTTTAAAGGCTATAAATTATATTCAGGCCTTTTAAAAGTTAACTCTCTCTCATTCTATCTCCAAATACAGAACATCTTTAAAACTGAGTGCTTTGGGGAAAAAATGTAAAATTTTGTAATAGTTGTAAATTGGTATGTGCACTGTAGAGTAATTTAAAATCATTAGAATGATGCATTTTTTAAAGTAAGTGCTTCACAAGAAAATGAGTGAAGCAATATCGCAGTATATTAATGGAGCTCGAGACATCTTAAATTGATTTTGAAATTAAACATCAAAAACTGCAACTGGAAAAAAAATAATTAGGGTAAACCATTATATAGCAATCAAAAAGAAAAAAAGACTCTTGAAATTTAGGAAATTGCAAATTAAGGGTGTCAGTCATCCTGATTTGGCAAGGGCAAGGATTGTCAATGAACAGAAAACATATGCCTACTGAAAATATTCTTGAAAACTGAACTGTGCCCAAGGTTTGCTACTCTCTTTTGGTTTCTGATGTTGAGCTTACTCTTGCTTGTATTTACATATCAGCGTTAGAGCTTCATTCAGCAGAAGCCTCGCAGACCTTGTATCAGTGATATACTTGACCCTGTGAGCCTTTTGCAAAGGAAGTTGGTGACATAAGACTGGGGGAAAGGGTCAGGCTCTTCATGTCCTCTTTTCCCACCCCTAAGATTCGATTGAACTGTATGAGTTGCTTATACTCAGTCTATAAGCATGACGCTGTCATATGACTCAACCTAATATTTTCAATCTAACTAGATTTGGGAGGAAAAATTGTAATTATCTGGGAAATGGCCGTCTTGTTCGGATCCCAGCAGTATACCGAAAATAGAAGTGATCTAAAAATCATTTCTGAGGCACGTACCTAGTTATTTAATTGCTGTTAACTCATTCATTGAAAAAATGGGAATAAACAGCCTATCATACATAACTCAAAAGTTACTAGGATAAAATTAAATCGCAGATATGTTTTTAAATAGTCTAAATTATGATACAAATAAACTTAAGTGCATCTTCCCCTGTATGGGTCTTTCATTTATTCAGACTATTTTCAGGTGTAAGCTAGCTCTCATAAAGACTTTCTCCATTTTTAGTATCAGGGCCAAATACTTACCAATTTGAAATATCTCTATGCTGAAAGTATGCATCTTCAGCTGCTCCTGCATTAGAGGATTTAAGAAATATTTTTCAACATTATCTGGATTTCTCTATTATATATACTGAACCCAGTCTCGGCTAATACAGGTGCCTATAGTTTTGTTCTATTCCTTTCTTCTGCTTCTGTCTCCTTGGGTTTCTGGCAACTCCTTGTCAAATGGAATGACAAGATGCAATCTACCCCCTCTTCTTAGAGAACCCCTATTATTTGTTCTTCAGGGACATACTGGTGATATTTTGTACTTTGTTTGATTGTGACTCTAATCATTTCTCACAATTATTTCCATAAGACAAGAGGAATGATGTCGGGCCTGGAAAGAACTTTACTCAGGTTCTGTGTTAAGGCAACAGGCATAATTAAGCACCTACTATGTGCTGGATCCTATGTGCTATGGGTCCAGGACATACAGACAGAATAGTAATCCAAACAGCACTTCTAGGCAGGAATTTGGCAAGTGCACAGTGCTATTCACAGTAATTATTCAAAATAAGAAGAGATCAGCCACAACGTAAATGTGCAGTAGTATCAGAATGGCTAGCTAATTAGGGTACATTTTGTAATATCGTATTGCCATTGAAATGTTTACAAAGAATTTTTCATTTATATTAGAGTTCTTAAGATATAGGAAGTCCAAAAGCAAGCTAAAAAAATGTGTATCTGATATCTAAATGAAGTACAGAAAACACATAAGAGAAGTAAAGATGCCAAAATATTGACAGTGCTTTTTGCTAGCTTGTTGGATGCTTTTCTCTTCTTTACCCCTCTCTGTATTAGGTAGGGACTCAGGGATTTAGGAATATAGAAAGCAACCTAATTTAAAATCCTGCCAAAAAGATCCTTGAGGACAAGTTAAGGACCTTATTCATTTAGAGAAGACTTCAAGTACTTGAAAAGCTTTCAGACAGAGCATGGTGACCAAATCTTCTCTAACACCATCTTAAAAAATAGAATAAAAAGACATAAGTAAAATACAACATGAGAAGTCAGGATTTGGCCATATGGGAGAATTTCAGTGGGGGAGAGGACAGTTTAAAAAGCAGAATTGCTTATGATGGCAAACCATGGCATTTTATTTTTAGGAAGTTTGAACAGCAATTTTTTCACCTGCCTGTGAAGATTCAAGAACAATCCAGGCATTCTCCTGAAGCTGGAAGGGTTAACTGATTTTACACTTGAAGCCCTTTGCCCTCAAGCACATGGTACAACTCTGGCCTCTGAACATTACACCCTTTACTAGGTGCCATTCTGAAATCTGTTCAGACCCATCTGGATAGTCTTTAAGAAAGCCCATGGAACAGATCCTCAATTCGCTAGCAAATGGAAAAGATCCTCGTTTCACTAGTAACCAGGAATACAAATCAAAAAGAGATCTCTTTTTTCACTCCTTCCTTTGGCATATTGGTCAAGATGTCGGGAAACAAGTATACTCTTGCGCTGCTTGTTGGGGTGTTAATTGGTACAACCTCTTTGTCAGTACCTATCAAAATTTAAAAGACACACAGCCTTCATCCCAGTAATTTCATTTCAAAGAAATATCCCAGAGAAATGCTGGCACATATACACAAAGAGACATTGCTTACGATAGAAAAAAAGTTGAGAAACTATCTAAATGTCCGTTTGTAAAGGATGAAACTATGGAACATCCAGACTGTGCTATGCTGTATAATAGAAGAACAAGTTAGTTCTAAATAGACTTAACAGTAGGTCTTGGAACTATTTCCCAGTACATGAAAAATATATACAGTATTATACCATTTAGGTTAAAAAATACGCCCACAGAACAGTCCTGTATCTACATGTACCTTTGTTAATTTAATGCATAGAAAGATGTCCAGAAAGAATTTTTAGCAAAGAGTTATTGGTGGCTACCCTCTTGACTGGCTGCTCAAGGTAGATTACTGTTTAATCTGTGGTCAAAAGTTTTACAGTGAGAATGTATTCCTTAATCACTCGTAATAGCATGTAATTAAAGACAAGTGTAAGTAAAAATGAAGAAATAGGTATATAATATAGAAATAAAAGCAAATATTTAACATGGACATCTGTGGCATTTGACAAGAAAAACAATTGGGAAAATTAGGCTAACCCTGGAAAGGATGGTGGCAACGTGAGTTGCAGGGGGAGACAGAAAACATAATGAAAAAACCATCATGCTTATAAAAGCAAAAAAAAGGGGGGGGTGGCTCAGTCAGTTAAGCATCCAAATTCAGCTGAGGTCATGATCTCACAGTTTGTGGGTTTGAGCCCCACATCGGGCTCTGTACTGACAGCTTGAAACCTGGAGCCTGCTTTGGATTCTGCGTCTCCCTCTCTCTCTGCCCCCTCCCCTCTCAAAAATAAACATTAAAAAAACAAAAACAAATCATAAGGTTAAATAACACAAAATGTGCAGAAACTGTGAAGAAAACCATAAAACTTTACTGAGCAATGAGTGAAGACTTGCCCCACTGGGTTTCAAAATACGTTATAAAATATAAGTAAATAAAACAGGTTGGTACCGATAAGACCCATCACCGAACAGGATAGACTCTAGAAAGCAACCAGTACACATAAGAATTTGGAGTATGGTAAATCCGTAAGGATAAGATGAATAAACCACTAAATTCCAAAATGCTTTAACCTAGCCCAAAAGGCATGAAAGGCTAATGACACCTTTCTGAATAAGTAGGAAAATGATGGGCGGAATGGGAAAGTCACAGAATTCTCCAGGGGAGGGCTGAGTTTGAATGCTTACTGATTTAAATTTACTAATTTTTCATGGTTTTTAGATTCCATATTTTTACTTAAAGATTTTACATTCCTGGGGCACCTGGCTGGCTCGGTCAGTGGACAGTGCAACTCTTGATCTCAGGGTTGTGAGTTCGAGCCCCATGTTGGAGGTAGAAGTTCTGAAGGACCAGTATGTTTGTGAATGGAATCCACCTATTCTTTCCCCTCACTTTCGCTTCCTTAACAGCCTCTTGCCTCTTCTGGTGAACTTATAAAGGAGGTCTTGTTGTCCAGGAATCTCAGTATTTCTTATAGACTAAAAGAACTCAGGGGACCTAGGTGGGGGCAGGGAGTAACTAACTGGTGAACTAGTTTCCTTTCTGGGAAAAAAAAACATCATCATCATAACAGGAAGAAAAGCTTAATTCAAGTCCCTGAGGAATTTAAAGTAAAAATCACAGGGCAGCAAGATGGAAACCCCTGGGTTTTTGGAACCAGTCCAAGCTGAACCAGAAGGGCCTAATGCAGTCATTCATTGATTTGAGAGATAGGATATGTCAAAGGTATTAGAGTTACAACGAGGCAACCTACAAGGCAGAGGCTAGCCTGCCAACCTTTACTTGATCATTTGCTGCTTGATATTACTGGCAGGAGGGTCAGAAATATTACCTCTTCCCTGCCCCCTTTCCTCTTTGTGTTATATCTAGTCAATTCTCAATTCCCCTCTGCTTCAGCTCCAGTCACCTCAAAAATAAACCTTCTCCGGAAAGCCTACCTTTATTACACATATATCATTGTCCTCATACTTGGCACTGTTCAATCTAGTCAAGTGTGAAAATTAGGGAGGGGCGATGAGAAATCCCTCAGTATCCTTTTTTCTCGAGCCACCCTTGTCATTCCTATTTAGTGACACCTATCCAGTGATACCTCTTAAGGCATATGGCAAGATACTAAGCACCTTAATTTCTACATAAAGAAACCTAATTAACAATATCAGTGCTAGTGACACTCAAAACATTGGCATAATCAAAAAGAAGTCTAAAAATGATAAGAATAACCTAACACAACCAAAGTTCACATACTGGGGAGTCTCTGAGGACCCCTCTAAAGACCACTCTCCGTTGTCAGAGGCTTGCTTGCTTTCTTTCTTTCTTTCTTTCTTTCTTTTTAAAAAGTTTTATTTATTTCATCTCTACCCCCAACATGGGGCTCTAACCCATGACCCCGAGATCAAGAGTCACATGGTTCTCTGACTGAGCCAACCAGGTGCTCCTAGATGCTTTTTTTAATTAGTACCAGGGCCACAAGGTGGGAGGACTCTCAATATGGTAGAGTCTCCCTCCTTCAGATAAGAACATCTTGGACAAGTAGGTTTTTGTTGTTGTTTTCTCATTTTTGAATTCCTATGTAAGATCTTCCACTGATTCTTTCTATGGATGTTTACCAGATACTCCCTCTTTACCAGGCACTGTGCTTACATGATGCAGATACAATGGTGAAAAAATCCAAACTTAATCCTTCCCTTCATAGAACTCACACTTGAGGCCATCCAGTACATACAAACCATGTATTCTATTTCTGTTATAGCATCCTCGTGAAGTATAAGGACTCATTCCCTTGTTAAATATGTTTCTTGGGGCACCTGGGTGGCTTGGTCGGTTAAGTGTCTGAATTCAGCTCAGGTCATGATCTCATGCTCCATGAGTTTGTGCCCTGCATCAGGCTCTGTGCTGACAGCTCAGAGCCTTGAGCCTGCTTCGGATTCTGTGTCTCCCTCTCTCTCTGCCCCTCCCCTGCTCGCACTCTGTCTCTCTATCTCTCAAAAGTGAATAAACATTAAAAAATATATATTTCTTAAAGCTCTACAAGGGGATAGAGTCTGCAGCACTGTTTCTTTTCTTTTTTTTCTTTTATAGTTTATTGTCAAGTTGGTTTCCATATAACACCCAGTGCTCATCCCCACAAGTGCCCTCCTCCATGCCCATCACCCCCCTTCCCCTCTCCCACTCCCCCTTCAGCCCTCAGTTTGTTCTCAGTATTCAAGAGTCTCTCATGGTTTGCCTCCCTCCCTCTCCCCAACTATTTCCCTCTTCCCCTCCCCCATGGTCCTCTGTTAAGTTTCTCCTGTTACACTTATGAGTGAAAACATATGGTATCTGTCCTTCTCCACCTGACTTATTTCACTTAGCATGACACCCTCGAGGTCCACCCATGTTGCTACAAATGACCAGATTTCATTCTTTCTCATTGCCATGTAGTATTCCATTG
>CM053579.1:22791171-22931154 GCA_028646485.1 Cryptoprocta ferox
TCGTGTTCCTGATCTCAGGGGGAAAGCTCTCAGTTTTTCTCCATTGAGGATGATATTAGCTGTGGGCTTTTCATAGATGGCTTTTATAATGTTTAAGTAAGTTCCTTCAATCCCGACTTTCTTGAGGGTTTTTTTGTTAATTTTTTGAGGAACCTCCACACTGTTTTCCAAAGCAGTGCAGCACTGTTTCTTAAACTGGAGTGTGCATCAGAAATAATATGGAGTGCTCATGGAGTACTCATGGAGCGTAGATTTCTGCCCCCCTCCCGAGATTCTAATAGGGGAAGTCTGGGATGGGAATCAGGTATCAGCATATTTGACAAGTTTTCCAGATGATTGCGATGCACGTGAGTACAAGGACAACACACTGAGGACACTGCCTCCACCCTTGCTTATAGCTAATTCGAATTTCACATATTTCAATTTAAGGCAGTTAATTTTTGTTCAGTCTTTTCTAGACACAGAAACAGGAGGCTCAGCCTCTCCTTCAAAGAAGAAGTCTAGACACAGCTCAGAATTGATCATTTTGTGGTTAATTTGGGGCTTTTGGCCATATTAATAGCCAGTTGCTATACAGTCGATCAGAACAGATATGTGGTCATTTCAACCATTAAGAAGGCCAACAAAATAACTGAGCTGATAGTGCCATGCTAATTTAGACATGTCCAAAGTCTGGCAAATCACAGCAAAGACAGGTTGTTTTTAAATTATTTTCTAATTATAGTGACAAAGCTTAAAGGAAAAATACTCGAAGTAATTTCCATTGAAATGGTTTAATTTCATGACCCACCAATGACTGGTTCAGATCTGCATGTTGGCAACTAATGACTAGGAAATATTTATGTCCTCATCCCCAAAGGAACATAATAATACCAACTTATTTGAGGATTAAATGATATAAAATGTAAAAATGTTTATTAACATAGCTCTGTAGGTGCACAGTATCTTTTTCCTACAGAATGATCCAGACTTCATAGAAGTTAATCTATATTAAAAACTCATTAAGCAGTTGTGATAGTAGTATATATGACACTACTAAAAACCAAAATAAAAAGAGAGATTAAGAGAAAATACTTAGGCAATTCATGAATTATCATTCTTTTTTCAATTTATTTCCTAGAAGTTGTTAGTTTGTTGTTGTTGTTTTTATAAAAATTTTTTAGAGTTTATTTATTTTGAGAGAGAGCAAGAGAGCAGGGGAGGGGTAGAGAGAGGAAGAGAGAGAATCCCAAGCAGGCTCCACACTATCAGCACAGAGCCCCATGTGGGGCTCGAACCCATGAACTGCGAGATCATGACCTTAGCTGAAACCAAGAGTCGGCTGCTTAACTGACTGAGCCACCCAGGGACCCTGAAATTTTTTGCTTTATGTAAGCGGTTGGGGCTAAAGTTAATGCTATGTTACCTTTGTGTGGCATTGCTCTTCTCAAAGCTATTCCACCATCATTATTTCACTTGATAGTCGAAATAACCTTGTGAGGTAATGAAATTTTTATGATTAGACAGATGAGGAAACCAAGGCCCGGGAAACCAAGGCAGTTTCATGCAGAAACACCTCTGATCTAGGCATAAAATGTTATCATAACCAACATTTACTCAGCTGCTTTGCTTGTCTTTCTATTCCCAAAGCTACACATTTTTTAAAAGCATAAATCTTTGTATTATCATCAAAACACATTGCTTTCTTCTTCCTTTTGTAGAGAAAACATGAATTAAGAATGCTGTAGAGAAAATAGTTACTGGCCTGATATTCAATCTTGGGCCTATTCCTAGCAAAGAGACCCTATCTTGCTCTTGGAAATACCTTTATCATAGCTTCCCAGATAGGGGCGTTTTGCCCAGTGCACTAAGCAAACCAGGACACATACAAAAGAAATGTACCTGTTCCATGTCCAGATTTCATAGATTTAGTTCCTGAACCATTTGGCTTTGACCATCTCATACCTCAATTCTTATTTTTTTCCTTTCAACTTCTTTAATTAGGATATTTAAACCCCTTCTACATTTATGCCTTCAACCAAATCCCCTCCAGTTTGAGGTGTTTTCAATTCCCCCAGTGTCTATCTTTCGTTCTGCCTTGTAGTTACTGTTTAGTACTTCTAAAATGCTATCTGGATAACCTCCCTTCTAGCTTAAATAAACCTTGAATCCTTTCCTTCTGTGTGCCATCCTATGCACAAACACCCCATGTCAGTCCAGTCTTGTTTTATGTATATGACCTAGAAGTAGAAGAATTGGAGATTGCTTTCATGGGCCAGCAAGCATAGCATGGGGCTTCTTCGAAGGCAGATATATTAACTTCTTAGGTGCAATTATCTATACCATGGCTAATTCTCTAAATTACCTTGAGATTCCACATACTAGGCTGTCAAGAGAGAATCTTGTATGAGGACTGTGCTCTTTACAAGTATCATAGGGGCAAACAGGGCCACCCCTAATATTCGTGCTAACATTCATTAAGTTCAGGCCAAGTGTACAAATGGCCTGTGTCCAGACCCTCTTCTCTTCCCAGGCCTGACTTTGTTCCACACTATGAGTGGCTTTATACAGATGTATCTGGCCATACCAGCAAAGCTCTATCCACATTCCATGCCCTCCCACCCTCAGAAAACAACCATCCTTTGGCCATCTCTCTAGCCTAGAAGCTGCATATATTGGTGACACCTTCCATACCAGGCAGAGTCCCACGTAGCTTACATAGTCCCACATGGCTCAGACACATAAACAGGGGATTCTGTGCTCCCAGCTACCCAGGGAGTGGTCTAATGGAGGTTGGAGGTGCTAACCAAGTGGGCCTAAACCAATGACCCAGTGAACTTCTTGCCCCAGGGGAGGAGTGTGGCTGCATGTTGGCCAGATGGGGCCATTTAAAATGGGCTCAAAGGAGACCCCATGTGTACAGATCTAAGGGCAAAATCCTATAGTGTTTTGGAGTTCTTAGTGCTAAGGCTCAACCATCTACTGCTACGATTGGGGAAAGGATTCTTGTGATATTTTCAGGTGAGATATTATCAGACAGTGAAAGAAATGAAATCGAGGAGGAGATGGGCAGATTTAAAGGTTACAAGAATAATTTGAAGAATGAAATACTTTATGACCACCTGACCTATAGTATAATTGGATCTCTCGTTTCCCACTGTCTCTTCATTCTGTGCCTAAATTCTACCTGAAGTTTCAAGGGCACTTGTTGATTTTTTTTTAATGGTTTGTTGAAACTAAGGTGCCACTCTGTTCTTCCTTGTTTTATTCTCAGAATAAGTTTGGCATACATAGACATAAAAGTCAAGTACACTTGGATCAGCAGGTGTCTCTTTCCTGGATTTTCTCAACTCCTTTCTTGCCCTGGTAATTTCTATTTTTTCTTCATAATACCTCAGGCCTGGGAATCATGGAAGTTTTAAGGTGATGTACATGACTTGAGACATTATGATAATGGATCAGAAAATGCTTTGTAAAGGGTAAAGTTCTATACAAATGTCAGCTGTTGATCATCTCAGCAGGCAGCATCTTTCTGTAGCAACCTTATTTCAAATAATACCTTGCGTGCAGCAGCGAAAGGAAACTTTGAGCTTGGGTATTCACTCAGCTGTATAGAACATAGAAGGGAAAGGAAGGTGACATCCAGTCCATAGGACAGATTGTGGATTCTCTTTTCTTTCCTGCTCTGGAAAGAAAATGGATTGGAGGGCTAGTAAATTGATTTACTAGTCTCTAGTATGATCAGCTGTATAAGCATATGTGAAAAGCCTGTGCATTTGTATGTGGACACAAAATTGATGTAGCAATGTGCTTTGGTAGGTAGGTAGCTAGCTAATAGAAAAGTAGATAGATGAGTAGCTGAATAGATGGACAGGAGGGAAAGAGAGGCAGGAAGGGGGAGAGGGAAGGAACCAAGAACACTCCGATTAGGAACCAAGAACACTCCGATTAATAGGTCCTCCTCTTCCCTCTACCCTCCCAAATTTGGAAATATAGGCCTGGAACAAAGCTATCTTTATTGGGAGTATGGTTGTGTAATCAGTTTTCATTTCAAATGCATAGCACAGTAGGAAATCTCCTCTCTTGGGGATTTGCTGTTGGGTGAAAAATGCTGGCATGCTTTGTATCACCAGAGCTGAGGATAGATGACACTGCTGGAAGGACAGAATTTGGAGGTTCAGTCCTAGGAAGAACATTTTCACATAGGTTTGCAGTATAGAGTATTATTTCAACCTAGTAGATTCCAACCTTTTTATTCTACCTAACCTACCAGAAGGCTATGGCAGCCTCCTTCTCTTGGTAAGGGTAACTTTTTGCAGTATAGATTCTTTTTTTAATGTTTATTTATTCATTATTTTCAGAGGAAAAGAGAGAGAGAGAGCATGTGCGCATGCGCAAGCAGGGCAGAGGCAGAGAGAGAATTTCAAGCAGGCTCTGCCTGACTAGGGGACTTGATTCCACAACCCTGAGATCATGACCTGAGCCAAAATCAAGTCGGACGCTTAACGACTGAGCCTTGCCAGGCACCCCTCAGTACAGATTCTCAATTGGGAGTAATTATGAGAATGGGTGTGGTGCAGTGTGTAGAGTTTGAGAAAGTTCCCCCCAGGTGGTTTTTATATGCCCCCCAGCACACACTTGTGTGTACACACATACACATGCACACATGCACACCTTGACATCACTGTTCTAACAATTTTTATTCTATGCCTAAACAAGCATCCCTGAAATATCTATATATACTCTGATTTTTCTTGATTAAAAACTGTTCCTCATAAAAACCAGTGACACTGAGTGACCTTTCTCATATTCAAAACAATCATTTTCCTTCCGGCCGCAATCCAATAAAAGAATTTTTGTTTTCTGAACAAATCATATTTTAAAATTCAACAAGGATGAAAACTTACAGGCATATCATATTAAAACATTTACTCTTGCATGCGAGGCAAGTTGCTTAGTGGTAAGAGGCAGCTGTGGAGTTCAAAATGAATCTAAAAATGTGTACCTCCTTTAGAAATTAGTTTCTAAACCATGCTGTGCACTTGAGACTTAGCATTCATTATGGGTAACATTGTGTGCACCTAATACATTGTGACATTAAAAGTCACAATATTCCTGAGGATTTTCTGCATCACAGTGGGAGAACCAAAGTCTAGTGAGTAGAACAAGAGAGAAAAAATGGATCATTCTGTGATCTGTTCCCATTCTAGCTTCTATTTTATCTCATGACCCTGAAAGAGATTATTGGTCTTCTTATCTTTTACATAAAGGTAGTTCTTCCATATGTCTGCTTTCTATGTATATCAGGGCAGTGGTTTTGAATTGTGTTCATTAAATCCTGAAGTTTCTTAAAGGTGCCTTAGTATCTTCCAAAGAAGCAACGGGAAGTGAAGTTGGTTTGGATCTCTTCACCATTTTGTATCTGTTTTCCATAAACATGGCTTCTCAAATAATGAATAAAGGGTGTTATGGTAGACATACTAATGTTCACCAAGATCCTAATTGTTGTCTCCTGTGGGGCACAGGACCCCTTTGTAGCTCTGTGTGACCATATGACTTGCTTTGGCCTATGAAATGTGAGATGTTATATATAGCATTTCTAAGTAGAAGTGTTCAAGAGCAACTGCACAATTCTTCATGTTCTTTTATCCTGCCTTGGAGAACAATAAAAGCCTCATGTGGTGATGGTAGTGTTTTAAATGGTGATCAGAGCATTGCCTTCTGAATTACATTTCATATGTAGCATGAATGAAAAGTGAGCTTCTGTTGTTGCAAGCCAGTGAGATCTGGGGGCTCATTTGTTACCTAATCTAACCAATACTGACTAGTGCAAATGTCCTCTCAAAGCCACTGCTATAATAGAAAGAGCAAAGTGCCAGGAGTCCTAAATCCAGTTCCAACTCTGCCACTGACCAGCCGTGTGACTTCAGTTAACTCCTTTCTTACGCCTCGGTTTCCTCTTGTCTAAAAAAGCAGAAATAAGTAAGCTGTGTGCTTCATAGAATGTTTAGGAGATATGAAAAAGTACTTATTTAATCATCTTTTTATAGTTTAAGCTATAATCAGTGTGTTTGAAAATCAATATAATGCTGAAAATTTCTAAAAAGGGGAGGACAAAAGACCAAATTCCTAAATGTTTTCTCCCAAGTGCCTAAGTACCTCCCTGGTAGAAAAGATCTCATGTGAACGAGGTAGCATCCCTTTTACAAGCAACTAGTGTATACCTAAATCTGGCTGATTCATTTTACTAAGGAGCCACCAAGAAATAATACTTCCTGTTGAGATTTGACTGCACACACTTAGTAGGAAGAAATGCAAGACACATTATAATCAAAGAATTCAGGTGTCAATAAACTTACAAAGCTTGTGAAAGACCAAAAAACTTAGGTAGAATTCATAGCTCTTCTGTATTACAGCATTTAGTTACTATAAAATAGATCCCAAAGACAGCAAAGTTTGGACATTTGAAATGCATGGTCCTCTTATAGTGACTTCATATGTTCAGAGGTAAAGAGTGAATACCTATTGTCTAAGCTGTTTGTATAAATTTGTATGTCATGGAAGATATTTTCCTTCATTACTGAACTATTAGTGCCTGTTATTGCACTCTGGGCAGAACCATGATATTTTGAGCCTATGTATTGTCAGCTTTCTGAAGGGGTTTAGAGCAAGCAATATAATCAAACTCCTATAGGATTTTGGACAAATTATTCCAGGCCTCTGTTTCCCAATGAGCAAAACAAAAATCTCTCTCTCTTCTCTAGTGGGGTGATTATGTGCCTGTTAACTTGGGCTAGTGAATTAGAAAGGATTGTGAGCCACTGTGAGAAAGCCCCTTCTTATAAATTGATTATAGGCCATATCAATTATTATCTTCTGATCACCCACAGCGAACATAAATGGTACTTACCAGCATTATCTTTATTCCCTAGACTGCCCTTGGGGGATTCCAGGGTAAAATCTATATGTGAATTTTTAATATCCACCTCAAATGGTGACTGTATATTTACAGCCAGAGCCACACATTTTCCTTACCTTCATGCTTCCTTGGCTTTAGGCATCAATCTTATATTCAAGAGTCATAATCCTTAGGGATAATGTTGCTCTTTCCTGTACTCTGAATTATTTCTCCCAGCCTCAACCCTTTGGGTGCTCCTGCACTGTACGTTTCCACTACAGTTAACTCCAGCAAGGGCAACCAAGGGTTATGTGAGATTAGACGGAGGCAAATCTGGGGTATATCTTTTGATGAATGTCATTTCCCTACTCCAAGTCCACCAGAAATGATGAAACACGGTTCCTTTGGTATTTCCATGGTTTTGATTAAGCATGTGGAAAGTCTTGTTGGCTGGAGTTTGAACCCCTGGCAACACCTGTCTTACAGTTTCACTTGTAGCATGCCTTGCTGAAAACCAAATGCTTTAGATACATGTGCGAGAAGAAATAACAGCACTGGTTCAAGAATCTGCAAATCCATCTCCTCTAAAAGCTTAATTTTTAAAAAGTTGATCTTGGCTTGGGAGACTTTTATTTCTTCAACGACTATGTCAGTCTAATTTTCCACCCTATCAGATTAAGCTTTTATTCATTTATTGTAAACGATTTCCCACAATATCCTTATTTGATCTGCCAACTTGTACAATCTATGGGCCTTAGGGGGAAATGGGGAAGGCAAGTTCTACTATTCAGAAACCCCTTGTGTGTTGGCCACAGCATAATTGTATTTCTGCTTTACACCTATATCATGGTTGGGTAAACAAAGTTATACCCAATGGTGAATGAGTAATCCTTTTCAGTAGTATCAATTTCCAGAGCTTTGGCCCCATGAAATGAAATATCTGTTAGTGTGTTTACCATTACCAGTCCAACTCATAAGATTGTATTGATTAGATTTTTGCACTGCAAAAATACCATTTTAAACCAGAGTGAAATCAATATGGGTGTGTATTTTTTATATACAAATTGGATTTAGCTCAAAAAGAATATTCTTCGTCAGAGCAGAAATAAATCTGGAAAGAAAATCTGATAAAGCATCCTAAAATGAAAAAAAAAAAAAAAAGTTTACCCTTCCTGGTGCTTTAGTCCTTTCCCCTGACTATTAATCTGAGCTCAGTCCTTGCTGTCTGAGCAGAGATTTCTCTTCTGCTCAGGGCAGATCAATGTTTGCACAAATTAGGACTTGAGATAACATCATCAGCGTGCAAATGCCTTCTTTAGATTTAAATGACACAATAGCGGTCCATTCAGCTCTTTGGGAAGCAGCTCGGACTGAAGTACAAAACAGCCAGTGAGGCTCCTGATGGCTGTGTGCTTACTGTAAAGCACAGAAGCTCTTTTTCTAGGAGCACTTAACGCTTCAGAAACATCCCACCAGATGGGGTAGGATTATTTCCAGAAAGCAATTAAGGCAGTTACTGGAGCGATGGTAAGGCATCACTGTGAGTAAGCAAATAGCAAAGTTGCAACCCCTCAACTTGTACTAGTTTTCATTTGATTTGGTTAAAGCTGAAGTTCAGAGATAATGAATATGGCTTTGGAAAGCTGAAAAGTGATGTATATTAACTCTGAATGTGGACTCCCCATGCATGAGGAAGACTATAGCTTATTCCCCAAATAATTTTATAAGCACTCAACTAAAACTAAAGACAGTGTTCCCTGGTTCCTTTATAACACTAACAAGACTACTTTGCTAATAAAAACCCAGAGCACCTCTTCCTGGGCTCCTCACACAGGAAGTGCTCACTAATGTTAGTTGACTGACTCTTCTCACTGTATCAACTGATTGAGACACATATACTTCATCTGCCCCACACCTGCCCCTCCCATAGTCTCCCCATCTCAGGGAGTGCACTTCCATTGTTGCAGTTGCTCAGCTCAAAAACTTTGGAGTCCGTATTATCCCTCGCATCTACACCCAGTCCATCAGCAAATCTTATTGGTTCCATTCTCAAAATGCCCACAGAATCTGACTCCTCGCCACCTACACTGCTGCTGTCCTGGGCCCAGGACACTGTCTTCTCTTGCCTGGATGACTGCAATAGCCTCCTAACTGGTCTCCCTTTTCCCACCTTATCCCCCTAAAGTCTATTCTTAACACAGCAGCAAGAATGATCATTTGTAAATCAGATCGTGTCACTCCTCTGCCGAGAACCTTCCATTCATTGTCTTCCCATTTAACTCAGAGTAACAACTGACTTCCTTCCCATGCTCTACAAGGCCCCCCACAATCTGTTCCCACCCATTCCCATGACCTCTCTTACACCATCTACTACTGCCCTCTTTCCCTCGCATTCACTCTGCTCCAACAAAATATTTTGGACTCTGGTCTCCCTGTTTTTCCTCAACACTCTGGGCATGGTCTCACTTCAGGACCTTTCTGCTTGATACTCCTTTTGTCCTTCCCCAAAATAGATGTGAGGCTCTCACACTCACTTCAGGTATCTGTTCAATTGAAACAATATTAATAATTGATACATTATTAGAGAAATCACCCTATGCAAAATAGCAGCCCCCCACCCTCCATCTCTTTGGATCCCTCTAACCCTGTTTTAATTTTCATCCTAGCAGTTATCACCACCTGAAATAGCCCATATTCATTGATTTGTTTATTGTCTGCCACACCAACACCCCCTCCCACACACATACACATCAGAATATAAGCTCCACAAGGTAGAAATTATCTGTTTTTATCTCTGCTGTATCTCCATTGTCTGGAACAGCATCTCCAGTGCCTGGAACAGTGCCTGGTATATCGTAAGTTACCAGCCACGTATTTGTTGTCAGATAAATCTACCAAAGTACCAAAACGCCTACCACCTTGTCTCACTCCCTGTTGTTTCCTTCTTCCTTCTCCTCCACCTCTTCCCTTTCCTTCTCTTCAACACACCTATTACTTATTGAGAACATGTTGCTGGGTGCTGTTGCAGATATTGTACTATCTCTTTTAATCATGACAAGACTCTATAAGGTATATATTATTCTCATGTTAATTAACAAAGAAATTAAAGCCCAATGAGTAATGCAATTTGCTCAGATGACTCAATAGTGTATCAGAGCTATGATCTAAACCCTAGTCTCTCTGATTCTAAAACTCATGCCCATTTCACTCCTGTAAACCTAGTGGCTTCTTCAGCTTATCTTCTAGTCCTCTTTTTCCCTAAGATTCATAAAATCTTAAACATGGACTTATCTACCTCTTATTCCTTTCCTACTTTTCACCATTTTGCAGTTGGTAAAATTAAAGCTCAGAAATATTAAGACTTGTCCAAGGTCCAATGAACAGTAAAGGGCAAAATGAGGACTAGAGCCTTCTTACTCCCATCTTGTATTCTCAGTGGAACACCTACACATCCCTTGACAGCCAACACGACAGCATGAGGTTGCTGAGAAGGGATTCAGATTAAAAGGATGATAAAAGTTCTTAGAGGGAAAGAAAAGAGAGATGGAAGAGTGCCTACTCTCTCCACACCAAACCAGTGGTTCTAATAAATTAGAATGCATGAAAATTACCTAAAATAGTGTTATAAGGCAAATTCCCAGGCCCCATCCCACCCCCACATTTTGATTCAGTAGATCTGGAGTGAGGCCCAAGAATCCCCATATTTAACTGGATCCCCAGCAGCTGACCTGTGTGTCATACTTGGCTAAACCCATGTAATCCAAACACATGGGGTTTAGGGTGACAAGTGTATGGTCTTGTTGCAACAGTGCCATAGAAATTACTTTTCAGAAGAAAAATATTGCATCGCTTCATGTAGAAACTTGGAGGAAATCGAATTGTCATTTCAATCCTGAAAATAATTTGGAGTGGTTTATAAATTTCAGGCTTTAATATACATTGCCACAATAAGAATTTAACTTTTCAAGTCAGCAAAAGTAACACAAGATGAGAAAAAAGTCTGCTTGGTTTGATATATGATGATAAAAATATGTATGCTAATTAAAAGCCTCTCACTTAATGGGAACTGTGCATTTATTAATGATGCATGACATTGGCATTCCAGTGGAACAGTAGATCATGTTCCATATTATCCAATGCAGTATATTACAGTAAATACCCCAAGGATTAATAATGTTTCATTATGGGAAAATTGACTTTAAAATCATTGTTAGGTTACTGGACAAGTGACATCAGTTCTCAGAGGCTGAAAATACAGACAACACTGAGAAAAGCAAACATTACCGAAGATGAAATTGGCAAAGCCAAAACCAGAAGGGTATTTGTAAATGTTATCTAGCTGTGCTTTCAATATTGGAAAAAGATAGTGGAGATTAGAAAATGGAATTTGCTCCCAAAGTTCACCAACAATTCTCTTGCCCCTTGACTCCATATAGAACAGAAGGTCTCCTAGATCACACCTGGAGTTATTTGAGGAATAGACCAATGGAGAAAAAAAGTTTTTTTATGTGTGATTTTTAAGGTAAAACTTTCTGTTGGACCTAAGAAAGGACAAAACTGTTCTTATACACATAAACCCACCTGGTCAAAAGTAGTAAAATTCACCTCTTTTATTATCTTTACTGAAAGAAAAACCCATCTAGTATGGTGAAAGTGGTATTGAACTTTAGAGAACACTTTGAAAACTCATACTCTAGATATTAAAGGCCAATTTTCCAAAATGTGGCCTCCTTTTTGGTTGAACTCAAATTGATTTTCTCAAGAAAATTCGGAGCCTGACACTTTGACTTCAGAGGAGTTCCTGGGGCTCTGTCCTCAGGGCTTGTTTTTTGTGTGGTGTGTGTGTGTGTGTGTGTGTGTGCGCGCGCGCATGTGTGTGTGTGTGTGTTCTGTGAGCCCCATGTAGGGGAAACCTACCACTGGTCCTAAATGGATTATATTTGTCCTGGGTCTAGAGGTATTTTTCAGAAATAGAGCATAAGGGGAAGAGATAGGGAACGGAAACAGTAAGTGCCAATTGGTGTACTAAATACTTTAATAAATATCATCTATTTCATATAACCCTTTTAAGGAGATGTTTTCATCTTATTTGACAGATCAGGAAACTAAGGTTGAATTATTTCCCCAAGTCCACATGCCTAGTAGATGACAGATCCAGCACTCAAATCCAAGTCTGTCAATCTTGAAAGCTCATGCTATTCCTATATATAAAGATTCTTTTGGCTTATTAAGTTGTCAACATGTTTTCTTCATATTTACACCATATTTTCAATGTTCCTATAAGTTAGGATGGGTGATTGCATATTCCTTTTTGCAAATGAAGACATAGACACAGACCGAACCATATATCCGGGTTCACATGGCTAATAATTAGCATATCTGGGGCTCCCAGTTGGGTCTCTTGATTCTACCTCACACATGAGTGACTTTGTATTTAAGGATGAGTTTCTGCCTCAACAACTTCAAACTGATCATTTGAGGCATTTTTATTTAAAAAAGTAAAGAACTCTATTCCTTGAAGGACTGGAAATTTTGGAAAAAAGCAATGTGATTCTATTTGAGGAAGCCAATGCTTTAAGATAAATCCTACATAGAGAAATATTAAAAATATGGGACTGAACCTATTAGTCCTCTTTTATATCATTGTTAGCTTCTGAAATAAAAATACAATTAAGAGATAATGTCAAGGGAATGGAAGGTGTCTAAGTAGAAGAATTTCCTATGACAGCTAAGCAATCCAAATGTCAAGGCAGAGCAAAGTGCCTTCATTTTTGAGGAGGAGCTGCTGATTTTGAGATGGCACCTTATTACTGTGTCTTTTTTCCATTATGCTGAATAATTTATGTAGATTAAATAAATTTACAACAGAAGTTAGTGCAAAGGTGTGAGAATAACTGAGGAATATAGTCAAATTAAAGGGTGAAATGTTATTGTGATAATGTAATGATTTTATTAAAGCATCATTTGCATCTATTATAGAGCAAATAGCTTAAAAGGAAAAAAGAAAAATTGGACATTTTTATGAAAATAACATCCCAATTGGGTGCTGGCTGGGGCAAGTATGGTATTATAGAAGTCAGCATTTTACTGCTTTACTCACCTCTGGTCTCTCAAAGTAAGTAATGGTATGTCTTTAAAAAGCTTCCATTTCATTGTGATGTATACTTGTACTTATTATATAGCAATGAAATGTCTGGATTTAGATTGTACTTAAAAACAAAATTCCTGGGGTACCTGGGTGGCTCAGTCGGTTAAGCGTCCGACTTCGGCTCAGGTCATGATCTCATGGTTCATGAGTTCGAGCCCTGCATCCGGCTCTCTGCTGTCAGTGCAGAGTCTGCTTTGGATCCTCTGTTCCCCCCTCTCTCTGCCCCTACCCCACTCACCAGCTCTCTCTCTCTCTCTCAAAAATAAATAAGCATTTAAAAAAACCCACAAAAAAACAAAATTCCCTTTATTGTCCAGCTAATCAGAATTGCTTAGGATATAAACTCCTACAACTGATGTAGGTCACCCAAGCTACTATTGAATGCAGTCCAGTGCAGGAATTAAAAGTATGGGCTCTTGAGTCAGACTGTGGGTTCAAATTCCTGCTGTACTGCCTCCTAGCTATATGACCTTAGGCAAATCGCTAAGCCTCAAATCCCTGCATCTATAGAGCAGGGTTAATAACAGTACTTCAATCATAGAACTGTTGTGAAGACTAAGGAAAGAATTCATTTAAATCACTTAGCACAATGGCTAGTATCTAAAATTCCCAGTAAATGTTAGCAATGGCTGTTACTATCATTATCATTAGTATTGCTTAGTGCCAAAGGTCTGCAGGTTGAAAATACGTTATGTGTTCTTGAGAACTACAGTGTTCTGTTTATAACAGAACAGAAATAAACAGAATCACTGTTTATTTAAATAACAATAGAAATATATTCTGTCGTAGTTCTGGAGGTTAGAAGTCTAAAATAAAAGTATCAACAGGGAAGTAGCCCTTGGCTCCTCCAGTTTCTGGTGGCTTTCAGCCTCTATCTCCACATGGCCGTTTCCTCTTCACTTCTCCTTTTCTCTCTCTTATAAGGACATTTATCATTGAATTTAGAGCTACCAGGTTAATCCAGGATGATCTCATCTCCAGATCCTTAATTACATCTGCAAAGGCCCTTTTTCAAAATAAGGTCACATTCATAGGTCCCAGGGGTTATGACAAGGGCATATCATTCAACCCACCACACTTGGTAAAACATCTTTAGTTTCATTTCCTCTCTCTTTATCACCTCTTAGATTGATACATCCAGGGAGAGGGTTTGTCTTATTCTTTTTGGGCTACAGTAACAAAATCCCACAGACTGGGTAGCTTACAAACAGCAGAAATTTCTTTCTCACATTTCTGGAGGCTGGGAAGTCCAAAAAAAAGGGGGGAGCACTGGCAGACAGTGTCTGGTGAGAGGCCTGACAGTGCCTTCTCACTGTGTCCTCACATAGCAGAAAGGACGGGATAGCCCTCTGGGCCTCTTCGATATGGACCCTAATCCCATCCATGAGGATTCCACCCTGGTAACATAATCACCTCCCAAAGGCCCCACCTCCACGTACCATCACATTGGGAATTGGAATTTAAACATATGAATTTGAGGGGGTACACAAACATTCAATCTATATAGCTGAGTTGTATCCTTTTATCTCAGATTTTACCATGTTGAAGACATGATCTCTCTTTTATACATAGCACCCTCATTCTTCCTAGGAACCCCACCTGCCACCCCACCCAAGTCTTTACCCTGAGCAGTACTTCCGACCATAGACTTATCTTTTCCCTTTTAACTTCCCCATAATTTTATTATCATTTATTTTTTAAAGTTTTTTTAAATTTACTTATTTTTGAGAGAGAGAGAGCTCATGGCGAAGGGGCAGGGAGAGAGAGAGAATCCCAAGGAGGCTCTGAGCTGTCAGTGTGGAGCCCAAAGCAGGGCTTGAACTGAAAAACAATGAGATTATGACCTAAGCTGAAATCAAGAGTCAGACGTTTAACCGACTGAGCTCCCCAGGAGCTCCTTTATTATCATTTATTTTAATGGTGCTTTGTTAGCGCATTCTCCCAAGAATCTGGCAAGAAAAATAATACAGGCATTAGAATTAAATTTGTGAGAAAACCAACACACTGGCTAAGAGTTCTTTTCACTAGATCGGTCAGTGGTTTTTGAACTCCATTTTTTGGCAACAGAAACTTCCAGTTAAATCTTCTCCAGTTAGGGGGCGCCTGGGTGGCTCAGTCGGTTGAGCATCAGACTTCGGCTCAGGTCATGATCTCATGGTTCGTGAGTTCTAGCACCGCGTCAGGCTCTGTGCTGACAGCTCAGAGCCTGGAGCCAGCTTCGGATTCTGTGTCTCCCTCTCTCTCTGCCCCGCCCCCATTCATGCTCTGTCTCTCTCTCAAGAATAAATAAACATTTAAAAAATTTAAAAAAGTCTTCTCCAGTTAAAACCCCAATAAATAAAACATAAACTTGGAGCTGCTTAAGTGGACATGGAGGTATCTGAATTCTAACGGGATGATACCTTAGTTGTTGAGATTTCAGGCACTGGGAGCCATCTATCCTTTGACTCTCGAATCAATATATTTAACCCATTTCTAATGATGCTGAACAGATAGGACCTTCTCAACCTAAAATCTGTAATTATGTGCTAGCTCTTTAAAATTCTGATTAATGATTCCAAGTGATAAGCAAACTAGAGAACGTTATTGTAATTTATTGAGAAGAGTAAGATTTTCAGCTTGGAGAGTATTCAACTTTGGATTTATTCTGACACCTCAGAAGTTTACTAAGTTAGAGTTTCAGTGGTTTTTGTTTTCCCATCACTAAAAGGTTACAGAATTTCTATATATATAGGAGTTCATTTAAGGGAGAATAGAGGAAAACTTGTGTCTCCCTAGTTCCAATACAAATGGTCTATCATTCCAATATCTGTTATAAAGACCCTAAAATACCCAGCTCCACTGGGCCTCCCTGGCAAAACACAAACAATGAATGATGGCAACTGTTAGCCTTTTCCTTGTCTGTACCCAGCAGCCAAACTCTGTTGAAGAAAAATCATAGTTTGGGTATATGGGTACCAAGAAAAATTCACGGTCACCAACCTCACCTGGGCCCTCAACACTGCCCAGCAAAATTACTGCATTCCTCAGGTTACCTCATTCTGTCATCCCCCACAATTACTTTCTCAGAATTTCTCTACTTTTCTCAAACTTCCCTCACTCTCCATCCATTCTCAATAGATGGCCTTGCTTCTCACTTTACAGAGAAATTAGCCATCACATGAGAACTCCCTCAATTTTCTGGCATCAAATCTGAAATCAGATTGTGTCTGTGCCCATTACTCTCTTTCCTCCTCCTGCTACAATGCAGGAAGTGTCCTGTCAAAGGACAATTCCTCCACTTGAACTCTAGATCCCATCCCTCTCTCACTCTCTCTCACATGTAAGTTTAACTCCAAAGCATACACTAGATCTTTCTCAAGAGCTCTTAAATACGATCTTGTCTCTCTCACTTGAAAAAAACCACACTTTTTCGAATCTCACAAGATCAGCTAGCTTATCATCTCTTGCCCCCCTTTTATGATTCAGCTTCACTTCTCCACTTTTTTTACCTTCCACTCATCTTTCCTTTTCATTTGGAAACAATCACAAGCTTACAGAAAAGTTTAAGTACAATATAAAGAATTTTCCCCTGAAACATTGAAGAAGAAATTGTTGACCCATTTCCCTCAAATCCTTTATTTCATACTTCCTAAAAACAAGGTATTTTTCTACATGACCACAATACACCTATTAAAATCAGGAAATTGACTTTCATACATTACTATCATCTAATGTTCAGACGCCATTCGTGTTTTTCCAGTTATCCCAATAATGTCCCTTATAGCAAAATGAGCTGGTTCAAAATCAAGCACTGCATTTTAGTTGCCATAGCCCTTTATTCTCCTTCAGCTTGGAACAGTGCCTCAGCCTTCCCTTGACTTTTGTGACTGACATTCATGAAAATTGTACACCTCTTATTTTGGAGAATGATTCTCAATTTTAGGTTTTTTGATATTTCGTCTTAAATAGATTTAGGTTCTGCATATTTGGCAAGAATACCACAGAATTAAAGTTGTGTTCTTCTGGTTGTATCTCATCAATGGTGTTAATTATTGATTTGTCTCACTATGGGTAAAGTTAACTTTGACCGCTTAATTAAGATGGCATCTGTGAGACTTCTCCACTGTTCTCTCTCTCTCTCTCTCTCTCTCTCTCTCTCTCTCTCTCTCTCTCCACACTTGTAATTAACAAATGTTTTGGGGAGAGGTACTTGAAGCTATGTAAATATTCCATTAGTCGTCAAATGTTCAGTGTATTCATTCATTCATTTATATCTGTGTGAACTCCTGCTTTCCCAATAACTCAATGGATTATATTTGTTTCTGTTTCTTCTGGTACTCAGATTATTTTGTTTTGGCCAGCAATAACCCCTACAGGCTGGCTTTTATGTCCTTTTGATGTGTCATCATCATTCTTTGAGCACTTCCTTACCTTCTGGCACAATGAGATGTTCCAGTCTCATTTTGTACTTTCCCTGTTCTATCCCTGGAATCAGGGTTTCTCCAAGGAGCCTGATTCCCTTTGGCTTAATGGTATTTAGACGTCAAGTTCTGGGCATTAAGTGTGCTTGTTGCTATTAGGACATTCCTATTCACAAGCCCTGACAGTGAACAGGCCTAGGGAATATACACATACATTTACATGCGTAATATACTCATTTATATCTATATTAACGGATCTATCTATAGAAAACCATGGATTTCTATTAATATCTCCAGTTCCAATCCAACACCACAGCATTCATTCTAGTTTTCTCCCTTTTTCTACTAGTAGCTCTCTTCTCTGACAGAGCTTCTCTTTAATTCCCTTTTCCTTAATATATTACTAGAGTCACTCATCAATCGATTCCATTCTAGCTTCTGCCCCTCATCACCCCACCAGAACAGCTGTCGCCAAGTTACCAGTGATTACTGTTTTATTAAATACATTGAACACTTGTAAATCTTCATCTCACTTGACTTTTAGTAGCACTTGACATAGCTAACTGCTCCGTATCTATAGAAAACTCTTCCACTGATTTCTGTGATACTACACTTTTCTGATTTTCTTCTTATATCTATGGCGTATGCCTCTCACTCTCTTTTGCTGGATCTTTCACTTCTGCTTGACATTTAAATGTTAAAGTTCCTCACTCTTTGGCCCCATTCATTTCTCATCTTAGTCTACATGCACTCTCTTGGCTTTAATTACCAATTTTATTAATGGTTCACAAATCTAGTCTCTAGCCTTGACCTCTCTTCTTGATTCCAGACCCATAGATCCATCCAGCTGCCTACTTGACATCTTTACTTGGATTCCTCACAGGCACCTCAGGCTAACATGTCTAAAGCTGAACTCATGATCTTCCCCCTAAAACCTGTGTTTCCATCCTTATTCCATATATCGATAAAAATAGCATAACTACCCACACGGTTGTCCATGCCAAACCTAGATGCCGTTCATGGCACCTCCATATCCTTTACTCTTATCTAATCAGTCACCAAGTCTTGTTGCTTCTACCTCCTAAAAATATTTTTAATACATCAATTTCTCCCTATCTCCATTGTATTCACCTTAGCCCTAGTCACCATTGTGTCTCATCTGGAATCCTGTCATAGTCACCTAAATGATCTTGAATCCCTTCTTCCTTCCAACCCATTCTCCATATTGCATCCAAAGAGACCTGTTAAATACACATCTGATTTTTTTCCCTCCCTTACTACCTTTCAATATTTTTTCATTTCTACTACAAGAAAGTCCACAAGTTTTAGCAAAGTTTAAAAGGCCCCGAATTCTCTGACCTCTTTCTCTTTCTCCAAGCTCATCTCATACCACTCTATCCCTCTCTTTTTCTGTGCTCCAGACACCTATCCATTTCATCTCCCTCATCACCACATACAGATACCTAACATTTCCTGTAGGTTTCAACTTCAATGCCAATGTCTGAATGAGATCAGAATCCTGGCACCCTCAAATTAAATCAGGCCACCCTGTCATAGTCTCTCATTGCGCTTTATGTTGTCCCTCCATAGCAGTTGCCACAGTTTGTAGCTACATATTTCTTGAGTATTTATGTACTAGACTTGATGCTCATGAAGGCAGAGGCCATATCTGCCTCTGTTGTATTTCCACCAGTTAGCACGATACTCAACTCATGGTGCACACTCAACTAATATTTATGAGATATATGAATGGATGAAAAGTGGAAAGGAAGTAAAATAGGAAGGAATGCTAATCCTCGCAATGACAAATATTTGGGTCAAAGGAAAACATTTTAGTCAAACATTTTGATATATCCCAGTGGTCGCATACTTTGGGTTTACATAAATATAAGTAAATATTTTACCCTTTTTAAGTCAGGCGTAAGAGCCAATCTGATTGGGTGGCTTCTAATCATCTCACTTTGTGTCATTCAGAAATCATTTTGATTTGGAAACCTTTTTTAAACTCAGTTTCTCAAAAATGAAATTGGATTGTATCCTAGACACAGCAGGAAGGTAATTTAAAGAACCCATGAACATTGTTGAAATTATCATGCAAGCTTATTAAATGCAATGTATATTTAAATTGAAAAAACTTTCTTTATTAAACCTAGATATATGAATTTTTACAGCTTCCAGCACTAAAATATATTAGATTTGAGAGTCAGGTTAGATTAATTTCTAATCTTTATGGAAATCATTTTTATTAAAAAGTGGAAAGTTAAGAATTTGACAGTTACAGGGCTTGGATAACTCTAAAAGGGTCATCATTTAAATATGCAGGGAAAGTAAAATCAGAGTGCTTTCATGATAAAGATGATTTGTTTATTTTATATGCTCATTTTTAAAAGCTGTTTTAATATTTAGGCTTGTTAAGGAAAATCTGAAATGTGGTGGAATATATTAAAACTTAAATAAAAGTTTGACTTCCATTGCTATTTATAAGAGCCAACCAAATAAATTACAGCTTGGACTTAGATGCTAAAATGAAAAAGATTAAGGGGATATTTTCACTTATAATGTAAGTGATCAAAATATTTAATTTTTATTTGAGAATACATTCAGTATTTTTCAAGTTGGCCAGTATTTTCTACTTTTATAAGAGAATGTTTCACACAATTGTAATTTCTGATTACAAAGCCGATCACAATTTCATATTGTTTCAATTTAAAGGACACTTTGGATTCTGAGAGTGAATGACTCAGAGGTGCATAAAAATGTTATTTTCCCCCAGGAAATGGCCGACAATAGACTGGAGGAAGCTGCCTCTCTCTCCTTTGAATTTGGGTTGCTCTTGGTGCTCTTAAAAGTTGGAAAACAAATGGCAAAGGAATACACCACTTTCCTCCTCCAAAGGAGCAAGGACAGGGGCACCTGGGTGGCTCAGTTGGTTGCGCGTCCGACTTCGGTTCAGGTCATGATCTCGTGGCTCGGCTTGTGAGTTTGAGCCCTGTGTCAGGCTCTGTGCCGCCAGCTCAGAGCCTGGAGCCTGCTTCAGATTCTGTGCCTCCCACGCGCTCTCTGCCCCTCCCCCACTCACGCTGTCTCTGTCTCTGTCTCTCTCTGTCTCAAAAATAAAGATTTAAAAATTTTTTGAAAAGGGGAGCCTGGTGGCTCAGTCAGTTAAGCATACGATTCAGCTTAGGTCATGATCTCACAGTTCATGGGTTCGAGCCCCACATCGGGCTCTGTGCTGACAGCTCAGAGTCTGGATGGAGCCTTCTTCAG
Organism: Cryptoprocta ferox; assembly: GCA_028646485.1. Taxonomy (NCBI): domain Eukaryota; kingdom Metazoa; phylum Chordata; class Mammalia; order Carnivora; family Eupleridae; genus Cryptoprocta; species Cryptoprocta ferox. The sequence goes on from CM053579.1 coordinate 22,811,867, forward strand.
ATTCTGTGGCTCCCTCTCTCTCTACCCCACCCCCCATGCTCTGTCTCTCTCTCTCACTCTCTCTCTCTCTCTCTCTCAAAAAATAAATAAACATTAAAAACATTTTTTTAATTAAAAAAAAAGAGCAAGGACATTTCTTTAGTGTGTTTATTTGCAGTCTGCAGGTGGCTGGGAGGTAGTAACTGATGAGAACTGACTTTTAAAGTCTCCGCAAGAGTTAACTATCCTCACTATCTAGGCCTTTGAAACCAATGATTGTATAGAATGAAGTCCTCACTAAATGAAGATAAGAAGGCAAATCGAGATTCAGGTGCTTACTTTTGAGTATCCACCAGAGAGATTTAGAAAAGGTGTTTACCAAGCACACCTGAGAACAGACAGATCCTGCTCATAGCCACTAATTTCATCTTGTTGCTTTGGTTTAGTGTTATTCTCAGCCAAGTGCCTAAGAATTAACACTATCCCCTTTTCTGCCTTCCTTTTGTATTCATAGCAGCACCTAGCATGGAGCTTTCAGTATGTAGCTCAGTAAATATCTATCATTCTGCATCTTTTGCCAGCATTTTAAATTCAACACATCCAAAACCAAATACGGCTCTCATCCCAATCAATCACTGCCTTTTCCAGACCTCCTGATTTCCCTCAATGGTGCCAACGTTTTCCTAGTCACCCAGACTGAAAATTTTAGTCACTCTTATGTTTACATATCAGTAATTTATTTATTAAACATATATTAAGGTCTTACTATACTCTGAGGTATATGGGGTACTCAATAAATGTTTACTGAATGAATTGATGAAATAATTCCACATGTATTTATTGAGTGCTTATTATGCATTGGGAAATATAAGAGAGAAAGAAAAGATTGAGACCTAGCCCCTGCCTTCATCGTCTTGTGGTAGAGAGAATAATTCATATGTAATAAAGAACCGCAGTAACAGCCATAATAGATGTGTAAACACAGCTCTGTAAGAGCACAAAGGAAGGTGACACCATCCCTGCCTTGGAGCATCATGGACCATGGACTGTTACCTAAAGAAGGTGTCATTCAAGCTGCTAGTTGAAGGATCATTTGGGCAGTCAGAGGTAGGCTGTGGGAAAGGCATTGAAGGACAGACAGGAAAACATGATGTAGCTCCAGATGCATGAAAAGGAAGGGGATCCCAGGACAGGGCTAGTAGTTGAATATGTCTGTAGCAAAGGATGCAAGTAGTGAAATAATGAAAGCTAAAGTCAGAAATGTAACGATTGTGGTCTCTTTAGGAAGAGTTTAGATTTCTAGGCTATGGATTTGGGAGATTTCTAGGCTAAGGATTTGAGACGTTAATGAACTTTGAAAAACTCTGAAATATTTTTGTACACAATGTGGGACCAGAGCTGTGCTTTGTCCAGAGAAGAGAAACCAGTGTGTTAAGGGTAAACAAACCATGGAATGGCTTGTAGTATGTAATACGATGAACACTTGAAAGACTCAGAGATGGTTAGAAGAGGAACAACTTTGAGATCAAAGAGCTATTTTCAATTACCCAACAGGCTGACCAGTGGAAGATAGAGTATGTCAACTTTTGGACAGAAATAAATTGGTGAAAGAAGAAGACAGCAGATTTCAGTTCAAATCAACAAATTACTTTCTAATATGGCCAAATAAAAATAGAATTGGAATTGACTGATTTTGTGAAGCAATAACTAAACTTTGGAGATAATATCAGAAAAGTAGGAGGCTTGTATGTCAAAGTGAGGGGTTGAACCAAATGAATTTTACAGTTCTCTGAATTCCTAAGATTCTATTATTCTAGCTTATAGTTGGTTGTGAGTTGTTTAAAGAGAGAACAGAGCAGGGGCACCTGGGTGGCTCAGTCCGTTAAGCGTCTGACTTCAGCTCAGGTCATGATCTCATGGTCCATGAGTTCAAGCCCCACGTTGGGCACTGTGCTGACAGCTCAAAGCACAGAGGCTACTTCTGATTCTGTGTCTTCCTCCCTCTCTGCCCCTACCCCACTCATGCTCTGTCTCTCTCTCTCAAAAATAAATAAAAATTTTTAAAGAGAGAGAGAGAGACCAGGCATTTGAGAAACCAATAGCAAGGCTTCTGTGAGACTCAAGACAAAAGATGATGAAGGACCTGATAAGTGTGTTGGAAACAGAAGTAATCATACTAGCCAACACATAGCACTTATCATGTAAGCACTTTGCACATATTGACTCCTTTGAGCCTTACAACCCCATTTTATAGATGGGAAACCAAAGCACAAAAAGATTTAGTGACTTGGGCATGTTCACATAGTTAATCCATGGCTGAGCAAGTATTCCAGCCCAAGAAATCAGGCTTCAGAGTCCAGACTCCCAAACTACTATGCTATACTGGCTCTCCGGAGAGAGAGAAATAGAAGTGCATCTGAACACAGAAGACCTGGCCAGAGCATAAGGGGAAAAGAAGATGAAAACATAATGCTAAGGTTTCTAGTTTTGGAAACCAGGAACGTTATGATAGTCTTAACAAAAATCATGGAATCAGGATGATAAACTGGATTGTGAGTACAAATTAAAAGGTAGGTTATAAACATATTGTGTTTAGGGTGCTGGGGGCCTAACCAGTAGAACTATGTAGCATGATATTTGTGAAGTTGAGAGTAAGTCAAGGACTGTAACTCCGTCTAAATACAGCTAAATTAATGTCCTACCTACTCCTGACTTTCCTGCACTGCAGTGCAACCTCACTGGAGTGTTGGTATTAGGGGACTAGGAAAGACATGAAGTCAACTTCTTTATTCCATTATTAATCCTTAGAAGGCAGCTTTTAGGACACATAAAATAGGTCTCTTAAGGTTCAAATGACACTAATAACCATAGAGCCTATTAAACATTTTAATGATTGCCATAGAGTAAAATTATAAATTTGAAAAACTAAATGTATTAAGTGACACTAAATTATGTATTCAAATGATGTATAAGGACATTTATATGCCTTTGTCTTCTTCATGCTGAGGAGTTTGTTGACTCTGGATTCTTTACATTTCTTTTTTCCTTGTCATATTTATTTATAGGGGTAAAAATAAACTGTAGGTACATGGTCTGCTGGGCAATGATGGCAGCTTTGTAAATATGTATGCAGCCCTTCCCCAGGTCTTTGACAGAAAGCTGCTTTCCATGCCTCTGTAATGCCTCAAACACTCCTGCATTAAGGATGCAGGAGCCTATCATAGTTACACAGGTTGCCTCATGATGGCTGGCATTGTCTCTCTGGTGGACTGTAATTAGACTTCATTTTTTAAAGCCTGAGAGCCCATTTGCAAGAGTGTTGAATGGGGGAAATACCCAACTCTGTAAGGCCTTTTAAATTCAGAATAAATTGATCAGTCTGCATGAAGTGTCCTTCCATCAAACAGCTTTGGCTTCACCATTGAAGTATGCTTTCAGATGTGTTTGGGGGCTTGAATGTGTCTCTGAAGATCTCTTAGTCCATTGTAGAGCTTCAGGAAACATGGACTTTTCTATGCTACATTGGGAGTCTTGTTGCCTTAGCAAAACACCATGGAAGAGTTTTAGATGTGCTTCAAGGGGATTAATGAAATTCATTTGGAGGAGAAAAAAGGTAATGTAAAAATATTTTCAAGAAGGGGAAACAGGTCTAATATCCTCAGTCAGAGAAAGGAGAGAAAATTCTCCCCAGTGCAATTTTAACATTATGTGAAATCATGCCAAAAAGAGTGCAAACCTTTATGAAGAATAGCTTTCTAACTTTCCAATAAATACTTCTTAAGTAGCTACTCTGAGCCAGGACATAGTAATAATTGTTCGAGTAGTAGTTGTATATAGTTTTATAAGTGAGAACACTGTTTTATTGAGGCAAATGATGTGAGTTTGGCACCCTGATGAACGAGTTAGGCTTGCCCTTTTAGGTGGTCATAGACTGCGAATTGGTAGCAAGGATGATGAGAAAGTCTTATTTAAAAGCTGTGGATACATCACACTAACTTTCCCACCACCAAACACTCAGTCCAGAGCACATGGCCTACTACACATGGTAGGTTGGGAGTTCCCAAAGTTCTTATTTTCTCCATAATGGTAATGGCTTATTCTGACAAATCTGGTACCCACTGGGTCAAGTGAAAAGCATTTGTGAGACAAGTATCTAGATTTTGACATTCTTTGGCAATTGGGGATACTATTGGATAGGCGAGTGCATCTGGTTTCATAATCAAAAGATTGAGACACAGTCTTGCATTCCCTAGACATGAATGGGTAGAGGTTAACCCCAGCCTCAAATGATTCCAGCTTTTGGTCACTGAGATAGGCAAAATATGACTCTAGACTTATGGGAGAATATTTTATTTGGCCAACAAGGAAACGGAATTTATTCCAGAGGAGGAGGCTAGATGTTGAAAAAAAGACCAGTGGGGTGCCTGGGTGGCTCAGTCAGTTGAGCAGCTGACTTCGGCTCAGGTCATAATCTCACAGCTGGAAGGTTCATGAGTTCAAGGCCCGAGTCAGGCTGTGTGCTTAAAGCCTGGAGCCTGCTTCAGATTCTGTGTCTCCCTCTTTCTCTGCCCCTCCCTGACTTGTGCTCTCGCTCTCTCTCACTCTCTCTCTCTCAAAAATAAATAAACATTAAAAAAAAATTTTAAAGAAAAAAAAGACCAGTTATTTTGTTGAATTTAAAAGTTGTAAGCCAGGCATGATTTCTTTCTGCCTTATCTGGTTTTTCAGATTTATCAAAGAACAGTTCACCATTTTATAAAGGAAATCTAAACCATGTGATAACCATAAGCTATGAAACATTAAGCTGAAAGTCAGTCCAACTCTTGGTCTTCGAATACGAGCTTCTTTCACATTTTTGTTCTTATCCATCAAGCATTTGAGAATCATCTCAAGATTTTCATAGGTTGGAGTGTGTTATTGTTGTTGTTGTTACTGCTGCTTGTATTTTGCTATTTGTACAGAAAGAGCTAGCTGACATTTTGTAATCTCTTCAATCAGATTGTTGTTCAAATGTAAGATAGTGTTCAGATTACTAACATATATTGAAGCCCATTGTAATGCTGGGGCCGAGGGACAAGTTTTATGCTCGTGTCATAGGTTTTCCGTAACTGAAGAAAGATTCACTATTAATACCTCAAATACACACACACACACACACAAATGTAATATACAGCCTGTGGTAAAACCAAATCTTTGTCATAGCAAGGTACTTGTAAAGATCACATGGATGTGGTATTGAAGTTAACTCTATGTAGTAAAATAAATGCATTAACAACTAATATTTTTCCAATTGCTTTTCAGAGAAATAGAGACCAAAAAAGTGTGTGTGCACTATGTGCATGCCTGAATTCATGAGCATGTGTTCTATGAAGTTAATAGCTATTTACGTAGTCCCACTCTTAAGTAGAATGTCAATCACTGAGGAATGAAAGGAGCTGAAAGTCGTCAAATAAAAATGATTCAAATATTTGAAAAAAACAATACCAAAGTACATAGACTTTTGTTCCTGATAATATTTCTTATTTGTAGTTGATTCACTGCTTGATTTTTGTGAAGAACCTGTAAAAACTTTTTAGCCCTTTAAGCTGTGTGAGTTCATGCTGCCCACACATACCAAATCAGCTTACTTTTTCCCTTTACCCTTCTTTCCCACACTAGTCACACAAAACAGTGAGAAAATCCTCATACTTTCCCCCTAAAATGTTATATTATAGTCAAACAAAAAGAAAGGTTTCTGTTTCTTCAGGATCATTCATTCCCAATTTTTGATTTTCCATATGCTCCCAGCTTGATTTCCTTTGATCTTTTATTGATTCTAATAGATGCTATGCAAGTAGACACATAATAATTCCTTAAATTTTATGAATTTTTACATCAAAGGTGTCCTTTCCTTGTTTAAAATGTCACATTGTGTTATTGAAAATATCACACAAATGTATGTTTTAGAACCAATAGATACCCAGATTTAATATTTTGGGGTGCTCAATATTATCATGGTCTAATACTGGGCACAGCCAGAGTGCCAACAATAACAGAATTTATATTACTGGGAACTTTTGTCTGAAAGGCAAATCTCAGAGAAATAGTTCTGAGGGAGGCTGTGAAGGATTTACTGTTTAATCAAATTGTTCTTTGTCAGCATGCAACAAAGAAGTGTTCCAGTTGTATCTTAGTTCAATTTATACAAGTGTTGTTCATTGTTGACATGCATAAAGAAACTTATTAAAAATGAAATGTCTCAATAGAACTTTAAAGTGTCTGCCTGTATTTTTCATGTTCTTTTCCAATATATTTGCACAGAAGAATGTTTATATTTTAGCATTCTTTTGTCATATTTTGTGCCTGTAATGTTAATGTATTTTCAACTAGCTAGAAAATATTACACATAGAATAGAACTACTCATGAGACAAATATATTAGAGCAAATATTATTTCTATCATGTTTATAAATTATACAATTGCCAGCATCTTTTTTCTGTTAGTCCTTGCCCCACACCTACCCCACTGCTGATTATTAAAAAAAATTGGGATTGAAAACATCTTAGAATCGGTCCAGAAACTCCATTTGTAACTGGATACAATTGCAGGGATGTTGATGCAGTTCAAAATGAGGAATGCTTATTGTTTAAGATCTGCCTCTCCATTTGTAGTAATTTATTTCTTAGAGGATTCCTGTACTCATGAGGATATTGCTTCCCACCTGGATACTTGTGGAGCTGAAACGATAAATCAGATTAGTGGTTGTGGCTCCTATCCATGGAGGACTTTGTGTTGAGGATGTAAGAGTTAGGTTAAGTCCTATATCCATTAATTTATTCAGTAGAGCAGTCCCTAAAGAAAGTTATTTCTCACTGGTTCCTTATATTCTTTCATAAATTATTAAATATTTCAGGGGTGTAAAAATAACATAATGAACAACTGTAAACCTACAACTTAGCTGTAAAAATTAGCAAATACAAATGAAGTCCCTGTGTGTCCTTTTGTGGTCCCATTCCTCTCCCTTCCCTGCAGGGGAAATGAGAAGCCTAAATTTAATCATCCTTGTACGTATTTTGGGGCTTTTATAAAATAGGTACATACCTGTAAAATATTTTGTTCTCCATGCATTTAAATTTCATATGAATAACTTGCTTTCTTCCTTCATCATTATGTTTAAAAAGTTTATCCATTTTGAGGCAGTTACCTCTACTTCATTCAAATTAATTTCTGTGGTTTATACACTCTATGAATGCAGCATAATTTATGTATCCATTTTCCTATTGATGCACATTTAGGTTAGGACACACACATATCAATGAATATCCTTCTTCAAAATGTTCTTGGGTACTCTTAGCCCTTTCTGTTCCATATAGATTTTAAATCAGGTTTTCAAACTCTATGAAAATTGTTGGGTTATTGCTTGGAATTACAGTGAACTTACAGAACTGATAGAGGAAAATTGACATCCTAATGATATTGAGGCTTGTGGGCCATGAGCACAGTATATCTCTCCACTGATTGAGTCTTTGTATATTTTATTCAATTCAAAAACTTTTAAAATCTTTTTTTGTATTTTATTTTATGTTTTTAAGTTTTTATTTTAATGCCGGTTAACAGAGAGTGTTGTATTAGCTTCAGGTGTACAATACAGTGATTCAACACTTCCATACAACACCCAGTGCTCATCACAGGTGCACTCCTTAATCCCCATCATTTGTTTAACCCAACCCTCAACCCCCTTCCCCTCTGGTAACTATCAGTTTGTTGCCTATAGTTAGGAATCTTTTTCTTAGTTTGTCTCTCTCTCTCTCTTTTTTTCCCTTTGTTCATTTGTTTTGTTTCTTAAATTTCACATATGAGTTTTCACTCATATGGCATTTGTCTTTTTCTGACTGACTTCGCTTAGCATTATATCTCTAGCTTCATCCATGTCATTGCAAATGGCAAGAGCTCATTATTTTCCATGGATAAATAATATTTCAGTGTGTGTGTGTGTGTGTGTGTGTGTGTGTGTGTGTGAATAAGTGATAATTCTTCTTTAAATGTTTCGTAGAATTCGCCTATAAAGCCATCTGACCCTGGACTTTTGTTTGTTGTGAGTTTTTTGATTACCGATTCCATTTCTTTGCTGGTTATCAGTCTGTTCAAATTTTCTATTTATTCCTGATTCAGTTTGGGGAGTTTATATGTTTCTAGGAATTTATCCATTTCTTATAGGTTGTCCAATTTGTTGGCACACAGTTTTCATAATATTCTCTTATAATCGTTTGTATTTCTGTGGTGTTGGTTATTTCTCCTCTCTCATTTGTAATTTTATTTATTTAAGTCCTTTCTCTTAACCCTTTGTAAGCCTGGCTATGGGTTGATCAGTTTTATTAGTTTTTAATCAAACAACCAGCTCCTGGTTTCATAGATCTTTTCTACTGAGCTTTTTTTTCATTTCTGTATCATTTATTTCTGCTCTAATCTTTATTTATTCCCTTCAGCTGGTTTTAGGTTTTGTTTATTCCTTTTCTAGCTCCTTTAGGTGTAAGGTTAAGCTGTTTATTTTAGATGTTTTCTTGCTTCTTACAGTAGACCTGTATTCCTGTAAACTTCCCTCTTAGAACTACCTTTGCTGCTTCCCAAAGGTTTTGGACTGTTGTGTTTTCATTTTCATTAGTTTCCATGTACTTTTTTATTTCTTCTTTTATTTCCTGGTTGACCCATTCATTGTTTAGTAGCATGCTATTTAACCTCTATGTATTTGTGGTCTTTCCAGATTTTTCCTTGTGGTTGACTTCTAGTTTCATAGCATTGTGGTCAGAAAAGATTCATGATAATGACTTCAATCTTACTGAATTTGTTGAGGCTGGTTTTGTAGGCTAATATGTGATCTATTCTGGAGAGTTTTCCATGTGCACTTGAAAAGAATGTGTATTCTGCAGTTTTGGGGTGGAATGTTCTGAATATATCTCTTAAATATGTCTGGTCCAGTGTGTCATTCAAAGCCATTGTTTACTTGTTGATTTTATGTTTAGATGGTCTGCCCGTTGATGTAGGTGGGTTGTCAAAGTCCCCTACTATTATTTTATTATTACTGATTAGTTCCTTTATGTTTGTTATTAACTGTTTTATGTATTTTGGTGCTTTATGTTGGGTGCATATACATGTACAATTGTTGTTATCTTCTTCTGGTGTTCTCCCCTTTATTTTTATATAGTGTCTTTCTTTGACTCTTGTTGCAGTCTTGTTTTAAAGTCTATTTGTCGTAATACAAGTAGTGCTATTCCAGCTTTCTTTTGACGTCCATTTGCATGATAAATGTTTCTCCATCTCCACACTTTTAGTCCGCAGGTTTCTTTATGTCTGAAATGGGTCTCTTATAGGCAGTATAGAGATGGGTCTTGCTTTTTTATCCATTCTGTCACCCTGTGAATTTTGATTGGAGGGTTTAGTCCGTTTACATTCAAAGTAATTACTGATAGATATGTGTTTATTGCCATTTTATTACTTATTTTGTGATTGTTTCTGAAGGTTTTCTGTGATCCTCTCGTCTTTCTCTCGTTCATGTTTTGCTTGTTTTCCTTAGTGATATATTTGGATTTCTTTCTCTTTATTTTTTGCATGGTTATTAGTGGTTTTTAAATATTTATTTATTTATTTTGGAAGAGAGAGAGAGAGGGGAAGGGGCAGAGAGAGAGGGAAAGAGAGACTCCCAAGCAGGCTCCACACTGCCAGTGCAGAGCCCAGTGTGGGGCTCAGTCCCATGAATGGTTATATCATGATTTGAGCCAAAATGAAGAGTCAGATGCTTAACTGACTGAGCCACCCAAGTGCCCCATTGGTTCTTGATGTATGGTTACCATTAGGTTTGTATATAGCTTCTTCTGCATATAGTGGTCTATGTTAAGTTGATGGTCATTTTCATTTGAACCATTATTTACTCCTCTCCTACTCAAATTTTTGGTGTATGTTGTCATATTTTACATCCTTTTATGTTGTGAGTTCCTTGACTGGTTTTTTTTACAGATATACTCATTTTTACTGAATTTGTGTTGCCTGCCTTTATACTGTCACTTTTGCTCTCCCTTTTCCACTCAAAGACTCCCTTAAATATTTCTCTCAGGGCTGATTTAGTGTTCATGAACTCCTTTAGTTTTTGTTTGTGTAGGAAACCATCTTTGCTTCTATTCTGAATGATAGCCTTGCTGCATAGAGTATTCTTGCCTGCAGATTTTTCCCATTCAGTACATTGAATATATCATGCCACTACCTTCTGGCTTGCCAAGTTTCTGTCAAGAAATCTCCTGCTAGCCTTATGGGCTTTCCCTTGTAAGTTACTGACTTCCTTTGTCTTGCAGCTTTTAATATTTTTTTATTTATCACTATATTTTGCATGTTCAATTAAAATATAACTTGGTGTGGGTCTGCTTTTGTTGATTTTGATGGGAGTTCTCTGTGCTTCCTGGGTCTGAATGTCTGGTTCCTTCCCCAGATTAGGGAAGTTTTCAGCTATTATTTCTTCAAATAAATTTTCTGCCCACTTTTCTCTCTCTTCTTTTTCTAGGACTTCTATAATAAGAATCCTATGTTTGATAGAGTCACTGAGTTCCATAAGTTTATTCTCATTTTATGTAATTCTTTTTTCTCTCTTTTGTTCGGCTTAATTTCTTTCCATTATTCTGTCTTGTAAGTCAGCAATTCACTCCTCTGCTTCCTCCATCCTGCTGTTTATTTCATCAAGTGTGTTTCCCATTTATTTTATTGAGCCTTTGTCTTTGCTTTTTATTAAGGGTCTCACTCATGTCTTCCACTCTTTTCTCAAGTCCAGTGAGTGTCCTTAGTCCAGTGAGTATTCTTATGATCATTCCTTTAAATTCTCTATCAGACATGTTACTTACATCTGTTTCATTTAGGTATGTGGCCATTGCCTTGTCCTGTTCTTTCATTCAGAATAGATTGCTCTTTCTCCTCATTTTGTCTGCCTCTCTGTGTCTGTTTCTGTGTGTTAAGAAAGCCAGCTCTGTCTTCTGCTCTTGAAAGTAGTGACTTTATGAAGAGGTGGTCCTGGAGTCCCCTGCAGGTACCTGGGTACCTGTTCATCAGAACCTGGTACTTCAGGAAAGTATCCTCTGTGTGTTGCTTATGCCCTGCTTTTGTGTCTGAGGCACCCTCTTCCCTGACTCTCTGCCTGTTGCGGGCTGTCAGGCAAGCTCTGAGGGGACACATCCGTGGTGAAACTTGGGAGTGGGCTGACAGTGCTAGCAAAATTTGCATTGGGCCACTAGTACTATGCTAGATCTCCTAAAATGCTGCAGTGGCTGGGGGCTGTGTGCTGGGGCAGCCAGGGGCACAGTGCAGTGGCTGAGCATGGCATGAGGCAGCAGTTGTGCATGCAGCACACGGCTGCAGCATGCGTGGGTGCCTAGGCATGCATGGCTGTGTACTGCACTGCTGGTGTGCAGGTGTTCACACAGCTTTATTGAAATTTGCCCTGAGTCCTGAGCTGAGGCTACAAGTGTCTGTACAACCCCACCTCCCACAGGTGGCTCTGTGTTTATGCTGGGGTGCAGGGGAGGAAAATGGCACCTGCCAACCCCCTCATTTTCAAAGAAGTCCCTCAATACTCTCTGAAATCAGTATGAACAGATCTGTCACCCGTTTGCCCCTGGCATTGTGTAAACTGCCATTTTTAACTTGCCTCTCTGCACAGGCTGCTGTCTTTTTAAGGGTGGTGACCCAGCTATCACTCTCCTTCACAGCTCACCCACTGCTGAGGCAGCTAACTTTTAAAGCTATCAGGCTCCCAGGTCCCACTGGTTATACAAACTCACCAAATTCAACCCCTCTGGTTTTCAAAGCCAAACCTTATGGGAATTAGCCTTCCCCATGTGACCCATCTGGTGTGAGGACCCATTCCTCTTCCCTTTCTACACACGCAGCTCCATCCCTCCTGTGGGCAGCCTCCCTCTGCCTTTCTGAACTTCCTAACCTTTCAGCTACAGCTTCTTCCATATGTTTAATTGTGGTTTTTATTCTGCCAGTCTTCAAATCACTCTCTGGTTCATTGACTTCAATGTGGATGATATCTAGTTGGAAATGTGCCACAGGATGAGCTCAGGGCCCTCCTACTCCACCATCTTCCCAAGCTCCTCAAAAGGTTTTTAAAATCTTATATAAAAGAATGTTGAACTTTTTGGGCTAGATTTATCATTGTAAGTGAAGTTTTTTAAGTACATGTTCTGATTTGGCTTCGATATATAGACATGATGTTGATCTTGTTTTCTGTTGATTTTTTATCTAACAACCTTGCTATCCTCTCTTCTAATTTTCATAGTTTACCTATACAGTCAATTTTGTCTCTTCCTTTTCAGGCTACACATTTTATATTTTTGGTTGCCTTATCATGCTAGCCAACATCTCTAGTGCAACATGGAATGAGAAGCAGTAGTTAATTGTAGCACTTCTGACTTTAAGTGGAGTACCTATCATTTTATCATTAAGTGTGATAATTACTTTAGGATTTTGGTGAATAACTTTTATCATATTAACTAATTTCCCTTCCTGTTTTGCTAAGAGATTCTATCATAAATAGGAACTAAATTTTATAAAATGCTCTTTCTGTATGTAATATATTTCTTTAATCCATTATGAAATGAACGTAAAGTGAAATGGATTAAAGATGAATTACATGAATACATTTTCAAAACTTAAACCATCCTAGCATTCATGCCTTCTTGGTTGTAATTTTTATATTTGTGTGTGTGTGTGTGTGTGTGTGTGTGTATGTGTGTGTGCGCGCGTGTGCTGGTTTAATTTCCAGATCTCTTATTGGAGTTTGCGGCCATAAACAAGAATGGCCTATACAAAAGTTCCTTCTTTTCTTACCCCATTTTGGAACTAGATTATACTAGTCTCATAAAATCATTCAGGAAGACTTCTCTATTTTCCTTCTCTCTGGTATTGCTTAAAGTAGAGATTATCTGTTCCTTGGAAGTTTGGCAAAATACACATACAAAATCATGTAGGCCGTTTTCAGTGTCGTTAATGTATATTCCGGCTTTCTAAGTCCATTTTGTTTTTTTGAAAAATGCATACTTCATCTAGGTTTCAAACTTACTGGCACAAAGTTTTTCATAGCACTCTTGTTTATTTTTATATTTTAATATATAATGTTCATTTGTATAATTTCTTTTCTTATTTTCCTTGCTTTCTCTTGCCAGAGGGTTCTCTTTTTTATTATTCACGTCAAAGACACAAATTTTGGTTTTGTTGATCTACTCTATTATTTCTTTGTTTCTGGTTTCATTAACTTCTGCTCTTACCTTTACTGCTCTTACCTTTACCTTACTTCTACTTACATGCAGTCCTTTTTCTAACTTTTTGAGTTGAACACTTAGTTCATTAATTTTCAATTGTCCTCTTCTATTAACTGTATGTAAGGCTGTAAATTTCTTTTAAGTAACTGTCTAAGCTGTATCCCACAAGTTTTTGTAAATAGTACTTTCATTGTTATTGAGTTCCTAATTTCCAATATAATTTTTTATGTAATCCATGAATTATTTTAAAGTGTGTTTTTAAAGAACACTTTTTGTAGGGTTTTTTTTTGCCTTTTGTTTATTGATTTCTAACTTTAGTGCATTTTGCTGAAACATCATGATATGTATGATGTAAAATCTTTGCCATTTATTGAGCCTTGCCTTGTGAACTACTATTTGTCAGTTTTGTAGATATTCTGTATGTGCTTGAAAAGAATATGTGTCACATAATCATAGCTTTGGGGTTCCATATATATCCAGTATATTAAAGTTGTTAATTGTACTATTCAGATTTTCTACATCCTCACTAATTTTTATCTTATTACTGATTGTGAAATTTCTAGTTTGTCTTATTATCATTCTGTCAGCTTTTGCTTTATCTATCTAGAAGCTGTATTTTCTTCTATGCTCTGGATTGTTACATCTCCCTGGTTGAATTACTCCTTTTATCATTATGTGATGACTGTCTTTATCCATAATAATGCCTTATACCTTGAAATATATTTCATCTGATAATGTTAAAGCTACACCAAGTTTCTCTGGATGGTACTTTTCTAGAATGCTTTTTTCCTTTTATTACTAAATTTGTATTAGTATGTTTTCAGCGCATCTCTTATTAACAGAAAGAACATAACTAGAATTTCTTTTCCACTCAATTTGAGTCTCTCTCTTTTAAAGCTCAGGTTCACTTTGTTTTTATTTGCTGGGATTCCTGACATGCTTAGATTTGTAGCCCAAATTCTTCTTCTGTGCCTATTTACAACATTTATTTTTTCTTTGTCTTTTCCCTCTTTTCTGCTTTTTCTTTGATTGAGCTATCTTCATTCTTTTTCCACCTCTTCTGGTTAGGAAGTTGTATATACTGTTTCTGTTCTTTTGGGCATTACAACTAATTTCTTAACATTTTATTAAAATATAACACATATACAGAAAAGGACAAAAGTTATAAGTGTACAGCCTAGTGAATTATGTAAGTATGAAACACCTGTTAATTACCACCCACGTCAAAATATAGGATACTATCCCCAGAAGCTTCCTTTGTGCCTCTCCCCAATTATTACCTCCTCCAAACTTCCTCCTCAAGGTAACTATACTGACTTTTAATACTTTCCTGCTTTCCAAAAATTTTATTGATGGAATCGTACAGCATGTATGATTTTGCATTTCATTTCTTTAACTCAATAATATTTTTAGAGGATTCATCTATATTATGGCACACTGCTATAGATCATCCATTTTCACTTCGATACCCTATTTTTTTTTTTGCAAAGTTACCACAATTATATTTTCTATTGTTAATGGATACTTAAAGCATTTCCATTTTTTGTCTAGTACATATAATTCTATGAACACTTTTATACCTTTAAGTGAACGTTTGCTTGCTTGCACTTTTGTGGAATAAATACTGAGAAGTGGAATCGGTGAGCCATAGCGTATACATATATCAAACTTAGCAGATAATGTCAAAGAGTTTTCCAAAGTGGTTGTACCAATTTACACAATCCCATCTAGTATATGAGACTTTTTGTTACTTTACATTGTCATCAACACTTATTACTGACAGTCTTTTAGATCTGAACCATTCTTGTGGGTGTGCAGTGGTATTCATTATTTAATTTTGTATCTCCTTGATAAGTGATGATGCGAAGCATCATATACTTTTGTAGATTTGGATATCCTCTTTTATAAAATACCTCTTCAGGTGTCTTTTTATTATTGATTTGAAGAAATTCTTTGTATATTCTGGATACAAGCTCTTTTTCAGTTATATGTGCTGTGAATATATTCTACCACTTATAACATGTTTTCTTTGTCTTTTGATTAGAAGTTTTTAATTTTGATATGGCCTAATGTATTTTTTTTTGCGCTTATAGTATTTTTGTGTACTGTTTAAGAAATTTTTTTTTTTGCCCTAAGGTAATGAAATTGTTTTCTTACTTTGTGTTCTAGAAGCTTTATCAGTTTATATTTACTACATTCGATCTGGAATTGATTTTGTATATGGGGTGAAGTGTTTTTCTAGTGGGTATTCAGTTTCCCAGAACCATTTAATTTAAAACAGTAGTCATTTCACACTTGCCTGCAGTACCACCTTAACCATAAATCAAGTATCCTTATGTGATTTAGGACTCTATTCATTCTCATTGGTCTATTTGCCATTATATCAATACCCACTGTCTAATGTAACATAGCTTTATAATAAATCTATTAGCCAGCATACATCTTCTCACCTTATTCTTCTTCTTTCTTTAGTCAATCAATATTTATACACATACACACACACACACACACACACACACACACGAACTGCCAAGATATTGATTGGGGTTGCATTGAATCTACAGAAAAATTTGGGGGAAATTGATATCTTTAATTTTGTTTCTCAGTTAATGAGTTTGACATAGCTTTCCATTTGTCCAGGAAATTATTCTAATTTTTCTGTAAAGTTTTATAATTTTCAGCATAAATTTTGCAAATATTTTATTAAATTTATTACTAAGTATATAATGTGATGCTATTATAAATGGTATTTAAATTTTTTCTCATAGTTTGTTGTTAATATAAAGATATCATTTTATATATTAGCATAGTATCTAGAGAACTTGATAAATTCACATATTAATTCTAATAATTTATCTATATAGATTCTTTTTGTATTTTGTATGTGCACAATCATCCTATCTTTGAATAATGATGGCTGTATTTATTCCTTTTCAATTTTTATCATTTTTTTCTTTTTCGTACATTATTGCACTGGCTGGGACCTCTAAAATTATATTGTATGGAAGTGATGATCATAGGCATCTTTTCTTAGTCTCAATAATAGAAAAAAATTTCAACATCTCACTATTAAAAATGTTTGCTGTAGGTGTTTTACAGCTAATCTTTATCAGATTAAAGTTCCTCTTACTCTTAGTTTGCTATAAGTCTTTATCATGAATAGATGTTTAGTATTTTACCAAAGACTTATTATATATCTGTTTAGATGATCATATGATTTATTTCTTTTACTCCATATATGTGATGAGTTACATTGATTTCAAATGTTAACATAATCATGTATTCCTAGAATAAGCACAAATTGGTCATTATATTACTTCATGTTATGTAATGCTAGATTTGTTGTGTTAGTATTTGTTTAAGATTTTTCCATTCATATTCATGAGTGAGATTCGCCTATATTTTTTCCTATAATATCCTTGTAAGAATTCTATATCAAGGTTATGCTGGCCTCATAACTCACATTGTGGAGTTTCGTCTTTTTCTATTCTTTGGAAAAGGTTATTCAAGACTGGCACTTTTTCTTCCTTAAAAAAAGTTTGGTATATTTACAAGTGATGTCATCTGAGACTGTGATTTTCTTTGTGGGAATATTTTTCATTGTGGATTCGGGTTCTTTATAGAAGCTATTCAGTTTCCTTGTGTGTGTGTATGTGTGTGTTTTATTGTAAGTTGTGTTTACTAGGAAATTGTCCATTTCATTGAAATTTTCAAATGTATGGACAAAAGTTGTTTTTAATATTCTTTTATAATTTTTTATGTTTGTTCATTCAATAGCAATGTCATCTTTTTCATTCATGATATTGGTTATTTGGGTCTTTTATATTTTCTTCTTGATCAGTCACCATCATAAGTTTATCAGGTTTTTTTGAGCTATGCAATTGTCAAGTATTGGCTTTCTGTTTGTTCCTATTTAATTTCAGCTCTTATAATTATCATTTTCTGTCTTCTACCTTCCTTGAGTTTACTTTGCTTTTTTTTTTCTCATTTCTTAGAATGGATGTGTGGATCATCGTTTTCTGCTGGTTTTCCTTTCTACCTTATGAGTTTTCCTATATACATGGATTGAGTTATACAAATTTTGGTATATCCATTGTATTTTCATTCATTTCAAAGTATTTTCTACTTTCAATGATGATTTCTCTTTTTTGTTGTTGTTCTGTCATTTTTTCAGAGGGATATTTTATAATTTCCCAATGTATATGGATTTTATAGTTATCTTTTATCTTTTGATTCCGAGTCTTATTCCACAGTGGGCAGGAAATATGCTATAAATAATTTCAGAACTTTGAAATATATTGAGACTTGCTTTATAGCCCAGCATGTGGTCAATATTTGTAAATGTTCCGTGTGTACTTGAAAATTGTGTGCATCTTGTAGTCATTTATTACAGCGCTCTATATGTGTCAGTTAGACCAGATTTGTTAATCATGCTACTCATATATTTCATACCCTTTCTGATTTGTTCTCTGCTTGTTCTATCATCAGTTAATGAGAAAGGGGGTCATTGAAGTCCCTGACTATGATTATAAATTTGGCTTTTTCTCTTTTTTTGTTCCTTCAATTTTGCTTCATATATTTGGCTGGATATTTTCTTCAGTATTAGAAATTTCTTAGCCATTATGTAGTCAAATATTTTTTTCTGCCCTCATGAGACTGACAAAAGCTCTACCCAGCTTCTGAGTCTTCCAGCTGCCTCTACCAGAATCGACAGATTCTTCTGCAGGAAAGCATCCGTAAATGTTGGACTCACTCTCTGGGTTTTCTTTTTTTCCTGAAATGTAGCCCAGTAATTCTTTACTCTTTTGTGAACTCCAATAATGTCCAACAGATTTTTAAATATATATTGTCTAGATTTTCCAGTCCCCATCAGGAAAGAATAGTAAAAATTACGTAGGTCACAGTTACTAGAAACAATTCCATCTTTCAGTATTTATCTGCATACTTGACAAAGTATCTTACTTAACTCCTGAATAGTACAAAGCTTTGGAAATATTTCACTCAGGGCACCCTATTGCACATATTATTATTAGGTAGTATTTTATTTCAATATTGTTTTCTCTAACTCCCAAATTTAGTAGTAGTAGTAGTAGTAGTAGTAGTAGTAGTATGGTTAATGCTTTTTTGCTATCACTCTGGGCTAGTGGATAGAGTTTATTAGTCCCCATCTCACTGAAATTGCATCCCTTCAAGGGTCCTTGCTTTCTGCAGGAGTTTCAGTCCAACTCCCCATCTTAATGGGCCAAAAACCTCATCCCTTTTTCCTCTGTGGAAATAAATACCCAAGCCCCTAGTTGTTACTGGGTATAATAACCACTCAAAGCTGCCAGAAGATTGACTTACACACTTACTTCTTTTGCTGTTAGCACCCTCTTTGCTTCTGACATTTGATAATTTTGTTTATTGCAAGCCAAGATATGTAGTTTTAAAATTACTACATTATAGTCAACATTTCTAATATTTATATTGAGATGATTTAAGGGTAGCCTAATCTGCCATTTTGCTGATACTTTTCATCTATTCCTGTTAGTTTTCAGGAAATCACCAGAATGGTATATTTTTCTTTTCTTTTTTTTTTCAGAATGGTATATTTTTCTATGCTTTCTAAAATTTATAGTTGTATAAAACAATATATACAAAATATTTGCCTCTTATTGTTTCTGTTAGCTCTGACTTGATTGGCTTTGACCAGTTTAGCTCCCTAATCTTAGAAAGGCCCTTTCAGTTCTGCCGTGGGGGAGGCCATTAAGGGGAGTATAATTACAATCTCAGATTCACTACAAGAACTGAAATTATAAATCCATATGATCAGTTATTGATTCAGAACCAAAATATAGAGAGCAGGTGCTATTTTAAGAATCAACCTTCTTGAATTACCATTTATTAGGCAACCCTCCCCTTTTTGTATTTTCTGGATTCTATACTTTTCTTACAATCTGGTGATCCCAGACACAGTTTTCCATCCACTCTTCCACCCATTCAAATTTGACTTTATAGCTGCTACTTTTTCAGTGTAGCTCTTCCTAAAGCTACCAACAACTTCCATATGGATAAATTCTTCTCTGCCCAAATCTCACTTGACTTCTCAGTCAAGTCAATATTATACTGCTAGCTACTCTCTTCTTGAAAAAAGGTCCTCTTTTGACTTCAGTTAGACCACAATCTCCCAGATTTCCTCCTATCACTCACTGTCTCTCCTTCCTGGTCTCCATTTGATGGCTCCTCTTTTTATAACCTTATCTTTAAATCATGAGATACCTTAGGGCTCATTTCAGGAGTTGTCTATCCTCTCTCCTTGGGGATATCATCTAGTCCCATGCCTTTAAATACCACCTTTGAGCTAATGATTGCCAATTTCATATCTCCAGCCCTGGCCTGTCAAATTCACTTTGCTATCTATACATTATCGCAAGGTTAATGTTCCATCTTCTATCCTTATTCTTCCCTTAGCCTTTCCCATTTCAGAATGGCAGCAGTATCCACCTACTTGTCTAAGCCAAAACTTTCATTTTTTCCCTTTCCTTCAATCCCCATATCTAGTCTTGAGGAACTTCTATGGGTTCTACCTCCAAAATATGTCTCAAATCTGTCCAATGACCCTGTGAGATGTAAATATTATTACTTCCATTGTGTAATAACACGAGCAGAGATTAAGAGAACATGTTAGTAATTTTCCTAAGGGTACACAGCTTTTATGCAGAGGAATCCTTATCTCATGTCCACTATTCTTTCTATCATACTTTGACCCACAGAGAATACTTGTGAATGAATTAGTAAACAAATTGATTTACACAGGAATAAAATCTATAGCCATGGATTTATCAGAAGAATATTCTCACCTACTGAAAAATAACTCTGCTATCTGTAGAATAGAAACCTTTGTTAATAGAAAGAGCCTTCTTACATGTAATATAAGGTGATACTGACATCGTCACATGTCAATACCTCTTAATACATAAAACCAGTTTCAGAATTTGAGATTATGAAAAATAGATGACTTGGCTTCCAGAACATTCTCTGTTTCTTTCAAGGGTATATGGCCAATTGTACCCAAAACCTGTTGCGTTACTTCTGTCACATTCTTTCTATAGGCTTTTATCCCCCACTTCCTCCTCCAGCAAGGGTATTCAGTCAAGAAAAAGGTTTGCCGAACTTTTATTTTAGCTTCTCTACTGTCATGACTTTATTAATATTTGGCATTTCTCAAAAAGAGTCAAGGGGACGAGGAGAGAACCTCGGCAGAGCCAGTATACAACTTGATTATATTGGCCAAATTTTGAATGACATTTCAAGATAAGACTGTATTTTAATCAACCAGCGTTCATTTTAAATGCTTAACATAAATGCAGATATTGTTTGTATGTTCAGGGAAGCCAGTTGATTACCATCGCTGGCAGCTTTACCTTTTGTATATTACAAATTTTATTAGAAAGCTCTTTCCAACTGTAGAACCTCTCTTCCCAAATGAAGTTAGAGCACTTTTACCATGTGTGTGTATTTTCCCCAGTGGTTGCTTGTAGCATCATAAAATCCTTGTAACATTATTTGTGATCTTAATGAATTTTTAGTGAAACCCACTTGACATTTGTTTGGCATTGACTTCATTTCTAAGCCTTGAATGCCATTATCATTTTATGGACTTTTCAAAATCAATTTGACTTCGGGTTATTTTATACTTAGAGACTTAACTATCTTTTTTATAGAGTTCCTTGCACATTCACTCAAAAGCTAGAGGTCTTTGTGACATTTTTTAAAATTTTTTAATGTTTATCTTTGAGAGAGAGAGAGAGAGACAGAGTGTGAGTGGGGGAGGGACAGAGAGAGGGCGAAACAGAATCTGAAGCAGGCTCCAGGCTCTGAGCTGTCAGCACAGAGCCCGACACAGGGCTTGAACTCACAAACCATGAGATCATGACCTGAGCCGAACTCGGACGCTCAACTGACTGAGCCACCCAGGTGCCCTCATGACATTTCGTTTATGTATTTAAAGTATAAATGTAGAGTGGGATTTTTGGTAATTCTAATGTCTTTTGGGAAGAGTAGACTGGTTTAGTACAATATGCAAATGTATCTCCCTTGAATCTCCCCCAGAGCTCTGTACCATGGAGTGTGGTAGCCATGGAGTCTGCTCAAGGGGAATTTGCCAGTGTGAAGAAGGCTGGGTAGGACCCACGTGTGAAGAACGCTCCTGTCATTCTCACTGTGCTGAGCATGGCCAGTGCAAAGATGGAAAATGTGAGTGTAGCCCTGGATGGGAGGGCGACCACTGCACCATTGGTAAGTACCACCATCCTGTGCAAAAGTAAATTGGATTAATTGAACAAGGAAAAGCATTTTAGTGATCAATCACCAGGCTTTTCATAGAATTTGAGGTTGGAGGAGAGAAAGGGGAAGAGGGTAAGCTATAAGTTTGAAAGTTTGGCTAACTGGGAGTTTTCCTCTTTTGTTGATAATGTCTTTAGTTCTTTCTTGTGTCATTTCTTTTCTCATTATTTCACTATTCCTTATAGCTTCTGTTTTCTAGTGCTTTGAGTTACTCAAATGAAAGATGATACATTGGAATAAAGTGTCATTAGTTAATAAGAGAAGTGCTTTTGTTGTGAACGTAACATTCACTGCCTGGTTTTTCCTTTTGAAAAGTATAGGTTGTTGCAGTTGAAAGCACTTAGAGGCACTTTCATTAAATGGGACTGCTTTAACAGGGACCATTCGAAATCATTAGGAGCTGTCTTTAATGTATAGGAGGAAGACACTCCTGACCTACCGTCAACAGAACGTCTGTGTTGCTCTGGTTATTGGGTGGTGTAGAGCCTTCGTGCCAAGGCATCCACCCTCTCCTGTCCCGTCACCAATTGCATTAATGTTCAGGATGCCTGGGAGAACAGTCTGTGGGTGTGAGAAAGCCTGTAAATCTATCACGTGGTCCTCACATTATAAAAAATAGCAAAATTCGAGTTTTGATTTTAAAGTACTTTTATCTTTCTAAAAAAAAAAATCAGAAGTCCTTGGCACATACACATATCTGCCACAGAGGCCTCCTGCACATACAGACAGACAGGTACGACTCCCATTGTTCAGCTAAGGAAAGTGGGTCACTAAGCGTTCCGGTGGTATCCCACGAGCACACAGAAAATCCATGCAGAGCAAAGGCCTGGATACCCAATTCACTGTTTGTGGGCTTTTTCTTTCCCCCACCAGACTGTACCACAGCTTTCATTTTTAGGTGAAAGTATTTTGTTATAATGGATGGAAACTGCCAGAGTAATGCATAATATATATGACATATATAACATATAATCTTAATAAACTGCATTACTACTCTACTGAAGGTACAGTAAGTCTTGTTCTGTGACTGTGGAAAATATTGAAGATTCATTAAAAAGGTGGTGAGGGGTGAGAGTCCGACGCAGCTTAAGTAATTACATTCCCACACTACAGTAAGTTTATTGCCTTCACATAAGAGGATTTAAATATTGTGATGATTACCAAAGGTGGTTATTCCAGAACTCCCTTCTCAAGATATTACTAATAAGAAGCTCAAGCTCGTGCGTTTTCCACGAAAGTTATTACTGAAATGTAAAAATGCGGCTCTTATACTTTTAATGAAATATGACACTTTTTTTAGGAAACCTCATAGAGTTTGTTGCAGAAAGGCCATTAATATCCTTCCCACAGAAAATATTATTCACGAACTACACAGGCCCATGTACCAACTTGTGAGCTGCAGGCATTTCGGCAGTTCACAGTTTGCCATTCCACTCCCAGGCAACAGATGGCAAACCATTAATACATGTTGTATAACTGTGGTCTCCCAGAAATTCATTCAATCGCTCTTTTCCCCCCCCCTTTCAGCTCACTACTTAGATGCTGTCCGAGGTAAGATTTTTCTCACTTGTTTTATAACAGAAAAATGCCGCGAACAGAAAATATGCATGTGGTAAAGGCAGGGTGGGTGGGGTTTTGTGTTGGTTGGTTGGTTGGTTGGTTGGGTTTGTGTGTTTACTTTTGGCAGGCTTCCTGAAGTGTGATATTGTCAGGATCCTGCTATGATAGTCGGACTAAAAAGTAATTTGTTTTTCTAATGTCAGAGAGCTGTCTTTTGCCATTGTGCAGAATGGATTGAAAAGCAGTTTTAAGAACTGTTTTTCCTTGGCTTTCTATGGAGTTTGGTGTGTGTGTGTGTGTGTGTGCATATGTCTTTGTGTACAACACAGGTAATTAGTAAATGAACTAGGTTTGGATAGACAGCTGAACATTTTCTTTGACATAACAATACGACTCTAAGTCCATGTACAGTATCCTTTCAAGGACAGAAGAGTCCTCCTGTTATAAGTAACCCATCATGCATCCTCCAAGGATCTGCCTTTGATCAAGAGAGTAAGGGGCTCTTTGTCAGATACCCTAGTGCCTTTCATTATCTCAGCCTCAGAAGGTTGAATATTTTCCAAATTTCCCCTGGTTTCTCTTTATCCATTGTATATCCATGACAATGGAACTAGAAAAATTCTTTTCTTGAACCTGTATATATTCATCCTATACCACTCCTTGAGAAATATATATATATACATATATATATATATATATACACACACATACTATGTATGTATATAATGAGAGAGAGTCTTTTCATATTTTCTAACAGCCATCTGCCATTTTATTTTAAAGTTTTTTCTTCATCTGGTCTGTGGTTAGTTACTTAGAAAACCATTTGGAAGGAACACTGGGTTATGGCTGCAAATTTTAAAAACTTATTTTGCTCTTTATACTTATGGAATTTTCTCTCAAAGACAGCAAATGAAAAGACTATTGATTGGGCTATCTCCAGTAAAATTCAGATCTGGTCTTGTACTGCTACTGGGAAAGTGTCCAGCAGCTATGTGCCATTATTGCCGTCTCTGTTCATCTGTCCACTGAGCACTTGGCACATATACGGCTGCCCTTTGGAAGAGCCGAACTTGGAACTAGTGGTAGAAAGAGTAGGGCATCCCTGAGAAATTCAGAGTCCAAAAAGAGACCATTGTTAGTGTTTGTGGCTTGTCAATGGACGGAAGGCATTTGAGATCAACAATTTCCTGTATTTATCCAGTGATTCTCTAGAATCCTGAAAGTCTCAATTTGGCATGCCTTAGTTCCATAAACATTTGTTGAGCACTTACTACAGGCTTAATATCATGCTAGCTTCTGAGGGAGATACCAGATAAGGAAAAAATTTAATCCTTAACCCTCAGATCAATAACAATCTTAAAGAAAACATCTGAATAAATGAAAAGCAACTGCAGCACGTTTCTAAGACATTATATAGGCAAACATTTAATGGTGTGGTCTGAACTGTGTAGCAACACACCTAAGTCCTGAAGCAGTGTATCACTAGGGGAAAATGAGTACAGACCAGAAATAGTTAGGGGAAGCTTTTTTTTTCATAGAAACTGCTGTCTTTCCCCAGTTTATTGGCCATAACTAGGTACAATATCGTCCATCCGGTTTTGACTGAGCTGAGAAGATACGTTTTTTGAAAAGAAAACAAAAAACATTTTTTGTCCCCATCATAGCTTTCATCCCATGTAAACCAGAGGGTGGGAATTGGGGTCAGCATTAATAAGGCTTAATTGGCTCTCTGAGGAAAAGCACAGCCAAGTAAGGGATAACAAGTTCCCTGGGAAGGTTTTATAAGCAAGCAAGTTCCTCTTCCATTTATTCAACACCTCATCTGAATGGAGCCCAGGTGATTAAATACTTTCGTATAGGTAGATACATCACTGTTGGCCATTTCCATGCCAGTGCCTCCATGATTGTTATTCTCTGCTGTCTTTCCAGATGGCTGCCCGGGGCTCTGCTTTGGAAATGGACGATGTACCCTGGATCAAAATGGTTGGCACTGTGTGTGTCAGGTGGGTTGGAGTGGCACAGGCTGCAATGTTGTCATGGAAATGCTTTGTGGAGATAACTTGGACAATGACGGAGGTGAGTTCTTTATAAAATGCAAATATTAGAAAGGTTGTGATGACCAGTCTGGCTAACAGTAAAAATTGGGAATCCTTCATATAAACAATATTGATTATAGACGGCCATGCTATTTTTCAAATCTCGGTATTGAGTATTTACTATGATCAAGCAACATTGCAAACTCTGCTTGCATTAAATCTTACTTAATTTTCACAGCAATGCTATGGGGTATAAGCACTACTTTCCCTACTTATAGATGGGAAAACTAATGCTTGGAGTGGAAGAGTATATGACTTTTCCAAGGTCACACAGCTAGAAAGTCACAGAACCCAGGTTCCAGTTCAGGTCTCTATGACTTCAGAGTCTGTTTTCTTAACTACAGTAGCCATGCTGCCTCCCATATCTGTGGCATCTGTTATACCAAATGAAATCCTTGTACCCCTGTTCATACTGTCAGATGCTAGTGTAGCTTGCACTGTACACACTGTGAAATCGTTTTCTTTGTTCTTAGTCACTTAGAGCAACCTCTTATGTCTCTACCTCTTAGTAACACTTTGTATCGTTCAAAGGACACAGCATCCAAGACAATGCACAGTAGAATTTTCATATTTAATTCAAGAGCTGCACATGATGATTTCAAAAACCATATTGGCTCCAAGGCCTCAGGGTAACCACTCCTTTTTTAGTCAAGCAAACAAAAGCGTCCAATACATTGTTCAATCAGACCTCAAAACAGCCCAAATCACCTCTGAATGAAGCTAAAACAACAAATCCTCACTTTC
Source organism: Cryptoprocta ferox (assembly GCA_028646485.1). Classification (NCBI taxonomy): domain Eukaryota; kingdom Metazoa; phylum Chordata; class Mammalia; order Carnivora; family Eupleridae; genus Cryptoprocta; species Cryptoprocta ferox. The sequence goes on from CM053579.1 coordinate 22,837,851, forward strand.
CTCTTTCTGTCTACTCAAGGAAACATGAAGTTAACAAAAGAAAAGTTTTATTTCTAGTTTCTGCAGAAACTAGAGCTTAAAATGAAGTAGATCATTAAATTGGACTCCTCAGGTTTCTATATTTGCTCAGACAATTATAAACCTTGTCATCTGAACCCAGACATGAGGCTTAAGTCAGTAAGCTAGCAATCATAATTTATGCACACACTGGGTGTAAGAGCTTCCCCCTTGACTAGTTCTGGCTAGCAATTTACCTTAAAAAGTTACAAGACCTTATGAATTTTAAATGGAAGCACCTTTGTGATTAAGAGCACAGGGCTTTGAAGTTAGACTTTCTGGCTGCTACGTACTTACTGGCTGTATGCTTTGGGAAGAGTTTCTTGAGATCTCTGAGCTTTAATTTCCTTATCTCTAAAATGGGGCTGATAATAATATTAACTCTCTAATAGGGTTATTATAAGTATTAAATGGACAGTTCACATGGACTCCTTAAAAGATGATAGCCTATGCCACTCTTCCCCTCACACGCGCACACACATGTACACATATGTCAAACTTAGGGTAACAGCCCATTTTCTGAAGAGACTGTTTACTACCTATCTAAATTGAAAATGTTATTTGGGAAGCCAGAGTGAGATTTTCAATTAAATAGTACCCTGATCAACTATTTACTGGACTTTTATGTCCCTCCAAGATTCATCTTCACCTTCCTTTACTTCGTTTTCATTATATGCCCCTTTACCTTCTCCTTGACACCTGTCATTCTCTATCATTTAAATCCCAACTCAAGCGATATGTCCCATGGAACCTCTGACATCCCCCACCCCAGTCTTCCATGGTGTTTATCAGATGCACCATACCATCAAGCATGTAACTATATTGTCTGTATGGTTTTCTGGTTACGTGTGAAGCATGACCTAGAATCTGTAGTTATATGCCCAATATAATCACTATTAATATTAGCTTACCTGTATTTAGGATTTCCTATGTGCAAGGCACAGGGCTGAGTACTTTATGTGAATTGTTTCATTTAATCCCCATGAGGCAGGAACTACTATTACTATACTGCTTTACAAATTAGGAAACCGAGGCACAGAGAAGTTAAATAAGTTACTCAAGATCATATAACAAGGAGATGATAGAGCCAGAGTCTACCTGACTTTGTTGGTCATTCCAAAAAGGATTTGAGGTCATAATAGAGATTTCTCAGTTGATATATTGATTGAAAGGTTTATGCTCAGAAAATACTTTAACAACCTATATGGTTATAATTTCTAACTCTGGATTGAGCAAAAATAAGTGTCCTGCCTTAATAAAGTACAGTTTGATAGAAAAATAAATGAATATTTATTTGTCAAGCATTTTTAGGGCCTCAAGGTTACCTTGAGGCAGCCAAAAATGTTTAATGAATGAATCAATTAAATATTAATGAATTAATGGACTATCAATTCTTAGTATCTGTGGTATATATAGACACAAAAGGTATAGAAGATTTTGCTAAATATGTATTGACCTCTGAACATTCCTTTTAAAACTGTGTATCTAATGTGGGAATCAAAAATCAACAACCCTGATATGAGTTCAGTGTATTTTTATGATTATTTCTTTAGGGAGTAGCAGGGAAAGGCTCCTCGAGAGTTCCAATTACCATTTTTTTTCCTTCAGTAGGATTGAGATGATATTGATGATAAATAAAGATTTGGTTCTACCTTGAGATAGAAAGATGGATTAAATAACCTCTGATAGCCCCATGACTGAGATTTTGCACAATAATTTCATTCTTATGCTGTTAAAATATTATCCATAAGAATACATTAAATGTCCTTCATTTGGTGATTTCAGCTTTCCAGCTATCCAGAATGACTGGCTTCATTTAGTTGAATATGACTAATGATTAATATTTACATACTTGTTTGTGCATGTGTGTATGCGTGTTTGCGCTTCAATTAAATCAGAAAGTGCCAATTGAACCTTTTGGGGGAAAAATGGTCCTCATTTTTAAAATGTAATTCTTAAGAAATCTTCCCAATCAAAAAAAAAATCACTTTCAAGCAGTTGCTTCAAGTAGCTGCTACCTGATTGCTCCATATTATCGCTGATACTTAAAGAATAGCAGGATTTTTTTGCATTCTAATCAGCTTTGAATACTCATTAGTATTGCTGCTGTTTCCTGCAGGTTTGACTTGAGTCACACTCTGATTCAATGCATTGTGACTCTTAGTAACTAATTGGGCTGCATCAAATATGTGGGTGAACAGTAAGAACAGAACAGAAAACAAATCACCTTTGGATTTTTTCTTAACATGCAAAACAAGGAAAGCTATCTTGTGCATTGTATATATAAGAACTAATTACCATAGAAATTACAGACCAATCAAATGTCCCTACCTCATTTATCCTTTTAGTCAAAAAGCACCTACCGTGTGCACAACCCTGTGCTTGGAGGAGACTTAATACTGATGTGAATGGTGGCCACATTTTCCTGTGTTAATCATGTGTCCTGATTTGGAGTTTGAAAAATGTGATCACCATGCATTACATGCACATATGAATTGACATGAGAAAAAAAGTTTAGACATTGCGCTAACAGAATCAGAATAGCTAAAACAAAGAGAACAAGCTAGAACTATCAGACATTAAAGAGTTAATTTTAAAGCTATGATCATTAAAACAAAGTGGTACTGGGGCTCTGGGTGGCTCAGTCAGTTAAGCATCTGACTTCGGCTCCGGTCATGATCTCACGGCTCATGAGTTCAAGCCCCTCGTCGGGTAACAGCTCGTGAGTTCGAGCCCCTCTCTGCTGACAGCTCAGAGCCTGGAGCCTGTTTTGGATTCTGTCTCCCTCTCTCTCTGCCCCTCCCCTGCTTGTGCTTTGTCTCTCTAAAATAAATAATAAAATATTTTTTAAAAAGTGGTATAGATAGAAGAGTAGGCAGATCAGTACAACTGAATAAAAGCTCTGTAACACACCCCAGGACAAATAAACATTTAGTAGATTATAAAACCAGCATCAAAAATCAGTAGAGAAAAGAAGCATTATGAAGTAATGCTCAGATAACTTCTAAGGGAAAAAACCTTAGATTTTCAATTTATAGCATATTCCAAAAGCAGAAGAGAAATAAAAACACTCCAGCTGATTAATGAATTAATTAAAGGCGAAAACAAAAACAAAAACAAAAAAACCTCAAACAAAATTAGAAGAAAATATAGGTGGCCAATCTCAAGACAGGAAAGGACTTATTAAACATAAAATCAAGGAAAGAAACCACCACAATAGAAAAAAAATGATAAATAGGACCTCATGAAAACGTCAAACTCCGTTATGTTGTTTGGTTAAGTTTATAAACCATTCAACATCTAAACATTTGGCAATCTCAAAATCTGCACTGTCTGATACGGTAGCTACTAGTCACATGTGACTATTTCAGTTTAACTTAAATAACATTAAAAATTCCATTTCTCAGCTGTACTGGGCACGTCTCAAGGGCTCAGCAGTCACATGACAGTAGTGACTATTAGCACAGATCTAGAGCATTCCCATCATCAGAAAAAAGTGTTATTGGATAATGCTGATCTAAATGTTTGACTGAAATGTTTACCTTTCAACCAGACATTTCATACTGAGTACCCAGTTTTCCACTTATTCATTACTACTTTGTGCCAAGTGTTGTGCTTGGCATTAGGGAGAAAATGACAAGTTTCTGCCCTCATGGAGCTTATGATCTAGGGAGGGAGACAGACATTAAATAAGAAACGACACAAATAACTACATATTGGCAACTGTAAAAAGTGCTATAAGATTTTTAGTGTGCTATAGACATGTATAGGGAGCTAACCAAATCTACATGATAAGGGAGGCCCCACATGAGTCAGGAGCGGAATGCTCCGGGCCAAGGAAACAGCATGTACAAATGCCCTGTGATGGAAATGTACTAGGCTCTTCTAGGAAGTGAAAGACAAGTCATTGTGGCCGGAATATAAGCCAAGGAGAGACTGGTAGGAGATAAGAATATGAAGCTAGGCATTAGCCAGATCATAGAGAACAGTGTGAATTTCATACAATCTTCAGTTATCAAGCAAAGATTACATTTCATTCATTCTAGTTGTAGAGGAAGGAAAGTGGTTTCTGATACTGTGGAAAGACTGTCAAGGAGATTAAAAAGATGAGGAATAAGAGTGTTTAATCAGAATGGCTCTTTTCCCCCGATCTTTTTTTAAAAAAATTTTTTAATGTTTATTTATTTTTGAGAGATAGAGACAGCATGAGTGGGGATGGGGGAAGGGCAGAGAGAGACGGAGACACAGGATTCGATGCAGGCTCCAGGCTCTGAGCTGTCAGCGCAGAGCCCAATGCAGGGCTCAAACTCACAAACAGTGAGATCATGACCTGAGCTGAAAGTCGGATGCCCAACCGACTAAGCCACCCAGGTGCGCCCCCGCTCCCCCGGATCTCTTAAATATTTGTCACATGTTTTCCAAGCTTCTCTTATACAAACCCTCTCACCGGTCTATATTCATATTCATTGGTAAAATCAATAAGTTAATTGCCTAAAAGAGAATGATCTTCCAGGAATCATTCTTCATAACAAGTCACCATTCATTAAGAACAATAGCTATTTGCAAGCCTCTTTTATGATATAGTGTTTCTAGATCTAGAAATCAGCACCATGGGTGAATTATGAACACATAAGCTCATGGATCAATAAGCCTCATGTTTTGAATGTCACCAGCATGCTGCAATGTTTAATGAATAGGAAAATGAAATAGAAGGAACAATGAATTGGTAACATTTGCTCTGTTTAAGGGCCAGACACCTTCACCACATTTACCTTTAAGATTTGGCTGGGACAGAAGACCTAGATCAGAAAGCATATTCCTAATTATTCTCTTCTGACCATACCCCCCTCATTTCCCAACAACCCATTTATTAAAGGATCATCACTTAGTTATGAGTGCTTAAACTGCCATACATACAGATACAAACTCTTCCAGATACAGAATTGGAAAATCCGGACTCTGTAACTCACCTGAGCACTCTGTGACCACATCTGTCACATTATCTATCAACTAAGGCTAGTAGTACTTGACATCTGCCTACTTTGCAGTCATGACAATGAATGAGATGATGTTTGAAATTCATAATGTAAAGTGGGTAATAAAAGTGTGATATCAATGAAGAATCTATTTATAACTTGTGTTTTTTGATGCATTAGTTGAACGTTTATTAATCCTTAGGTAGATTTATAAATGTCATAACTTTCAGGGCATCCATGTATTCATTCAACACATATTTACTGAATGCTTACTTTGAACAGTATTCACTGTTCTAGTGAAGAAACAGCAATGAATAAAAAAAGACTAAATCCTCACTTCCATGGAGCTTACATTCTAGTTGTGCGAGGCAGACAATAAACCGAAATTGTGAAATAGTATGCTAGAAAATGGTAAGTGTGACGGAGACATCTTTTAAAAAGCAAGGAAAGGGATAGGATGTGGGACAGGGGTGGCATTTTAAATAAGGTGGTCAGAGAAAGCCTCCCTGAAAAGGTGGCATTTAGACCTCAAGGAAATGAGGGGTGAGCCATGTTGATACTGGAGTAAAGAATATTCCAGGCAAAAGAATAATGGGGAAGGGGGTTATGGGATAATAGGAGGTAAGGTCAGAGAGGTAAGAGAGAGACTGTGAAGAGCCAGACTGTGGGGAAGTTAAGTCATTGTCAAGATATAGGCTTCTACTCTGAGTGATGTGAGAAGCCCCATTAATGGCTGGTGGGGACCGGAGGACACAAACATTAGTGGCATATAAACAATTTACTTTCCTGACCCAGAAAAAGTCAATTGTATGAGGTGATAGCAATAACAGTGATTTGAGCAGGTCAAATCCTGAGTGCACTTGAACCTCTCCAATTTTCTTCTTACTAATACAACAGAATGCTGGGGGTTGGGGGGGGGCAGTCAGCCCAAAGAAGTGAAAGATCAAATGAATTATAGACTATTTCCAAAGGAAATACAGTCCTATTACCTTCCACACATGTAACAGCAACAACTAAGCTAGTGGCAGTGCCTAGTAGGGGGCCTGCTTGAGTAAAAATTTATGAATGATTTATAATTAGTTCATTTTTATAGGTTTCTAAAATGCCTGAGAAGATTTTGTTTAACTGAGTCATGGGAATGATCAGCCCTTCAATTTCTTTTTCACTATTAATTTGCTTGGCAGACCCTCTGTTCTATAGATGCTGAAAAGGTTAAGCTTCAATCCAGCCCCTGTCCAAATGATAACAAATTGTGAATTTGTGAAATTCAATGAGTAAAGATTTACTGTAGCATTAGCATCTATTTAGAGCCACACAGGATCCTACCCATCTGACAACCTAACCAAGCAGAGTGCACAAAATGAACACATTCCAGCAAACTGAATATGCGACACAGAAGTTAATTGCCCTCTGGCCAGTGATAAGGCACCTTCCGTAGAAGGGGGTCTGAACATTTTTAGCTGCCACTGCACACCATTGGCATCTGCCCTCAGGACTCTATCCCTAGACTCTTTGCAGTCTGTGCAGTGTAGAACTTGGTTAATGGTAAGAGCTAACATTGATCAAGAGTGCTAGCTACATACCAAACACTGTGCTAAATTCTTTATGATTGTTAGAGCATGTGATCCTTACAACAGCCCCGTGGGGTAGGCATTTTTATAATCCCCATCTTGTAGGTAGGGAAGTTAAGAATCCAAGAGATGAACTGATTTGTCCATGATCATTTAGACTGTAAGTGGCGAAGTAAGATTAGAATCACAGTCTGGTTCTTTGACCTTATCCACTTCATGTGTTCTAAATACCTATATTAGTCAGGTACTTGGAAGTCTTACAGCCTCAGTCGGTACTAGTAATACTGCTTAGATGCTGCTGCTGAACATGTGATCTGTAGTCAGAACACTGGGTGTTGATATGACTCTCCTATTTCCTCCAACTGTGCAACCACATTTACCCTCCCCTCCTTAAATGTAAATGCAGTTGAGAATGTCTACCTAACAAGGTTGTTGTAAGGATTAGTTGAAATGATCTATGTGGAAGTACCTAGTGCCGTACCTAGTATAGTAACTAATTATACATGCTTCCAAATCCTTTTGGTTACCCTATCATGATCTAGCTGTCCATTTTTATCAATGTGATAATATGGATATTGTCCCTAAAAGGAGATATATTTACAAATTCATTAAAAGGATTAGAAAGGTATAGGTTTTCCCTGTATCATTCTTATCCCCTTGTCCTGTCCAATCCTTCTTCCATCCAAGGGCATACATATGGTAAGTAAAAGCTTTATAGTAAATTACTAGATCATGTACAAAAGAAACCAGTGTCCTTGATCTTTATCAGCCCCAGTTGGGCCTACTGGCATAGTCCCTAACTGGTTGGCAAGGCAAAGATCAATGAATGAATGCCATGTTTAGTCCTTCAAGATAATTTAACCTCCTTCTTTTTTACTGGCTTTTATTTTTTTATTCCTTTAAAATGAAGAGGCCCTAAAAGTAAAATCAGTTAATATTTGCTATGTTCATGTCTGATACCCTCAGCGTGGCTGTCAGGAGGGTGCCACAATTTCCAATTCAGAACAATAAAAGAACTGGTAATAGTCCAAAAAAAAGAAAAAAAGAAAGAAAGAAAGAAACCCACACATGCAGTGTGACTGTCATTTGCACTTCTTTGTAACAGTCTAGACCTACTGTATGGGGTGTTATCCAAATGTGATAATTGGTAAGTAGGTCTTTGCCCATGTATTGGGCTTACCCATGAATTATATTTTGGGGGTTGCATACCATTATGGGTCGGCTTGCCTGCAGCCTTTCTAGATTCAACAGAAGTCTCACTGTTCTCTGAGAAAACAGAGGTCTTAGAGGGTCAGCCCCATATAATAGGCAATTATTAAATATGAAGCATTAGCTTGGAATTTATAGCATATAACTAGATGAGAATGTGAGTCCCAGTTTTGAATTGGCTCTGTGTTTAGTTTTTAGAATTCATTTTTGAAGATCATTTGGGCATTTCTATTTATTTAAAATCTATTTCTTTTAAAAATAAGTTTGGATCATGTGGCTCACAGGTTGAAACCTGTGAGTGCCCAATCTGATTATTACTAGTACATTTGTTACCGAATGAAAGATAAAGGTGACTGCCCATTTGAAAAGCAGTTTTTCATTGTTCCGTATATTATGTACCAATTCCAGACATCAGAGAACTCCTTTAATCGGCCTGATGTTTTTGCCAGCTTTTCAGTGTGTCCAGATGTTTAATTAGCAGAGTAAAGAGATAATGACAACAACGTATTGGAGAGGGAGGCGGCAGTGGCCTCTGAAATCTATAGAAAATCTGCTAATATGATTTGCTGAATGAGGGGAGAAAGGAGAGCAGAAGGGGACTTCTTACTGGAACAAATCCACGCTTAAAAGTTAGTCATCAGTGAAAAAGAAATATGTCTACAGAGAAGTAAAAACCGGGGCAAAAATGCACTGAACAAACGGGGAAGGCAAGAAAGCAGCAAACCGCATTTTAAATCAAAGTAGTGTCTGTGGTACAGGGAATTTGAAAGGACCTCATGTAGGGGGAAATATTTCCTGGGGTGCCCCAGGGCTACAGTTCCAAACGTCTACTCTCTTGGTGTTCCTGGCTTTCACTGCCGCCAGCTGTGGTCCACCCCCATCCAGCTCTACGGGGGCAGCCACGTCAGGGAGACAGCAAGCCAAAGAGCTGCGTGAAACCAGCGCCGGTAACTTTCATCATCAGCCTTAAGGAGCCGGTGATCCATCTGAACTTCCCTGTTCCACTGCACTGCCAGCCAGGAAGATTAGCATCTTTATATTTACCCTTGTTAAATGTCTAAATTAGAGCCACTTGTCTGCTTTTAGGACCTTGGAAGGACTTTCATTTTTTTTTTGCTTGTTGGGGGTGGAATGAAGTGTCCATATGCTCAGTTAATCACTCCAGCCCCTTCTCTTTACACATAGTCTCTTGTAATACTTAATGCACTTTTAACTCGTGTAAGAGTCAGCTGTTTGTTCACCTGTTTCTCCTACTAAGCTCTCAGCTCCTGAAAACAGGAAAAGAGTCTTTTTCTCTCTTTACTTCCCCAATCACCTGACACAGTGTCTTTGCACCTATTAGATTCTCAGACGGTCTCCCTTCCTCCTGTAACCCTCTGCCCCTCATCAATTCCTCTACCAAAGAATGAAGCCTTTATGTGATTTTTTTTTATTGGCACAACCATGGATTCAAGAGTCTTGATAAGTAGTGAAGGCCTACGAAATGAAAGAGAGCAACTCGTCACATTCATACACCTGAGATTTATTAGTATTTGGCATCAACTGTGCTTAGGAACAAGTAAGCTCTAGTTGCTTCTACAAATTCCAAAAAAAAAAAAAAGAAAAATGGTTCTGAAACAATAGTGTGCCTCAGATTCATCCAGATTAAGTATGCATAATCCTGGGCTTGAAGAAATTCTGATTTACTAGGTGGGGCTCAAGAATGTGTATATTTAATAAGCTCCCCCAGATAATTGACTGCACATTTGAAAATCACTGCCTTGCTCCAGACACAAATTGTCACTGTGAGAATACCCACTTTTCTATTTTGAGAATTACCACTAGACAAGAATATTAGGGGATGTTTTAAAAAATACAAACAAATTCAGGTTGGGTAGCATTTGTTAACTGTGTACTCATAAATGCACATGGTGTGAGAAATTCAAAAGAACTCTGAGAATAGTTGCTATCCTGGAGGAATGGTCTTGCTGCGGAAGATACCTAATGGAAGACTCTACCCAAATGTACACAATACAGTACAGCCCATAAATGTTGGAGAATTCAGGGAAGAAAGATTTATGAGCAAAAGAGTGTGTGCCATCTAAACTCAGAGTAATTTTTCATGAGAAACATGCAAATTTAATAGATCTGAAACTCAAAACATGGACAGTTACCTTTGTCTGTATTCTACATTTTTCTCCATTTGTGCATATTTTAAACAATGTTGTTCCTCTTGAAGCTAAATTTCAAAAAAAAATTTTTTTTTCAGATGGTTTGACTGACTGTGTGGACCCAGATTGTTGTCAACAAAGCAACTGTTATGTAAGTCCCCTCTGTCAGGGCTCACCAGATCCTCTTGACCTCATTCAGCAAAGCCAACCTCTCTTCTCTCAGCACACTTCGAGACTCTTCTATGATCGAATCAAATTCCTCATTGGCAAGGACAGTACTCATGTCATTCCTCCAGAGATCTCATTTGACAGCAGGTATATATGTATTTATTTTGTTTCTTAATAAACAGTGGTTATGGTTTTCCTTAACTGTGAAAGGAAGATATCTTCTAAAGATCAGGCTACTTTCCATTCCACACAGTACATATCGATTCCTTTTTTAGGCATCTCTGGAATGCCAAGACCTTACTGATTGGTTAAGAGAGAGAAGCCATTTCTTGAGATTCTTTATCATAAAAGATACACATAAACGTGTGTGTGTGTCTGTGTACAGTTGACCCTTGAACAACACAGGTTTGAACTGCATGGATCCACTTATATTCCGGTTTGTGCACAGTATAGGACTGCAAATGTATTTTCCTTACGATTTTCATGATACCATTTTTTCTCTAGCTTACTTTATTGTAAGAATACAGTATACAATACATATACAAAATATGCATTAATCAATTGTTTATGTTCTTAGTAAGGTTTCTGGTCAACAGTAAGCTATTAGTGGTTACATTTTTGAGGAGTCAAGTTACATGTGGATCTTCAGCCTCATGGTGGAACCCTAACCCCTGTGTTGTTCAAGGGCCAACTGTGTACACACACACACGCACACACACACGTGTACAATATGTATTATTTGTAATAAAGCACAGATGAGGCTTTTAATGACAAAAACAGGATGAAAGTACAATTTGCAGATTTATTGTTTAGCTTCTGGATTTATCCCTTGAAAACTCCTGAATTTCAAAAGCCAAATGTTAAGTTTTATTCCATGATGTAAAGCATTTCTATATGGAAGAGTTGGCTGAATTTGACATCCTAATGTGAAATGCAAGACTTGTGAAAATCTGTCTTCTAGGAAAGCTCAAATGCATGAATTGTCACTAACGACCTGAGACCAAAGCCCCACCCAGTAGGTAAAGAAATTTTTCAAACTTAACTTACTTATCTGAAGTATAATTACATGAATTTGCTCATTGCTATTCTCTGCTTCCTCTTCAGCAATGATATATTGTACTAATTAGCACTAGACATAAATGAGTCACTGAAGTCAACATTTCTGGTCTCTTTAAAATGTCCTCCTTTGTTCATTTCACAAGTAGATGTTTCACTACCTTCTAGATTGTTACAAATGGGAATTCAGAAAACATGCAGAGTATTTGTCCAGCAGCCCCTGTCCACATCCCTCCCACTTAGTTGCGTCCCAGTGTTATCAGTCCCCAAAAGAAAACTTGGTCAAGAGTTTATATTAATACGAATGACAGTCTAAGAAAATTACTGCTCAATCTTGAGCTATACAAAGTAGAAAACGAAAAAAGCCCAGATGTGCATGGAAATTTAAAACATTCAGCATCCTTTCCACAGATTGGATGTAAGAACTGATAATGAAACTTAAAACATTCTCATTGTTTTTATTGTGCAGGGGTGACCTTTTAGGTGTCTGACAGAACCCCAAACCTCTTCTGCCAGGGGATCAAGTTTGTCTTCTCCCAAGAGACTTAGTCCTCCCCATTCTGAAGTGTTTCTCCCAGCTCAGTAACAACTCCAGAGGAACTTTGTGAGAGACTGCGGTCAGAGTCATTATTTAGATAGTGTAGGTTTATCTGTTGCGCATCAGAGAAACGAAAGGAACAAGATACGGCTGTTCCCCCCATTTTCCTATTGAAGGTAGAGGCGAGTCGTCAGCCCTGCAGCTTTCTCCATGCTTAGGGAAAAGTGAGTCCAAACAAAACAAAACAAAACAAAACAAAAAAGTGAAAGAAATAGCAACCTCCACGACATGGAGGTATGTTAAATGACTCAATGAACTCAAGTAAAGTGGGAAGGTCGGGACCTGAAAGAGGGAGGAGATGAGTGGTCGTGATCCAGAGCAGAACATTGGCATGATAAACTTTTCAAAGCGAAGAGAGACTTCCCATCTGTGTGGTTCAGCTTCAGGCTCCGGCCACTCGTCAGCACTGGCAGAGTGAACCGACCTATTGCTTATGGCAGCTAACGCCCCTCTCCTTTTCCTGTCTTCATCCTTTTGTAAAATGCTCCAAGTTATCATTTGGTGCTGCGAGTCACATTTGAATTCAGAACGACAGGTCCCCTTCATCCAGTGGTCTCCGCTATTACGAACCTATCGAATTTGTCGGAAAAGGTGCAGGTCTTTTCCAAGGGATACAGGTGAGGGCAAGCAGTCTAACTCTATTGCCTCTAAGAGATCAGCCCATGCAGTATCATTCCAGGTAACACAAATCCGACTCTGATCACATATATAAATAATAATAGTTACAAGGTTTTACATCTAAACAGTACCTTTTTCATTTGCAAAGCCCTCAAACATGCATTATTTCATTTTTCTCTCACAGTATCCCTGTGGACTATAGGTCTTTGTGTTAGTGCATTTTATGCATGAAGAAACAGGTTCAGAGAGATTAACTAACTTACCCAACATCACACAGCCACCAAGTTTGTATTGTAGCAGCTCTTGTAACCTTTCTGTTATGCTACAGCTGCCCCATTTCAACCTGTCCTTAAATAAACCTGGCGACTTGGATTTAATTTATACTGGATAAGTTGTGTCTGGGTCACCACAAGAAAAAAAAAAACAAGTGATGTTAAAAATCCTGTTCTATCTAATACATTTCAATGACATTATTTACAAACTTCCTGTTGGTAGAAGAACACAGTTGAATGACTGCTAAGATGGGCCTTTCCTATATGCAAATTGTCATTCAGCAATTATTATGTGTCAGACTTCATACCAAGCTTTTACATGTGCTCTCTCATTTAATCCTTACCCAAACTCCATGTGGTGGACACTATTATTATGCCTACTTTCAAGGTGAGGAAACAAGAACTGAGGTGTTAAGTAAGTCGCTTGCCCAAGTTCACAACTATTGAGTGTCAGAGCCAGGATTTGAACCCAAGTAGAAGGGTACCAAGAGCCTGGTCTCTAAACCACTATGCCAAGCCACTTTGGCTCTTTGGAAGGCTGGGTCAGCTAACTCTAAAAAGACTTACAGCCCTTCTACATCCCTGACTGTGGAGTTGCACGCTTCAGACAGGTCTAGAATGTTTATGTGCCATAATCAGGCGAAACTGCTCTGCTTTTTCGCTTCTGCCACACAATTGAGAGATAGCTGGATAGGCCAATGAAGAAAGCATTTTCAAGGGGCTCATTTGCCTCCTGGCAAAATGTGACCCCACAGATGACTTGCTGCAGAATGTTGCTGCCATCAGAAGCCTTTGGAGCTCGAGACAGGGGCACACAGGTGACTAATTGTTGCAGGGACACGTAAAGGTTAAACATCTGTTCATCCTTGTGCATCCAAGTGAGACTAGCTTTTGTTGTTTCAAGTTTGCTCCATTGGCACATGAGAGCACACGAAATGTATACCTCCTGTGTCCTGTGATGGCATCATGTCACTGTGAACATGTAACCTGCCCACGGTCACATCTCTGGCAAGCCCAACTCGGTTACTGTTTTTCCCCCTCAATACATTTTACCCTGTAGCCTGAGTTTTGTCTTTTCGATCTATTCCAAACATGACTACAAAGTAAACCACATATTATACGTGCTCTGTATGACTTATTACTTTTTAATAATGTAAATAGGTGAACAGAAGCATTATTGATCTTCAGTGTCTAAGCATTTAATCACTATTAATAATGTAAAAGGTTTTTATAAATATGTAAAAACAAGAGTACATTAAACTAAACGACAGCAGTAATTTGCAAAGCCAGACATTTCACTCGCCATCACTAATGGAGAAGTGCATTTAAAAAACAAAATCCTACCAGGGTTAGTGCAACCACTGACAGCAAGGGCTGGCCAAACTCATTTGTCTGTTTTGTAGCCCTGAGAGGCTGACCCCACATCAATCCATGTCAGGCATCTATATCAGAGGTTGTTTAGTATCAGCCCGCAGATGCATTTTGTTTGGCCCAACATTTAGAAATTAGAAGATCTGATATAAAAATTGGAATGCTTTCCTTCTTTAGAAAATTTATGAAGCGCAGCATCTCTGCACCCATGGGCATGAAGTAGGTGGTGTGGAGCTGAGGGCCACTGCCTCCCCGGTTGGGATGCGACATGTCTCTCCAGTCACCATTCACTGCTCCCCTTACACCTGGCTCACTGCCATCACATTCAATGGAATGCCAGGCCCGGCTGGAGTTTGAGTTTGTAACCTCTGGACTACACAGCTCTTAATAGCCTTCCCTTGGAACGACCTCAAGTGTTTGCTTTTGTCTTTCTGCTCTGTTTCCCTGAGGGTTTTTAAAAATCTAATCTTACCATTTTACTTAATTTGGGGCCCTTGCTATGTTTGTTTAAAAAGAAAAACAGGTGACTGAACATGAACTAGAAATCACATGAATGGAATGATATTTACACCCTTAGTTTACCAGGGCACCTGTGTACACCCTGCAAATAGTTGGTATACACTCTGCCTCACACCTTAGGCCAATCTCTCCCTTGAGGCAGGGGATTTTAACCTATGGTATCATGTATCACCAATCATGACATCATATAATCCAGGTCCCACTGTAGTAGGAGCAAAATGTCCACTTTCTATGAGAAGGATGTTGAGAGGCATTTGACTATTGTGTTTATCACTTAGAAGGGTTTTAAGAACAATTTAAAGATCTAACAATCTCCAGCAATACTGTTGGGTGAAGTTATGGCAGCCTCTTCTACCCACTCCTGGTAAATGTCCACCCTTAGCTGAAAAGTTCTAGAGTTGCGACCAAACTTAGTATAGCGTTACCTACATAACAGCACTGTTAGCAGGGCACAAAGCGAAGAGGTTAAACAAAGTGATAGGTTTCTTCTAGTTTGTATGAAGTTGCTATATTTCAGTTTCTTGCTCCATATTGGGATGTATACAGTATTAGCTCTGGATTATTCTAGTTGCTAAGTCTTAAGTTCTTTGAGGACAATGACCAAGTCTGATTTGTTCTCTCCTTGTTTTGATTATCTATTGCATGTAGAAAACTATTCCAAAACATAATGGATTAAAATAAATTTTATTATTACATTTCATGATTCCGTAGATCAGAAATTCACAGAGGGGATGGCCAGGATGGCTTGTCTTTTCTCCGTGATATTTGGACTCTCAGCTTGGATAACTCAAATAGCTGGGGGCTGGAACAGCTGGACAACAGCCAGGAATCTCTCTTTCTACATACAGCCTTTCTACTTGGGCTTCCCATCACATGGCAGCCAGCCTTGAGTTTGTCAGAGCTCATATATGGTGGCTCATGGCTCCAAGAGGGAGCATTCCAAGAGACAAGAAGTAGAAGATGCCAGTTTCTTAAGGCCTATGTCCAGAAATTTTAACAGTGTCACTTATGTTACATGCTGTTAGTTACAGCAGTCACAGAGCATGCCCAGATTCAAAGAGGGGGAGACATGGATCCCCCCTCTTGATGAGAGAAGTATCAAAGAATTCGTCGCCATCTTTAATCTACCATACCACTATATCCCCAGATTCTAACACAGTACTTAGCAAATAGCAAGGAAAGAAGGAGTGAGTGACATCATTGTAGTAATATTGAAGTGCTCTTCTCATATTTGCCAATGAAAAACTCATTTTTGTTGCCTAGAACACACAGATGATATTAGGACCTCAAGTAAGTCAATTCCCAAATGTAGAACCAGCCTAAAGGTAAGATTACTGTTCTCCAAATAGCACAGGAACAAATTCATAAAAGATGAAGTGATTATCTAACAGCAGCAAAGTAATTACTCTTTTTTTTTTTTTACCTTCTGAGACATTCCACCACTGTCAGAGCCTGCCCATAATTGACATCATTTATAACTTTATATAAGCATCAATAATTCTCTCTTCTTTCAAAGGGCTAGATAATCAAAATTTAGAATCAAGAAAAAATTAGAAAATAAGGAGCAATATCAAGAAGCCAGTGTGAAGGCTGCTGCTAACTGGCTTACTTTGGTATGCGTCATTATTCCATCTCATGAAAAAAACAAAGACAAGTGCCCCAGAACAAATTGAGGTACTACAATGCCTTGAACATGGCATTCTTAACAAACTCTTGACTTACACAAGCCTTCTCCCTCCCTTACTACACCCCACTCAATAATAAAACCTTGATTCATGCTCCTGATTATTCACGATACGTGGTAACAGCCATAATTACTTAACATAACTTGTTTAATAAAACATGGTTCTCTGCACTCAGTTGAGGTAGGAATTTATACCATTTGAAATGCTGTGAATGGCAAAATGAGTTATTGAATCAAGAGTGAGGTTAAGGGGGGTAAGGTTGTAGGGAGATGGGTCACTGCTACAGAAGCTGCTGATCTTGAATAGAGACTAGAGCTTAAAAATAAGCATACCTGAGCACCTGGGTGGTACTCCCTCTCTCTCTCAAAGTAAATAAATAAACATTAAAAAAAAGGATAACCGTACTTTATAGATACTAATTACTGCTTTTTTAAATTTGTATTTTATTGAAATATTAGTATTTCCAGAGTAACCAAGAACTTTTTTATTTTTTTAATGTTTATTTATTTTTGAGAGAGAGACAGAGTATGAGTGGGGGAGGGGCAGAGAGAGAGGGAGGCACAGAATCCGAAGCAGGCTCCAGGCTCTGAGCTGTCAGCACAGACAGCTACTTGGGGCTTGAACTCACGGACCACAAGATCATGACCTGAGCCAAAGCCAGACCGACTGAGCCACCCAGGAGTTCCTAAAGTAACCAAGGACTTTAAATTCTTCCAGCAGAGATATCAAATTCTTCTGCCATCCCTAATGAAATAGAATATCCTGATGTCAGCTCATTTTATTTTAAGTGATGAGGCTATATCACTCATTTATTCAACAGATATTTCTTGAGTACCCGCTGTGTGCCAGGAACTACATGAATGGGAGGAAACAAAAGAAACAGCATCCCTTTATTCACAGAGCTCCCCTTACGTTCTAGTGGTAGAGGCAGTCAAAACATCAAGTAAATGCATAAGTAATTACATTAATTACAAATTGCAGTAAGTTCTGTGGATTATGAAACATCAGGTTTTTAAGGGATCTTGGAGTTTATCAACACAAGGGGTCTCAAATTCAACTGCTTTGAACCTAAGTCGATGTAAGACAAGAGGTATTCTAGCAAAGACAAAGTCATTAAATAATGACAGAAGGGAGACTGACCTGGAAGTTTTCAGCAGTAGCTCCGAGATGGGACTAATTAACTCAGGTGAGCATGAAGAGCTGCTAAAATTGACACAAACGGGAGGCTATTGATGACTTGCAAGAAAAACACAAAGCTTATTCGGACCGTGAGCAGCTTAACTATTTGCAAGAAGTTTCATTCTTTGAAATGTGGGGCTGTAAGTAATTTTTTCCCACAATTTAAAATGTTTGTATTAAACAGATGAATTCACTGGGAAAAAATCAATCAGCAAAAAAATTCTCATTTACCACAATGAAAAAATTCCCATTAACAACACTCTGGCATCATTTATAACGATGGATCCTATGGTTTCTTTCAAGATAATCCACCTGGAGGCAGATTAATCATTTCATTCTTCAGATCGATGAACATTACAATGTTTATTTGGTCCATTTATTCATTTGGTGATGGGCACTGTCTTAGACTCTGGGCTACAGCAGACAAAGTGCCTTTCCCATACAGTCTAGTGAGAAAAAAGATGGCAAAAAAGGTAGGGGGCACCTGGGTGGCTCAGTTGGTTAAGCGGCCGACTTCGGCTGAGGTCAAGATCTCACGGTTTGTGAATTCAGGTCCCACAACGGGCTCTGTCCTCATAGCTCAGAGCCTGGAGCCTACTTCTGATTCTGTGTCTCCCTCTCTCTCTGCCCCTCCCCCACTCAGTCACATGCGCGGGCTCTCTCTCCCTCTCTCTCTCTCTCAAAAAATGAACATTAAGAAAAAACAGGAAAAGTTAATGTCACGTAGGTTAAGTACTTTCAAGTGACATAAAGGTTAGGGACAGAGAGTGACCATTTTAATAATACTTTTTAAAAATTTTTTTAATTTTTTATTTGATAGAGAACATGTACATGAGAGGGTCAGAGGGAGAGAGAGAAAGAATCCCAAGCAGGCTCCACACTCAGCACAGAGCCCAATGCGGGGCTTGATCCCACAACTCTGTGATCATGACCTGAGCCAAAATCAAGAGTCATGTGCCCGACTGACTGAGCCACCCAGGCACCTCCAGAGAGTGACCATTTTAAACAGAGTGGTCCAGGAAAGCCTCTCTGGGGAAGTGACACTAGAGCAGAGACCTCATAGCATTTCATCTGTATCTTAGATGATCTTGGACCCTTATGCAACAGATTGTCACACAAGCCAAGCAGGGCCTGGTGGCAACTCTTAGGAACCCACTGAATCATGATTCTGTGGCGTTATATGAAAAGAAAAGGTAAACTTGAATATCTCAGACAAACTGAATAACCTCTAGAAAGAGAAATCAGCAATAGCCCAGACTAGTTTGGTCCTGAAAAGAAAAGAAAAAAAAAAAAGCAGATTCATCAATTAGTGTTGAACTCAAAAGAGATTAAATATATAGAAACCACTTGCTGATTTGGAATTAGGAAAAAGAAGAGGTAAGAATAGTTTATATTTTAGAGTATCTATTAAGGAAATCCAGTGGTATTTGAGCATTCATGCAAGTAACACTCACAGTTTCATATACACACAGGTAACCCCCCCGAAGGTCTATAACATAATCATTTGTAATTTTGCTGAGGTACAAATTTGAATCCATAGGTTTTCTCTAACTTTTTCACGAATCTGTTAAGGTTCTCCAAGTCTATTTTCTAATAGCAGGTGTTTGTGTAGTTATAATCTAGTAACATGAAAAACATGATACCAAGTACACAACTAGGTGTTGATAAACACAATGCAACAATTACTGAATAAATTGAAGAAGCTAAGAACTGGGAGATGCTCTTCCTACAGCATCAGCATCTGCAAATCTATCTCGTGTTCAGCTTTCATTCTGAAGCAGGGCACTGCACATGACCTGCCCACATTTGGAAACAGACTTCCAGGTGTGGTTTGGCCCGGCCATGGTTCCTTGCGATTCTGTTTGTCTTACCATGTTGCTTTTCCTAAGCAACCTCCTTCGCTTATCGCTTCTGCAGTTTTCATCCTAAGTGGGAAGTTAAAATAGTTGCTACTTGCTAATAAAGCACTTTGATCTCATTTATATGAAAGGTGTTACGTATGTGAAGACAGGATCTCCTGATTTTTCAGACAACTATTTTGTCTAATGCTAAAGTTTAGGAAACACATTATAAAAATTACAAAGTGCTGAAAGTTCCAAGATATATAGTGCTGACTAGCTCCTGAAATCAGCAGTCAACACCTAAAGGTACCAAAAAGAAAGAATGTGTGACTTTCACTTCCTTGCAAATGCTCTTGGGCAAAGAAGAACAAAAAGAAATCAGAGCACAAATCTTCAAAAGCTGTTCAATTGATTGTTTGTGATATTTTGGAACTCAGATGTTCTGAGATGCTTAATAATGGTGATTAGTAATACCAGTAGCTATCTATCTACAGCTTATCTCAGTATGAATAGGTATTTTCTAATATTTTATCCATCTTACTGCCCCATTAAGAAATTCAAAAGGCTCAACTCCTTATTACTTACTTCTTAGCTGTACTATTTGCTTGCAGTGGCCCTAGCTGGTTCTGTCATCTAAATTTGTCCCTAGAGAGGGCAGAGTAAATGCATGTTTCAGGAGAGGGAATGAGTGACATGTGGCAGCTCAGCTCATCTCCACTACACACACAGCACATAGAAAGTACTCTCCAGGAACCGATGCCCCATGGAAAGTGATAGCACCGTCTTTGTAGGTGAGCTCTTTATGTTCATTCGTAGCCACATTTTTTACATCTTAAGAAAGACCTGCAGTATAGCTCAGGCCCCTTAGAATGCAGGTCAGAAGCCCTCCACCACTCCACCACTTTCTAGCTGTGTTAACTTGAGCAAGTTTTTTTTCAAACCTCTCTGGATCGGTTTCCTCATTTTTTAAAACAGGGTTAGTAGTTGTGTACCGACCTAAGATTATATCAATACTAAATGAAATAAGATAAAGAAAGTGCTCAGAGTAGTACCTGCCTCATAATAAGTGCCCCATAAATATTTTATTTATACAAGTTTGTGTATATTATATATATTTCATAAATACCAGGGGACACAATAGAGTGTAACTAGAAAGGTACAATTCATAAGGCCATCGTTTTAGTGGGTCGTTTTATTGTTAATGGCATCTTTGTGAGGTGGCTGAGGATAGGACAGGGAAAAGTCACACCGGTGATGACCAGCAAGCCCGAGCTAGAACTAGTGTGGGTGGAGCTAGGCCCCACGTTTTCCTCAGTGGAAGGAAGAGTAATCTATGGCCAGGCTACAGCCAATCAGACAAGACTTCCCCTATATTTAATGACTATCCATTATTTGAAGGGCAGATTCGCAGGGAAGTGACAGGAAAGGTTAATGAGGTTAATAAAATGCCATAGGGCTGATTACAAAGAACCATTTGACTGATGTGTAAAACAGGCAAAACCCAAACCAAACCAAACCAAATAAAAACCAACGACGCTATTCGAGAGTTGCAAGGGCTTACAGGACAAATATTTCAGGATTCAAATTCTGGACAAAAATAATCATGTGTCTAAATGAAGCAAACTGACACTCATGCAGTCCTAAAAATGTGACTGTGTCGTCAGTTTTCTTATTGCTTCAAAACACTTGATCTTTTTCCCATTACTTTGGGGATCTCAGGCATCCAAAGCAAGCCTGCTTTTGACAAGCAATTACCAGGGCAGATGGGAAAATAGCCACCGTCCTCAGGGTGAGTGCCCCCATTTTGTTTTACTTGAAACATCACTAGCCATGAGGAAAATAATTCTGCTTAAAAAGCTATCTGCATTTTCAATAGCACCACCTTTCCCTGAATGTCCTAGAATGTTGATGGGTAATGCTTCCAGCTGCTTTTAATGTTACCCATTTAGTAGGTATTATTTATTTGGGCTAGTGACCAACTGAGTAGGATTAAATCTGCCCACTCTATTTAAGTAAAAACTAATGAGATGTTATTGGGTTTGCATATGAACATTCACTGCATTCACATTTTCAGAAC
This sequence comes from Cryptoprocta ferox, assembly GCA_028646485.1. NCBI lineage: Eukaryota > Metazoa > Chordata > Mammalia > Carnivora > Eupleridae > Cryptoprocta > Cryptoprocta ferox. Next base: position 22,859,198 of record CM053579.1, read on the forward strand.
ATGAAAACAGGTTTGTGCTATGACATTAAATATTTTCATGGTGCTGTACCAGCTTAGATAACATATATCAAAAACCCAGCATGTGTTGTGTGGAAACCCCCCAAATATCTGAATATTAGAACCCTCACGTGTATTTAAATTATGAAATACCACATCGTAATTATATGGTAATATATAAAGGAATAATGGGGTTAGTGTTCATAAATTAAGCATGCGAGGAGGACTGTTCATTCATTCTTCCCAATCACAGGGGCACTTTTTAATTCCCTGAAGTAGTCAATTATCAAACAAAACTCTCATGATGAGAAAGTCCTAATGCACAATCCAAAATGCTGGCTTCCAATAAATGAACTGTAAGGCATCTGTCACACAGGAACCTCGAAGTAGTCTCTGAAACCTTTGAAGCAGGTGCCATGAGGGTAGGTTATAAGTATCTTACATCTTCATATAAAAATATTTGAGTTGAAATTCTATAAGCTTTCTTGAGCATGTGCTGTGTATACCAGGCACTGGGAAAGACACAGAGAGGAAAATCACACTCTTTGCCCTGGAGTAGACTATCTAATAGAAAAGACAGACAGATATATAACTCTTATCCAAGACAGGCTACGACAAGTGCAATAACATGGATCCAAGAATAACAAGGATGGGGGACAATTGACACTTATTTGACATGGACAAATCAGGTTAAAACATTTTTTCATTTTATGATCTCTGGATTTGAAGGGACCCTACAGTTCATCTCGTAGTCCAACCTCCACTTTGTCATGACAGTTTCAACACGACTCCCCAAACTATAATTTGGCAGGGGTGCCTGGGTGATACAGTCAGTTAAGCATCCGACTTCGGCTCAGGTCATGGTCTCTCAGTTCGTGAGTTCGAGCCCCTTGTCGGCCTCTGTGCTGACAGCTCAGAGCCTGGGGCCTGCTTCGGATTTTGTGTCTCCCTCTCTCTCTGCCTCTCCCCACTTACACTCTGTCTCTCTCTCAAAAATAAATAAACATTAAAAATATTTGTAAAAAATATATGCAATTTGGCAAACCCTTTTCCAGAGGTTTATATGGAGGAGTTAAAAATTCATACCTCACAGATTTATTTCATCATGGTATGATTATGAACCAGTTAGTTACTTGCCTACCTTTATGTGGCTTATGTCCTGTGCCTCCCTCTTCAGGAATACATACATTTTAATTGGCTGACCATGTTCTGGTCTTGCTTTCACTAAAACAGTGGTTCTCAAACTTTGGTCTTTAGACGAGCAGCATCAACATCACTTGGGAACTTGCTAGAAATGTACATTCTCTGGCTGCATTCCAGACCTGTGACTCAGAAAGTGGCCCCAGGGACTGTTTTACCAAGACCTCTGGGTGATTCTAGTGTGTGATCAAGTTTGAGAACCACTCGAGGCGCCTGGGTGGCTCAGTCAATTGAGCATCCAACATCGGCTCAGGTCATGATCTCAAGGTTGACGAGTTCGAGCCCCGTGTCAGGCTCTGTGCTGACAGCTCAGAGCCTGGAGCCTGCTCCAGATTCTGTGTCTCCCTCTCTCTCTGCCCCTCCCCAGCTCAGGCTCTGTCTCTCTCTGTCTCAAAAATAAACAAACATTAAAAAATTTTTAAAGAAGAAAAAATTTGAGAACCACTGGTCTGTGTGCGAGAAAGATTACCGGGAAAGACTGAGCACCAATACCGCAGTTCTTGATTACACTCTAAAGAGAAGAGCCTTTCTCCAGTGCACGATGACAAAGGATGAGCTGTTTCAGCCCAAGTGACACAAACTACAACCGTGCAACTTTACAGTATGATAAGCCTGCAGAGGTGTCAGGGGAAGTATCGAGCCACACCTCCTGTGCCACAGGTTTCTGTCCCTTGGAGACTTGAACCAAATAATGGCTCATAGAAGAATTTACAGGAAAGGATTCCCACGCTGGTGAGCAGAGGACCCACATGGCCTCTCTCCCGGTTCTCAATGCTGTCTCTTGACCAGAGCTGTCAGCTCTGGAACAGATTTCATCTGTTCCTACGGAGAAAACAACCTAACCTGCCCAACTGCTGCTAGATCCCCTGCTGGCCAGGACCTTGATTTTGAATGTTACCCTTCAAAGGTTGCTTATGCTCATGTTAGCAACAAAAGCAAATAGTTACAACTTCCCTGGCCCTGAGCCTCATTTTCCTTATGAAAGATTTTAATCAGAAATACAATGCAGTAAATTACATCTTCTTTCAGCAATTTAGTTTTCAGCGTTGTTTTTCAAACCAATGCCTGGGCTTGAGGTTAATGTTTTTGCCTGAGGTGTTGAATGAATATTGGAAATTTGACACTGAAGACAAAAGACAGCAAATAAGAAAAGAGGAGAAAGGAACCAAGAGTTTAATGAAGGCTAGGGATAATTTGACTATGCCATGAAAATAGCAAATACAGAACGAATTAGACCCTTTGCATCAGAACGGTCTAACAAGCAGCTTGTTAGTTAAATAAGGCTCTGGGTAAAGTGTATTCTGACTTGCATTTCCCAGGATACCCTGCTCTTCAGACCAAGCTCCAGACACCTAGGGGATTCAGCATTTAGTTAAAGGCAGAAGCAATTCCTTCGGGCTTGCTGCTTTAGCATAGTGACAGCAAGTTAGACAGCTTGGCAGCAGCCTGTATTCTCCACAGAAAGGGAAAACAGACACTTGGGAGGGGTGATCTTCCCCATACATGTTCCTAAAGTCACATTGGTCATGTCCATCTAAGTTCAAGTTAATCTTCCTCTAATCCACATCAGCAGGGAGAGGTTCTTGTTCTGGAAGATTCAAGGACAGAAAGCATCCCAACCATGTCTGTGAATCAAGGGAAGAGAGTGAGCACCAAGCAAAGATGGAAACCTTGCATTTGCTGCCATTGAGCATACATGAACACATACACACAACCCACACAAAAGCAGTCACGCTGGGCGCATACCTGCTGTACACATTTGCAGAACCAGCTTTATGACAGTCGCCTCTGTTACCTAATTGGAAAGACTCAGAAGAATTCCATATGTTTAATTGAAAAAGTTTCAGAAAAGGACAGGTCCTTGAAAGATTAGGACTCACGTTGACGGTAGTTTTGATGTAGCAAAAACTTAAGAATTCAAGATGTCTCCCCAGGACGGGCCAAGGACAGGCCAAGTACAAATGCTTCCTTTAGGTGGTGATTTGAAGACACCGGAGACTCTCTGGGAGAGGAAACAGGGAGGCCTCACAATCAGAATGATGAAGAGCACTGAAAGTAGGGTTGTGATCCCACCAAAGGCAGACCCCCGCCATACCCAGCTCACTACTTCAACAAGGACCTAACGTAGGAAAAAGATGAATTACACAGGCCACCTTGGATAGGAGAAGCATTATCCGAACCAATGATGTAAATAGGGGAGAGAGTACATTTCAGTGACTGTGTGACTCAGGAAAAATAAAGTAGATACAAGGCTACCATCTACAATTATTAACAATTGAGTTTAGAAGCTAGGAGTGCACAAAATAGCAGTTGAGCTAAACAAAGTGGCACAATACATCCTATTTGCAGAGTATGTTTGAAGGTTCCATAAGGGCCATCTGGAGCAGGAGTAGCCTCAGCAAGCAAGTAGACTCAAGAGCTTTCTTTTGAAATGGAGCATTTGTCTAGGAAAATGTTTTCCCTAGATTTCTGCATGCGGTGCCAATCAAGATTACTGCAAATTAAAAATACTTTAATAGGGTCCCAAAATTTAGACAACTTCCACTGACGCAGGATGACTGATGTTGGCCGAAGATTATAGTAAGTACTAGTAATCCAGGAATGAAAGGAGCTAAGAGTTATTCTTGTGAAAAATGGATGACATGGAGTGTGTAAATAATGGGAGCAAATGCAGCAGGGAATCTTAGAACATTTAAAGTCTAATACATTACAAAGAGAGTTCAATGCTGATAAATGTAAAATAATAAGTTTTATGGGGCTTTATCATATGTTATAAGTTGGTGTGCATCATAACATATGAGGAATAAAAAAATAGGGTAGTTGAAAGACAAGTTTGCACGTTATTTATGAATGATGAAGAGTGAAATGAATGAGAAGAACAGGTAGACAGTGTCTTGAATAATGATGATTTTGATGAGTCGTTATCACACAAATCCGTGTGCTTCATAAAATATGAGGAATATTAAAGAGCAGAAGAATCAAAAGACAAGACTACTCAGAATGAGATACAGAATGAAGGAAGAGAGGAATCCAAGAGAAATGCACAGAATAATGATGACTTTTATGAGACTTTCACTCACCAGCCTGGATCCTTCATAAATATAAACTGTATAGAAAATAAAAGAGCAGCAAAGAGAAGAGACAGGTCTGTGTCTGTCATGAAATATGAGCAAATAATGCCAACTAGGCTTGACAAAATAAAAACAAAAATAATTGAGCCTAGTTCAGCTATGGGAAGACACAATGTCTGGATTAATATGAACAAATAAAACGAGTAAGTATAGAATTGTCTTGCAAAAAGGGAATCAGTGACCACCTATAGGCTTTATTGTTGCAAAGTCCACCTTGTTAACTAGTAGAGCCTTTGGCAAGTTTGAAATTACCCCCTACCCCCACAAAAAAAAACATAAGCACTTAGGGCTCAAGAAGCCATGTTTAACTGATTTTCAAAAATCTTTTCTCAGCCTGTCTAGCTCCGTTCCTCTATAGCTTGCAGGAGATTTTCTCAGCTTGTTTCTACTTAGTCTCTACCCTCCTTGTCAAATGTTCTTCTATAAAGACCTTCCAAAGGTTACTGTATAAAACTACAGACATTTCTTGTTACACTGGACTTAGGACCTGGGACAAGATCTGTCAGGATTAGTTCAAAATCCAGAATTCAGTGACTTTCAAAGAAATGTATTCTCAATTAGAACAAATAGGATTTCAAAATCTCAAACTTTCAAAATCTCCCCCCAAAAGACTGGGAGAATCAGACAAGGCAAAGCAAGTGCCAATGTGCCATTTGCATACCATTCAGAGCCATGATTTACAGAACTAATAAAATGTACAGGTCACTGGAAAAAAGAAAGCCACTAAATTATGTCAGAACTAGGAATGTTGGTCTGGGACCTCAACACACAAAAACACCAATAGCAACAGTTATAATAGCTTACTTTTGTGTAGTACTTACTGGTTTGTAGTTTGTTTGGCGGGGGGGGAAGACCTTAGGTAATGCAAGATAAATCCTATTAGCATAACCTATGTCCAATTCCTCTGATTGTGATAGAATTTAGTAGTGAAGTTTATTGTCTATAATATATAAAACAAACTTTGGCTGTTTGTTTTTATATATTGTCTATAATATATAAAACAAACCATCTCGATTTTCAGAGATTTTTCTTTCTCTCTCAAATGATCTTTGTGGTCATGAGCCTTTGGATACATTGCCTCAACTTGCTAATTCTGTTCAAAGAAGGTATAATGCCAGAGTGGAATTATTATAGTTACTTTGGAAAGTCATGTTTGCCCAAATAACATGGCCCTCTTTAATCCAAGATTGAGATTCCCTGGATTGACTGGATCCCACTTGGTGAAAAAATAACATTAATAACCTACGAATAAAATCACTGACCTTGCTCAACCTTCCTCAACACTACCAACTCCAGCTATAAAATGCACATTCTAGAGCTCCGGGCTACCAAAGCTAGGATTTGACTCCCCGCCCCCTCTGCCACCGTCAATAATCTTTGCTTGACCGACAAAAAAATCTTTGCTTGAAATTTGCTCCTGGGCCCTCTTAACTGTCAAGCTCCTGAAATCTGTTACAACTTGGCCAAGCTAGAAAGCATACACATTTTAGTGGACTATGTCTGGGAGATAGCCCTGTTTAGGGGCTAGTTTAATGAAACCCTATTTTTTTTTTTTTTGGCAAGGGTGAAACTCCTTTGTTTAAAGGGAAAATCTCCTGAACTATTTTATTTCAAGTAGGCAAGAGAAACGGAATGCTAGCCAAAGACCATGTCTCTTTTACAAACTCTTAAATAAATTTACCCAACTAAGTCTGCTTTATTAAAAAATTGTTTTTCTGGAAAAGACAATTTGGCAATATGTATCAAGAGCCTTAAAAATGTTCACACCTATGTATGTCAATGCATAAAAAATGCACACAACAAAATGATATTGCTGATTACCTCTGAGGAGAAGACTAAGAACTGGGAGGGGGGTGGTGAGCAGAAACTTGAGTCATAAATACAAAGATTCATGTATTAATTAATATAATTAATTTTAATTTTAATAAGAGAAAAATATTCTTCCACAACTGGGACTGTCTCCCAAGAAAATAATAAGAGATTCAATGTGGGAAAAGTTAAGAAACTACTAAATGTCCTAAAATAAAGAATGGATTAAACAAGTTAAGGAATATGTTGTTTTAGGGCTATATTGTATAATAACAAATGATATATTGAGGAATTTCTGATTACTTTGGACAATGTTAACAATACACTGTTAACTTAAAAATATCAGGATACAGATCTATACTGAGTATAATCCCAATTTTGATGGGTAAAAAAGATATACATGCCCCCCCCCCAAATGTTATTAGTGTTACTACTGGTTGGTGAAATTATTATTTTCTTTGTTCTACTTGACTGTGTTTTCCAAAGTTTCTCCATCTTGGCTTCTAGAATCTAGTTTCAACATGCTTTTATATTTGCCTTTGATCTTGTGTTGCAGGCGTGCTTGTGTGATTCGAGGCCAAGTGGTGGCCGTAGATGGAACCCCTCTAGTAGGGGTGAATGTTAGTTTCTTGCATCACAGTGATTATGGGTTTACCATCAGCCGGCAAGATGGAAGGTACGTCAGTATTGCTTCTAATCATTGTGGGGGCCAAATACTGACTTCTAGCTGTGAATCAAACCAGGGCTCAGATGATGCAGTGTTTGTAGACCCATCTTCCTCCCAGCTGTATTTGGGAAAGTCATTGGTGATATTTATTTCCTCTATTCCCCCAACTAAATCAAACCCCATTTCCCTTCTAACCATGCACTGTCACTCAAGTCTTCTTGAAACCTTGGCCATGTGGAAAGTTTTCTACTCTTCATCCAATTCCATTAATCAGTCCAGCTTCAAAATTCAGTAAGATGATGCAGGTGATAAAGAGGGAGCCGTGGAACACTTAGGCTGTTCTCCCATGGCAGCCTCAAAGATATTTCAGAAATCAAGATGTCCGAGGCACCTGGGAGGCTCAGTCGGTTAAGCGTCTGACTTTGGCTCAAGTCATGATCTCGCGGTTCATGGGTTCGAGTCCCACATCAGGTGAGCTCAAGCTCTAATTTGGGTGAGCTTGAGCCCCACTTTGGGTGAGCCCTGCTTCTCTCTCTCTCTGTCCCCTTTTCACTTGTACTCTCTCTCAAAAATACAGTAAAATAGAAGTTAAAAAAAAGAAATGAAGGTGTCCAAAAGGTTTCTTCCACAAGTACAGAATTCATACTCATTAAGATATTTATTTTTGATGTGTCCTCCTTAGACTGCCTATTTTACTAGTGGCTGCACCTGATTGACAAGCAGAGTGAGCCCAACCAATTCCCTTTGGTGGCTATATAACTATAGTGATTTAACCTCAACATCAACCACCAAGCTACTCTGAGGGCTTCTCAGGTTCTCTGAGACCTGGGAAGCAAGACCACTAAGTAAAATCTTTTCATCCCAGAAAAGGATTTGCTCACAAAAACATTTTGTTTATCATTTGGATAGACATTTTGTCTATCATTTAGATAGACATCTGTTCAAACAATATTGTTCAGAATAGGCCCATGTGTCCAGCTTAAAGGTACCTATTTAGGACTCACAGGAACATCGTAATAATGGCCTTGAGGTGCCCTAGTCTCCAGATGGCTACCCTTAAAATAACTGCTCACAACAAGCTGCTTCAGTAGTCACATAAAGAGATGTTGGCTGGAGCTTTATCACAGTGTAAGAGACTGATTTCAAGAACCTACAATCAAACCTTATTAGTCCTAACCACTTCAGAATTATTAATTGTTCAACCTGGGCTATGCTGAATTTATTTTTTCAACTGCCTGTCAAGACAATGCTTATAAAAATTAGTTAAAGAAGATAATAAGGAAGAGTTTTAACATACTTAAGAAAACAAACCGGTTTTAAAACTTTATTAAATCATATAAATGATTTGTATGTAAATTATATTGCTAATTATTAACTAGCCATCTATTTATTAGAACAAGCTCAGCACAACTACTCTGGGTCTGAGTACACACACACACACACACACACACACACACAGTGCTTATATACATATAAGCTATAAAAAGTACACTTCCTTTCAAATGGTTCATAATTGGAGCTCGCTACTAATTTAAATGGACCTTTCTCCTAATTCAATTAAATGATGAAATTTTGGTAGTTCATTCACCAGCAACTGGTACACAAAAGCGACCACTCCCCTGCCAACATGTTCAGCCATGTGCCAGAAATTGAGAAATGGATTATTACTTTAAATAGAATGTGCCCTCAGAGACATTTGACTTCTCTTGGAGAACTCATGGGCCCTTAGTTTTTTTAGCATGTGTATAAAGGTTTCAGTGAATTATTTGATATTTACAAAAGAGCTTAAGAGAAGCAATGTCTAAAAAATCTAAAAATTTCTGTTTCCAGTATACTGAAAACATTAAAGAGGAACAATTTTTGTTGTTATTTTTGTGGTTTTTGTTTTAAGTAAAATGCCAAGACCCTGGTCTGCTGAGCTCTCTGTGAGAACTAGGTTTATATAGATGACAGATACAGCCAGAGTCCCCTCTGGCAATAACTCTCCCCTCAGGCTCCACAAAGGGTGTAACTGTTCAAAATCTGTGCCCCAAATGCCAAGCAGTCTGTCCCACTGTCATCTCTTGGACATAAAGTGACAGTGTGATGGGCGTTTCCATTTATATGTCTCTGCTTCTTGCTGTCTCAGAGTAAGTACATTTCAAAAGCAGAGTATCATAAGGAAACTATACCTGAGAGCAAAAGGATTATAGAAAGGCTGAGATTAGCATTTAAATACCTAGTAGACAAAGTGTGATAGGTAAGATGCTGTAAGCGCCCTCTGTCTCCACATCTCAGTCCAACCTGCCTGCCACTTTACCTGTAGTTCCCACCAATGGCATCAGAGCTTTGGGTTAAGCTGTTGACTCTAAAAGTCCCTGTCAAATGCAAATATGTTATGTGGGATGTAGAACTAATTACCCCCATTATCATCCATTTGCACAAGTTAATTGACAACTTTCCCAAGAGAAGCAGGAAAACTCTAGGTCACGGGACCAATAGATGTATAAAAAGCAGAAGGAAGGATGAGAATGAAAGACAGAGCCCTCTCAAAGTAAGAAGAGATTAGACATGCAGATTGGGAGACGCCAAAGTAGCAGAATGGAAGAAAAAGGCAATTCTAAAGAAAAAATGAATATGTATGAGTATGTGCTATGTGCCAGGCATTTTCATAAATGTTGATCTGTTTCATCCTCACAACAACTTTATGAGACACGAGGCATTATTATCATCCTCCCCATTTGGCAGATGGGAAAACTTATCCAAATTAACACAGCTAACAAGGGTCAAGCCCAAACTTTGAACTCAAGTACTCTGGCTCTTATCTTCTATGATTAGCCACCTTCAACCTAGATTATGTAATAGGTGCTCAGTAAAGTTTTGAAAGAGAACATTTTATGTATAGTTTAGTGATAAGCAAAATAGGTGAAGTGCTGAACTTCGTAGAAGATTCTTGAGATATATTAAAGGTCTCAAGAACTTTGGACAACTTTGGAAAATGAGCCGAGAGTTCCCTCTGATTCCCTTAAAGCCAAGAGTTTGTGGATTTATGGATACCATAAGGCAGAGATCAGCATTGTGCATAGCCCTCAAAGTCTTCCATCTGTGGTTAGGACTGGTCTGACTTATTAGGGACTGAGAAGTCATCAAACAAATATGTCTTCTCCCTTGGGTCTTTTATACTCACTGTCATATGACCTGATAACCTGTTCTTTTGTCAATGTTTATTTATTTTGAGAGAGAGAGCATGTGCAGGGGAGGGTCAGAGAGAGAGAGAGAGAGAGAGAGAGAGAGAGAGAGAGAGAGAGAGAAGGAGAATCCCAAGCAGGTTCCATGCTGTCAGCACAAAGCCTGACATGGGGCTCCATCTCAGAACCGTGAGATCATGGCCTGAACTGAAATCAAGAGTCAGACGTTTAACCAACTGAGGCACCCAGGCACCCCTTGATAACTTGTTCTTAATGACCCGTGCCAGTGGAGATCATTTGTGATAGGGAAAATCTCAAATAATTAATTATTCACGGAACATGCTATTTGGCATTGGAATGATTTAGATGGAATTTTGGCCACAGATCCACCTTCCAGTTCCATGGCAATTAATGAGCCAATCAGACAGTGTTTGCTGTATCTACCAGCTATGTGGGAAGAAAAAAAATCAGGGTTCTCCAGAGAAACAGAACCTGTGTGTGTGTGTGTGTGTGTGTGTGTGTGTGTACATATATACGTATAAATGTATACATGAGAGGGAGAGAGATTTCAAGGCATTGGCGTATGTGATTGTGGAGATAGGCAATTTCAAACCTATAGGGTAGGCTGGTAGGCTGGAATCTCTTGGGAAGGAGGTGACGCTACCTCTGCAGTCTTGAAACAATTCCCTCTTCCTCAGAGAAACTTCAGTTTTGCTCTAAAGGTCTTTCAACTAATTGAATGATGCCTTCCCACATTATCAATGGTAATATTTTTTATTTAAGGTCCGCCAATTGGAGATATTAACCACATCTACAGACTACCTCCACAGCAACACCTAGATTAATGTCTGAATAGCTGGGTACTATTGTCCAGCCAACTTGACATATAAAACTAAACCATCACAGGAAGACTAGGGGAAGTTCCCAGAAGAACTTAAAAATCAGCATCTGCTGGTACACCTGGGTGGCTCAGTTGGTTATGCTTCTGACTTCGGCTCAGGTCATGACCTCATGGTTCTTGAGTTCAAGCCGCGCATCTGGCTCTCTGCTGTCAGCACAGAGCCCGTTCGTATCCTCTGTTCCCCTCTCTCTCTGTCCCTCCCCGCCCCCTCTCAAAAATAAATAAATAAACTTTAAGAAAAATCAGTATCTGCTTATGGAGATAATCAAAAGCTGGCCTAGAGTTCATTTGCACTGGAAGAGAAAACATCTGTGAATGTAATAAGGCAATGGATCTGATTTGAGAAGAAAGTTAACATTTGTTGGGTCTCTGCTGTATGCTTGACCCTTGAGTCTTTATCTTATTTACTTGTTTACAGTAGTAGCTGAGTGACAGGTCATATTAGCCCCATTTTACTAATGAGGAAAGAGAAATTCGTGGAGGTTAAATAACTAGCCCATAGACACAAAGTTGACATGGCAGAGCTGGGATTCGGACCCAGGTGGGTATGAACCCGAAACCTCATTCTTTTCTACAAAACAAGAAACTTGCCCTGTCTGCCTAATGTTTCTAGATGTAGAGAATAATTCTCAGGTACACATGTGTTTGTTTGGATAGTTTATTTGCTTGCATGTGTGTGTGGAGGGGCAGTGTATGTTTGCATTTGTTTTTGTTTTCAGAATAAATAAGCACTTCAGTTTTAAAGAGGCAAGAGCCAAGGTTTGGGCAAAGCAAACTCGCCCAGGGACATGGAGGTACATCAACATAGAATGTGAACTAGAGGAAAGGGTCCCTTGACAAGTAGAGTGGGATTTTCCCCACTATACTTGCCTTAAACTGCTTCTGTATTATCATGAATTCAGCCTGTTTGTGTTCAATCATAAGCCGTTTGGGTTTTCTTTTTTTAGTTCAAACCTAGATTATTTTCTATAGCTATTGTAGTTCTTCAAATCCTCTTTTTGGAAACTGCCTTAATATTACAGCTACTTGACTGAAAAAAGTAACAAGAAAAAAATACGGTATTAGCCATCCTTTGTTACTGTCCATTTATCTTTATCTGGAAGATTTCTGCAACAAGACATGATTGGCAATGCTATAATAAATGTCATACGAAGAGAGTGGTAAGCTATCCATAATTAAGTCTGAGTCCCTATCAGGGCATTCTATCATTGAAAAAGTGTTTTACAGAAAGATCTTTTTTAATGCAGGGAATTGCTTACATCTCTCTCCTGTGAATTTAAGTTGCTTCAAATATTAAGGAGCAACACATTGTCCTTTATCCATTTCTGTGATATAATGGTAATAATTTATCATTAGCTTATTTTTACATAGTATTTTATGCTTTTTGGATGCTTCCAAGTACATTATCTCAAAGACATCATTATACTTATAAGAGAAGCAAGGTAGAATCATCTAGTGCAGAATGTACTGGAATCTGAGTCTGTTATGCTCCAATGCAAGAGTAATGTCAGTACCACATCAAGTGATGGACAGAATTGGCTTACAGGAGAGGTAGTCTTGCTTTGTCAGAGATATGGAAGGTGTTGTCAGCGGAGATGGATAGGGTCCATTACAGGCTGTCTTACAAAAGGAAACCAAGAGGCATTCTAGACAGAACCAGAAATCCTAAATGTAGAGTTCAAGTAGAATCAGGAGTCGAAGTGGGTAGCCAGATGGGGAGGGTTCAGGCATGGTATTGTTCAAGCAAATTTCACTGAACAACGTTCTTAAATGCCATCTCAAAAGACACCACCAGATTTCTGACACTATGTTTGTGACTCTGAGCAAGATAGTTAACCTTTTGGCTCTTTACTTTTCTTGAGTTACATTATAGGATTTTTTTTCTTGAGGATGAATAATGCATTATATTAAAGATGCTGCTGGATGTTAAATGGTCATCTTTCTGTTATCTCTAGCACAAAGGGGAGCAGTGATGTAAGTTACGGCTTTGCAGAAATCCATGCAGTGATTTTGTCTCAGGTAGTATTAAAATTGGTACAAGTTTGGGGTGAATATCAACTGGTGATATGGAGTTGTTTTTTTTTCAGAAGTCTCCTGGATAGTGAAAAGAAGCCATCCATACATTTAGCTAGAGGGAATTTATAAAATTGAAATACAAATGGATGTAGTTGAGTCCCAAAGGAAGGAAGGTGCACTAAAATTACTTATTTTTTTAACTTGAATTTTATTTTGGTTGTTCACTTGATTGAAACTGTCTTATATTTTTCCTTCTCAGCTTTGACCTCGTAGCCATTGGAGGTATTTCTGTCATCTTAATCTTTGACCGGTCACCTTTCCTGTCTGAGAAGAGGACACTCTGGTTGCCTTGGAATCAGTTCATTGTGTTAGAGAAAGTTATCATGCAGAGAGTTGTATCAGACCCACCATCCTGCGACATCTCCAACTTTATCAGCCCAAACCCTATTGTGCTTCCTTCACCACTCACATCATTTGGAGGGTCCTGTCCAGAGAGGGGAACTATTGTTCCTGAGCTGCAGGTGGGTACATTGGCCTTCGAATGTATAAAATCATCGTATCGTGGAGTGGTCAGCAACATATAATGGCTAGATTCCTTTTCCTGGTACTCTGGCCAGCCCTGTAACAGGCTGCCCTTCATTTGTCAAGAGAAGCTTTCAAATGGAATCTCTCTGGCACACATTTGCAGGGTGATTGACCAGCACTACAGGGTGCTATCTGTGGCCATAGAACAAAGCAAGGTGAACTAGCTGTCATGAGAATTAAACCCCAAACCTTGACTTAATGAACATTGTGCTCTAAAGAACAAAGCTAGCTGGCTAGCTCAATAGTGACAACAGTATAAGCAATGAGGTAGGACCGTTTGTGGTTCTGAAGTTAAAGCTCCTTAAGAAATCTAGTTTTCTTCCGTTGTCCAGTTTGTATCCATTGTCATTGTGCTTAACAGTCATGACATCTCCTCTTGTTTAGGCTGTGTTTGGTAAAAGTAGTTTTCAAGTCTGTGGGTTTTGTTTAAAGCTTTGCTTTTGAGTGTTCAAGCTTTATAGCCAGAGGAAGACATATTCTTGTACCTTTTTATTTTACAGTACCTGATAATTTTTTCTTTATTGAGTATTCCATATTTTTCATTTCAATATTAATCCATTTAAACGTCTATAGTATAGTTTTCTCATCACATTGTAAAAACATTGTAATGATAGTTAAATCCAGAAGCCACCAAAATGGACCCATGAGTCATACAGATCCAGAATTCAAGAAGTATACTCAAGAGGAAGTAAATGGACATTCCAAGGTTGACTTGGTTTTTCTTCCATCACAATATTCCCAGCAGTTATTACCAGTGCCCAGAGGATACCACTTGTGAAAAGCTCATAGAAAACATTGCTGTACAGGAAAAGATGTCCAGTGAGTTACCCCTCTTGTCTTTTCCATTGCTTTTCCTTGGAAAGGAAGCAAAAACAAGACCATATTCTTGTTTTTCTAAAATTTTTTGAGTTTATTTATTTTGAGAGAGACAGAGAGAGAGTACAAGCAGGGGAAGGGCAGAGAGAAAGGGAGACAGAGGATCCGAAGCAGGCTCTGTGCTGACAGCAGAGAGCCCAACGCAAGGCTCGAACTCACGAACCATGAGATCATGACCTGAGGAAGTGAGACACTTAACCAACTGAGCCACCCAGGTGCCCCAACAAGACTATATTCAATGAGTGCAATGGACTGGTACATCAATCTCTGTATACTTGTCATTAGGAAGCGTGGGTCTCTTTCAGCATCAAAGTTTTTAAATAGATCTAGGATTGCACGTTTCCATAAGGAAATGAAATCCTAAGGTGGTAAGTGTCACCCTAGCCTTCACTATTGTACTTCTGCCACCATCTAAGAAGACAGAGCCATTAGACAGCTCTGGCATCAAATAACTAATGTAGAGGAAGAAAAATCAGGCCAAGAGTAGACAAAAGGGATTTGTGCTCTTAGAAGAAGAATGAGCAATAAATCCTGGACAATGTGAGATACCATGTGTTAAACAACCAGGTCTACTATGTGTACTGGTTTAGAAAAGGTTCTGAGCTAAAAATAAATGAGGGCCCAAAAATATCCACAAGATTCATGTCACCTTAAGTATATCAAATAGGCTCTTTCTTCAGCTGGGTTTTGAAAGTTGAAAGTCATGGAACACCAGATTGAGTTTTAGTGACCACTTTTGGTTGTTTAACTCCATCTGTGCCGATAAACAAATAAGTAATAGCAATTAATGAAAGAAGCCAAGTGGTATTTTCATTCTAGGGCCAATGTGTAGTATAAAATTTGCACAGGAGTTAATGGGAGTTATTTGTTTCTCAGTCACAGGTACCAACTGTGAGTTGTTTCCAACTCTTGGTACATC
Organism: Cryptoprocta ferox; assembly: GCA_028646485.1. NCBI lineage: Eukaryota > Metazoa > Chordata > Mammalia > Carnivora > Eupleridae > Cryptoprocta > Cryptoprocta ferox. Next base: position 22,874,466 of record CM053579.1, read on the forward strand.
CAAGCACAAAGAAATATGTAAGCGAAATTTGATTAAAAATTTGGCCCTCAGGGTCATTCCAAAGGTCCAAAGAAGACAAGTTTGATAGCATCAGTAAAGATTAATTCTGGGGAAACCATAATCTCTGTCATAAAATATCACTTTGCTGAGCCTGTTTCTGGAGTCCTTCCTCCTAGAGAGCCTGGCCTGAATAAGGATTACAGCAGTGGTTTTGTGATATATGACTTAACACACCAAACATGATTCTGTGTGTGTATATATAAGAAAAAGACCCCTTAATGGAGCCCATAACAGTGAAATGCTTGACATTCAGCAGTGTGATCTTTTCCAACTCCTTCTAAGCAATTTTTGGAACACTGTTGAAAAACTAAAATTGTTCTTTTCACAGTCGTTCCTGGCAGGGAAAAAAAGGAGAGCAGTCGTCAGGGTTGCTTGGACGTCTTGTCCCCATGCAAACTCAGTGCAAAATTCGAAACCCGTGATCACACAGCCTCACAAAGATTCTTGCCTTGACATGCACAGATCCCTTTAAACTCTCTCCTTTGGTGTGTTTCTAACAGAAGGAAGCATCCTCGTCTACCTGTGACCACTGATGGGAGCCAATCTGCCTTTTTTCCCCCTCAGGTGGTACAAGAGGAGATCCCCATTCCTTCCAGCTTCGTGAGGCTGAGTTACCTGAGCAGCCGTACCCCTGGCTATAAAACCCTGCTTCGGATCCTTTTGACACATTCAACCATTCCCGTGGGAATGATAAAAGTCCATCTCACGGTAGCCGTGGAAGGGCGACTCACACAGAAGTGGTTTCCTGCCGCAGTTAACCTCATCTACACATTTGCCTGGAACAAGACCGACATCTACGGACAGAAGGTTTGGGGCCTGGCAGAGGCTCTGGGTATGTTGAACTAATTCAATGTAAATAGCATTGTGTTTCACAAAACCAAAACTACTGGTTGTGTATTAATTTGTATGTGGAATAATTATGTATGGGAAAATGATGACTTTCTTTTATTTAAAGGATCTAAAGCATTTTTTTCACTCCAACCTTCTCTTTAGGCCTATTTAGAGTTCCCTTTTGACACATTTTTCCTTCAAAACTAGTTCAGTTCTCCTTTTCTGATGGCTATGTACCAGTGGAATCGCACACTATCTGACTTGTAACTGTCTCCAGAGCTGAATATTGCCTTCTAACTGTGACCTTTGGTGTGGCATTCTTTAGGCCGTGTTTTTGGATTTGACATTTAGACTGTCATTTCCACTTAGAAACTACAAAATTTTTACTTCTAGGCATCTCCACTTATTGTCTCTTATGTCCAAGTTAGTTAGACTCCATTAACTTGTTACTTCAGTAGGTTACATTTTAAAAAATCATCTTACCTTCCTAGTCCTTTTTATTTTCTATTTCAAGACTTTAAAACCTAGAATCTTGCAGTCAGTAGGGACTTTGAGCCTAGAGTTTTCAGATATTTAATTCTCTCGGACAAACGACATTTTTTTAATGTTTATTTATTTTGAGAGAGAGAGAGAGAGAGAGAGAGAGAGCAGTGGAGAGACACAGAGAGAGGGAGACACAGAATCCGAAGCAGGCTCCAGGCTCCAAGCTGTCAGCACAGAGCCCGATGCGGGGCTCAACCTCACTAACAGGGAGAACATGACCTGAGCCAAAAGTGGACGCTTAACCAACTGAGCCACCCAGGCGCCCCCTCGGACAAACAAAATTTGAAAAAATTAGACTGAAACAGATTTGCCAACTTCTTACGTTGCCAAATAAGAATATTTTTAAAAGAAAGGGGAAAAAAAGCCACTACAATCTACTGTTCACCTACCACTACCATAATTTTGTAAAGGAAAAAGATATCTTAACATCAAAAAAGGGGATATTTTTGTCTTTAAAAATGACAATAAGCAGTCTAATACTGATGCTCAGAATGAGAGAGAGATAGACAGATAGCAATGTCTTTATTTCTTTCACTCTGTGGAAGACAGTGAAAACTTCCTAAAGGGACCCGACACAGGTGTATGGAATCACAGTCGGGAGCCATTGAATCTTGTGTCTTCAGGCACTATCTCATGGAAACCACCCGTGGACAGATGAGAAGACTATTTTTCAAGTTCTCCAGAGGAGATATTTTCATATCCCGCCTTGGAAGTGTCTGTCATAGAACAACTCCTTATAACTGACAGACATCTTTTAGACTAGCGTGTATCAATTTCCTCCCTTTCGTTCCAGAGAAAAACTCATAGCGGGAGGGGGGGGGGAGGAGGGGAATCCTTGCCCAAGAGACCCTCATATACTTAAATAATTAACTCCCCTCTGTTGGACTGTATTAGAATGCAAGAAACATAGTGTGGTTCAGATTTCCTCCGTTAGCGGGAAGTTCTTGTAAAGACGTGGGAAAGTAAGAAAGTAAGAAAGAAAGAACAAGAAAAAGCACTAGCAAACTGCAGCCTTGCTGAAGTTACATTCTAGTTCTAGAAAGCCAGTATCTGTTTGGTCAAACAGCTCCAGTTGTCCCCTCTTGTAGCAAGAGGTGATTGCCTCCCTACATGGTGACTCAACTCTGCTGATACCTGAGCTCATCATTTCTCCTGCCATATTAACTACCTTCCCTTTCTTTCAGCTCTTCAAACCCCCCAGTCTAGTGACTTTCTCTGTATCTTGCATTCAAACTCCTCTTACAAAGAATATCAGATTGTGTCAGCGGGCCACCATATAGCAGACACCCTAAGCAGACCTCTACCATTAGGCTAACAACCACCAAGGTTGCTGGCCAGCCTATGGAGTCCTGATTAATCCTTATTTCAGTGAGTGTAGGAGTTAAGAGAACAAGTCTGGAGCCAGACTCCTTCCCTGGGTTCAAGTCATCACTTCTCTACTTACTAGCTATGAAACATTGGGTCCATTAGTTAATCTCCAGGTGCCAGAGTTTCTCCATCTACAAAATGAGTATCATAAGGAGAATGCTCCTTACAGGTTATTATAATATGAGGATTAAATGAGATAAGTAATGTAAAGTGTTTCACACATGGTAAGCACTCAACAAATATTCTGCTCTGGTATTGGTTTTTCAGTTCTGCTGTGGCCAGGGTATTGGGATCGTAAGGTCTAAAGTATGGGGCCTATGCAGTTATTTGTTGTCTTGGCTTCTCTAAGTAGGGAACTGGGTACATAGCAGGCAAGCACTCAGTTACTCTCCAGTTTCCCTCCTTGCCCCTCCCCCCACACACATACAATCTCTTCCCTGCCCTTCTCTGTGCTGTGAGAGGCTGGCTTCTATGGACGGCATGGCCTTTGCTCTCTGGCTTCCCATTTGGTCAATAGGTGGTGTCATCTGGAGACCGCAGAATGGAAGGAGAAGGAGGTCAAGCAGGGTATTTACCTTTCTCCCTGCCTCCCTGCAATTCTGGCAACAACTACATTAGAAGATGGCAGCTCCTATCCAGTTACCCCTCCTCCACATCCCCAAGCCCTCTGGTCTTCTGTATCGTCATTCCCTCCCTTTGCCCCTGCAAACCCAGAAGGCTTCTTAGTGTTGTCAGTCCCTGAGTGGGTCAACATCTCTGGTCGATTCCCTTAACCCAGCTCCTTATTGTGCAGCTGTAAATAGTGCTTTCATCTGACTCTCTGCACTAACACTTGAGTGTGATATGTGGTTTCTGGTGGGACCTTGACTGGTGCATACTCAAACCTCATGTTTTCTCCAGGATATTATCCCAAAGCCTTTGCTTCCCCAGAATAACCCAAAATTCCTCTAACTTTTCTCCATAGGGCTTTGTTTTCCAATTCCTTATTACCTTCCACAGAACCCCTGCTGGGTCATTGACTTTTTGGTTTGTTTTTACTTTCTTCTTAAGTTGTGCCACCTAGCAATTTACCCAGTACACTCACTCATGAAGAGTTGACCAGGACAATATATAGCAGTCATTTCTGGCCAGGGTTCACATAAATGCAGTTCAACCTTACTTTTTAATTTTCTCTCTTGCTTTTTTGAAAGTTTATTTATTTACTTTGAGAGAGTGAGAGCATGTGTGCGCATGGGTGGGGGAGGAGCAGAGAGCGAGAATCCCAAGCAGGCTCCGCAGTGGGGCTCGAACTCAGGAACCGTGAGATCATGACGTGAGCCAAAATCAAGAGCCAGACGCTTAACTGACTGTGCCATCCAGGCGCCCCTAACCTTACTCTTTTAAATAACAGTTTCATTAAGATGTAATTCACATACCACAAACTTCACCCATGTAAAGTGTACAGTTGATTGACTTTCAGTTTTTTCAGTGTTGTACAATGATTACAAATATCTAATTCCAGACCATTTTCATCATCAGTCCACACAAACTAGCAGTCACTCTCCCCTCTAGACCCTGGCAACCACCAATCTCCTTTATGTCTATGGATCTACCTCTTCTGAACATTTCAATCAAATAGAATCATACAATATGTAGTCTTTCACATATGGCTTCATTCTCTTGGCATAATGTTTCCAAAGCTCATTCATGTCCAAGCATGTGTCCGTACTTCATTCCTTTCTATGACTGAGTAATATTCCATTGCATGGCTACACCACATTTTGTTCATTTATCAGCTGATGGACATTTGAGCTGCTTTACACCTTTTGGATATTGTGAGTCGTGCTGCTCTGCACATTCATATATAGGTATTTGTTTGAATACCTGTTTTCATTTCTTTGGGGAATATAGCTAGGAGTAGAACTGTTGAATCATATGGCAATTCAGTGTTTGACTTGTTGAGAAACCACCAAACTGTTTTCTACAGTGTCTGCACCATTTTATCAACCTTACTTTATGCACAAAATGTGTTACTTCTCTTTCTTTTAAATACCTCCAGTGCTAAAGATTCTAAAATTTTCTGCCTTGTTGTAGTTAAGCACTCTTAATGACTTAGCTTCTGATATGCCCATGGATTATTGAATAAACGACTAAAACACAAAGAAAAGCTGAGACTTTCTACTATACACACCAGTGATGAAGACCGCATTCCTACTGTTTGCCTACGGGTGTTGGTTTACTTTCTATTTCTACAGTCCTGTTCCTGGTCAAAACTTCCTGAAGCATTATGACTATAAAATTGATCTTAACTAAAATCTTGACTATAAAATCTTGGCTTAATTAAAATGCTAAAATATATGTTTTTGGTTCATTTTTAAGGCTAATAACAGTAATAAAAGCAAGAGAAAAACTGATCAATTCAGAAATATCCAAAGAGAGGAAAAAGTGTTCCTCATGGTATTTTGTGTGCACTTAAAGAGCATATTTTTTAGAAAGAAAACTGGCAAAGATCTCAAGCAAAATGGTCAAAATAATTTCAAGCATAGTGCATAAGATGGAATATGGATTATTTACCTTGTAGGAAATGTCCTGATAATAATGGTTAAAGACATTTTATTTACTACCTAGTCTTCATTTCCATGTCCATGGAGACTAATAGAATTTGTTAACAGTGGTCAAAACATTAGAGCAGGTGGTAGAATGAAGTTGGAGACTCTGATTCTCTGCAGATGGATTGTGAGCACCTTAACACAACAGACAATAAACAGTTCAGGTTATAAATGAATGGAGACAAAAGGATCAAGTATGTGACCACTGAACTCATACCTTAACAGAGATGACCAAATCTAAACAAACAGTGAAGAAAGCATTTAGTTGTAGGCCTGCCCAAATTTTATAATCGCTTAAGTAATGTGAGGAGAAAAGGACTAAATTTTGCAGCAGATATTAACAATGGTTAATATGGTTAATATGGCACTTCTCAGATTGGCTTTGGATTTAGAGATCCTGGTACAGTCTTTTGGTAGGCAGAATAATGACCACCACCCCCCAAAGATGTTTATCCCTGAGTCTGTGAATATATAATGTTACGTGGCAAAAGAGAATTCAGTTTACACATGGATTTAAGGTTGCTGATCGGCTGACCTTGAGATGGGATGATTATCCTGGATTATCCAGGTGAGCCCAGTGGCATTACAAGTGTTCTTAAAAGTGGACGATGGAGGGACACCTGGGTGGCTCAGTCAGTTGAGCATCTGACTTTGGCTCAGGTCATGATCTCGCAGTTTGTGAGTTCAAGCCCCACATCAGGCTCACTGCTATCAGCACAGACCCTGCTTCAGACCCTCTGTCTCCCTCTCTCTCTGCCACTCCCTCACTAATTTTCTCTCTCTCTCTCTCTCTCTCTCTCACCCTCTCTGTCTCTCTCAAAAATAAAAAAAATAATTTAAAAAAAGTGGAACATGGAGTCAGAAGGGGAGGTCAGAGTTAGAGGAAGGTATAACTATAGAAGAAAGGCACAGCAGGATGAAATATTACTGGGTTTGAAGATGGGGGAAGGGAACCAAGAAACAAGGAATGTTGGTGGCCTCTACAAGCTGGAAGAGGCAAAGTAATGGATTCTCCCTTATAGCCTCCAGAAGGAATGCAGACTGCGGACAATTTGATTTTAGCTCAATGAGAACCATTTCAGACATCTTACCTCCTTAACTGTGAGATGAGAAATTTGTCTTGTTTGAAGCCTTAAAGCTTGTGGTAATTGGTTACAACGCTAATAGGAAACAAATCTTGACCAATATTCATACAGTCCCAGTTGTAAAAAGGATTTTGTCTAAAACTGTGGCTAGAAGTTTCTCCCACTCTTCTTCATGCCAGTTCAATATGAACTTCTGCCCCCTCCCCCGTTTTTGGGTGATGGAGAAAGAGAAGATCAGCTTTAAACAGTCTGAATTTGAAGTGATGCTGAATATCTACATTGAAATGCCCACCTAGTTTGAAATGTGGGACTCTTGTTACCCACATAGCTCAGCTGTGGGGAATCAGTGTCATCTCTCAGGGCTGGAGTATCTCAGAAGAAGAACAGAGGGTTGAGGGACAGCCACAGCGAGAAGAGGAGTGCTTGAGACCCCAGAGTATCCCACCATTTTTTGCAATGAAACAGATTTTGCAAGCAGTAGGATAATACCAGAGTGAATAAATTACCAGCAGAGATTGTGTGAACTACTTCCTTGGCAAAGTATCAATGGCAACTGATAAGATTGATTAATCCCAGTACAATATTGATCAAGTCGAAAAAGAGTGAAATCACCCCCAGGGTTGCAGTACAAAAACCAGAATCACTGGTTCATCCGGCTTAAAGATTTTGTTGTCTGATCTACAGAAAAGACTCCCCTGCTAAAAAACTCCATCTGTGCATTTGAAATAATTTGGCCCTAGTACTTGATTCTCTAGCTCTAAATAAGGTATGATGTCTGGAAATCATTGTATATTATTTAGTTTCTTTCCCAACTCTGCTGCTCGCAAAACAATGAAAAAAAATCATTATTGTTAAGTTCACAGCGCTGTTAAAATTCTAGAGACGGCTTATTTAATTTGACAAACTGGCTTGTTCAGGGGCTCTGATCTGCATCCATTATATGAATTTTGTCAAAATAATTCCCTATGTCTGCCTGGGTCCGCATACATTATCAATATGTAATAATGCATTCTGCCTGGTCTTCATTTTAATTAAATTAAATTGCAGCGGTTTGGAGTTCTGGAAGTTCAGGAAATCAGCCATTGCCTTTAGTAGCACTGCTATAAACAATTCCATTTTTTTCAAGGTTATTGGCAACAACAATTGCATAATTATTTAGTACAGTAGTTTAGCAAGAAAGAGTGGTGTTTCGGGGAGAACTAGACTTCCTAAAGGTTCACAGTGCACAGGAGTCCATCTAAATTGTGTTCGAGAGAAACAAGGGAACATTAATAGTAATAGGTGCTAAGCTACGGTTGCTTTGTGCACACAAAACATCCCTGAGAACGATGCTTTAGTGTTCATAAATTTCCCTTCAGTAAAACCTACAGCCACAAAAATAGCATCCACTGAATATTTTAATAATAAATGGGTAGTGCTTTACAATTTGCAAAGTACTTTCACATACATTATCTCATTTTAATCCTTATAACATTCCTGCCTGGTCGGCATGGCACAATGAATATGATCTTCGTGTCACAGAGGGGGAAACTGAGGTTGAAAAAGAGCAAGTGACTTGCCTAGAGTCCTCCACAGAGTGGGGATTCAAACTCGGATCTCCCAGTCCGGAGCTCTGCATGCCTTTCACTGCTGCCTCTCTTCACTAAATTGACCAACCCACCTTGCCGAGTACCCAATTCAACGCCCCAGTGGCTTTCTGTCAAAGAAGCTAGCAGAGATAATAATCTTTCATCATCTCTCTCCACTCATGAATTCATAATCGTTAACTGAGAGCAGGGCTGTTTTATCCATTCAGCTTTAGAGGCGTTAGCACCAAGGATATGAGTTTTCCCAGGGACTGCAAAAAATGTTTGCAACCTGAAAAATAAGTATACTGGCACCAAAATATGAAAAGAAAGCCAGAAAATCAACATTAATAAATGTTTAAATAAATGTCTACAAAATGAAGCATTATGTCAGCTTGTCAACTGCTTCTCGGTTTTCACACTTTCGTATGAAATATTTTAATGCTCGGAATGGGTTGTGGGTTGTATCCATTTTAATATTGCTGATAAGATGTGAGATAGGACCTCCAAAAGTAAGAGTACCTGGAGCCTACCGGGGTTTTTTAATGACCGGATACCCTGGTAACCAAGTGCTCTGTGCCCATTTCAAACTGCTGGTCACACCCATTAGTAGATCGTGAAATCCATTTGGTGAGTCAACCAGTATTTTTTAGTGGAATAAAATTTAATGGAATGTAAGAGAACAAAAGAGAGCAGAATAGAAAATAGCAGAATGTAAAGCTCTCAGGAGAGTATTTTTTTGGAAGACTTGGTTTCAATTATACGTATGTGTATGTGTATTTGTGTATCTCCCCGTGTGTATGCTGGGTCACACTTTCATGACTTTCAGGCATAAGAATTTGAAAGCCATTGGTAAGATGACATAGTCAAGAGACAGAAATATTAAATGATTTTCCAAACCATATGTCCTATTTTCAAGTCAGCGTTTATGATTGTTCTCGCCTCCTATCCACCTCTACCAACCCATATCAGAGCACTATGGAGATATCTCTCCAAGATTGTGTGACCATCTAATTTATCATTCAAACCAAGATACTTCTAAGAGTAAAAGGGAATGCTGTTCATTATTACATCAAGACAACAACATAACATAACTGGGTGCTGGTTTTTGGCCAACCGGAATACATGGTACTTTTCCTTCAAGGCTGCCCCTGGCCTCCCTGTAATCCTTATCTCTTTAATTCAGAGCAAATAAAACGTTATTTATTTAGCACTTCTGAATTGTGGGTCTTCCCCTTAATAGCTGTGATCTAGCATAGCAGGAAAAAGCACTTGCTTATGAGTCACTGGGTTTAGCTCTGGTTCTGCCATTTACTAGCCAGATGACTTTGGACTAGTCACTCACCTCTCTGACTCTATCATCTCATCTATCAAATGGAAGTAAATATGTCTTCCTCAGAGATTTTTGTGCATCTCCAAATTAGGTAATATACACAAAAATGTATTTAACTGTTGTGTGTTATGCAAATGTACGTTGATATTATTTTTGTGATGGTCATTAAGGAGGCCATGGATGAAAGTTCCCAAAGGTAGGGAGCCCTTCAGGGTATGGCCTCTCTCACATGACAGATTATCCCACCCTGTGTAATATCCACTGTATCTGCAGTGCTTAGCAGATCACCTGCCTGGCACATACAGCAAGCAGCTCAGTGAAGCTTTGCTGAATCATTAAGTAACAGCCCCCTGCTTTCTAGTACAATGTTGTATCCCTTTTAATCAAGCATGTTGTTTTAAAAGATAACCAGTCCATTTTCAAGGTGAATCTATTTCCTAAAACCTCTCCAAAGAAAAATGCCTAAGTACTGCTAAAGGATAGTAATCTTTTGTTTTATTTTGCACTGGGAGGGGGAGGGGGTTCATTTGTTTTTGATGCAGTAGAGAGAAACCAACCCTCCAGCCACCCTGACCTTTTTCTTAAATCTCCCAAAGATACCAAGCCTCAAGGCCTTGCACACATGCTGCTCTCTCTCTAGAATGTTCTTCCCTGTATTTCATAAGAGAAACCCCTTCTGCATAAAGAGGCTTCTCCTTGCTTCTTCATTCTACTTTAAATTCTCTTGTTATGCTCACTACTTATATGCTTCATTTTCCCATCGTAATATTTATCACCGTGTGTGTGTGTCTGTGTGTGTCTGTGTATGTGTGTGTGTTGTTCTTGTTTTATATTTCTTCCTCCCACTAGAATGTGAGCTCCACGTGGGAGGGGCCATGGGCGGGACGTAATGCTGTCTTGTTCTGTGTTCTTCATCCTCATACCCTGAATTCCTGACAACAAAAGGTACCCTTTAAATATTGCATATTTGTTGAATGACTGAACAAACAAATGAACAAGGACAGAAACTAAAGCAGACCCCTTAGCCTTACCTGTATAATGGGATGACATGCCTGCCCAGGGAGAAGAGAGCAGTGCCCGGGTATGCGAAGGCACTGGCCAATGTGGGTGTGAGCCACTACATGATCCTGCCTTGGAGGTACCTAGGTCATCCGGGTTCCAGGTTCACTTGTATACAGCAAGGCTCGAACAAAGCAGCCTGGAAAAACAATCTCCAAATATTAGATTTTAGTGTACAGGACCTCTTGGCAAAAGTGTTGTATGACTGTCTCACCGCTGGATGCTTCTTACTTTTCTTCCTGTACTTTTTATTCATCCAACTACCTCACTTTTTTTATTTTTTTAAATTTAAATTCAAGTTAGTTAACATGTAGTGTAATAATGATTTCAGTAGTAAAATTTAGTGATTCATCATTTACAAATAATGCCCAGTGCTCATCCCAACAAGTACCCTCTCTAATGCCCATCACACATTGAGCCCATCCATCCACCCAAACCCCACCAGCAACCCTCAGTTTGTTCTCTGTATTTGAGTCTCTTATGGTTTGTCTCCTTCTCTGTTTTTATCTTGTTTCTGTTTCCCTTCCCCTTTGTTCACCTGTCGTGTTTCTTAAATTCCACATATGAGTGAAATCATATGGTATTTGTCTTTCTCTGACTGACTTATTTCGCTTAACATAATACACTCTAGTTCCATCCACATTGTTGCCAATGGCAAGGTTTCATTCTTTTTGATTGCTGAGTAGTATTCCATTGTATTATACCACATCTCCTTTATCCATTCATCCGTTGATAGACATTTGGGCTCTTTCCATACTTTGGCTATGGTTGATAGTGCTGCTATAAACATTGGGGTGCTTGTGCCTCTTCAAATTAGCAGTTTTTGTATCCTTTGGATAAATATCTACTAGTGCAACTGCTGGGTCGCAGGGTAGTTCTATTTTTAATTTTTTGAGGAACCTCCATATTGTTTTCCAGAGTGGCTGCACCAGTTTGCATTCCCACCAGCTGTGCCAAAGTGCTCCCCATTATCTGCATCCTTGACAACATCTGTTGTTTCCTGAGTTGCTCATTTTAGCCATTCTGACAGGCGTGAGGTGGCATCTCACTGTGGTTTTGATTTGTATTTCCTTGATGATGAGCGATTTTGAGCATCTTTTCATGTGTCTGTTGGCTATCTGGATGTCTTCTTTGGAAAAGTGTCTATTCATGTCTTCTGCCCATGTCTTCACTGGATTATTTGTTTTTGGGTGTTGAGTTTGATAAGTTCTTTATAGATTTTGGATACTAACCCTTTATCTGATATGTCATTTGCAAATACCTTGTCCCATTCAGTCAGTTGCCTTTTAGTTTTCCTGATTGTTTCCTTCCCTGTGCAGAAGTTTTTTTTATCTTGATGAGGTCCCAATACTTCATTTTGGCTTTTGTTTCCCTTGCCTCTAGAGACATCTCTAGTAAGAAGTTGCTGCAGCTGAGGTCGAAGAGGTTGTTGTCTATTTTCTCCTGTAGGATTTTGATGATTTCCTGTCTCACATTTAGGTCTTTCATTCATTTTGCGTTTACTTTTCTGTATCCAGCTACCTCACTTTTAGCACTATCATAATAAGTCTAAACCTTATTTTTTGTAAACTGCTAGGGTATACAGATCCTAATACCCAAGCAAATCCAGTGATTGATTAAAAAATAATATATTATAACCAAATAGAGTTTATTTTAGGACCACAGAAAAGGTTCAACAGTAGGAAGTCTATTGCTATAATTCACCACCTTAATAGATTAAAAGAGAAAACTATGTGAATATTTCAATAAGTGCTGAAAAAGCACTTGATAAAAATTCATCACCTGATTCTGACACTCCTAGTGAGCCAGGAATAATAGATAAATCAACAAAGCATTTCAGGCCACTGGGCAACATGTCAAATTGAGGAGCTGCTGGGGTCATCTTATCGTATGATAAATCACTAGAGAATAGGAAAAGGTAGAAGTTCTAAGAACACATACATGTTCTCAATAGATAGCACTGTATCTGTATAGTCTTGGTCTATTGTTGCCGTGGCCTTCATTTGGTTGGTTAGGTCTTTTGTCTTTTGTTGTTATTGTTTGTTGTTGTCTTGCATTAATCTACCGCTTTAAAAGAGCGGGAAATATTTATTGTTGTATTTAATGATTCCTTTTGGATAAGGAAGCTTTCATCTTGTCTTTAGTTACCTTTTAAATGCCATGAAATTCTTCATAGATGTTCCTTGAGGTCGTGAGGGAACATGTGAGTTTCTCACGCTATCAGACTACTTTTAATTATGTGTCGCCTTTATAAATGCAACCATTATGATTTCTGAAGCCTTAGCCTAAAGCTGTTGAAAATCATCTGCTTAATCTTGTCATATTTTGCACATCAGCTTCATTGCATAGCGTCTTTACCTTGCCTATTTAATGTCAATCTCCTGTCCCAGCCCTTATAGATGAATGTCATAGTCACTGAATTGGGTGTCAAAAACACTGTGGCCCTCAGCCTTCTAGCAGTCCCCACATCATACAAATGCTACTGCTTGGAGAAGTAGAATGAACATTCAGTTCTTTTTTTCCAATGTCTAATGGCCTTAGGGGAGCAAGCTGCAATCTTTCTTTAGACACCAGTATAATAAAGTTTTCTTTATCAGCCAGTGTTAATATTTGCAAGATGACTAACAGTGCAGTCAAAGGTGCAATCCTGTGACCAGAGGACAGAGCCCTCTGCAAAAGTAACAATCCTATCTTGACAACCGATGACTCTTGGTTAAGAAACATCCCATTAATATCTCTGTGTGTAGGTGAGGGACAGAACACAGAAAGGCAGAAATCCAGGCAGAATTAAGGGTGTCACAAGGGAGGCAATCGCATCATTCAGAGAACGTGTTCTGCTATATTAATGGCTCTTTTCTCACCTGTCTTCCCAATACAAACATACCAGCATGGGACCACTATAGCAGCTCCTGGAAGGTATAATCCAGGCGCCCCCCTTCCCCACCTATCTCGACCCACTACTAGACCAGTGTGTCCTCTGCAGCTCCTCTGAAATATTGATGAATAATTATTTTTTCTTTTCTATTACACTGTTCTTCCTAATCCCCACTCCAGAGCGCCAGATGCTAAATCGGTGGCCTGTACCCTGCTGTGTTGGTGATCAGATGCAATAGGCAACAGGCCGCCCTGGGAAATGGCAGTGGTCCATTCTGCTTAGAGCTGAGACTCAGCTGTTACAGTACCAGGTGGAGTGTAATGTCGGGGCTCAGCATTTCCATTGCCAGTCCCTGAGTAGCCTCTCTGCCCCTATATTTGATTCTATGAAAAAGAGTAGGCATTTAGTATATCACAGTCTGCCTCTACAAGACAAGTCTAGGACTGGTTGCTTCTGTATTTGCCAGTTTCCTGTGTGTTTGGAGAGTCGCTCAACTCTGTGGGGTGGAATGTCTGCGTTCTCATAAACTGATTGCAAGTTCCAGGATTATGTTAAAGTGGGCTGCTGTCGGAAGGAAACCTTGCCTTGTTAGTCTGAGCAAGGAGCCACATATAAAAATACCCCGACACACAGCCAATCTCATTAAAGTTAGTTGAAATTTTGGACAAGTCTTACGTATAAATTATTACTTTATTAGCTCATAGAGCTTTCTCCCAAGAAAGGAAATCTAATAAAAATTAGAGAGAACTTATTAAGTAGCTGCCTTGTTGCTGTTTGCTATGACTAGGGGGAAAAAGTAATATCATTGCAGGGTTTGCAGCCAATGCACTTTTTTGTTGTGGACTAGAGAGCAATTCAGAGAGCAGATATGAGGTGAAAAGAGTCTGTCTCATTACCATTGCATTGAGAACTCTTTAATTGATACTTTATGTAAGCATTTCCTGCCACAGAGTTAGGAGGATCTTTAACTGTTACTGAGAGGGAAAAATCCGGCTCCAAACCACCATTGGAGGTCACCAGGGCACTCTACGTATTTGCAAAACTGCATAATCACCTTCCGGAGAAGGGATTCTAGGGGAGCTCACCAACCCTACAGTGTACAAAAGGCAGATCCTGACAATGGTAGGGAAGGAGATGATGGCTTTCAGGGAACTTATAATTGTTGCTGTGATGATTTATTAATCGAGACTTTTAAATGTTGGCAAGAGAAGCAGAAACCGTGTTATTCTGCACACCAACATGGCCCTAAGCATGCTTTCTCACCACCTGATTTTGCCATCATGAGATATGGTGCTCTTTTTGGCTTTTGGGTGTAATCTCCAACTTGAACTGATCAAACACAATCTTGAAAGAATGCACTTTGGAATCATAGAGTGTTAGTGCTCAGGGGGCACTATAAGAGTTATCTGGTGCAAAGGTCTTTGATGTGCGATCTCTATTTAGATTTTAGGAGGTCAGTGAACTCCTTAGAATTATATGCAAAATTGTGTGTGCACCTGCATTTTTCTAAGAAGAAGATTCTTAACTTTTATCAAATTCATAATAAAAGTTCCCCTGACCCAAAAGTTTCTAAAAAATCATCACCTCTAGTCCATCCTCCTCAGCTCCGACTTTGTTACCAGTGAAGAAAATGACTCTCAGAGATGCAGACTAATTTGCCTGAGACCGAACAGCTAGTTAATGGCGGACCCAAAAGTTGAAGGCTTTTCTGACTCTCGTTCCAAAACCAACTTGTTCCACTCTGCCAGAGTTGTTTGAGCAAGCTCTGGGGGCCATGATAGGATATCAAGGAGACTGTAGACAGCAATGATTTGTGCCATGACTGTAACCTGAACTAGAGTGCCTTTGAGATCCTTTTCATCACTGAAATTCTGTGTTTCCATCCACCTTCATAGGGAACAGCACTGACACAGGATGATCCCAAACTAATTTCCATTTAGAAATTATTTCCATTTTATGATTGGCCTTTCCCACTCCCTATTGATCTCCCTTCCTAATAATGCTTGGTTAGGGCAAACAATAAAATGAGTTTGCATTCCATGAGTCTTCACCAGCTGGTCGCCGGTTAGAAGGGCATCCCCATCAGGACCAGCTACATAATTTGCAGGGCCCAGTGTTAAATGAAAATACAGAGGCTTGCATTAAAAAATTAGTAGGGATTTCGAGACAGCAGAGCATTAAACAAAGTGTGAGACCCTTCAAAGCATGGGCCCCTGTGTAACTGCATAGGCCACATACCCTGTGAAGATGGCCCTTAAAGATCCTTATTAAAGCTTTGTGGTAGCATGGGGCAAAAAGAAACCAGCCTATGATTTAAAATTGGCCACAGATGATCCACGGTGTTAGAGAGTTGTATATTCATAATCATAAGGATTTTGGGCTTATGTGTGATGCACACACACACACACACACACACACACACATAAATCAGTTTGACTAAAAATTATCTTTTCCCTTCACCCAATGCCAAAAACCAAAACTAGTTTTCTTTAAGTTTTCATCTTAGGACCTCTTGTTCTGGCATTGTTTAAGCACACATTTTCATGACCAGTTTTCATAACCAAATGACAAAAGAAGGAATGAGTTCTCCAGGGGCATCTAAAGAGTCAGGTAGAGACAGAAACTGGAAAGCAATGGCCGACTACGAGCTAGGGATATTTTAAGCTGCCAGAAAGGGGGAAAGCAGCTTCGGGGTATGCAGTTTAATGAGCCAACACTCTCAGGCTTAGAACATTCTAAGAACAGAAATTTTAAAATCAAGAATCAGAAATCTGGGGTTCCAACAGGTAAGCAGGTTTACCAACTGAGAAAATGGCTGGGGTTTGGTATACCTGAGCTGGACACATAGCAGTGGAGCAGAGGCATTCTTGCTACCGCATTTTGCACTTCCCATTTTAGTGGCATTCCAGGATTCCAAGTTTAATGCACAACATCTGTGCTTCATGAGAGTTGAAGCCAAATGTTGGGTGATATCCCATTGGTTAGCTCTGTGCAGAAACCAAAATATAATGTGCACAAGGTGGAATTTACACTTGCAGCACTCGACGCAAACTCAGACTCCTTGGCAAACTAAAGGCTAGTTAGCACAAAAGAAAATATAAATTGGGCAAATCGATTTTATTAGTCTCATGTGTAGTCAGTTGTTGCAGAAGTGACCCAGTGCTCCAAAACCAGACTCCTAAGTGCACTGTGCACTCTGGAGAGATAAGAGAGCAGCCCTCCCCACACCTCTCCTAGAAAGGTAAAGAAAGAAATTCTATCAGCAGATCTTAAGCCTTCAGAGGGCTTATTTCCTCAGTTTTACAACACAGCCTCCAACCCAAAAACTCAAAGCTGAATGTCCGTAAACGTAGAGTACACGCCTAATGACAGCACGCACTCACTCACTCATCCGTGTACGTATCCAGTATGCACTGACTAATCACTCTTGAACAACCTGTACAATGCTCGATGCTCTGCTGTACTGTGCTAAGTGAGAGACATTTGCAGATTTCAACCCCAATCAGAATTCAATAGCAAATGCAATATCCACAGAATTATCAACCAGTGTAAAAACGAAGCAAATATTGTTAAATTTTCTAATGTGTTATTAACTCTTTGTTTGCAGTATCTGTGGGATACGAATATGAAACATGCCCTGACTTTATTCTCTGGGAGAAAAGGACAGTCATCTTACAAGGTTTTGAGATGGATGCTTCTAACTTAGGAGGCTGGTCATTGAATAAGCATCATATTTTGAATCCTCAAAGTGGTAAGCAGTTTTTTTTTATTTTCAAAGGATATACAATTTTGGGGTGCCTGGGTGGCTCAGTTGGTTGGTTAAGTGGCCAACCTCAGCTCAGGTCATGATCTCGCAGTTCATGGGTTCGAGCCCCGCATTAGGCTCTGTGCTGACAGCTCAGAGCCTGGAGCCTGCTTTGGATTCTGTATCTCCCTCTCTCTCTGTCCCTCCCCCACTCCTGCTCTGTCTCTCTCTCTCTCTCTCTCTCTCTCTCTCTCAAAAGTAAATAAACATTAAAAAAATTTTAAGGATATACAATTTTAAAATCATAGTCTTATTTTTAATTGTTACAAATATGGGAAAGACCTAAACGTCCAATAATAGGAGAATGGGTTAAGAGGTGTTTACAGTCATGCAATGGAACTGTTTAAAATTGTGGTGAAAGATGCATAATGAAGTTTACCTTTTGACCATTTGTAAGTGTGCAATTCAGTGACAGTAAGTACGTTCACAGTGTTGTGCAACCATCACCATTGTCCATTTCCAGAATGTTTCCATCATCCCAAAGAGAAAATATATACCCATTAAATAGCAACTCCTTATTTCTCCTCCCTGAGCCCCTATTCTACTTTTTGTCTCTATGAATTTGCCTAGTTTAGATATCTCATGCAAAGGGAAAGATGTACATGTTTTAAGGCTTTTCATACACACTGCCAGGTTTCCCTCAAGAATAATTGTCATTTCATGGTCAAGAGTGCCTATTTCTATGCACTTAAGAAGCTTTTAAAACATTTATTAATACTGTCTTCTTAATGCTCTATATGCACACACACAATGCCATGTATATGTATTACACGTACTTAACACATATTTGCTGCGGAAACCTTGGAAAAGTACAAGAAAAAAACTAAGTGTAAAATTAAGGTGGTGTAAGTCCACCACCTAGAGATGGCCATGTTAGTATATTTATTTTCAAATACAACAGTCTGGTTTCAAATTAGTGCTAGTACAGTGAGACCTCTTCATCACAAAGTTCTATGAAACTGGGTTTTAAGAATCATCTATCATTATTGCTGTATCCCAAGTAATTAACCAGCATATTTGACACCGTAACCAACTTTTAAAAACTAGAATAACAATTGCTGTGTTTTAGGTAGTCTAAGACTCCATCAATTACACCATTATTTTATGGAAAGTGCTGCCAATTAAACTATGACATGCACTGATTGCAAGATACATACTTATTTCAGAGATGTTAAAAATATGAAGCAAAATGTGCACTTTAGGATTAATGAATCATCCACGTGATAACAGTTTTCAAAGGGCTTTGGTGAACTCTGTCCCACTTTAAGTACAACAACCCTGCAGTGTGGCATTAGTCCCATTTAAAAGATCAAGAATCTGAGGTTTAGGTAGTCACGTGACTTTCCCCGTTAGCAAACGGCTAGAGCTGTGTGCTCTTTCTCTGCACCACAGTGGTGTATCCACATAAATGTCAGTGGATCCAATAAGAAGCCAGGAATTGAGTCAAGGGACAGTAGTGGGTAAAAGAGGAGAAGAGGTGGGAAGGAGACAGGAGAAGAAGTGAAAGAATCTGGGGAAAGAGGGCAGTCCTGGACTTCACTTAGTTTTAGGTCTCCTACATCCTGAACTCGGGAAAAGGCAGAGAACCAGGACACGGTCATCTTCCATCTTTGCTTCTTTGAACTACTCTTCGTGCTCTCACTTTCTCCTAGTGTGTAATTTAAACGTTAACTAAATCAGGAGAAGGGACCACAGGTGGCCCTCGAGCCCATGCGTCTCTCAGACAAACTGACCTCGCTTACTCTGGTTAGAAATGCTTCATCCAAGTTCCTTCGCCTCGTTTTGCATCCTCTTGGGAGGTCGGTCATTGGTGCGCCCATCCAGCTTTCATTTGAACACCTGCTGCTAAGGTTTCACTGTGAAATCGCATTCCTTTTCACCCAAAAAGGCAGATTTTGAGCAACCTTCAGTGGAACATGTACTTTGGGTTATGTCTTCAGAAATGGGGATGTGAGTGTCTTGAGACAGTTTACACTTTTCCATCCAGCCATCCTTGTATGCATCTTACCTGCGTGAAACAGCTGGCTAAGGTCAGCTTATCTTGTAAAGCCATGAACTGACCAAGGCTAAGAGATCCATTTTATAATCACACCTGTGATCTTACTTTGTTTGCACCATAGTTGGGTCAGCTGAGCCAACCAGCCACACAGGCTGGGAAATTTTGATTGGCAAAACTAAGCAGGTTTGCTTCAGCCGTGGAATGACACCACCTACCTTGGTCCCAGGGCGGGACACTGAAGGTAAATGAGTCATTGCTGTGTGCCATCATTATGCCTCCTCCCTCTCTTTCAAGGAATATTCTAAATTCCATTTCAAATTGTTTGTTTTTTTTTAAGAGCAAAGATTCAGGCACAGATATAAAATGTCAACTTTTTTCTGTTGTCAAAAGGAGAATCACAGTTTTAAAAGTACAAAAACAAAAGGGCAGATGCCACTTATTAAATTATGAGGTTTTTTGTTTTGATTTGAAAGAGTTTGACATTTTAAGGAGCCGTTTCTTTTCTACTCGCTATTATTGGCTTGTATGGATTGTCTCTTTCAAATGCCTGTCATTGACATTAAGCACAAAGTGGGAAATGACCTCGATCGAACCAGCCCCCGGGTGTGTGCTCCCAGTCCTGTGTCCTCTTACCATTTGCTTCACACAGGCTTAAAAATTCAGAGCAGAGGGGAGCCATTGAGAAGGTTGGCTCTGGAGGCCCCCGATTTCCCCAGATGTATTCTCTCTACCCCTGCTTCACCAGTAATCAGGTTTTTAGTAACAGGTACCAAGTTGTTTCTGAGAATCTTTTTAACACCTTTATTGAAGTACAATTGATATGCCATACGACTCACCCACCTTAAATGTACACTTCAGTGATGTTTAGTAAATTGTGGAGTTGTGCACCCGGCACCACAACAGTTTGGGAATATTGTTGTCACCCTCAAAGGATCCCTTGTGCTCACCCTAACCCTACTATATCTGCTTTCGGTCTCTTTCTGAGAATTTCATTCTGAGACAGAAACCTTATGTTAGATAGGTTTTTTTTTAAAGGAACATTTGTTCATTGTATCATCTCATCTGTAGGCACATTGTATTTCTACCCAAGAACTTGTCACACTTGCCAGGAAACAGATCTGAAGCCAGCTCTGCCACTGCCTTTCAGCCTGACCTTGGACACGAACACCTCTCGTGGGATGTTTTCGAAGTCAAAATCCCACCTACAAAGGCAGTTTTTAGAAGCAGGAATGATAAGTGTGAAGGAGCAGCTTTGAGAAGACCAATTTAGAAAGCAATGCTCTTTACCCCTCAGGTCAGACAGTCTTTTCTGACTGATTAAGGCAAGAGCGACCATCTTTCCAAATTCCCCCACTCCGCTTCTTTCTGGGAAAAGTCTAACTCTAGGCACCCTGCTTTTTTGATCTGAGACAGATGGCAGATTAGAAACAAGAATCTATCTTCCCCCAATTTCTTCTCACTGGTTAAAAAAGACACCTGTAATTAGATTGGATGCCTGCTGCCATTCAATTCTTTAGTTTTTCTTTGATTCCAAAATCATTATGCAGTGAGTACTTTCTAGAAGGCAGAGTGTTTTCAGACCATTTGTCATTTTAGTTGCAGCAATTATATTTACCTGACAATTAACCATTGGTTGTGGAGAATTGTTTCCAAATATTATGCCTGATATATATAGATGGTTTCTACTTTCACCAATATTAAAAAAAAAAACACCAGGAACTTGTGTTTTTCAATATTATTCCTTTAAAATACACCTTGTTAGTGATTACAGAGAGTACATAGTCTTATGTTTTAAAAGAAATCGGTCCTTTAAAATTAGGAGAAATAGGGGCACATGGGTGGCTCAGTCAGTTAAGCGTCTGGCTTCAGCTCAGGTCATGATCTCACAGTTTGTGAGTTCAAGCACTGCATTGGGCTCTGTGCTGACAGCTAGTTCAGAGCCTGGAGCCTGTCTTCGGATTCTGTGTCTCTCTCTCTGACCCTCCCCTGCTCACGCTGTTTCTCTCTCTCTCTCAAAAAAATAAAACATTAAAAAATTTTTAAATAAAATTATGAGAAATAAAAATGTGTACGAGTCATCTATTACAGAGGTAAGCTATCTGTTCTAGTATATCTTTATATCAAACATGTCCCCTTGTATGTCCTCCCAGTTGAGTGTTAAAAATTATTAGAAAAAAACAATCCAGGGTACTAACTGGATATTGTCATCTGTCTGAAATGGATAAAGAATTTCTTTTAACGTAGCCTCCAAAATAGACCAGTAGTTTGTCGACAAATGGTTTTACTGGAAGGGGAAGGAAATTTCCATTGATCACACTGGCGTATCTCCCAGTTTGTGTTTATATCCTCTCAGTCAGGTCCTAAGAGAAATATGTATTGTTTCCCTCGTTGTTCATAAGTCTGAAAAATGGTTTCTCCTTTGAAATCAGCATAAAGCACCACCCACTGGCTTCCAAGGGGAATTTTTATTTCAAACTTATTTATAAGCTTCAAAAGAAGTTCTGAGCAAGGTAGCAGGAGGGTATGAGCAGTATGTTTGGAAGTTTGCTTAGCTTATTACAAAACAGACTTTGGCTTCTTGGTGGAGAAAAGGAAAACTTAGGGGAGAACACACGCAGTAGGCCCCATTCAGTGGGGTTTCTTTGTTGACTGTAAACAAGACACCCAACCCTCGGCAGGAAGTTGGCCTTCATATAAATAATGCACCGTTGTCCTAGGATCATTTGACTCTGTTTTCAAAATGAGCATGTGTGGCAGAATAAACTGGAAGGGAGGCAGCAGTAATTGATCAAGATTTCCAGGAACATAAACAAAATATTTTCAAAGCAACCTTTTGCAGAAGAATTGGTGTTAAATCATTGTTGCTAGATGGTATGCCCTGGTTCTATGTAATGGAAGGTTAAACAGATTCTTGAAA
Organism: Cryptoprocta ferox; assembly: GCA_028646485.1. Classification (NCBI taxonomy): domain Eukaryota; kingdom Metazoa; phylum Chordata; class Mammalia; order Carnivora; family Eupleridae; genus Cryptoprocta; species Cryptoprocta ferox. The sequence goes on from CM053579.1 coordinate 22,896,494, forward strand.
CAACAAAAACACCCTTCAAAATGATCTATTTTTCCAGGGCAATACAAAAGGGGTTTGCCCATTTTTGTTTTGATTGCTTCAGCTTTAAACAGGAATGGTAATTTCAGTACACGGGCACTTCAGTACCTTGCATGAAAGCAAGACATCAATTGTTGAGATGTAATCAGAAAGTACATTGCCTTATGTTTTATTTCCTTTAATCATTCTTCTTCTTTGATGGAGTGCTGGGCTTTCTAATAGAAAAGGGGAGTTTTAGAATTGTAGGCTTAGAAGAATGGTTTAGAATAGCCATCTTTAGTTTTTAAATTGCCAGGAGCCTGGTAATAACATGTCATTTTGAAGGTAATTGTTAACTATACCGTTATATTGATATAAAAAAAAATAGAGATCTACCTGTGAAAATAGATGTTAATAGCAAATCTGGTATTTCCAAGCCAATAACTGGACATATTTTTGAATGATATACCTTATAATGCATTGCTGAAATACAGACATGCTAAACAGTTGGTTTCCTCATTTGTTAGAGAACATATCATGGTCTCATTGGTAGGATATTCAGGTAGTGATCATCAGGTTTCTTTTCAATGATGTTGTGTGACTGTCATTCCAGTTCTCATTCACTCCCTTCTGACTCATTTAAATTGTAATGTTGATCACACTGCAATTAAGTGTTTTTTGGGAAATGAAATTCAGTCCTATTAATATTACTTAATTAACTATTCTAAATCTTAAGAATTTTTTTACTTCCCAATAAAGTTATTAATACAATTAATAAGAAAGTAGTGATCTTCGAGATATCTCACAGTTCTGCAATGAAAGACCAATTTGTTGTGGCATAAACTCATAGCTACTCCTGCAGATCATATGTTGAAAAAAATAGCTAGAGATCACCTTGGGAGGGAGAGTCAAAATACCTAGACTTGAAATCCGATGGCTGTATGATGTATGGGATTTGTTTCCTGGAAGGCCCCTTCCAAGTACATGTTTGGTGTTTTGGTATTATGCATATGTTACCCTCTTATTTATTTTTGCCAGCAATCTTCCTATTTCCGAGTGATCAGTGGCTTCTATTGTAGGACTGTGGGACCAAAAGTTGGAAGAAAACTGAGGAAGACATTTCAGGAATTGTTTAGGGAGAGTAACAGGCAATCCAAGGAGATAGATAGCAGGGGTCATGGGAGAAAAAATAAGACTATACAGGATTACTGCATTCATTCATTTGCTGTAAGTTACTTCAGTCTGACACGTTGGCATGCCTTCTCACAACATGGATGTTTTACCTGCCCAGGCTCATTCTGGGCAGACTTGAGCACAGCAGTACTTGTTCCTTGGATTTTCTGCCCGGGCTCAGCAGGTTTGCAAAATCATTGGGATTTGGACAAGGAAACTACAAGCGACTCAAAACCTATTTTCAACATTTGCTGAGCTCTTCTAATGACTTGGCCACTGGGATTGGCACTAAAATGCAGAAAAGAGTAAGACAGAGGGTTTGCCTTCATGGAGCCCAGGGTCTAATGGGAAAGATAGAGAAGTGACGAAAACTGTATCATACAACTTAGTAGGTGTAATAATGGAGCTATGGAAAACAAACCATGGGCACAAAGAAGAAAGAGTAACTAATTCTGCCTGGACAGAGCATCAAGGGAGAATCAAGCTGAGCTTTGAAGGATAGGTAAGACTTCCCCAAGCAGACAAGAGGAGGAGGGCTTTCAGGATAGAGGGAATAGCATGTACCAGTGCAGACAGAAATAGAAGTATGTGAAAATAATTGTAAATAGTTCACTATCACTGGACCTCAAGATCCCAAATGAGAGGATGGTGAGAGGGGAGACTGAAGAAGTAGGCAAGGGTCAAGTCAGGAAGACTTTGTGTGCCTGAATAATAAGGAATGTACCCCTTATCCTGTAGAGGATATGGAACTGTTGAAAGATCCTAAGCCACATACTGAAATGATCTCAATGGCAGGAGTGGAGGTGATGGTTTGGAGATAGGTATGCATGGAGACCAGGAGACCAAGAAGTTAAGAAAAACTGAACTAAATAAAGCCTTAGTGGTAGGAATGGAGATGACAAAACTGGTTCAACATATTTTGGAGATGGACTCAATGTGGGTTTTGTAATGAATTAGGTTTATAGAATGAGGAAAATAAGAGGCCTGGTCATTGCCACACTTCCAACTTGAGTAAATACACACATGGGGATACCACTCACAAGGTGAGTAGGGAACACAGGAGGAAGAGCAGGCCTTGGTAGGGAGAGCAGAAAACAATGAGTTCCATTTTACACTTGTTGAGTTTGAGGCACCTATGAGGCATCAAAATAAAGAGATGGAGCAGGAAATTGCATGACAGGTGACAACTCTGGACAAGAGAAAGTTTGGGCATATAGAGATATGAGTTAAAGCCATGAGATTGGATGAGATTGCCCAAAGAGAATGCACAGTATTTTCCAGCATTTTCATAAGTCAGTATCTCTATTTCCTGCACTGATGATAGTGAGATATGATCCAAAAGAGTGGAAAATTCAAGTCCCTTTCTTATATCTTTGAAGTGCATTCTAGCAGTATGATTTTTTTTCTTGTCACAGAAGTAGATTACCTTCCTGATGGTGTTTTGCTAAGGTTAATATTAAAATTGACTGATAATTCCTTTTCAGGAACCAGTCAGTTGCATAGTGAGGGTAATTTGAAGTCCAACAAGTGTGTGCCAGGCATCAGGAGAAAGTCAGCCAGAGATGAAAAATTAGCCACAGATGATTCACAGAGCCCAAAATGAACAGGAGATCCTTAAAAGTTATTCATCAAGTGCTCCATTGAGGCATTTAGAATCAGCACTAAAGGGATTGTGTATATTAACCCATATTACAGGTAGACAAGCTGAGGCAAAGTGTCATGCTCCTGTTTGTTGTGCCTATGCAGTTAAACAAAACCTTGGACGGTGTGCTTCACTCTCAAGGTCTTTTCTGCTGGGCCAAAGCTCCATGGTGCTTTGAACAGCAAGAGAGAAATTAAAATGTTGCTGAGAATATTGTGAGGTAATTTTTTTATTCTCTCTTTTTTTGTTGGATCTAGGAATCATACATAAAGGGAATGGAGAAAATATGTTCATTTCCCAGCAGCCCCCAGTCATATCAACCATCATGGGGAATGGACACCAGCGGAGCGTAGCCTGCACCAACTGCAATGGCCCAGCTCACAACAACAAACTCTTTGCTCCTGTTGCCTTAGCTTCTGGCCCTGATGGGAGTGTGTATGTTGGCGACTTTAATTTCGTAAGACGAATATTTCCCTCAGGAAACTCCGTTAGTATTTTGGAATTAAGGTAAGTCTCCTCTAATCTCTGTTGGTTTAGCAGATAAGGAAAAGCAAGAATGCGATAACACAAAGAGAAAGGCATTGCCAGAAAGAGCAGAAAATGCAGTCACCCATAATGTAGCCCTGACCTAAGATGCAGGAATAGGGACAAAGGACATAGGTCAACAGGCCCACGCCTCCTACTTAAAGGACCTTTGAGCACTGCTTTGGAGAACCAGGAAGTGTTGACATCCCTGTGTGTGTGGCCTTTCCTGTGGGCACTGCCATCACCAACATGGATCTCAGTACTTCCAAGTGCTCAGGTAAGCCACTCAGCCCCTGCTGGTCACTACGAAGACTGATCAAAAATATCTATTCCATTCTAGCAGGTAGAGGTAATGCCAGATCCAAAAGGCTCAGTTTTCTCAGTTATCCAGGTTCAATTTTTTGAAGTGGTCACTTCATAAAAAAGAAAATGGCAGTCTGTGTTTGTATGCCCTGATAAGGAAGGAAGAACTAGTTTTTTACGCTTAAAAGCTCTATTCCTTTGGAGAAAAAAAGATTAAAGCATTCATTGTTAGACTTTCTCACTCTGTTCTAGGACTTTCCTTGAGAATACAAAGTATTTTGACACCCTTTGAAAGGAATTCATACCTTCTGGTATTCCATGTTCTGAAGTTACACAAAGATCACAACTAAATAGACTATGGCTTAACCAGCTTATTTCTCCCTTTCGGAGGCTACAAGATAGAAATATATGCTGTCTGGAGTCCTAGAAAAGGAAAGCATCCCCTCCCATTCCAGTGAGGATAGACCTGTTTCCTCTCTCCTGGGTAAATTGATAGAGCCTTCCCTCCAATTGGTTATGACAGCTTTATGCCTGACGCATGCCTTTGGAACTTTAGGCTGAAAGTTTCCGTCTGTTCCAGAAGATTTTGTTGCCATCTTATAAACTAGTCCATAAAACAGTTGTTGCCTCAGGCATCCCCTCATTGACCTGAAAGATAGTGACCAAAAATAGTGACCTGGGAGAATAGAGACATTAATGGAGCAACTTGTATGTGCAGAGCACCATCGAGGCCAGTCAAAACATATGAAAAGTCTTGGGTCATTTCCATTTAACACCATATTCACACAAGCATAGAAATTTGAATGCATGAGAACATTCCTTGAAATTTTCCAGATTCTCATGCTCGCTCTGGAATCTACCTCCTTTTTCTCAGTCTGTGTTAGTCCTTCACACCTAGCTGAGGACATCTTCCCGTCCCAAGCCTCCATCCATTTTTCATATTAATTCATTCCAGTTTTAAAACATTTCTTAATTATAATTGCAAGCACTGTCATAGAGAAGAAAGCTGTTAAATCCCTTGGCTGATAAAAAAAAATAGACTGTAAAGTTAAGATTTTTATAAAGGTAAAGCACATCTAGAGAGTCTAGAGAGGTACTAATTCACAGCACCCTGCTCTAATCAAATGTTTATGTACCTTAGGATGTCACACCTCATGGTGACTTATCATTTTCAGCAGTATATCTCTTTGGGCACCTACTTACTGGAAAGTCAACGAGGAAGGCCAAGATGTTCATATGCTTGGATTTAGAAATGATTTATATAACATTCAACGTTATTTTCAAAATCTCAGGGATGCTCTGTCTACATGATGCCAAACACTGACAGAGCACTGAACAATTCATTCACCATCTGAATGTTTCTAGTCATGCAGATATTAGCTGTCAGGTAGTAGGTAAAGACAGAGATTTTGTCTTATGGAGCCTCTCTATATAGCTAACCCTATAAAGCCTCTATGGCTAGTGCTATGTAGCTAACTCCTCCAAGGAAAAACCGTAAGATTAGCTATAAAAACAAATACTAATACTAATAATATTACTATTAAGAAAACCCAGCTAAGTTTGGTCCTTTCCTTTGTGATTTAAATGCAAATTTACCTAAGGTGCAGCAATTTTCACTCACCGATGAGATTCTCCTTTGCTCAAGGAGCCCTAACGGTTCACAGATTTGCATTTTAGTCCAAAGTACCTTATGACCTTCAACACAAAGTCATTTGAAGGATAAAATAGAATAACTTGGACCCTAACTGCAAAGCAATATTCTCAGTATAAAGAACAATTCGTTTCTGGCAGTGGGAAGTATTGTCCAATCCCTCTATTCATTCTTACTCCACAGTACTATTCTCTCACGTTGTCAAAGCTCTTCAAACACATAGGCATGCACACACCGTGAGCTCACACACCCAGGCTCTGTCACTTAGCCTGAGTCTCTCCAGCTAGCTCTTCCGAGCTCACATCCTTTACGGCAAATCTTCTTAACTTTTTTTTTTTTTTTTTAATTCGCAGGCCCTTTTCAGAATTTATTGAGGGCTGTGGGCCCTCTTCCCAGAAAAAGACACATTCACACAAAATTGTACATGTGATTTCAGGGGTTTCCCTGCATGTCCCCACCCGCCCGCAACCTACCCCTTTCATAGACTCACAGTTAAGTTTCACTGGCTTAGATTCAAAGAGAAAGTAGTTCTCCCTTGCACTTGGTTCAGGGGAAAAAATAGTTTTCCCTTCTCTACTCTAACACTCCTGTGATTGGCCACCAGAGAAATAAACTGATTGAAGTTACATGATCATTTTGACCTAATTAACAGTAACTCCTTATTTTACTATAGTCGAAACCATCAAACCAGTTTATGTCAGCAAACATTATCCATCATATTTACTCAGAAACGAATATAATTCATATTAGAGTCACTTTAAAAAAAAAAAAAGTATCTGCCTTGGCGTGCATGGGTGGCTCAGTCAGTTAAGCGTCCAACTTCAGCTCAGGTCATGATCTCGCCGGTTTGAGCCCGGCGTTGGGCTCTGTGCTGACAGCTAGGGGCCTGGAGCCTGCTTCAGATTCTGGGTCTCCCTCTCTCTCTGTCCCTCCCCTGCTTGCACTCTGTCTCTCTCTCTCGCTCTCAGAAATAAACATTAGACATAAATAAACAAATGAATACATAAATAAATATAATTAAAATATAAAAAAGTATCTGTCGTGATCAGTAACCTATACTGTGTACATTGCATCTAAGACATACAATTGGTGAATTTATATATTTGCTTTATAACTTCCAGATTTAAACTTCCTGGGGAGAAATAAGTTGATATAATAAGCCTTTGCTATGTTAAGAACCATAATGTTCAATGAATTTTGTACCAGTTTTTTTTGGTTAAAATCAGTTAATTTAATTGCCACCACCACCACCACCCCCCAGTGCATATTAGTCATTTTACTTGGTTAAGTCATCTGTTTCCTTGGAAACACAGACTAATATAGTCATTTTGTTATTGGTTGCATTTAAAGCTGTGAATGGAAGAGCAATGTTGTCAATAGGTTATTATAGAAAGGGATAGAGAACATTCTAGATCTTCACCGTCCATCAAGGTTAACTTAACCACTCTGTTCTCTGCTTCTTTACCTGTAAAATTGACTTCAAGTTATTATTTGAGCATCCTCTCACATGGCTTATACAGTTTAACTTGTTTTGAGATCCATAGATGTGTAGTCCTCAGCCCAGAGTTTGATGACATTTTGCTTGCTCCTACTGGATGCCCTTCTAGGTTTCTTTCTCTTCCATCCTCTTGTTTCATAGTGGGCCACACTGAACAAGCCCAGGTGCCCCTTGACATTGCAAAGATTGGAAGACTATAGATTTTTCCTTCCTCAGCTCTGCTGATCCTAACTCTCCCTAATCGAATTTCTTTCATCTGACCTCAGAAATAATTTCATTTTCATTGCTTGCCAATCATTTATTTCCTCTAGCTGGCCCCCCATTGGCTGAATGGGGAGGGTAAGGAAGTCAGTTGTATCATTATCATTAGCAATATGTCAAGAGCAGCAATATTATTTCTTGTTCTTGAAGTATATAATACCCCTTTGCCTGTTTACTGCAAATTTCATACATACATACACATCTTAGTACTCCCTTCCAGTGGGAAATTGAGGTAAGGTAATAAAGAAGAGAAGATTATAAGATCATTATATAAGTAATTAAATCTAAGGGAGTCTCAAAAATACATTCTCTGAAGATTGTTTGAAAGATAGATTCATTTCTATGTGAGATAGTGTAGGTCTAGTTATTTCTGTGGCTTTGCTTCTCAGGTTAAAACTTCATACACGTACAAATATTTCGGTCACACAAAAGTGACATCACAGATTTGTGAGCTTAGTGTCAGAAAAGTCCATGGAAGTATAGGGTGCAACGTGGCACCCACTGCATGCATGACATTTGATCATGTCTACTTTGTTTGATCCCTTTCAGTCACAGGAACCTTAAAATATCCCTCTTAGACAGCCCATTGCATCTTTGGAGAGCTCTTTTAGGAAATGCTTTCTTATACTGGACTGAAATCTACCTTCATCAAACATGTACTCAGTAGCAGCCAATGCTAGGATCTGAGGCGGCATGGAAACCTCTTCCCTCTTTTCCCTGACATGCTTCCACGTGTGTAAAGCTTCCTCTCTTCAGTCTCAACATCCTCAAGTCCTTCAGCTATTTCTCACCAATCATGACCTCATCTCTTTTTCCTTGGATTATGGCCTCAGGGCCACTTTTCAGTTTTCTGAAACTAACAGGGATAATTATGTGAGTAAAAATAGGAGGCACCATATCAAGTGCTTTGTAAGAATTCAAATAAGAATATCCCCCTCGCTCCCCTCTCATCTTCTAATTTCACAAATCTGTTAGAAAACCTATTAGGCATGACTGGGAATAATTTATTCTTTATAAAAACCTCATGCTGTTATTGTTCAAGATGCTGATACTCTCCAGATATTTATTTTGTCCTTCCGTTAAAATGAAAGAAAGAAGAAAATAAGAGCCTGACAAATGCTTCTTGGTGCCTTGATAGTTTGGACTCAACAAGTGTCAGTGTGACATGCAAATTTCTCTTGAGATTTTACTGTTTATTTTACAGTGACTGGTTAATATTTCCTCTATTGTCCTGAACTTGACTCCTGTCACTGACTAGAGATTGAGTAGAGCTGGAATAGCTTTCCTCCTGAGGTGATGAAAATGTTCTGGGATGGGATGATGGCGATGGTGGCACAACTCTCTGAGTATACTAGAAACTGCTGAATTGTACTTTTTAGAAGGGTGAATTTTATGGTATGTGAATTATATCTCAATAAATTTTTTTTAATTAAAAAAGAAGAGATGGCCCTTTTAATCACCTCGATCCTGAGAAAATCCAAGATCAACTTAAAGACCCTACCCTCGGGAGCATTTCTTGATCTAAAAAGATATCGCAATTCTCTCTTCTCTTCTCCTCCTAACTCGTGGCAAGCTTCAAGGCAGTCGGTTGCCAGGCGGCGATGCCCACGGATGGGCCCAGGCACTTGTGAAGAGCTCACACTGGCACCACAGCATGCCGTCAGTTGCTAGCTAGACAGCAAACTGACTTTGGTGGTGGCTCAATCCTGAATCCTTAACTAAAAGTAATTCTGAGACAGAACAAGGTCACACACGGGAAATAAATTCCATCATTTTCACTTCCTCCTTCTGAGATGTTAATGAGAGACGCTGCTCTTCATAATACAGGACATCTTTCCACATTCACAGTGACATTATTGGCAGGATCAGAAGCAGCTGCAAGAAAGTCAAACCACTCTCCTCCCCACCCCTTGCCATCACCATTTCAAAACCCTTTGTCACCACACAAATGGTTCTATACCATGAGAATCTGTTGTCGATGAAGCCATGTTTTAATGAGGTCCTTCTAGTACTTTCACAGCTCAACTTCCTTCAGGAAGTGATTAGAGCCAGCCTCAAGCACACTCACCTGCTCATTTAGAGGCCATGAAAACAAGCAAGTGTCTCGAGACAAAGCAACTCAAAGAGGTCCAAATGCCCGAGGCCAGGTTTCTAATCAGAGCTCCATCCTTCCCTGTTGACCTTTTGTGTCAACCCACAGGATACCTACCCTTTTGAGGTGGGCCAGGGAAACAGAAAAGTCAGTGGATCCTGACCTGTGGCCCAACTAGTGAAATTCCCAGAAAGATTTCCTTTGAAAAGAGTTGACTCAGTGGGAGCAGATAGCTTCAGATGAAATCATTTTGTATCCTCCCTTCTTTCCTGACATTCCAAAGAATAAGAACATTTTCTAGTTTAGATAAAAAGATGTGTTACCTTCATGTTTTTTAAGATGACATAAAGGGCCAAGTCTAAAAGGATTTTAAAATTACAATGACTGTGTTTCACAGATGATTATAGCCTTTTAAGTCTGGGCAGATTTGACCCAAAGTCAGGCCTGTACACAGACTGCGTCCCCTATGCGAGAAGGCTCATCCCAGGTCCCAGAGTGCAATACCCTCGGCAGCACTGTGTGCCAAGGGGCTTACAAATAAGGGTCCCCCAAAGTGTTCTGCTTCTTCTGACCTGACAGATCTGTTTTGCCTACCCCACTTGCCCCCTTGGAGTATAGATAATTGGAAGACACAAGGCCCTAGTAGCTGATGTACATGATGTTTTACTGACACTATTTTGATGCAGCAGTTTTCATACCAGGGACATTCTGCCATGGTCTAAGAGAAAACTTTTCTACTTTTAATTTGTCAGGTCTTTTAATATTGCTAAGTAATGTGCTCGTGTACAAAAGAGATGCCCCTGTCTTATCTCTGAGATCATATAAGTGACTTTGGGCTAGATCTGGGAAGTCCATTGCACACAAGGCTTGATTTGACATTTTGGTAAAGTGGCTTTCAGAACAGAGTCTGGAGTGGTCTGGCCCTTTGCAGTGGCTGCTTCCTCAAAGACTAGCCCAGTGGTTCTTAAACCTTACTCTGCATCAGAATCACCAGCTGAGTCTGTTAAAAATGAAATGCCCAGGCCCCGTGTCCACCATGAGGTTCTGATTCAGTACTAGTGGGGAAAAGCCCAGGAAACTGCACATGTAGCAAGAACCCAAGTGGTTCTGGTGAAGATGGTCCAGAGAGAAAACCCTGCCTTAGAGCTTTGCCCACCCGCCAAGCAGGCTATTCCTTTGCTTTGACACCATCTTAAGAGGAAAAGCCAGGAGGGCTTTGCCTTGCACACCTGATGAAATGATCCCTCTGGAGTCTCTAATAGCCACAAACTGCATTAGGGATAGGTGTGTCTGCTTGGATTTGGCTTGTTGAATGATACTGACGACTCTCTATTTGTTTTTACTTGCTACTCGTGGATAACCTTGTGCACCCTAGAAACAGAGATACCAGACATAGGTAAGCAAATCACGTGGGCCGCTACCTAATGCCCCTTCTTGCCTAAGAGTCCACCTCCTAATAATGTGCTAACAGGGAGATTCTACTTTTTAAATAAGGTTAAAGGAATGATGTGAAAGTGAATTTAGAAGTTATGATTCAGGTAAGTGTCTTACAAAAGAAGAGAGCTCCGCTAAGTGGGAATTTGCTGGAGGATCAGACTCTATCGAAAAGAAAACGACAAGTGAGAACTGGCGGTTCAGTACTTCACGGGGAAGCAAAGCCTTACGTCTCATTATGTTTTCCTTGGGTGATATCACAAATGAGTCTGTAAGTTCAAACAGATTCAATGTTTTCAAGTTGCAGGTAGAAAGAGAGGTAATACAGCAATCTTCCCAGATCCAGAAATATAGTTGACAAGTGTATTAAGAGACAGTGACCATGATGACCTTCTTGAATAAGATTTTTCCTTTCACCTTTTATGTGACCTCATGATTTCTATTTCTTCCCACCAAAAAGAAATAATAGAAAAACTTTAAACCAACCATTTACCGGCAATGGCATGTAACTCTGAAATTAATCATAATGAGTATTTCTATTCAATTTGTTTATGCATTACACTTGTCAAAACTGTTCTAAATTACCTGAAATTGCAAAGGAGAGAATTTAATTTGTTCATTTCCGAATGCCAATTGTCATCAAAATGGCACTGATAGGGTTTTTAATTTGGATTTTGTTTGGGGGATGCCACTTCCCAAATGCCAGCACACAAGATACCCTTGCTACTTTGGCATAACTGATTCTTTAAGCAAATTAAGTTGGTTGTCAAATTGCTTACTAGTAAAGTGTTGCACCATATTAATTATAAGCATTAATTGCCCATTTAACAATCTATGTGATTTTAACTAGCATGGATGAAGTGATCTTTGCTAAGTTGAAGGGCATTGCTCAAATGTAAAACTAACCAGAAGGTGACAATAAGTCTAACACCGAAGTTCTAAAAGAAATCTCCACATAGCTCAAATTGCAATATGCATGTAGACACAAGGGATTAGAACAAGTTGGAATGTAGTCCAGCAGTTTTCTTTCTCAGGTATGGCATGTTTTTAGAAAGTGGAAAGAAACCAATCTAAAAAGAGCTGATGTGCACTTGGGAAATGGCATGAAATGGCAAGAAATTACATATCAATATAGGAGACCTTCCTGACTGTTGGCTGTCAAGAAAATAACATTAATCAGATTTGAATTTTGTGTGTTGGGCTATTCCATTTTCTAAAGGCCAGTGCACAAAATTTTAGAACAGCCTAGCTGAGCAAAATAGGATATGTTGCTCAGTTAGAGGAAGACAGGATTTTTTTTTTCTGGCCACCTTCAGAACTAAAGTATTCGAAGGCACTTTGTACACACTGTCACGTATGATCTAATCTAGTCTTGGTCAGAGCATAGGCTTGTTAGTGACCCTGAGCAAGCCCTCTATGGGTCTGGGTTTCCCCAGCTGAGATTTGAGGAGAATGATAATTTTAACTTCCCTCACAGGCACATTGGGGGATATTCAATAATAAATGAATGTAATGCATTCCAAAGTGCTTTTGTGCAAATAACATTTCTCTTGGAAAAATAGCCTATGGACTTTTCCTAAACAAAACATGATTAATCTGGCTCAGTTGAAACTTCCACCAACTGGCTACCAAAATATTGAAGGCTGCTTCAAGGAAGGGTTACGACCCCCTTTTTATTCTAGAAAGATCTAAGGGCACTGGAGAAATTTTATTCTGAAGGAAACATTCAACTAAATATGTAAAAACTTTTACTCAAACCCCTATTTAAGCAGTCTTTGCTACAGAGATGCCTTGTCTGATATGACTGCCAAATCAATTCTGGAGTCTGTCGGGGCCCTTTACAGTTTATTTACAGCAGCTGTCATGGTGGTTCCAGGGTGGAAGATGTCCCTGGAATCTACTGAATTCTCTTATTTGATGAAGTGAAGGTAAGTAGAAAAAAATCAAGTATTCCTAGTGGACCTGATTTTTTTCCAATTAAAACTATAAACTGGGTCTCAAATCAGTATTTGCTAGCCCTTACCGTCATTGACATACATAAATATGCTTAGCGGGCAAATATAATTACAAATACAATCAGGAACCTACCAGTCCTTAAGGGCAACTTAATTACTCTGATGGCCCTTTCCCTGCTGTTTTGCTGGGCTAAGTGGCCAAGACCTGAACACTTCCGTGTATTAGTTAGTTTCGTGTCCTAGTTCAGTTCAGCAGTAACTGAACATCAACCCTGTCAGACACTCTGTTGGCACCGAAGACAGAGTGCCACAGAATATGGCACCGATTATGGTTCCTGCCTGCAAAGAGCTTACAGTGTAGCTGGAGAAAGAGAGAGATGTGGAAAAAAAAATTGTGCTTACACCCAACACTCACATCTTGATTTCCAGTACGTTTCTTCAGTAGAAGGAACCAAGGGTCTTTAGCAAAATGATTGATTCCAGTACTGGGGAAGGGACTATAAAAGATAAGCCTGGAGCATCTTGTAGCACCCAAAGGTAAGGAAAGGCTAAAACAACACAAGAAACAAAAACTCCTCCACACTGATGGACATATGACAAAGGGTATCATGAGACAACAGGAAGAGTTTGCAATGGCTAATGCCATAACAATCTGAGCTACAAAATAAAGTGGCATTGGGTTTTCACGCACAGTATGAAACAAATATCCATGTGTCCCTACTGATATAAATTAGTGGTTGAATCCATAAATAAATAGAGGAGAAGAGATCAAGCTCTCATGAAGAAGAATTTCGAATCATTTATGTAGACACTTCACCTTCAAGGAGGTGCAGTATAACTCCCTACTCCTCAAGTGTTGCCTTCACAAAGTGACTTCACAGTACAGAAAAGTGGGAGAGAAAGAATAATTTTACACTACCTCAGCCAGGTGATCAAGGTCAACATCAAAAGTCATAAGTCATGTTGATTATTATGTACCCTTGGTTTGATTTGATGGGAATGGCACTTTACCCCTGTGGTCTTCCTCCCCAAGACCTATTACCCCTGTCTAACTAGGAGGAAAAAAAATAGACACATTCCAGTAGAGGGCAGGCATTCTACAACATACCTGACCAATACCGCTTAAAACTATAAAGGTCATCAGAAACACGGAAAGTCTGAGAAACTGTCACAGCCCAGAGGAGCCTAAGGAGACATGATGACTAAACATAATTTGGTATCCTAGATGGAATACTGGAACACACTAAAAGACATTAGGTAAAAACTAAGGAAACCTGAGTAAAGTATGGACTTCAGTTTATCTATAAAAATAATGCCAATAGAACATGATAGGTCCTGCTAGATCACACGTACCTCTTCTCTGCTCATATCTTCCCCCCTCTACTTCTGTTGCCACACTTGACACTCATTGCCGGTTTACTGATCTGACCCCCCCCCCCATTGGACCATGAATTTCATGAAGAAAGGGGCTATATCATGCACACAAGTAGGTCTCCGGAACATAGCACAGATCCTAGGCACATTAGTGCACTTAGTAAATACTTCTTAATGAATTAATGAACAACTACATAATACAGAAATGGTACTAAGGCAAAGAGTTCATAGAAGAGATGAGAGGCTTAGGGTAATGACCGTGGAGATAAAGAGAAGTGGGCAGATTGGAGAAGAGTTTAGGAGGTAGAATTTTTAACCGCAGGATGTTTTACTGGATATGGAGAATGACAGAAAAGAGGAGTAAAGAATGGCTCCTGGCTTAGCTGAGTTCTGGGCAGAGTTCTGGGCTGCGAGCAGGTCAGAGATAAGGCAAGGTTGCTTTCCTCCAAGCTCACATCGTTTATCGGGGGATACAAATACAAGAAAATTAATACGATATGTAATCCCAGAATAGAGGTAAGTGCAATGCATATAACCCAGACTGGAGATTTAGGGAAGGCTCTCTTCAGGAGATGATGTCTGAGTAAAACCTTAAAAGGCATGTGAGGATTTACTAAGTGAAGAAAGACTTGCCTACCACACAAGGAATGTTAAAAAGCTTTTAAGGTTTTTAAAGGTGGGGGCCCAACAAACGTTAGGATCAAGGAAAATATCCCCCAAACCAATGTTGCTACAGCCCTCAAAAAAATGGGATTAGGAAGAATCAAAATTAATGAATGAGCTCAGCCATGTATGCAGATTAAAATGTCACAAGAGATTCCATGGGAATATGTAATTGAAGAGTTTCAGGAATACCAAAATCCGATCAAGGTAACTTTAGTGTCACCTTTAAAAGGTATGGCTGATTGTGATTATAACTGGAAAAAAAAAGGTCATATATAATCAGTTCTGTTATGCCCTGAAATAAGACAAAATGGATTAGAAAAGTGTGGTGGTCAGCTAAAAAATGGAAGCTCAGTACATAAAAGTTTGGGAATGTATCTCTAGCACAGCCCTCCCCACGCCAGACTCCTCCATCTTTGTACACGCCTTTCAATTTACAGCAAGAGCCTGGAGGCTGGCGGGGCCCTCAGTGAGGCAGGAACCCTGGAGAAGAAGAAGTAGGATTCTGAAGGATGGGGAAGGCAGGAAGAGAAGAACTTCCGTTTGGGATTTGTTGAGTTTGAGGTGACTGTGAGCCAGCCAGGCAGTCATCTAGTAGGTAATTGCAGAACCGGGTATGAAAGATACAGATTAAAAAATTATTTCCTGGGATTTTCTCTCTTCTGCTTCTTTCTCTGACCCCCATATAGATGGTATTGAAATACCAGCTTCATTACAGGTTAGCAGTACACACTGAGTTTTTTTTATCGTCAGACCCATTACTAGAAAAACAAAGTAGCATCCATCTCCTCAGTACATGAGAAAGCTACGTTTATCTTTCTTTTCATCTCTTAAGAGAATTTTCCATTTGTGACAAAAGGCAGACCCTAGGGGATGTATACTGAACGAACTACTTTGAATAACTTTGCTTTTCTCTTCCTTAGCACAAGTCCTGCCCACAAATACTACCTGGCTATGGACCCTGTGTCTGAATCACTTTATCTATCAGACACCAACACTCGAAAAGTCTACAAGTTGAAATCTCTTGTGGAAACAAAAGACCTGTCCAAGAATTTTGAAGTGGTGGCGGGAACAGGTGATCAGTGCCTTCCCTTTGACCAGAGCCACTGTGGAGATGGCGGGAGAGCGTGGGAAGCTTCACTGAACAGCCCTCGAGGTAAAAAAAAAAAAAAAAAAAACTTTTGTTCATCTGAAGATTTCATTTGACCGCACAAAATCCTAAGAGTGTTGCCACACTCTAGTCCATCTATCTCAATATGCCTCTGACACACATGGTCTCTGAAATCCATCCCAGAATATAGGCGTGGTCAGGACTAATTTTTAGCTAATATGCATTTGTATTGTCATTCGTGTTATTAAAATGTTGAAATGCTTCTTTTCTGGTTGATAAATAATTATTTCCCAGAGCCTTCTGAGTGCCTCCCTGACACTCCACCATCTCCCCAAAGACTACTTCCTGGAAATTCCCAGCAGTCCAAAAACTAAAGGGTTAACTCCTGGCCTGCCCTGGTTGGGATCAGGTCTGTGCTCATCTTCTTTCTACCCCTGTGAAATATGTTGACTGTCTCACAGACTCTAGACATTCCTGGCTCTTGCTTAACCCAGAATTAACAAACCTTTCTGCCATTAATTTATCTAAATCATTCTTGAAGCTATTTGTACTTTCAATGTATATCCTCCCTAGGATAACAGATTCCTTTTTTTTTTTTTTGCCTTCTGTGGGAGCTTGGCCTTACTTTTGTTTGTCCTAAATTTACTTCTCAATCTTCAAAAGCCAATCCTCAATTCTGTTGCCTGGGACTTGTGAATAAATCTGTGTTCTCTCAATCAGCTTCATGATTTTATAGACTTGGATCATATTTCCATCTTAGGCCACTAAGCTGAAGGATAGTCACCTTTAAATCTGTTACCCTATATCATCCACCTGATCTCCTTAATTATTTAATCATTATTCTCTGTTCCTTCTCCACAGTGGTGTGTGCGTGTGTGTGTGCGCGCACGGCATGTGCATGTGCACACACACGTGTGTGCTTTTATTTTAGTAGGTTTTCTGAAGTATTCATTTTGGTGGGTTTTAAGAAGCCAGTGTGGTCTTTTAAAACTATGACACAGATAAAACACATTGGTTGCAGAAAAATTGGAAAAAAGAGAGTGCAAAAAATATATTTTTAATTTAAGTCATCCATAATCCTACCAACATATAGAAAGCAACTGTTAACATTTTGGCATATATCCTTCTGGACTTTTTTCTATGCATATCATGCATTTTATTTTCTAGTAATGTATTCATCGTATAGAATGCTGTTCTATAATCTTCTTTTCACACTTAATATATTATGAACATCTTTCCATGCCAAAAAAATATAGTGAGGTCAATGTGTTTCATTTGTTAGATGGTCACTTATTATTTCAGATTTTAAGAGGTTACTCTTTAGCCATTTGACATTTGCCATATGGGGATTAAATTCCAACTATAATCAGAGTTTAAAGCCTTCCCTTTTTTCAAGGCCATATTCAAGTCCTATGTCTTTCATAAAGCCCCTCTGGCTAACCCTAGCCCATTAAATCTGAATTTCTCTAACAGTGTCTACACCACCCATTTACCACTTGATCATATTTTGCCTTCTTTTACTTTCCAATTCGTTCTTGAATAGGAAGTTTTTTATTACCAAGGTAAAGTACTTGAGCTGAGAAACTACATCTAGTATTTCTTTTGCATCTTCCTCACTTCCCCAGCAATGTCTTCTACAGTGTGGAATCCACATACATGCTCATCGTGTAATTGATCAGTTAGGTAACTTTTATCTATACCAAGTATTCTTAAAAGGAATTTCAATTGTGCCTTAAAAATATGGCCTTTTTTCTCAAAGGGAATATACCCCCCCCCAAATACCATGGTAAAGTGTTTCTAAAATGTATCTTTCTTCTCTTGTGCCAGCTCTCATTCCTTACACATAGTAGGTCCACAATAAATACTTGATGAGTGAATGCATAACTCAGGTGCAACATATAATCAGCTCATCTTTCAAGGAAATATATCAGTCTGGGTCCCACCTTTTACACAGATTTAAAACTCATGCAGGTAGTATAAGGATTTCTGCATAAGAAACAGGGAGGAATCAAGCTTGTATTGTGCCTGAAGTTGACATCCTCCTGTGTTGCCGCTCGAATGAAAACCACTCATCTCACCTACCACATTCAACCTGCCACATAAAGGATGAATATCTCAGCTTTTTCAAATAGAACAAATAATTGGATCACTGCAGGCTTTTTTTCTTTGCTTGGAAAGCAGCAATAATAGAGTCCTGATGAACAGGATTTACATGAACTCTTAAAGCATCAGTAGTGAGAGTGCCAAAATTTATATATCTATTAAAGATAATATTAAACTAAGTTTTTCTTCTTGTCGTAGCTAGTAGTACATTTTCCTTTGGCTTGATTTACTCATCTTTCTATCCAAGAGTGGCCTTTCTAATAATCCAGTACACTCTATTCATCCCAAAGCGGGCAGTGGCCCTAAGAACATCTGGCCCAGGCTTCAGAGAGCTAAATGTCTAATCCATCCAAGACAGCTTTCACCTAACATGCTGAAGCTGATGTTGGCAACATCTGCTCTGATCCAGGGAGTGAACGAGGATATTGAAAGGAGGCGACTGTGTGGCTCACACTAAGTATCCACCATGTCTTCTTCAACAGTATTGTGTTAGCAGTATATGAAGACCCTGTTAGAGATCTTCAAAATCACTCAGATGGCAGAACCGGTGTCCAGACATCAGTTGCTCTTGACATTGCTGGTCCGAACACTTAGATGCCTAGCCAAGGCGCCCATCTCCTTGCTGAATACAGACAGCACTCACCCTTGGCAGTGCCTCAGAAGTGAGATTCTCATTATATGGAATGCTGCAGGGCAATTTCATAGACTTCTGTAGAAGAAGGAAAAATCATGCAAGAAGTCATTAAAGCACAGTGTGCAAATTGAGGGGAGAGTATTGCTAATTGCTAATGATGTCCTTGAGGTTCTTCTGCAGGTTCTTTATCTCTCAAGAAAGACCAATTTGTTTGTTTTTTGCTTTACAACTACCATGCACCCCAGCTCCTTCTTCCTTCCCCCATAGAAGACAGCAAATGTTTAATGGATTTCTTTAAGGAGAAGTTTGATTTTTCTCTCCACCTAGAAGCTAATAAAGAAAAGCTGTAGATCAGTAGAAAATGGAAATGTACATCTAGGGAGTACAATTTCTAGGTTAGGAAAGAGAGCAACATATTGCAATTATAGGCAGACTCTCCAACATGTCCTTAATTATGCAAGGTAAGTCAAATAAATGTTAATCTGCAAGACAACTCATTTATTTTCTGAATCTATTCTAAAAATAGGATGAAATGAAATTTGCTTTTGAGATCATTCGTCCTAACGTCGGAATAAATTATCAGATGGGATTAAAATCCAGTCAGCAAAAGGTAAAAGGTCACAAACCATGGGAATTTTTTTTTCCCAAGAAATGGCAGCAAATTGTGACGAATGCCAGGTTAGGGAACCTACACTTTCTTGTTCGATCCATGTACTGCCAGTGTTTCTCCGGATGACCCTGTGTAAGTCACTGGACCTCGCTGTGGTTTCATTTCCCTGAACACTAAAATAGATATAATGGTGTCATTGACTAGTTCTGTTACACTGGACTAGTCATTTAAACCCTGGGTACTGAGATGCTTCAACTGTAAACTTGAGGCTGTAGGATGATCTCCCTCCCAGCTCTAATGTATTGAGATAACCATAGGTGTTAACTTGGATTGTGCCGTGTCTCTTACAATCGCTAGTCTTCACAATGATGTACAGGGTAAATTGCATTACCCCAGTTTTATAGATAAGGAAACTGAGACTCGGATAGGTTAAGAAATTTACCCAGGTTCCCACAGTCTACAGATAATGCTGGAATTCAAAACCATGAAGGAAAAAAAGAGGCCTGTGATGCCTCCACTATACCTCACTTGCCTGTCTTTCAGCTAAAATTCATGATCTCTTTTGGCTTCCCTGGGAGGGTAGGAAATATTGGAAGATGCTTCTTAGTCTAACAACACATAGTCAAAAGTAATAAAATATTTTTATTTGCAAAATAAATGACTTTTAGTCTAGTTTCCTTTTCCTATTAAAACTATTTTTCTGATTTTTTTTCTGACCTAGTGGTGTACTCATAGTGCACTACACAGCATTTACATACCCTATAAAAGTAATTATTCAAGTAAATCTTCAGGAAACCTTGTTACATCTCTTTGGAAGATTCTGTAGTTAAGAACTCCACCAACTTGTTCTTAAGGGATGGAGGCAGGAAACCTTAACTTTATTAAATTTCTTGATTACAACTGGTAACTACAAATTTTATTTAAAGGAAAAATGAAAGTCTCCCTGAATAGAATTTCATATAAGATAGCCCCTGGGTACTTCTCCTGGGAATAAGTCTTTATCTGATCCAGTTTTACACACTTTGAGTTGAATCCCAATAAAGAGAAACATTTGCCATTTTACTCATCAATACTTCAATGTAATGGGGCAAGGGAAAAAGTTTAGCAAAGAGGCTGAGGGTGTGCTAATCCCTGGCATTGTGTATGAGTTTGAATTGACTTTGAAAGATGCTTTTTAAAACATGCATGGATGATGTAGTTGAAACTTAGGTTCCATTTATTATTTTTACTGCAACTTTCTTTAATTCTACAGAGAACTCAAACTAATGAGTCATGTAATAGATGACCACGTACTTAAGCAGAATGTGAAATGGTACTAGGTGGGAATATAAAATAAAATTTGTGACAAGCTGAATACAATTATTTTTTTAAGTAGATACAGAGGGTGAAGGAGTGACTGGACAAGATGAAATTAATCAGTGACTTAATTTGGTTCTCTTGGACCTCACCATGGATTCTATCTCTGTTTCCGTGTGCATGTTTAACCAAACTGACCTCAGAACTCAGTGGGGCTTAGGCAATATCCAGATGAGTGTGAACAGCTCCTGAACCATTCCCTAGGAGGGAAATGATCCTTAAATGTTGATAGCTTCCAGAAGTGCTTTTAGGGTATTCATGATGATAATCATACAGGAGTCACTTTAACTTTATTAACAATTAAGAAATCTCAGTATTAGAAAGTCTAGATAAAAATTACCTGGTTTTGTCCCTAAACAGATATATCTCAGGTACATCCTGAAGCTCTACTGCTTCCCCCAGCATCTACATGATATTCTAAATTGGGGGTTAATGGAAAGATGCTAAAACTCTAAGTGGTGACATCTTGCTGATGTCTATGAGGGAGTGTCTATGAGGGAGAGAATATAGTGCACAAACACATTTGAGAATGTTCCTTTGGTTCTCCTATGCAATGGAGAGCAGTAAGGTTTTTCCTTAATTCCTTTAGTACCTGATCCATCACTATGGCCTAACCATTTGGATTGACACTAAGGCCCGCCCTCACCAAAATTCCAGGCAGGCAAGCCACAACATGAGGAAAATGAATGGTATATGTAGGAAACTACAAATAAATCAGTATTGTTGAAGTAAAAATATCCACAGGTAATAGGAAAAGCAGGAGCAGGAATAGGAAGTTTTGACTTTATCCTGTAGGCAAAGGATTTGAAGTGAGAGAGTGACATAATCATCCAATGCATGCATCGTTGATAAATTGTTTTGGTGACAGGGTTGTACATGCACTAGAGTAAGGCTGGGGCAAAGAAATCATAGAGCGTACTGACATTTATAGGACAAATGATGGAAGGGAATCTAATGAAGGAGACAGAAGAAAAAGACGTGAATAGAGAGCTTGGTATCCAGGAAGACAAAGGAATCCTTTGTTTTAAGAAGGTGTGGAAAACGGTATGAAATGTTACACATTTGTAGCCACTGGATTAGGCAATGAGGAGTTCATTGGTGACCCTGCTATTAGTGGTTTGAGTAGCCGTAGGGATGGAAGCCAAATCACAGTAACTTAATGAGCCAACAATAGGAGAGAAAGGAAATACCTCTAGTGAAGATCACTCTTCCGAGAAATACAGATGTAAGAGGTACAGTGATAAGTAGTGAGAAGACAGGGCACTCAGGGGAGGCTTTATCTATAGGAGATAGGGCGATGGTTATAGGTAAATGGAAAGATACAGAAGATAGAAAACAAATGATGAAACCAGGTCTGGAGAAGCTGGGAGGGAGTAGGCCTTGAAAGGGAGGGGAGATTGGAGAGACCATTCTAAAATAATGGTAGGTGTGGTGATAAAGATAAGTATGTAGGTAGAAGGAGCTAGAAAGTTGAAGGTACTCCATTCTGATAGCCTCAGTGTTCTCTGAGAATTGGATCTATTCTACTAAAAATGAGGCAGTAAGGTAAGGCCTTAAGGTACATGAGAAAGATTTGGAAGAGCCAATTAGTTAAGAAGGCTTTCTGGGTAAGATCTGCATTTTCCCACCCATGGCCAAATTCCCAGGTCAGCTTCAAGGCATTTTCCATGAGGACTTTCTTACCACATCCTTATCTTATAATCAGAGGTGCCTAAAGAAAAATGTGTTTGACAAAGCCTTAAAATTCAGGCAAAATATTTGTTCCTTATTGCTCAGTGATCTTATGCTATGTCCACTTCTGGAGATTTCTTTCCTAAACTATGTCTTTGATCTCTGAGTTTATGATAGCTATACCAGAGGACTTAGTGTATATATGCAACCAGAATGAGAGCTTAATGTGCTCCTGGTAGTTGTTCTAATGCATCTGCTTATGATGGTCAAAAGATTTGACCTTATATTATGTCAGCAGCTGGAACTTGAGAACTTTTCTACCTATTCTGTCAGAATCTTAAAGCCATCAACTGTTGGTATGGAAAAGTCAGACAAAAGGAAGGCACATATGCTTAGCCTTGGCTAATTGGTCCAGGAAACATCAATGGTTAATACAGAGAAACCTGTATTAAGTTCATTTAAGTTTTATAAAGCTACAAATGCATTATTAAATGACTTTTTCTTCTGAATTTATTTTAATTTTCATGCATGCATAATATTCTAGCAAACACAGAGATAATATTTTAGAGGCCAAATACTATAAGAAATAAATGCCCAGGTTCTGGAGTCCAACAGAACTGGATGCGTATTCCAGATTCACCACTCATTAAGTGTGTGACCTTGAATAAGTCACCTAAATTCCCTTGAGCTGTGGCTTCCTCATCTGTGAAGTTAGAATACTAGTTAATAGTGCCTACACAACAGTGTTTGGTAATACATGCGAAGTGCATCGTAAAGTGCACTGCCCAGCATGTAGTGTGTACACCTTAAATGTCACCTGCCATTTACGATCAGCCTTGCTGTTTTGTTGCTAATAATAATACCTCTTATAATAGTCACCCAAACATGGAATAAGTTACTTTGGAAGGAGGCAAGTGCCATGTCCTTGTAGGTCAGCCTGAGACTTGATCATTTCTAAGAAGCAAGAGTCAAGGTAGGGTGGGATTCAGATATTGTATGTGATTTGACTAGTTAATCCGTCACAACCTTGAGGTACAGTAATTCTAGTGCTGCTTCCTGTACGTGTTGTATTTTGAGAAGCCCACAAAGGCTCACCTAACCAACGTAATTCCTGTAGGAGCCTACCGTTTCACAATTAAATTCACTCCATAAGGGTTTTCTTCAGATACGAACTTCCGTGTTTAGTGCAGGGTATTGCCTGGGAGAGCAAAACCTTAATTCCTCATTAAAACACTTTATGGAGGCCTCAAGGGCATAGAGCACAGAATGGATGTGTTTGAATACATGAGATCACTTAAGGGGGACAAGCCAAGGTGGGAGCTGGTCTAGGCGGCGTGGGGAACTGTGATGCTAAGTGTCCAGCAGAATGGTGGCAAAGCAGGGAGAGATGGGGAAATAACACTGATAGACTTCTCCTCTTCAGTGGTGTCTAAAATGAAACATAGAACGCTACGTATCAAGACAAACAGCACGGAATTATGATTCTTCCTCTTTTTATTTAGATCACTGGCCCAGATAACTTTGCTTCCTTGTCACACCTCCTTGGCGCCACATCTTTCTTCTCTGTCCACTTAAGAATCACCTCAGCTGATAAAAAAGAAGAACCCCCTCCCCACCAAACAAAGATGACAGAGATCACACACTAACAGACTGCAAATCACTTAAATCATATTTTGAGTGGTGTATTATGGTAACCTATAAATAACTAATTGCATAAAATTGCTTTAGTAGTTTCTAGATGGCAGCTTTAATTAAAAGCACCAGAGACATTTAGAAGTTTAGAAATGGATGGCATGTAATTTGCCCTTTTACCAACCATAAAATGGTAATTAAGGAATTTGATTCACTTCTTCCTATTAAAAGTTTTATGAGAATAGCAAGTTCCTTCTAAATACAGTTTCTCTTCAGCAGAAGGTAGTACGTTTGCTTTATCAGTCTTCTCCAGCAGGGTAAGATGTTTTAATGTACAAATTCTTCAGAAGTTAATTAGGAAATTTCTTTCAGTGCAAAATGTTTGTTTTTAATATTCTAAAACATGAAACTGTGTTAGAGCTAAACCTTTGATCATGGCCCCATATTGCTCTACCATCAGTAAAAGATGGCCCAATAATTTCAAGTTTACCAAATGCAGGGAGCTGACTATCAAATCAAAGAAAAGAGGAAGTCCTTTCCTGCTGAGCCTAGCATGCTTTGCTGATTCTCGAAGGAATCTGAAATCTACAATGCATTGACTTCCCAGGGAATCCAGAAAATTCACTCCACAACAGAAGAGTCCTCAGAAGACGTTTTTAGTTTCATTGATCCTCCAGCAATACTGGATGCAGGTACAGAGTGTGAAACTCCCAACAACATGCAACAAACCCAGATGTCTTTGGAAATCCACGATTTTAACATCATCTAGAGCTAAAACACAGCTGGAAATGGAGCCAGGAAGCCCATTTTTCTTTTATAATTGATGAGTTGATTGCATTTTTTGGCCACTTCAGCCCAAATATATTTATAGATGGCACCACACAGGGCATTTAGACCAGTGGTTTGAAGGCCCTAATGACTTAAGTTATATGCACATAAGAAAGACAGCTGCTAAGGTTTGTTTTGTTCTTTTTTTAAGTCAACCAGATTCTCTAAAGTTATCTAAGCCAGATGAACCTAAGCAGCACACTGAGAAAGTGGGACACGTTCGAAATGTCTCCTCTGTCTTCCCTCATTCAGTGACTCCCCTGGCTAACTCTGAGCCCTTGCTTCAACCCTCAACCTGTCTCCCCTGCATAGAAATGCACCCTATTCACTTCCCACCCTCTAATCAGAACTGGGCAGCCCACAGTGGTATACGAAAGGGGGATGGGACAGTAGGAGGAGTATTTATTTCATCCGTGACCTTGTTTAAAATTTCCTATGGACGGTGACAGTAAACACAGACCTGCTATTCATCAGTTTCATTATCGTTTTTACCATTTCTACTGAACAGTCACTCCCCTTACTGTCTTCACCTGGGATAGACCACTCCCACAGTCCCCAAACCTTGGCACACCCTTGCAGGTATAAAGAAAATACTCACAAAGTGGTATTCAGTGGAAAGTTCAGAATGCAAACTATGAACTGTGTGCTGCTACTTCTGTAAGGGTACAGGGATACTGTGTACATACAGAGAAAAAGTGCAAACGGAAGTTTATCTAAATGTTTGCAATGATAATTGCTGCATAAGGAATGTTGAGTGATTTTATTTTCTTTTCCTTAGTCTTCTGAGCATGTATTAATTTTATAATTCAACAAAAGACAAAACATGTTATTTTAAAGTACATGCACACGCATGCATGTGCGCGCACTCACACACACGGGCGCACGCACACACTGTCCTGTCCTATGGCCAATCTCTGAGGATCCAGGTTTCTTTGCTTTCATAGATGACAGCTCTCCAGCAGGGGTGTCATAGTATTGATGGCTGACAGTGGGGTACTCTGATCTGAGCACAATACTAGAGACTTGCGGAAGGGTTAATACTGTTAAGTCAAGGAAGAAACCTAAATGAAATCTTCTAAGGCATGCTGGCAGGCCAGTAGTAAAAGATATTTTAATTACATTTATTATTTTTTAAGAAAAAGAAGTATAGGGGTACCTGTAGGCTCAATCAGTTAAACATCCAATTCTTGATTTTGTCTCAGGTTATGATCTCATGGTATATGGGTTCGAGCCCGCATCGGGCTCTGCACTGACAGGGAGGGGCCAGCTTGGGAGTCTCTCTCTCCCTCTCTCTGCCCCTCCCCTGCTCATGCTCTCTCTCTCTCTCTCTCTCTCTCTCTCTCAAAAATAAACATTAAGAAAAATAAAAAGATGTACAAAGAATACAAATTAAAATGGCCTGTAATCTTACCATCTAGCTAAGTTCCATTGATATTGAAACATAAAAATATAAAAGTAATATATGTCTATGGTTTGAAAGTTTGAACTGTATACAAAGCTACAAAAAGCAAATGCCAGGCTTCTTCACCACAAATGCACACAACTCAGTTCCTCCTTTTAAAGGTAACCAGTGTTAACAGTTTGTGATTCCTTTGAGACCTTTATATTTTTTCCCTTACGTGAAAGGAATTGTACCATACAGATGATTCTTCACCCTGCTTCTTTCATTTAATATGTAGATATGTATCTACCTCTTTATTTTTAAGAGCTATATAATATTACAACATATGGGTATACCATAATTGATTAAGCCATTTGCTTCTTGATGGATATGTTGTTGCCTTTTTAAAAAAAATCTTTTACCACTAAAGTGCTGTGCTGAACAACCTGGTTCATATATATGGAAGCACTTTTGTAAATATATACATAGGGTTAATTTTTAGCAGTAGTCGAGATTACCAAATTGTCCTTCTAAAAGACTGAACACATTTACATCAACAGTGTATAAATGTGGCCATTTTGCCATACCCTTAACTGCTCTGAGTATTACTAAACCTTTTTTTTTTTTCAATTTAGTTTATTTTTTGAGAGAGCCTAAGAGAGGAAGGGACAGAGAGAGAAGGGGACAGAGGATACAAAGCGGGCTTTGCACTGATAGGCTGACAGCCCCTGAGCCTGACATGGGGCTCAAACTCACAAACCATGAGATCATGACCTGAGCCGAAATCAAGAGTCAGATGCTCAACCAACTGAGCCACCTAGGCGCCTCTCATTAAACCTTTTAATGTATGTCCATTTGATCAGTAGGAAATGGTATCATGTACCCTGTATGTAGCTTTAATTTGTATTTCTTTGATTCCAAATGAAGTTGAATGCCATTTCATATCTGTTGTGACCATTTGTATTTCTTTTTCAGTGAATTCACTCTGCCAGTTTTTCTACCGAGCTGTTCATCTTTATGTCTTGTCAATTAGAAAAGCATGCTTTGTCCCTCATATGTGTAGCAAATATTTTCCAAGTTTGTAATTTCTTCTTTTTTAACCATACAGAAGTTTTATAACTCTGTATGGTCAGATTTAGCAATATATTTCCTTCGGGTCTCTGGGGTTTGTGCCTTCCCAGAAAAGCCTCCCTGTACTAAAGGTATTTTTAAGGCAGATGGACAGGCCTTTCAATAATCCTTGAATCATACTATGTGTCTTTCTCCTTTGGGCCCCATGAAACGGAAAACTCAGGAAGTGTTTAGTTTAAAACGAGAGACTTTGGAGTCAGGCAGAAAAAACTGATTTCAAATCTATTCCTAACATGTTTGAGCTACTGTTCTCTCATCAGTAAAGTGGAGACGGTGCACTTACCTTCCTTCTAGGGTTACAGAGGATGAAATGACACGCTCTGGGTTAAGCCAGTTCACAGCACAGATTAAGTACTTAATAAAGTATGAAGATGAAAATGAGGATAAGTAAATAAGTTTTAAAACTAACAACTGTTATTAACTGGAATTGTTTCAAGGCTAGTAATAATCATTTTGCTTTCAAAATTGTTTGACTATATTCAGATTCTTTTCTGTTAAACTACATTGATTGAATATTCACAGCCCGAAATTAATTGTGTTTGCTTGCAAAATACATTGTCCAGCTAAAGGGGAAAAAATTGTAATCATGTATTTAAAATACCTTGAGAGAGGTACTAGTGGAAGCTGGACGGAAGGAAAAGTGTGTACGTGCCTATGGAGACACGTGCTAGGATGTTGTTACAGTAAAAAACAAAAATGGAAACAATCCATCAATAGAGGCGTAGTCACATGATAGAATATTGCATAACAGCAAAAATAAATTAACTGGATCTATATGTAAAACATTAATGGCCACAAAGCATAAGGTTGCATGAATAAAAGAGAAAATTGCCCAAGAAATAGAGGGTGTGATAACATTAGCATATTATAGTGGTAAAATATATAAGACATAAATTTTATGATTTTAGCCATTTTAAGTGAACAATTCTGAAGCATTAAGTATATTCACATGGTGGCGCAGGCATCACCAGCTTCCATCTCCTACAGAAATGTTTGAATCACAGAAACAACACTGTAGTATTTGTAGACACATACGTGTATGGAAAGTGTGAAAACATGTATGGGAATGATACACGCTAACTGCCGGGTAGTGGTTACCTCTAGGGAGAGAAGGGAAAAGGGGATAGGGATAAGGACATGGGATTTTGGCTGTAGCCATAACATTTCTTTTTTTTTTTTTTTCTTTAAAGAGATCTGTGAAGCGAATGTCAACATCTGTGAAATTTGGGTGGTCGATGCAAGGCAGCATGTAATATTATTTTCTGAGCTGTCTACCATTTGAAATATTTCATAATTTAAAAAAAATCCTAAGTCAGAAGTACGGTTTAGAAAGCAACTTGCAAATTTAGACCTGACAATTCCAGTTTTAAAAGTGTCATGTTCATTTTAAATAAGGCTTTCACTCATACAGAGGTGATATTCAAAATATTTAACAATCTGCGATGCCCAAGTACCCATGTATCAGAACACACAGCAGCTTTAGCCCTGGAGTAGGGTCTTTAAGGCCTTGTCCTACTGTGGCCAGCTTTCAGCCATTATTTCCTGTTCTGATTGGATTCGAGACTGTAGGGACATACAAACACCTCTAGTGTGGGTCCATATGTGGAGTTCCCTATATTTAGGGACCATGAACTTCCTCAATATTAAAGAGCCTCAATAGAATGAGTCAGCTTTATTGTTGCCCAAAGAAAGTCACTGTTTCTTGGGAGTGAGTCCTGGCCCATTTAAAGTTTCTCCCTGAGGAATCAAAGGCTTAATAACTCAAATGTAAGGTTATCTTCAAGCCCCAAATATCAAAGCCTGGCCAGGAAGCCCCAATGTTATTTGCTCTATTTTTCTTCCAGTTTCATTTACTAGCTATTCCATTTGGTTTTTCAAAAAGCTTGTTAGACTGTGTAATAGGTTTTTGGGAAAAGGAAGGTGGGTATGTGCCCGATTTTACCAGTATTTACTCAGGAAAGGAAGCTGATTACAGCGGTAGTTTCCCTTAGAGCTCAGGAATCATTCCTCCTTTTGGAAGGCATCTCTAACCCAAGGAAATTGAAGCCATAGTAATAGACTGATAGATCCACTTTGCCCCTCCCCAAGCCAAAACCCATCACAGAAGGGCCTCTGCCAAGACTACCTACTTTGGTTTCTATAATCTTTTCTCTGTGTTCCCTTGAACAAAGTAAAATCAGAACTGTAGGCAGACTGCTGCTACCCTAACCCTTCTCTAGGACTTGTCTCTCAAAAGGCACCTTCCCACCTTTCCCAGAGTAGTAAACCTGGGGGCATTTCCGGGGAGAGTGGCCTGAAGAAGGGCTACTTTTAAATCTCCTGATTTTAGCCTGTTAGGCTTGAAATTTTTGAGAAACCATAAATCAACACTTAGCACCTTCAAAGCCTTTGTTGTGTTGTTTTGTTTTATTATGTTAGTTAATTAGTTTTAACTAATGCTAGGCCCTATTTTATTTTCCAAGTATAGCTGGTCTAATTTTAACAGCATGACTTTATTCAAATTATCTACTTGAACATTAAAAAAATATTGTCAATTAACAAAAAACAAAACCACTGCCTTCTGAATTGGCCCTAAACTGATATCTTCCTAATTCCTGGAAATGCTTGAGATTTTTGAATTAAGGAACCATTGCAATGTTGCAAAAATTGTATCTGGTTATGTGTGTGTGTGTGTGTGTGTGTGTGTGTGTGTGTCTTTCAGTTTATTTATTTTGTAAGAGAGAGAAAGAGAGTGCGCACATGTATGGGCATGAGTGGAGGAGGGTCAGAGAGGAGAGAGAACCCCAAGCAGGCTCCGTGCTGTCAGCGCAAAGCCCAACATGGGGCTCGATCTCACAAACCGTGAGATGGTGACCTGAACCAAGATCAAGAGTCAGACACTTAGCCAGCTGAGCCACCCAGGCACCCCTGGCTATATTTTTAAATGCCTCCATTTCCTTGTGTTTTACCTCCTTTCTTAGACTCACTGGCTGTTACTAATTTGTTTTTTTTTTCTAGTTTCTCAAATTGTTCTCTTTCTACTATAGCTCTTAGTCATTTATTCTATGAACATATAAAGCACTCCTGGGTGGCAGGAGCACACAGCTTAAATGTTGTCACCGAACACTGCAGTGATCTCTTGTGACAACAAAGAACTCCTGGTTATTAAACAGGTATCCAGAAATGCCATCATCTTAAGTAATACTTCAATATATTTAACTGGTGTCAGTAAGACATTAGTGTCATAAGACACTATACTACTTATAGGACTCCCACTGGTTTCAGCTACTCTGTCAGACCCACATCATGCTCCCAGTAGACCTCGCTAGCAAAAGAACCATGTTCACTGAGCTCCACCATTTTGTTAAGCTTTTCAACCAGCAAATAATCTGGTCTGCCTTGGAAAATTTGAAAATTATAAGTGGACTAAAAAGATATATAGTCCCTGCCCATGAGTGGAATGTGATCTGGTTGAGGAGAAGAGGGAGGAATCCTTAGAGAAGACTGTAACCTAGCATTAGGTTGTATGATATAAATTGTAAGCACTCCAAGGGAGTGGAGAGCTGAATGACATTTGGAGGAAAAAGGAGAGAAAAATGAGCACGAGGGGAAAGATGTGGAGGAAAGGAATCTAAGAAAGAGCCAGACACATGGGGAAAGAAAAACTGGAAACTAGATTCTGACCTCTATTCCTGATAGGTAAGGTTAAGTGAACTCAAAAAAGAATAAGATCAAAGAATAAGGCAAAGAAGAGAAAGTAGGGCAGTGGAGAACAAAAAGGCAACGCTAAATGGGAAATGAGTAACTCAGCCCTTCCTATGAAGGATAGGATGGTCCTGAAGTGGATTTGTTAAAAATGGTCCAAACTGATATCTAAAGTGCATTCTGGAGTCCAGTCAAAACACTGTGTGCTCTTGGTTATAGGCCAGAGGTTAGATTTGCAACCTGACAGCACTGTATCTGTTGTGATCCTTATTCCTACCCACTTGAATTGGTAAAATACATGTCTTCTAATAGGCTCAGAAGATTTCTACCATCACAAAAGAACAATGAAGTTGTTTGATTTAACTGACAAGGAAATCCCTCCATCAAGATATTTTCAAGACTTTGGAGTCAGTTGGAATATTGTAATTATTGAGGCTAGACTTGCACTGTGTCTTGAAAGATGAGCAGGATTGGGATACTAGGAGAAAGAAAGGGCCCTCTAGGCCCAGGGAACCTAGTGCGGACAAAGAGGTCTTGATGGCAAAAGAAAAGGTACATTTTAGAGCCCAGCGCATAGACCAGCTGGGCCAGAGAAGTAACGCAGGACCCCGTGCAGACTGATCATCAGCATCAGCGTGCCAGAGATGCTGCCAGAATTACACATCAGGCTCCTGACCTCTAAGTCAAGCTGTGCTGAAGCAGGTAATCATGGAGCAGATAAACCCCAGCATGGTGCTGGAAAGCTAACAGTTAATCAGAAATGTAAATATGAGCATCACTTGTATTAATCTTTCAGAAAGATTTCCCAGACAGAATAGATGTTATTTTATTTGATCTTTACCATAATCCACTGACATGGGCAGCTCAGCTTTTACTCTCACCTGTAGACACGAGGAAACCCTGAGCACCAGGAGATTACGGAAAGTCTCGAAAGTTAGTCTGTCTCAACCAGACGGCCCAGGCTCTACCCCCCCCCAGACTCTTATTCCTCCTCCCATACCTCCCATGACGATGTCTGGGTGATTGAATCTAGAGGAAGAAAGTGTGGGGATGGCCGTAGAAACCCTGATCTCAGGTCAAGAGAAGTCACCAGCCGCCTTTGAACAAGGCACCCCAGATTTTTTCAATGCCCTTCAAAAAAACCTTGTGCCTACAGATTGTCAAACTTGTATGTGAGAATGTGAAAGAAAAAAGTCAAGAGTTATTTGTCTCATCAGGCAACTGCTTTGACTAATTCTTTTCTTTTACTCAGGTGTTGTGTGTGTGTGTGTGTGTGTGTGTGTGTGTGTGTATAATCGTATATTGATTGAGCCCAAGTCAGTCCCCTGAATGTCTCTTAAACTTCCATTTAAGGGGTTAAAAATCATATTCATGCAGCATTTGTTACCCTGCCTTACCTCCTGCAAATGACTGTCTACCACTTCTGACTTTGTGAACTTCTTCTCTAGCGTTCGCTTCATTAGTCAAGATGTACAGATGTTGGAAGAATTTTAAACGGGGCTTCCGTGTTGTTTTTGAATGGGCACCACATGCAAACAATTATCCTACAGAAAATTTAATTCTTTTTGAGTTAGCCCACTTTTGTGAATAGTAAGCACTGTCAGGCTTAATTCCTCATATCCCGCTTGTGTTGAGTATTCAGGCCAAGGTATTCTTAGTTTGCTTTTTTATTAGAATCTCGTGGTCGTTCACATACCTTGAGAGAGACTCATTTTCCCTAGAGTGTAACAACTACAATTAGGTTTTTGCTGGTCCATGGGCAATAAGTGAACTTCCCCTCCTCAGGCTAATTGTTCACATAATGTTCTTGTGAGGCGGTTTGTGTCCTTAGGATGACAGAGGCATCTCTTCACAATGTATCTGAGTCATGTCCCAGATATAATTGCTTGATGTTTGAAGAATTTTTCAAGGGGGAGAGGGAATATAAAATATTCAGCTTGCATTTAGTAAACCTCATTTATCTTAGCCCAAATGTACTGAGGCCCCTTAAATCTCAGCCTGCAGGCATCTTTTAAAAAAGAACTCTAGCACAAAAATAAAATAAGAGATGTGCATTTCAACGTGAACTACACCCATCTATTTACCCCAATCTCTCTTAAACACACACACACACACACCTGTTGAAAACAAGGAAAAAGAATTCATACCATTAATAGTGCCTGGTATTACTGTTAAATATTGAGAGACCACCACCCCCCCCCCAATCCAGGATCTCCCTGAGCCAGTTACATAGCGTGGAGCTTCATTTATTTAATTCTCTGCTTGAAAACTTTAGCTATCTTCTAAAAGCTCAAAGGTTTTCATACCAGTAGTTCAATAGTGCGGCATTTCCCCAAAGCTCACAAAATTGTTTTCAACCACTGCCTTGTCTGTGGTGAATCTAACACAGGACACCTCAGCTACTGACAAGGGCAACATAATGCTTTATGGACTTTAATCTTCTACTATGTCTGTCCAACATGGAAAAACCTAACGTGTTGAAGCAGGGCCAATGTGGAAATGTCTGTCCATGGTTCTAGGCTTAGAAAAAGTCACTTTCAGAAAGAATTATAGCAATGACTGAGCAATTGGGACACCACTTAGCACCCCTTCATCCTTTTCAAAGTGCTTTCATTTCATTGGCTCCTGTGAGCTTCATGCCATTTTACCCGGTATAGTAGGTAGGATATGGGTTAGGCCATCAAGACACTGAGCAGTCACATGCCTTACTCAATGTCCTACAGCTAAACTGTAACAGAGGTGAACCTGAAACCCAGATTCCCTGATGTGTCCCCAGAGACACTGTTCTCTCTGCTTTTCCTTATGTGGTCCATAGTGAAGGCAAAATCTTGAGGTATTTCTGTGTCCTTTGTACTCCTGAGATGGTAAGATTGGAAGACATCACAAGATCATAACGCAAAGCTGTAGACCGAGCAAAGTGGATTTTGGGGGAGTCCGAGCTATTCATTGTACCTAGCTACATGGATCAAATTTATGTGCAGTTAATTTGATCCACTTGATCATGGTTCTTATTCTATTTGTTCTTAGTTGGTAACCCACTTTACCCCCATATTATAATCATCACTAATTGATAGGGGACTGTACTCCCCTTAAAGGTCTTTAGAGAGAAAAATTATCATTACCTCCTTTCTAAATTCACTGTTAGAGAAATTCATGTGCAGCTCTTGACCTCATGGCATGCTTTATTTGATTTTATTTGCATTTCAATATACAGTTGGTTCCCGAGTTACAATTTTTTTTTTTGACTTCACAATGGCACAGAAGCAATATGCATTCAGGAGAAACCGGACTTTGAATTTTGAATTTTGATATATTTCTAGGCTATCAATATGCAGTACAATACTCTCATGATACTAGGCAGCAGCGGCAAGCCACACCTCCCAGCCCCATGATCACGAGCAAAACACACCCACTCTAGTTTTCTCTTTCCATACAGTATT
Organism: Cryptoprocta ferox; assembly: GCA_028646485.1. Lineage (NCBI taxonomy): Eukaryota > Metazoa > Chordata > Mammalia > Carnivora > Eupleridae > Cryptoprocta > Cryptoprocta ferox. The sequence continues at coordinate 22,930,643 of CM053579.1, forward strand.
TGATAAATTATATGAGATATTCAACACTTAATGATAAAATAGGCTTTGTTTTAGATTATTGTGCCCAACTGTAGGCTAACGTAAGTATTCTGAGCACATTTAAGATAGGCTCTAGGTTAAGCTATGATGTTCAGTAGGTAGGGTGTATTAAATGATTTAGACTTAATGATATTTTCAACTTACAATGAGTATATCATGACATAACCCCATCATAAGTTGAGAAAAATCTGTAAATGTGTGATAATTAAGTCTATAATTCAGCAAGTATTTATTGAACATCTACGCCCAGGTGTACCAGATTTGTCAAGATATAAAAGTAAAGCATAATAAAATCCAGTTTTGCCCTCAATGAGTTATTGCCTGGTCAGAGCATGATTAGAGAATTCACATTTAAAAAAATAACAGGGGCACCTGGGTGGCTCAGTTGGTTGAACGTCCAACTCTTGATTTTGGCTCAAGTCATCTGAGTGTGCAGCCTGTTAAAGATTCTCTCTCTCTCTCTCTCTCTCTCT
>CM053579.1:22931254-23051387 GCA_028646485.1 Cryptoprocta ferox
CAAATGGGTCCCCCTGGGGAGGTGGGAAAATCTCTCCATGAAGTGGTGACTCAGAGAACCAGGCTCCTATCTAGTAACTACTCAATGCCTCTGTATCTGACTAGCCTACAGAGGATGAGGGTGATCCAACAGAGGTTTTGTTAGGGGCCAACCCTAGAAGTAGCATACATCACTTATGCCCACACCTAAGTACAGAGGAAATTGGGAAATGTAACCTAGCTCTATTCTCAGAAGTAAAAATAGATTCATCATAGCATTGTCTCTGCCATACTAAAGGGGGAGGGCTCTCTGAAGGAAGGATGAGGAAGAGAATGGTGGCAGAGCAAAAGCAAAGTTGAGTTCAGCTTGGACATCTACTTTTCTGGTTTGATTTGACTAAATTTGATGAAAACAGAGACCGGAATGAACTAGATTTGTCACAAATTTTGAGCTTTGATCTTGATGGGAACAAAAGAGGCTGCATTCCTAGCGAGCATTGTATCATGAGCCATCCAGGGTATTTCATTTTTTGTGATGAGAATCACAATTACATTTGATTATCTTTGGTTTTACAGTGCTTCTCCAAAGCATAATTTTTAATAGAATTTATTTTTTGAGCAGTTTTAGGTTCACAGAAAAATTGAGCAGAATCTTCATATATTGCAACTACCCTGTACATTACTCTAATGGTAGATACATGTCCATGTACATTTGTCCAGACCCATACAATGTCTAACACCAAGAGTGACGTCCAATGTAAACTGTGGACTTTGGGTGAAAATGATGTGTCAGTGTAGGTTCATCAGTTGTAACAAATGTACCACTCTGGTGGGGGATGTTGATAGTGGGGGAGGCTATGCTTCTCTGGGGGCAGGGGATATATGGTCCCCTTGCCCATATATATAGCTATATGTCTGTAGCAAGACATAACTTTAAACAGCAGTGCTACACTGGTTATTAGATTTACTCCAAGTTCATGGATCTTCTCTGCTCACAGCAGCCTCTTCACTGACAATATATTCCTCCTGATTATCCTCTAGCAAGCATCATAAATTGGCAACTTAAGGATGAATCCAGTTCAAAAATATAATTCATTTGGCCCACACTCAATTTAGTTAAGAACAAAAAAGATTGAAGTCATTTAGGTGGCACGTGCTCTCTCTTGTTAACCTCAGCTTTCCCTAAAACCTCCCCTGACATTAACTTACAAATTGGTGTCACCTGCCCAACCCTTGACACCATAGGAGTTTGTGACCCTTGTTTCTGGGGCCTCCTTTTTAAAAAAAAATTTAATGTTTATTTTTGAGAGGGGGAAGGGGCAGAGAGAGAAGGAGACACAGAATCTAAGACAGAATCCAGGCCCTGAGCTGTCAGCACAGAGCCTGACACAGGGCTCAAACTCAGGGATAGCAAGATCATGACCTGAGCCAAAGATAGACACTTAACCGATTGAGCCACCCAGGTGCCCCGGGACCTCCTTTTTATGTGGTAGGTCATAGGGCAATCGTCAAGTTACCAAAATCCCCATCACGTGGAAACTCTGAGTACTTTCTCAAAACTCACCAGCTTTGTGGGCATGAAGCCACAGAATATCTTTGAAGGATAATCCTGAAGAAGTCCAAGAGATCTATAGGAATATAAAAATTCTTAACAATCTTTTTAGAGGGCTCATTAGTCACTTTGACAATTTACTAAAGCAATGGACCATCTCCCCATGATAAAATCTCCCCATACACAAAACACTTTGCAGATTATTTCATGAAATTTCTGAAACCAGTTTGTACACCACTCCTGTGGTAAGGTGATTGATAGCACCATTTAAGCTACATGGGATGGGGATTAAGAGACTGGACATTGAGGGATGCCTGGGTGGCTCAGTCGGTTAAGAGTCTGACTTTGGCTCAGGTCAGGATCTCATGGTTCTGGGGTTCAAGCCCCATGTTGGGCTCCGTGCTGACAGCTCAGAGCCTGGATGCTGCTTTGGATTCTGTGTCTCCCTCTCTCTGCTCCTCCTCCCGCTCACATTCTATCTCTCTCTCTCTCAAAAATAAACATTAAAAAGAGAGAGAGTGGACACTGAACTCAGATGAGCTAAGTCTAGCATTTTCTAGGTAGGTAACCTGGAATTAGTCATTCAACCTCTGAACCTCTATTTCCTCATCTGAAAAATGACAGTAATACCTACTCCACAAAGCTGCTATGAGGATTAAATGAGAAAATATCTATAGAGAATCCAGCTCCATGCCTGAAATAGCCTCGTCGTCCCAGCAAATGAAAATGGTTATTGTAGTTAGTGATAGTAGTCAGCTTCCATGGGTTTCAGTGGTGCTTGCCTGGATTTCACGCTGGGCTCATCAGGAACTCAACATGGTCATTCAGGTTTGACTTACCTATCACTCTGAGAGACCACCTGTGACCTTCATTTCTCCAGCCTATTCCCCAGGGTTGCTTCCATGGCATCCTGGACATGCTCTAAACTAATGCTTTTCTCAAGGCGTTGTAATTGCCTGGTTATTTGTTCATCTTGGCCGCCAGCTTCTGAGCTCTGTTTTATAATACTTTACTACATTCCTAGTGCCTAGCACTGTACCTGACATATAATAGATACAAAATAAATCTAATGAGTTAATAAATCAGGAGAAAGAGCTTCCCTAGTAAACTTTTAGAAAAATACTGGCTGGTGGAGGTAGGAGACCTCTTCATTCACTCGGCCATGCCCTGAAGGTCAAAGCTCTGAGAGGATCAGAAGGAGCCGAAGAGAAGATATATGCTAAAAATTGGCCTTTCTTCAGCCGGCATTCTTGGTTAACTAGCCTAAACATCTATTGTTCCTTAGGATATCTCTGAAGCCCTTTAAAGTACCTTGAGTCATGAAAGAAAGGACATTCCAGTCAGTAGAATATTCATTTGAATGCTTATCATTTTTAATTTGTACTTAAATTCTTTGGAAATTGACCTTTACTGTATAGAATATACTGTAACTTTTTTTATTAAACAATATCAGATTGAATAAGTCATACCATTCACTAGTCATGGAATATTACAGTGGGCTTATTAGACTCTCTTACTGAAGAAATCCTGTTCTCATTGTTAACCACACAGTGAAATCATCTCAGCTGGTCATTAAGCTCAGCCTCCTTCCAACCCTAGTGACACACAGATATTTGTAATACTTCCAAGTTCTAGAAGCTCCATTAGGGGCCACCTAGCAAGAGAGCTTAACAGGCTTACTGTGCAGAAGCAACTTGACCCTTTCTGATTCTAGCGGGTAATTAAGTGGACAGTAGTGGAGAATGGACTTTTCTGCCTAGTGGAGAATTTTCATATAGACCAACATATGATACCAATTTTCAGAGAGTTGAATTGCACATAAACAAAGCAAAATATTTTAATCTCTCTTTGATTTAAAAGGCACTTTATGGATCAACAGCTAGTGACAGTTAGACAGTTCAGCGCTCTCAGTATTGGAGATTGAGCTGACACCAAATTACGTTTAGGACATTTCCTCAAAGTTTATTTTAACCATTTATCTCTGTATCATAAAATTAAAGAGTACATTGTGTCAGGGGGGGAAAAAACTAGTATTTCCGTTTTCTGGTTGCCAGGACTGTAGATGGAGAGAATTTTATGACTACATTCCATAGCTTATATTCTGAAAGAAGGTTCATGTTTAATATAGAAATAATAAAAATGTAGGTGGCCTCAACAGCTGTAATTTTTATAAATTAAATACAAAGATGCCTTCTGCCAACATTTGATATTGGCATTCTGCATGGCCAAATACTCTGATCTTCGCTGTTACCTAATTTGGGATTTTAGTTGCTATTTCCAGGCTATTAACCTCCACATCTGGGCTCCCAGTGACCTCACATCAGGAAATCCCTGCTGTTTCAGTATTGATCAGCAGTATCCTCTTCCCCAACAGGTGATACATTTATTAGTAACTATCCAGGCTGCCCCAGCTTCAGGCAATTGTCTTCTTAAGAATTATAGCATTTATTCATTGGAGGATAATAAGACAAGGGAAGAAGTCAAATAATTTTGCCTGTAATTTGCAGCTGTTTCATACAGGGCTATGCTTCACAGAGAAAGGAGCCTGCAGTTCAGATATTATATAATGTCCCCTACTTTGCATAAGACATTGTGAATAATTTTTTTTACAAGATGCACTTTATTTATGAGCAGGTCCCTCCATAGAAAGAGCTTGTTAGGGCTTAATGCTGATGAATGGAGACAGCACCATTCACACTTCCAGGTTATGGTCTATCAGTGCTTTCATTATATGCACTAATTTACAAGGATTTATTTATTTTCTCACAAATGTAAAAATGTGCTCCAAGCTAAACACGCCGTCTGGGTGTCTGAGCCCAATGTTTTCCTTGCTGGAGGTGGGGCGGGGTGGGAATTCAAGCTATCTGTGGTATTCTTCCCACCTCCTCCCCCACCCACTGCCTCACCTTGTGGTGATCTCAGAGATCTATATACTTTTGCTTGCTGTAGAAATGAATAGTGGTTAAAATTTTAAACCCTGGAAGTGGTTCTCTCAATGCAATTTAATTCCTTTCTTATCCAAAGACTGTGCCTTCCATTGTGTTTTAAGTGGTAAGGAAAATGCTGTCAGTAAGAACATCAATGGATGTGGCCATTGGAACAAATTATGCCCACAACATTAGGTACCACATTTTGGAAATCTGGGTACAACAATATCAAAATATGAAAGTCAATTGAATCTGTAGATCTTGCTAGCCCCAGATGGCTTTATGTGCTCCGAAATCATTCACATCTCCATCTCTGAAAAATAAAGCTTAAAATATACTGGGCATGTGCCACCTTCTCCCACTCAGCCTAACAAGCGGTAATAGATCATGCTGACTGCATCATCGACATCTCAGGGCTATAACAATACTCATTATGGGAGGGGAGACCACCCCCTTCCAAGTAATGGCAAAAATAATTCCTTTTCCTGCCAGAGATTTCCAATTTGGTTTTTAACCTCAGTGAAAATTAAATACCCCTTCAACCTCACCAGTGAAGAGTTTGTAAAACTAGTTGTTTGGGGAGTGTGTGTGTGTGGGTGTGTGTGTTGGGGAAGGAAAATGAGAAGAAATGAAAATATGAACATATAAAATACACCTCGATGCACTAGTAAAGCATCTATCACGCAGCCCCTCAAAGACCTTCCTACTATTTCTTTTTCAATTGCAAACATAAATATAACCCAATCAAATTTAATTAAAGAGTCTCCACAATAACGGAGTCTTTTGGAATTTGGACCACGATAAAAGAAATTGCTACACAAATATATGAAAAAAATATCCTACGAACTGTCAGCCAAATAAGCCCCTAAGGCCACTAATGAGTATTTAATAAGCCTCATCTGTGGAATTCACCTGACATGAACAGAGAGAGAGTGGTTCCCAGTGTTTAGAAGTTAACAAAAATTAAAAGTGGAAAACCATGTAAAATCCAGGATTATCCTCCCTGGATCAGCACAAACTTCACCCTCTGATGAGGATGAGGAATGTAGTGGTCACAGGAACAGAATTGTCCTCCCTGGTGTCCACATCAAGATGTAAGGACCTCCCCAAATATACTAGTTCCTGTAGGTATACATTTATTTCTCTATACCTTTTGTGAATCTGTTCCAACTTTCAAGCAATTAGAATCTCTAAATTTACTGCCTCCTCGTTAGAGCAACACTTCCACGGTATTCCTCTTAGTTTCTGTGCACCTGGATTCTTTGTCCTTTGGCCTTCACAGAACTTGGCAGAGTGACATGCAGTATGTATTTGGTAAATAATTCATGATTTCAGACACTTCAGGCTGAACTGCTCTCAGCCTTTCTCTCTCCAGACCTGAGTCGTGATCTTTCAGCCCATCCTCCTATGACAACCACATTTTAAATTTCACACTCACTGATAATTTAATACAGAGGTCATCGAAGGTAATCATAGGCCTGCCTGCCGCAAGGCAGACCAAACACTAGGCATTCAAGACATTGAGTTTGCCAAAACAAAAATAAAAAGCAGAGGTACCCCTTGGTTCATCCTCAGTCCACATGTTCTGGAGATGAAAGAACTGTTGATGCGATCATCCTTTGACCGGCTCAATCTTAAAAGTCTCTTTTAAAAACCTCCTTAAAGGTTCTCATGCATCTAAAATTGAAAAAGGGACTTATGGACATGAAATTCCCCTTGTTTGGACACGCTGGTTTCCTTGGAGAACTCTCCAAAAACATAGATGACTTTAGAGGTATTCAGGGAAAGTGAAAATGAACCTGTAACTTTTATAGATGTTAAGGATTAATACTTCATGAGGAACATCAGGATTAATCAAAGTACACCATGAAGCCAAGTCTAACATTAACCTCCTGCCAACAAATTAGTTCATCTGAAAGCAGTTTATTAAGTTGGGTTTATAAACTGTCTTTAGGTGAGTTCACTCTTGGCCCAGAAAATGATTGGGTGTGTGAATATGTGTGCTCACATGAACACACACTAAAAGGACATGCTTGTTATCACAGATGTTCCCGACTTTAATATGCATTCAGTGTTTCACAAGGTCTGTATAAAGGAGAGATCAGAAAAGACTAAATTGTAGACTAGTGTTAAAGTAATGCCATGTGGTTATTTTCAAGAGCACTGTCAAAAGCACCAAGGGAAGCAGGAACACCATATGTTCTTTATATATGTCTGACACTTTTTAAATGTATTATTTCATATGATATTTATAACAACCTAGGCGAAGAGTAACCAACTGATCCCAGTTTGGCCAGGACTGTCCCAGTTTTAAAGCTGAACCCTGCCTCAATTCCAAACTAAGACAGTTGGTCACCTTTGCTTAGGTAAGGCAGTAATCAATGTTCTGAGACCAATTTCCAGCATTGGGAGGGGGTGTCTCCCACACCACCAGCAAAGCAGTTCTCGGATACGAACTGAGTGTCCTATCGTTTCACTCAATTCTGACACTATCTACCCAGAGAAAGTCCATTCCCACAGGTGAGGGGCTCAGGCCCACAAAACTGCCCCCGCAACATACACACCCTCTTCAGATGCCAATCAAAAGTCCGGGTTGTCCCCAGCTATAGATTGGAGGTTCCAATGGCCCCCTCCTTGGGTTCAATTAATGAGCGAGAGGGGCTCACAGAACTCAGAGAAACATTTTACTTATGGGATCACCGGTTTCTTATAAAAGGATATAACTCAGGACACAGCCAAGATGGAAGAGACACATAGGGCAACGTGTGTGAGAAAGGGTGTGGAGCCTCCGTGCCCTCTCCAGGCACACCTCTCTCCCCAGATCTCCATGTGTTCACCAACCTAGAAACTCTGCAAAACCTGTCCTTTTGGGGTTTTAATAGAGGCTTTATTACATAGGTGTGGTTGATTAAATCATTGGCCATTGGGGACTGACCTCAATCCCCAGCCCCTCTCCCTCCCCAGAGGTCTTGGGGTGGGACTCAAGGGCCGAACCCTCTATTCATGGATGGTTCTCTTGGCTACCAACACATCTTCTGAAGCAGTCCAAAGCAGTCCAAACGTCCCCTCGTTAGCATAATAAAAGACACCTTTGTCTCTCTCGCCACTCTGGAAATTTGCAGTTTTAGCAGCTCTGTGTTAAACACAGGGACGAAAGCCAAATATATACTTCTTATTATAAATCACAATATCACAAACAGATTATCTTTTCCATATTTTACCAAAGAGGAGGCTAAAATTTGGAGAGACGAATGACAACCAAAGTCCCATGGGACTTGGAAGTGACTAATTCAGTATCAGAAACCCAAGCCTCCTCCCTGCTATTATATATTTTCCAAAACACCAGGCTGTAATGAACACAACGTGTAAAAACTATTGTGAGAATTTTGTTGGCTTTCGTTTTGTCTAGAAGTTTGACCATTCCCTTTGTGACACCATAATTTCGCTCTCCAAACTCCTCTTAATAGATAATACAGAGAAAAAAGCAGTCCAGTTTATCAGACTTATTGCAAACTCTCTGTGAGCTGAGTGTGAATTGATGAAAATAACTTTAATACCTTCCAAGTCACTTATTTCTAATGCAACCATGAAAAGAAGCAGCGGCCTATGCATCTGCACCCGAAAAGAAATGTAACATATGCTGTCTCCCCGGTCTCTTCCCGTTTATCTTAAGCGGGATTTTTTTTCTGTTTGTGGGGGTAAGCAAGTATTGGGGGGTGGAAATGTAAAACTACACAACACAAAATGATTAGGCCTGGCTTTATTTCCCCCGTTACGTTTTATCATTTCTTCTCAATACACAAAGAAGTGACTGTGTGTCCGAACAAACCGCTCCCATTACTGCCCTGTCTGTGCTGAGCAAAATTGAATCCATATGTCTTTAAAATGCTCTTCCGTTTCTCTGGCTTCTTTCAAAATACTGATCTTGGTGCAAATGTGGCCCGCTAGACTACTAATGCTCATTTGCTCTTTCCCACCAGGCATCACAGTTGATAGGCATGGATTCATTTACTTCGTGGATGGGACCATGATTCGGAGAATTGATGACAATGCTGTGATCACAACTGTAATCGGCTCAAACGGTCTGACTTCCACACAGCCGCTGAGCTGTGACTCGGGAATGGACATCACTCAGGTAGGCACTGCTGGTTTCCAAGCGCTATCGCCATTTGGCATCATGGAAATGGATAACAATTTTCTCATGCAGAAATTAGGTAGAAAGGAAGCCTGGTGTATCTGTTATAACATCAGGTAGCAAGAGTTTCTCTTTCTGCCAGTTACTTTTTTCCTCCTCAGAAAAACTCACTTGGGAGTACTGCTGGGTGGAATGTTGGCATAAGAATAAGAGTAAAGGCTCTCAAATTTGAATCCGTTGGAGGGTAAAGGTCAGTCTTTTATTGAGTATTTTCCAAGATATGTAATTTTATTATTTTTAAATAATACAGTAACTCACATGGAAAAGCACTGACTACTGAGGTCTGTAGAAATCTTTTACAATGTGGGGCGCCTTGGTGGCTCACTGGGTTGAGCGTCTGACTTCGGCTCAGGTCATGATCTCGCGGTTGGTGAGTTTGAGCCCCACGTCGGGCTCTGTGCTGACCGCTAAGAGCCTGGAGCCTGCTTCGGATTCTGTGTCTCCCTCTCTCTCTGCCCTTCCCCTGTTCATGCTGTCTCACTCGTTCAAAAATAAATACATTTAAAAAAATTTTTTTAATCTTTTGTACTGCATATACGAGCGTGACTTGTTTTCATGCGTATGTAAACACCTGTACTTAGGGCATTCGAAAGTTATATAGAGGCAACATTCCCTCTGAGATCTATTTTACATTTATTTAGGAAAGCTTTTTGTCAGAACAAAGGGAAAATTCAGTGTACCTTTCATCTGAGTCAAAAATTCTGATTTTACCACAGTTGTACAAAATCAAGATTGGACATGTAGAGAGATTATAGAGCATACGGCACAGTTCCGGCATCCTCTGGGTGTCTTCCTCAGCCTGCAGTGTGAGAGAAATAGACGAGACAGTTCTCAAAGGGACTTTTGAGCTCTAACAGTCCATGAACCTGTGACTGTGATGAAGTAGATTATTAATCTTTCCAAATAAATTAGAGTAGAAGTTGAGCATTTTAGGATTGGTTAGTGAGTGTATCGGAGAGAGTGATTTTGACTGCAAATAATGAAACAAGTATCTAAAAATAGTTTAGGGGTGCCTGGGTGGCTGTCGGTTAAGCATCCCACTCTTGATCTTGCTTCAGGCCATGATCTCACAGTTCGTGGGTTTGAGCCCCACATTGGGCTCCGCCCTGATAGTGTGGAGTCTGCTTAGGATTCTCTCTCTCCCTATCTCTCTGACACTCCCCCATGCGCGTGCACGCTGTTCTCATTCTCTCTCTCTCTCTCTCTCTCTGTCTCTCCAAGATAAATAAACTTAAAAAAATAAAAATAAAAGTAGTTTGGGGCACCTGGGTGGCTCAATCAATTGAGCATCTGACTTCAGATCAGGTCATGATCTCACAGTTCATGAGATGGAGCCCCTCATCAGGCTCTCTGCTGTGAGCATGGAACCCACTTCAGATCCTCTGTCCCCCCCCCTCTGCCCCTCCCCCGCTCATTCTCTTGTTCTCTCTCAAAAACAAAAGTAAAATAAACATTTTTTAAAAATCTAAAAAGATAATAGTTTAAACTACAAGGTCTCATGAACTCACATAGTGAGCTGATCAGAGGTAAGAAGATGCCAGTAGATTTCCTTCTTGAGTCACACTGGCAAGAATCGAATCATGTGCCCTTGCCTCCACCAGTCACTGGCAAAGGGGAAATTGCTACCTAACTCTTAAATGAAAATCAGGCTTCTATTGGCAAGGAATGAAGGATCACTGCTGGGTAGGCAACCAGCGATACCCTCCATGGTTAGGGCATCCCTGTTGCTTGTTCTTTGTGCCACCTGGAACCTAGGATCACAAGGCAAGTAAAGCGAGCACATTGTCTGGAAACCTTGCTTTACTCATTATCTCTGTTATCCCTTCCCATCTCCATCCTCCAAACATACACATCTCTATAAAACACTAGAAATGTGCCTCTTTGGGGGGATTTCTTCTTCTCCATGTGCCCCTCCCTCACCTCAGAAATACAGAAAGTAATCAGATATAGTCAACTACAAAAATAAAATGGGCCTGGAAAGGCCTGGAAAACTGACCCCATGAACGAACCATTCTTAAGATAGATTTGAGTGGATCAGGCTATCAAGTCGTAGAGCACCCTAACTTTCCATGATGCAAAACCCTGTGGAAGGCAAGGAAAAGGAGCATTATTTATGGCAGGAAGGAAGGGTGTGAATGTGTTTCTATGGAGGAGCGGGACGAAAGAGAGAAGATGCACGTATATGATTCACTTGTGGGATATTTTTAACTTAAAATAGGACACTTAGTATTGCAATCAGTCAAGTCTAAACAACTTATCTGTTTCTGTGTGGAAAAGTTATGCTCAAAAGAGAATTCTTTGTCTAAATAGAGCAAACATATGCTTCTCATCACCATGAGAAGGGTTCTTTTCCACGTGGCATTTGCTAGCCAGACTGCCACAGTAGAAGCTACCTCATCCCTTTCAGGTTGGGATGTAGAGCGCAGCCCAGTGAAGAGGAGCCCCGGTAACCGGGACGCAGAATCACATTTCCCCTATGGTATTTCATTCCAAGCCTCAGTTTCCTTCATGCTTTCCCTTCCTTTTTCCTTACACAGCTTCAGCTTTAGAAAAACAGATGTTTCGGGGTATAGATGGGGAGTCAAGTGGGGTGGGTTAGGAGGCAGGTATTAGAAATTAGCAAGGCTGCGGGGTGCCTGGGTGGCTCAGTTGGTTAAATGTCCGACTTCGGCTTGGATCATGATCTCACGGTTCATGGGTTCGAGCCCTACATCTAGTTCTGTGCTGACAGCTCAGAGCCTGGAGCCTGATTCAGATTCTGTATCTCCCTCTCTCTCTGCCCCTCCGCCACTCACACTCTGACTCTTTCTCTCTCTCTCTCTCTCTCTCTCTCTCTCTCTCTCAAAAATAAAAATAAATCATTAAAAAAATGTAGAAATTAGCAAGGCTGACTGGGAGAGAAAGCAGGCTTTGTGTCCAAATTATTTGGCAGCTTTCTTTGCTGCTATCCATTATTTCCTGTTCTGTGCATAAAGTGCCCTAAAGAGTAATTCAAACTTTTCCTCTTAGGCTGGCACAGAACAATGAGTCTATAATGATCTCTACCTCAGTGTCCAGATTATGACCCTCCACCTTTACTAGGCACCTGCTTCTCATGGTCCCAGTCCCTTAGTCTGGAATTATCTCTGCTGCTCCACATAGCATTCCGCACCCTCCTCACACCTCACCTCCTCCAGGGAACACTTCCCTAATGGTTATAATCCTCACTGTTGTTTCATCCTCTAACAAAAATTTAATATCACTACATTTAATGAGTTTACATTTAATACGTAATCTGTTCCCAGGGTGCCTGGATGGCTCAGTCGGTTGAGCGTCCGACTCCATTTCAGATCAGGTTGTGATCCCAGGGTTTTGGGATTGAGCCCTGCATTGGGCTCTGTGCTGAGAGTAGAGCCTGCATGGCATTCATTCTCTCTCCCTCTGCCCCTCCCCTGCTTACACGCACATGAGCTTGCTCTCTCTCTCTCTCTCTCTCTCTCTCTCTTTCTCTTTCTCCCAAATAAAAATTTTTTAAAAAATATGTAATCTGTTCTCTCACCAAACTGTATCCAACTAGTCTACCAAGATGGACTGTATGTTCTTTGGGAATGCATAGTAAGTGCTCAACAGACACAGTTAACATGTATACCAGTACGTGTTATTGTGCAAAGTATGGTGCAAAGAGTATGGAAAAGTAGTGAGAAATGAAGCTGGAAGTAAGTGGGGATGACAGGGTGAAGTGTTATCCAGTAGACAATGGGGAGCCAAGAATAACATTAAGCACGGAAGTGCTTTTTAAAAAGATCAGGGCACCTGGGTGGCTCAGTCAGTTAAGCATCCAATTTCGGCTCAGGTCATGATCTCACAGTTCCTGAGTTCAAGCCCCGTGTTGGGCTCTGTGCTGACAGCTTGGAGCCTGAAGCCTGCTTCAGATTCTGTATCTCCCTTTCTCTCTGCCCCTCGCGCTCTGCCATTCACGCTCTCTCTCTCTCTCTCTCTCTCTCTCTCTCTCAAAAATAAACATGAAAAAAAAATTTTAAAGATCACTCTAGATATTGCATAGAGAACTGAGTGGAGGGAAACATTGTTATAGGCAAGGAGACCACTTAAGAAGCCATTGAAGTAATACAGGTGTGATGGGGACGAAAGGTATATATAAAATGACTAGCACCTTGTCAAAAGACTTCTGTACAAATTAAATTGCTTTCCAATGTTTTTTGGATATGTAGATGATGTTTCTTTGGGTTACAACTCTGATGACACTGAACATGAAGATGCTCACTTTATGCAGATTACACAGGCAAGCAATGATGATGGCCAAGCCCAAAGGATCAGCAGTATGAGTTAAGAACTTAGAGAGGTTAGTGAAATATTGGTGCCAAAATCAAAGAACTTGTTGACTGGACTTAATTGCAGAATTAAGGAAGTACAGGTATGATGGTACCATTCTCTGAGATAAGGAATACAGGAAGAAGAGAAGCAGGGTTTGGGGTGAGGGTTGAATGATGGGCTCAGTTCAGGACATGTTGACTTTGAGGTGCCAATGCAGGTAACTATATGTTGCAGGCAACTGGAAGTAAGTCTAAAGCTCAAGGCCTGAAAAGGAGGTTAGATTTGGGATTATCAGTCCACACATGGGAACAGCAAATGGGACAATGGATGAGATCTTCCATGGGGGTACATAGCCTCAAAAGAAGAGAAGGCTTAAGACCAAACTCCAAGGATATTAATACTCAAGAGAAGGCTGAGGAATGAATAGGAGGCCACAAAGAAGACTGAGAGGGAAAGACCTGACAAGTAGGAGGAAAACCAGGAATGTGTGCCATGAAAAAGCCAAGGGAAACAAGCTTTTCAAAAGGAAGGGAATGGTTAATGTCAACTGCTGCTTTAGAGGTCACATAAAATAAGCTGTTTTTTTTTAAAGAAACCATTTGGTGTGACAGCATTCGTGACTCTGATAGGAATGCCTTTGGTGGAGTGCTAATTAATTGGAGTAGGATTGCAGTGGTAGAGTGGGAGGTGAGGAAATGGAGAAAGTGAAAATAGATCACTTTTTTGAGATGCCTGGCTGGGAAGGGGAGGCTTTAGCATAAAAGCATATCAGCTCCCAGGTGTGTACAAATCAACACCCAGGTGGGGCACAGGTGCATGACAGGTGGGCAACACTTACTGAAATCAGCTGGGTGACAGGATAGACTGTCTCCCAGGAAGAAGCCAGTGTGTGGCACAGCTTCCCAGATGCTCAGCCTCTACGGCCAGAGCTCCCTCTGTCTGTTTAGACAACTGTGGCAGATGGGGGACCTGTGTTTTCCATGACTGTACTTGAGAACATGGGTGGTCTTCAGCTGGAAGGAAGAACGCTAAGTAGGGAGTGTCATAACACCTCCTAAGAGCAAAGCCCCAGGTGTTTATAGTAGTACTTACAGTGACCCAGCTGGGCTTACACAGTGCTCAGTTTCATATTTCAGTAAATCAAAATATATTGATGGGTGAGGGTGGAGACACATGTCTAAATGAGAGCTCACAGAGTCTGCTGACAGAAACAGACAGGAGAGAAAATAGAGGCCTGCGTGGCATGAAGATTTGAATCAGACCTATGAAGAGCTTACTGATTCTAAGATTGTGTGGCAGCATCATACAGTATCAAAAGACCTTCAGAGTCCCCACTTTTTGAAGCCTTTTGAAGCCAATGTTGGATAGCAATAATCTATGAATGCTTGAAATGCAAGCCTCTCTGGACTCAGGAAGATGAACCAACTGTTTTCTCAGGGTCTCTTCCAACTCTGAAGGTTTCTCGACAGAAATACAACCCAATTCCTAAAGTTCCTTGTTACTTTCCCTGCATTTCAAAACGAGAAAATCCCCAACAAGGGAAGGTCCATCCATGGTAGCATAGTACCTTTGGAAGCTGAGAAGTGATGTGGAGGACATTCGTCTTTCTCTTCTTTGCTTTCATCTTCTGCACTTTTATGAGGCAAACCTGAACCCTGGGAGGAATTTACCCTTGATAGCCTGCCTTAATATTCAGTAGATCTTGATGTCCTCCCTATAGTAATTCTAATAATAACTGCTACCATTTATTGAGAGCTTACTATGTGCCTGAAACTATGCTAAATGTCTTATTCACACTGTTCCATTTTATCTCCACAATCCAACCACTCTTGAGAGGTCGATATAATTATCTCCAGCTACAGTGGAGAAAACTGGTAGTCAGAAGGATTATGTATTGTGCCGTGACCATGGAGTTATTAAGTAATACAGCCAAGATTCAAGCACAAGCTTTCTGACCCCCAGTGTGCATTTTTCCAACTTCTACATTTTCAATGACAATTGGAGATGACCAGATATCGTAGTTAAGTGGATGACAAATGCCATTTGGTAGAAGAATATGCTGTTTATTTACAGAATGTGTGTGTAGTGGCACTTAGGAAATAGTTTAATAAAACGTAATCATCTCAAGAAATGAAATTTGCTTTGACAATAAAATCAGCCATTTGTTCAAAATCAATATCTTTTTTTGATTTACTGAAATGTGAAACTGAATTCTCGGTATAAACTCTGAAGCATAACTGCCCTTTGTAAGCACTGCTATAAACAACCAGGCCCTTCACTTTAGGAGATGAGTTGATTATGAAGAGATTGGGCTCTTTATTTCCCTTGCTGCTTTTGAATCATCCTGCTCTGGTAACTCACTTCCATCTCGTGCCTGACTAGAATGGAACTAGGAGTTAGACCAAGTCTCTTGGTGTGATAGCAAATTTGAGAGCTGACTTACTCCTTGGAGCCAGCCTAATGCTCTCCCCAAGTCAACCTGATAGCAGATACACAAGAAACATGGACCTTTTGTGTGTACAGACAGTGCAGTTGACCCATTGTCCATAAGACACACACTTTGAGGTGTTTGTCTAGAGTATCTGATATATAACCAGTCCTTTATAAATGCCCATTGGATCATCTGTATACCTCCCAGTAGTTCCCAAAAGTACCCATTTGTCAAATGGGTCAAACAGGTGGAGGGAGGTATCATCTGTGGTTATGAAGGAAGGCCATAACTGGTTCTTTGGAGGAGCAAACTATTGCTCCATGAATTTAATCTGTTCAGCTAGTCTACTAGGAATCCCAGTCCTCCTCCCAATCATTTGATGCTGGACTTTGCTCCAGAATATTCTCACCATATAGTAACCAGTCTCTCTTCAAATGCCTCTTATGACAGAAACCTCACTACCTCCTTCAGGCAGCTCATTCCATCTTTGAATGTCTCTGCCTGATAGAAAGCTCTTCTGGGATACCTTTAACTTTAACTTTTTAATATTCTTTTAACTTTCACCATCTAGTCTTACTGAAACTCTTGAGGCCTGGTGTTATTAATTTAATCTGTTTTCTATGAAATAATTAATTGTATTAGTGAACCAAGGACTATACTGGGTACTTCCTCTATTGTCATCTTATTTATCCTCATGCCAGCCCTTCAAAGTAGGTACAGTGTATTATGATTCCCTGTTTTTAATAAACGTGAAAAACAAGATTCAAAGAAGTTGAGTAACTTGGTCAAGGTCACACAACCAATAAGTGACAGGGTTGAAATTTGAACCTGGTCGACCTGATGCCAAAGTCCACATTCTTTTCACCAAACTGCTGTATCTAACTGCCTCCTCCACATGACAGCCTTCTCAATGTATGTGAGCAAGTGTCTCAGGCCTCCAAAGTCCCATCCCTGATCCATTGAACTGCCCCACACTTGCCATGGTTTTGAGTTCCTTTGCCATTCTCCTCACTCTTCTGTGAACATGTTCCCGTTTATCTAATATCTCTTTGAAAGTGAGGTTTCCAGAAGTGAATGAAATAATCCACATATGCTCTAACTCAAAGGTAGAATGGGGACTATCACAACCCTCTTTCTGTATTCTCTGTTTTGGATCCTTTTGCCTGGTGGTCTTCAAAAGGGTTTTTGCCAAAGAACATTTACTTCAAATAAAATAAGTCCCCATTTATAAACCCAATGCAAATAGCAGATCCAAACAAGAAGTGATATACCAGAACCCTCCCTATTCAGGCTTAGTCCCACCCAATGGTAATTTACACGGTGACCCCAACACCTTTTTTGCAAAAGGCTAAGGAAGTAAAAACACACAGATTAAGAAACCATAGCTAAAATTAAACTGGATTCTTGGACATTTTTGATCTATGATGCGATTGCAGGGGGCTAAAAATTCACATGTCTCTCATCCCCGTCTCCTCATCTTGTAGTTGAACAGTTGGTTGCATCATAGTGCAGTATCTTACATTAGTCTGTATTTGATTCCATCTCATCAGATTCCCTCCATATCTTGGAATTCTTCTGCCATTATCCAATATCTTTACTGTCCTTCCCAGCCTTGTGTCACCTATGGATTTGATGAATGCCTTCCATGTCCTCATCCATGATAACACTGATGGATAGATAGGCCAAGGTGAAGTTGTGGCACCACTAACTAGAGTAGTTATCTGTTAGACTGTGAACCCATCTGTTTGAACTATCACCTATGGGCTGTGATTTGTAGTGGATGAGAAAACCAATATGTTGGCCTATGACCAGCTTTAAGAGAAAAAGAAATTGAACACATAACCTTAGAATGTGTCATGTATAGTAAGGATGAGTAAGTATTGTTTCATGAAACTTTTATTTCAATTGTATATCTCGGATAATGGTCTAAAATATAGTTCTTATTGAGGATCACAGCCAAAACAAGTTTAAAGCCACTAGTTTCACCTATATTTTCTTCAACTTATCCACAAAGAACCTTTACCAGGCTGGTAAGTCTGTTTGAAAGGGAATAAGAGGGGTGCCTGGGTGGCTCAATCGGTTAAGCGTCCAACTTCGGCTCAGGTCATAATCTCACAGTTCATGGACTCGAGCCCCGCATCGGGCTCTATACTGACAGCTCAGAGCCTGGAACCTACTTTGGATTCTGTGTCTCCCTCTCTCTCTCTCTTCCCCTCCCCTGCTCACACTCTGTCTCTCTCAAAAATAAACATTAAAAAAAATTTTTAAGGGAATAAGAATCCCTCAGCATAATTTGTCTCCAGTCATAGTATCCATAAACACCACTTCCTCATCTAAGAACTAAGAAAAAATGGTTTAATAGTGCATTTGAGGATCTTTTCCAAATCGATATCAGGTTTTCACCATGAAATCTGTGAGGCACAGCTTCTGATTCTTCTTGAAGTCAGAACTATGTTTACCCACCTCTTATCTTCCAGCACATCCTCTACTGCCCACTGTTTCTCAAAACTTACACACACAAAAATTGTTCTAAAAACCCATTTGCAAGCTCTCTCTAAGGGGTCATTCTTCCTGGCCAGGAGACTTGAACTCAGTTTGAAGAAGTTAGATGCTATGTTACAGTCCCTTCACTCATCCTGGACTCTAGTAACTTTGAATCAGTATTCTTTCTAGTCATTCTCCTTAACAGGGAAAACCAAACTTTCCTCTCTCTCATTCATCAGCAGCATTACACCACCTGCCCCACGCAGCAGACCTCTGCCTTGCTTGCTTGTCTTCCACTTTCCACATAACTGAAAAAGCCATTTTCTAGTGTCCTTAGAATTTTTTGCAAGCTTCAGATAAAATGAACCATAACTGAATAGAAGGAGAAATACAAAGCCCCCTTTTCAAAATCTACATGTCAATTCAACTTGAGACAAGTGGATTTAGCATTTTCTGTTGTTTTGAGAAATATATATATATATATATATTTTAGCATTTTCTGTTGTTTTGAGAAATATATATATATATATATATATATATATATATATATATATAATAACACCCAGGCATGAAAAGTTACAGCAATCAGGGGAGAAAAAAGAAAATAAACCAAACAGAACAGAAAAGGCACCTTCTTTTCCCTTCTTAAATTCTTGCCTAATGTTTCTCATTGTCTCTTCCTGTCTCCCTTGCCAACCCTTTCATGTCTACAGAATGTCCGCCCATCACCCCGAGTGCTGCAGATGATATTGAAACTCAAGTTCTTCAGGGGTTACCTGCCTTTCTTTGCGCACTTCCATCACTCTCCCATGTGCACACTGAAAGAGAACAGAATTAGATCTTTCAAATGAAGGCCATTATAAGTAAAATTCCTTGCAGGGACAGACTTCTAAATTTTGTGAAGCTCTGTAGGGAATCAAGAAATCTGAATTATAATAAGTTTGCTTGAATAAAGGGATCTCCCAGGGGGGAAAAAAGTTTATTTTTAAAGTTCTTGCTACCAGAGATGAAAATCTCCCCGCCTCCACCCCCACCACACCCTCCCAATGCTTCAGTGACTATGGAACCTGTCTCACTGTCAAAGCGAAGAAAAGATCTTTGACCACACTCCAGACAGTCCAGAGAGGGGCATATGTAGTAGAAGGAAGGAGTGAAGGAAGGAGGGAGTTGCTGGTTAACAGCAAGACAGAGAAGGTGAAAGCAACTGATCTGAGATATCTGGAAACACCTGTTAGGAGCCAGCAATACCACTGGACACAGCTAGGTGGGAGTAAAAGAAAGGTGACAAAAGAGATAAAAGATTAGAAGTGCAGAATAGCTCAAACAGCCTCACGAGGCCAGGGAGTAGGAAAATGAAACCAAAAAGTTATGTGGTAGCCCTTGTGCCAACCATTTACTTTATCCTATTTGGTCATGGTTAGTTTAACCAACTGAAGCACCCACTTCTATCTATGGTGACCACTAACTAACGGGTTGGGTGGCATTAAAACTTGTACCAGGATCAACAAAATCTGGTGTAAACATACAACAGAATATTACATGGCCTCAAACAAGGAAATCTAGTCACACACTACAACACATGAACCTCGAAGACATTATGCAAAGTGAAATGAGCCACAAAAAGAGAACCACTGCATGATTCCACTCATATGAAATATCTAAAGTAGTCACAATCATAGAAACAGGAAGTAGAAAGGTGATTACCAAAAGGTGGGGGGAAGAAGGAATTCGAATTTCATGAGTAGAGTTGTGGTGTCACAAGATGAAAAAGTAGTAAAGATCTGCTGCAGACAATAGGAATGCACTTAACACTAGTGAACTGTGCACTTCAAAGTGGTTGAGATGATAAATTTAATCTTACGTTTTTTCACAACAGTAACAATAAAAAATCATATAAACCAAACCTCCAATGGATTTCCCCATTTCCTTTCACTGTTCTCATGCCTGGACAACATCAATTGTGCAGCAGTCTACCTATTCAGCAATTGGTTGCTGCAGCAGTCCCAACGTAAGTGTCCTAAATCAGCAATGTTCTGCTCTATTCATTTGAGCCACATGCACTCAGTCAATCCCCATCAGTCACAGCCAGTCCCTCCTGCTGATCCAAAGCCTCATCCTATAAATGCAGAAATGAGAGTGGGGGCAGGTGCTAGTCTCCACAAGGCAAAGAGGGAGCTAAGTCTACATCAACCATGGCAGGAAGGCACTGCTAATGTAGCCACAGTCTTCTCAAAGACCTCAATCTATCAGTAACATTAAATGTGAACGTATTTAAAATAGAAAGCGATGGCTACTAAAAATGAGCAAACTTCCTGCCAGATGTGTCTATAAGCTTGGAACATTTTCTATTCTTCAGGATGACTGGGATGTATTTTACTGAAGTTCCCTGGCCAATGGCCTAAACCTATTTCCCTCTGACCAACATAGCAAGTCGAGTAGAAAGAACATAAGAGAATCCTGAGTGTGAGTTCAGATTCTGCCATTTATTAAGCAGTGTGGCCTCTGGTGACTTAAGGTCTCCGTGTCTGAGCTTCCTCAACACTATAAAGTGGGAAAAAAGCACATATTGCCTCCTGAGGCTGTTGTGATGGCTAAACAAGAAAACAAATATGAAAGAAATTTGGTTTTCGAAAGGCACTTGCAACTGTACATTGTTAGTGTTGATCAGAACTGAAGAGAGAGGTCCTATGGCATTACACGTAACCTTGGCTTTTATGTGTTCATCTGCCACACCAGTTAGGTGGATGGTATATGGAAAGAAGGTGGCATAAATGTCGATATAAGTAGCAATCAAATTATGCTGTCACAAAGCATAAGATGGCAGTTAATGTTGTTCAGACTCTGATTTGATAGCAGCACCAAGAATCATTTAGAAAAGTTTTCCTTAAGAGTCCCTAGTGACTCTCCACATTACTCACCTGTGAATGAGTGATCTGTTAGCATTTATGCCTGAAATTATATAATAATGCTAAATAAACACTACTTTTGTTGCTATTTATATATTCTAGAAAAATAGCATCTATTTTTGAATCATTTATTCTCCTCCTCTGAAATATAGCAGTATAGAAAAAATAAATCATTTTTGTCTACTTGTTGACCCGAAAGAGATTTCACTATAATTTCAGATTCAGCACGACACTTGGAAAACAAACACTAGAATTTTAGAGCTGGTTAATTATTCCTCTTTATGAAGGATAATTCAATAAATGACCCAATTGTTGATTAAGTGTCCTCGCTTTTTTTTAATGTGAAAGCACTTGGAAAAGTATGAGCCACTTTACAAATATAAGGGATGATGTAAGATGTTAATTGGCATCTTCAGGAAATATTTTCGGTTGATTCATCATGCACTTGCTCAAATGGGAGGACACAAGAACAAAATAAGTCCACAAGGTGGTTATTCTGATTTTGTAATATCTGTGGTTGTCAGTCTCTAATTTAAATGCATTCCTGGATAATGTTATTTATTGCTCATTCAGTACAAACCTACTCTCTTCGCTCTGTCAAGTCCAGAACACTTTCTGGAATTGCAAAAGAGAGCCAGACTTTTCTCTAATCCTTTAACAGAGAGTGCAAGAGACAAAATCAGGCTCTAGGGTAGACTCTCCTTCATAGCTATACCAATATGAAAAGTCAGTAAAGCATAGTCGTTGGGAACACAGACTATCTAGGTTTGAATCCCAGATCCACCACTTGCTAGCTGTGTGCCCCTGGAAAAAAATTCGTTATCTGTAAATGAGGATGATGACGTTATGTTCCACTATGGAGAAGTTGTGAGGATTAAATAAGATAATATGTATAAATCACTTAGCAAAGTGCCTGGCTCGTAAGTGCTCAATAAGCGAGTAGGAGTTAAGTAGCCATAGTATTTGACCTTCCATCCACAGAACAGAAAATTGAACTGATCGTTTACAAAACCAAGGTAAAAAGGACCAAGAAGAAGTTTGGGACTGCTGTAGAAATTGTGTGATCTTCCCTTCTGTCCTTTGTACACGGGTGTACCTTTTGCAAAAGAGAGTTGCTTATACCTGTAGATGAGTTTGATGGGCTATAACCAAGCATGTGCTCCAGAGACTGGTCTCAGACTGCTGTAACCTTCACAGAGTATTTCATCTGCCTCATGCTGATGTGAAACTCTGTCTAGATCACTTACAGGATGTTCACGATAGTCAATTGAATGGTGCTCCAAATCCTTCATTTTCTTTCTACTTACAAGAAGTGTCATGCTGACTAAGGAGCTAAGGCTGGAATGTTGTGTGAGTTTCATATATCTATGATTTTGATATGTATAGATTTTAAATCATCTTGCATCTCTTTGAAATCAAAATGTAAAAAAAAACAGCTTATTCTGTAGGTGGCCTACAGCCATCCTAGGTAGGTCAATTTCATAAAAAAAAAATAATAAATATGAGAGTAGATAAGTAAGAAGACAGTTTATGTAGGTCAATGTGGAGACTATGACTCTCCCAAGACAAAACGAAAGGCTCCCAGCTAAGTGGGAAATCAAAAAGAAAGAAGTTATCAGGCTGACGTAGTCTTCATTAGAAGAAAGCAATATCCTAGGATTTTTGAAGTAAGTTTAATGTATGAGTGGCTTTCTGTATCCAGTGACCCTTCTGTTTTATTAAGATATTCAGGTTCCAAGCCTGTCGATCAGGTTTTAAAAATTCAGATATATAAAAGCCCGAATTTAACAAAATAATAAACTGGGAAAAGCATTGCACTAAGATGATCCACAGAGTTCCTTTAACTATCATTTCCCTTCTCCAAATTCATTTAAACTCTTTTTTTAACTGCACTTTCAGGCCTGCACCTCTAAGGAAAAATCACAATCAGGGAATAATAACCTATTATCAGAGATACTTGCATTGCTCCCTCCAAAGTGACAGCTCGGGTTGTTTATATAAGAAGTAGAGAACAGCAGGCCAACATCTTCAACTCCAGCATATCCAAATTCTGCTGAAATGTCTGCACACAAGCAAATAGCCAGAGTTGTCAGGGGCCTTAAAATAAAAGTCAAGTACCGTGCTCAATGCTATATCGAAAACATAATTTATCACATAAATAAAACTCCCTCAGCAGTGTCCTCTTTCCACACAAAGGACAATGGCACGTTAGCTCTTATTAAAACTATTAAGCACCAGAGGAAAAGCATCTTCAAAGTTCAGGGAGAGTCACAAGATGCAAAGCTTGCAAACTACTTCTGAACCACTCAGTCTTCCACACGTTTTGCTCGGCAGGCGCCATGACCTGAAATAAACCTGAAACTCTCTAAGATACAGAAATGTCTGGTTGGTAAATTCAGTGGTTAACAGTTAGGGCTTATTTGGCCAACGTCCTGGGCTAAGTCTTCATGTAAGCCAGTTGGCCTGACTATATTTCAGACCATACCTTTAAACAGAGCCCTAGTGCCTATTAACTACGAGAAGGGAAAGTACATGAATCAGTGCCAACCCATCTTTATTAAATTGAAACACAATTCAGAGAAAGTTCTGTTGGCTGTCAGCAGGAGTGTCCTCTTTCCATGCAGAAGTTGGTGTATTCAGAAAACTAAACACGGGGATGTATAAAACATTTACCAAGAGGCCACATCTGTTGAGCGGTGTTTATCTTGAGATGCATAAGAAGAGGAGATGTTCATCTGGCCCACCTCAGAATACACTTCCAACTCCAGATCAAGGAGAAGAGGATTCTGAAGGAGCAATCCCAATGTTTAACAAGGAAACTAGCAAGAAGGAATATAAAAGATATTTAGTAGTACATGTATTTTTACTTATAAGTAAATATCAATATTTATAAGTAAATTCTAAGCACATAGGAAATGTTGTCATGGGCCAACCTTTGAAACCATTTAGTACAGAATTCTGTCTCCAAAAGAGGCATGTGAGAGAGTGGCATGATCCAGCATGAAATCTTCCTCAAAACTCACAAGAGCGAAAGGTTTCTACAGAATAAGGACATCGATATGGCAGTTCCAGAGAGTCATAGAAGCTCTGGTTAAAGCCAATCACAACCAACTCCCTAGTGTCCAAGCACGGTGGATTTATCTTAAATGCATATTTTTTGGACATGGCAGCTTCATAGGCCAGTAGATAAGGCAGAGGATGCTAGTGACTAATAACTTCTCTGGTTCTTTGCCAGTTCTTATTCACCTTTACTAGTTTTTTACTAACCACTGGCTTAGAATGGGTACTGTTCTTCCTCTGTCCTTGTAAGTGGCTTCATGCTGTGAATATAAGTGAAAATCCAGTCAGAAAAACAGAAATCAGGGACACCTGGGTGACTCAGTCAGTTGAGCATCCGGCTCTTGATTTCGGCTCAGGTCATGATCCCAGGGTCGTGGGATCAAGCCCTGCGTTGAGCTCCACGCTAAGCGTAGAGCCTGCTGGGGGTTCTCACTCTCTCCTACTGCCCCTCTCCCTTGCGCTCTCTCTCTCCCTCTATCCCTTTCTCTCAAAGAAAAAAGAAAAGTCACATTGGTTATTTTAGCAGAGAGGGTTTAATATAGGGAATGAGCTGCACAGTTTTCAAAGAGTTGGAAAAAGAAAAGTTGAAATAATATCTGCAGGAATCAGCCACCACCTCTAGGGCTGGGGAAGCAAAGGAAAGCGGTTGGAGCTGTCAACCTAGAAGGATGGAAGATTTGCTCTCTCGAGGTGGGACCTATTCCTCTGAGAAGCGGATACCAGCCAGCTGCTTCTGGTGCCTCTGAGGTGGCATGAGGAAACTGATTCTCAGAGTATAGATAGGAACTGGGAAGTGCAGGCGGCTCCTGCTGCCAAAATGAAGAGCTACTGTTGCAGCCATGCTGACGGGAACAGAAAGCAAGCAGGAAGGAGCAAGTCCCTTCTCCCTCCTGTAGCTTTCCAGAATTGCTCTATTTCCCATATTGTCAGGACCTATCAGAAATTGAGCCGGCCAAAGAGAAATGTAGTTAGCAGCGTCCCAACCCCAGCATCACAAAGCAACTTGCAAAGGGGTGAGTTTGGAGCTGTGAGACAATAGCTTAATAACTAACACACTGTGCAATGAGGTGTTAGGCTTCCGGGTCATTGTTGCTGCCGGAGTCACTAAGATGTGCTTACGGTTTGGATGAAACATTCATTGGAGTGGACTGGGTGCCACAGAGGATTTCATCCTTCTTGAATCCATAAGGAGGTGTTATCGGAAAACCTCAACCAGAGCTGCTTGACGTGTGCGTGAGAGTGATTCTGACTCCCCTCTTGTAGAGGCTCGGGTACTCAATATTCATCACCATTTTTTGCTTTTGTTCGGGCTCAAGTCGGTAGCCTGCCTGCTTCCTTAAATGATTCTGTACACATGGTAAGTGGTCAGGTGGCCAGTCTCCAGAGCTCTGGAAGCATGAAGCCTGAGCTGGGCCATCTGTTGAGTGCGTGCTGTTCTGTATCACACACAGAGAAGTGGTGGGCAAAACCCAGAAGCACACTGGAGGCCTAATGAAAATAGGACCAGTTAAATCTTTCCTCTAAATGTTCATTAGGCCATCTGCTCTTATTAGTATCCTTATCATTTGGAAACATTACGGAGTTAAGATAAGAGAGACAATCTGTGGAATTCTGGTCTAACTTGAAATGAACTTTTGAGTAGAGCCATCATGAGTTGTGATATTTCTCTTCCCCTTCAGAACCCAGCCCACTTATATCTTAACATCTCCATGGTGACATTTTTTAATAGTTCCTTCCTGAATATTATACCAGAAAGAAGGGTTAGCCATAGCTACAGAAATGAAAACATAATCTTGGAGTGGCTGATCAATGAAATCAGACCATTTCATAAAAGCTGTGCAGTCATGCTTCTGGCCTGTAAATTGCTTTAGATTCCAAAGGGAATTGGAGGCTTGGTCTATTCTGTGGAGCCAATACTATGATATTAACAACGCAACAGACAAGTTTCTGCAACTTCTCAGCAGGAAGAAACAGCAGAATGATTCCAGGAGCTTCTTCTAAGTCCTTGGCTCCTTTGCAGGCAAAGCCTTGGCTCTCAGGAGAACAAGAGCCCCACTTCCCACTGCGTGAAGACCCACAGTGATCCTCTCCTGACTGAATTCACTCAGAATTTAGGGTCTCATCACCTGCCATCACCAAGGTATTATTTCATGATACCTTGGACCATTCTCTGGTTGTCTTGCCTTCTGTGTGCACATCTCCCACAGTACTGAATATACAGTAGGTATTTCATAAATACATGTACAATTAAAACAAAAGAAAGACTCAAAAGGAAAAAACTGTAAAGCTTTCATGTTCCTCCCCCGCCCACAGAAGTGCTAAAAGGGTTAAGTTCTTTGACTCTAATGATAAAACCCAAGATACAGAGAGATACGAATAGTAAATCGGCAAGCAGCATCATGTACAATATGTTCTTCTTACAATAACAATCAAATTTACAAACAAATTAGCTGTGGAGTCTGAAGGACATTCTGTAGTTTTCACACTGGGCCTTCATCTCCTGCTGATAGATGACTTTGACTGTAAATTGAAAACTGGAAGTGGTTAAACATTCTGTGTATTCACAAGTGCCATTTCCAAAATTGAGGCTTCGGAGAGGAGATGCGAGAAAGGGTCGACGGAAACTCAGAGCAATTATGCCTGTTATTAAGATGAGGTAGTGGCAATTACACAGCAGACTCAGAGAGAGTGTGTACGTGCTGATTGCTCTGAGGGAGCCTGTGAGAACAAACTTTTATAGCACCCATCAGGCCTTGGGTCTCTAGAGGAAGTACAGATTTTCAGCCACTATGTCAGTGTGCTTTTGGACAGAGCTTATGGCCCCCGGAACCATCTTGGAAGGGATACATGCTTGTTTTCTTAATGAGCTTGAATGAAACTCTTATATAACAGAATGGCTTCATTCGCTGTTTCTTTTCCTGTAGGATAACCACTCAAGATTTTTGGCATCAGGACCCCTTTGCACTCCTGAAAATTGGTGGGGACCTCAAAGAACTTTTCTGTATGTGGGTTTTATCTGTTAATATTTGCCTTATTAGAAACTAAAACTGTGGGGGCACCTGGGTGGCTCAGTCGGTTAAGCTTCTGACTTTAGCTCAGGTCATGATCTTGCAGTTTGCGGGTTCTAGCCCCGCATCAGGCTCTGTCCTGACAGCTCAGAGCCTGGAGCCTGCTTCCCATTCTGTGTCTCCCTCTCTCTCTGCCCCTCCCCCACTCACACTATGTCTCTGTCTTTCTCAAAAATAAATAAATGTTAAAAATATTTTTTAAAAAAAGAAAGAAAAAGAAAACAAAACTGTGGAGGCACCTGACTGGCTCAGTCTGTGGAGCAAGTGACTCTTGATCTCCGGGTTCTGAGTTCAACCCACACACTGGGTATAGAGACTACTTAAATCTTTAAAAAAAAAAAAAGAAATTGAAACTGAATTTTTTTATACACAAAGATATGCTAGCCACAGGTACCCTCTGCAGAATTCCACTGTACACTCATGAGAACGTATAAAAGGCAAATAATATTATTAAAAAAATAGTTTGACCTCACAGACCTCCTTGAAAGAGTCCCGAAGATCCCCAAAGTGCACAGACCAATGTGGGAATACCATATGTGCTCAATTCTAAGACACCATAGATTTTAAGAGATAGCATCAATTTGACAAGTTTGGGTGGTAGGGGAGAAATGCTCCATTAAATGTACTCATTAATTAATAAGACACATTCTCACTTCAGAAAAGTTAAAATATGGAGGAAGTAGGAAATGCACTTCTTAAGATTGAGGAAATACGGCAATTCCCACTAACCTCAGTGGTTCTCATGAAACCCAGAGTTACTGACTCAAACATGTTAATTAAAAATAGTTTTTTTTACAACCTAATTGCATTTTATGATTTTTTATTTATTTTTTTAATGTTTATTTATTTTTGAGAAAGAGAGAGGGATAGAGACAGAGTGCAAGTGGGGTAAGGGCAGAGAGAGAGAGGGTGACACAGAATCTGAAGCAGGCTTCAGGCTCTGAGCTGTCAGCATAGAGCCCGACGCGGGGCTTGAACTCACAAATGGTGAGATCATGACCCGAGCCGAAGTCAGACACTTAACTGACTGAGCCACCCAGGTGCCCCTGTATTTCATAATTTTTTAAATGCTTTCATGGACTGAAAATGGTACAGTCAATGAGGCACTAATGTTTTCATTCAACAAACATTTGCCAACTGTAATACCAGATACTGGGAATACACAAATGAACGAGACTTAAGGACTTACAGACCTAGTACGGGACATAGGAAGACAAACGTGTATTTATGGTATACTAATGAAGCGTTGGCTCTGAATGAGTCACGAAGCTGGAAGCAGCTTGTAGTACCCAAAGATGGAGCACTGGGTATTCAAGAATGCTTCAGGTTAATCACTAAGTTTAAGCAATTAGTCATCCTCTTAACAAAGGGCTGCCCTAGTGGACTTAGCCATATGTGTCAGTCACTTTCAGACATTAATTTATTTCAATTTAATTTAATTTTGCAAACACCGGTGATCTATCCAGAGACATCGAACTCGAAATTTGTCAGAACAGTTTGACCATAATGGTACAGTCAGTAACACGAGTCAAGAACAAAACCGAACAGAACATTTTCTTCATTGTGATTAGATTAAGCTGAAGATAACAGAAACCTCCCGCAGCATAACTCCGACCTGAGCAAGACAGCAGCCAGACTAGATGTCTGGCGCAAGACTAGGACGGCAACTCCATGAGTCGTCTGGGATCCAGGCTCCTCTATTTCTGTCCTGCCATCCTAGCACGTAGCTTCCATTTTCATGGCCACTCCATGGTTTAAGACATCTGCTAAAATTCTCAACCAGTGTATTCACCTTGCAGAATGGAAGGAAGGGCAAAAAAGAGCCTCCTTCCAACCAGGTCAGCTCTCCTTAAGTAGCCTGTGAAAGTATCAATTTAAAAGCATGGATACCTCCACACTTCCTCTTAAATCTTGTTGCCTTGAACTTTGTCACACGGCTACAGAGAATTGCAAATGAGGCCAGAAGGTCTTCTATTGTACACAGCAGTGTGCCCAGATTTTTAAAAACTGGGGACTTACTACTAAGGAGGAAACAGTAAATGGGTGATAGGGTAGGTCTAGAACCAGTAGTCTCTGCCACAGGCATCTTGGTAACCATAAATTTAACATTTTGTTTTGACCCTGACGCTGCCCAAACTTCTTGAGATTTGTTAAAGCCATCTAGAGAAAGTTTGGTTTTCTGGAGTTGGAAAGCAAGATGACACCTTTCAGAATGATGGCTCGTATTGATCTTGCTTTTTAAAAGTAGAAATTGTTAGCAGATGAAATACACCAGGGCTACTTTGAAGCTCTTTGTTGTTTGTTTTTCTTTGCTTTGTTCCTCCACTACCAAAATGTTTTAAGAACATTGGAGCAGATGTAATTTAATCTATAGGCTCTGCAACAGAATGATTCTCAAGATCAGTCCAATCATAACTCTTGATTAGATGGATTCTGACTATTCATCTGCAATGAATAACGTGACTTAAATGTCCGTTATTCGGATTAGGCAGCCATGAAGACAGACCATGCTGATGCATTTGACCAAAGGTTGAGAGGTTCCTCAAACTCCCCAGCTATTATTCAAAGAAACACAAGATCGTGGATCTGAGAAAATGGGAAATCATTTGCCGGTTGACAAGTCCGTGTAATCCTGGTGTATTTCATCTTCTAATAATTTCCACTTTTTAAAAGCCAGATCAATAAGAGCTGTCACTCTTAAGGGTGTCATCATGCTTTCCAACTGCAGAAAACCAAACTTTGTCCAGACGGCTCTTTCCCTCTTTTATAAATTTGAAGAAGCTCAGACAGTATCAGTGTCAAGAAATGAGAAGGCCATTTGAAAACTGACAAAAAGTGATGCTAACAATCTGGAGTTGTCAGCTTTTAGAAGCATGGGGAAATCTACCGTGGAGTTGGCAGCACCTGGTGGAGAGCTCTCAGTCCCGTCACCGTGTCTTCCCCAGGGCTGGCATACTATAGAAGAGATAATCATACATTTCCTGGAAATTCCTACTGAAGAGGCCTAAAAGATCAAAATCAAACAGAGTCGTTTTTCAAATGAGCCATAAGGCTGAAAATGTAAAGGACGGAGATTAGAGGTGTCCTGTGTGGGATGGGGAGACAGAGCCTTTTGGGAAACAACTGGCTTCTGCAGCGCTGGCAAACTTCGGAAAAAGAAGTTATTAACACTCGGTGGCAATTGTAAAGTAGAGTAACAGTCATGACATATGTTTTTGAGGTTCTTCCATGAGAGTTAATTTCCTGAAGTGGATGGGATGAAACAGAAATGGTCTTCTAACGTATGTCACTAACAACCCTTTGTAGACACTGGAAAATAAAGGAAATGGAGCCACCAAACTCCGTGAGGGCAGGATCCAGTCTGTCTTGGTTAGACTGGCTCCTAGTGCCTACCACAGTGCCTAAAATGGGATAAGCAGATATTTATTGGCAGAAGAGAGGGAAGTAATTAAAGTAGCATGTTCTGCACTTGGAATTGTACTAGGAATCCTGTTACAAATAACAGTGGGGAATCCAACTAAGAAGCTAAAATATTAGCTGTGAAATTGGCTGACAAATGTATGTGAAATAATATACCCCAATATAAGCCAAATTTCTTGGAGGACAGGTAGCTTAGAAGGATTCTTAAGTAATGGAATAAATGAACAGGGGGGAAATGACTGGTGACATAGAAGCAGGGGAACTTTGAAAGACCGTAATTACTATATGATTGCTCTCAAAAGTTCATGAGATAACCAAGAAAGAATACTGCAACACTTAGGGACCAGAAGAAATACAGGCATGTTCCATAAAAAAAAAATAGCTAGACTTCACAGAGCTGTTTCTGTGTACCAGGCACTATGCTAAGTAAGTGCTCTATGTAGATGCTTTTCAATGCCTATAATAAATGTTTGAGAAGGTATTATTACTGTATCCAATTTCTAGATGAGGAAACTGAGGCTCACGCAGGTTAACTGATTTGCTCCAACATTGCAGAGCTAGCAAATAACAGACAGAATTTTAACCCAGGAAGTCTGAACTCCAGAACCTCAGTTCCTATACACTTCCTTCTCCTACATCTGAACCTTTTCCTACAAAGAGACTACATAGCTTTCATCAGATTCTCAAAGGGTTTTACAAATTTAAAAAAAAAAATGAGAAGCAGTGTTCCAGACTCTAAGCACCACGGAGGCAGGGACTGTGCCTGTCTAGATCGTCACTCACATGTTTGTCAGGTGGCTGGATTAGTGCATGAATGTAATTGACTAGCTGGCCTCCAAACTGGCTCTTCTGCATCAGTCTGGTCTCCCTCCAGCCTGCCTTCCAAACTGCAGCCTAAGTGATCTTTCTAAAGTACTAATCTGACTATATCAGCCCCCAACTTTCAGGACCTTCAGAGACTCATCAAAAAGAGTGTAAGTCCTCAGTCCTCAGCATACAAAGCCCTTCGTGACTTAGTCCAGTGACTCCCAACAATGGACAGTTTTGTCCCTCAGGGCATGTTTGGCTATGTCTGGAGACATTTTTGGTTGCCACAGTTCAATGGGAGGTGCTACTGACATCTAGTGAATAAAGGCCAGAGACCCACGATACACAGGACAGCCACCCTTCCTCCCCACAAAGAATGATCTGGCCCCAAATGGCAATCGTGCCTCAGTGAAGAAACTTAAACCTAGTCCCTGGCAAACATTTAAACATCTTTACCACCACTATATACCCTACTTCTACTTTGTGTTCTAGCAGCCCAGACCCGTGTTATTTTTCCCACTCCCGTATGGTCTCATGCTCCTGTTTTTGTTCACTCTTTTCCCTCTGATGAAATCACCCCTCCCACTTTGCTTCATCTCAGTATCTTAGATGAAGCTGACTGTTCTCTTCTAGGAGTCATTGCCCCAAACTCCCTTCTCTGTGTTCTCATGTCACTCTGGGCATATGTCTATCCCGGCACTTCACCACATTATATTGAGATGAGCTGTTTCTGGATCTGCCTTCCCCCACTTAACTGTGAGCTAATGAGGGGCAGGGACCTATTTTCTTTCCCTTTATGATAGCACCTGGCACGGAGCAGGCACCCACAAAGCACTGAACCGAAAGATGACAAATGACAGAGACAAAGACAAATCACTCAACCTCTAATAAGCTTTGACCTTGTTCTCAGCCAAAGAGAACAACCCATAGATTGATTCAAATGAGGTAAAGGGGAAACCAGAATTGGTGAGGAGAACATGAAGAAGTGCATCCACTCTTCTAGATGAAGAATCAGATGGCATAGGGGCTAAGAACACATATCTAAAAATGGGAATGGCAAGAGTTTCTTTCTCAAGTGATTGCTCTCAGCATATAAAGTAATAATATGGACAAAGAGCCTGACACATAGGAAGCACTCAATAGACAGTAGTTACTTTTATTAAAGGCTCAGATGAGTGGGCCTGTAATTTTATAGATGCTATTGATTAGGATCAGTTCAAAGGAAGGGGCAACACCTATTTATAATTAAAAAATAAGTCAATTTAAAGAAAAATATAAAGCACCAATTTATACTTTAAAAAAGTCAAAATAAAGAAAAAGTCAGGGAGCCTGGGTGGCTCATCAGTTAAGACTCTTGGTTTTGGCTCAGGTCATGATCTCGCAGTTTCATGGGTTAGGGCCCTGCACTGTCCGCACGGAGCCCGCTTGGGATTTTCTATCTCCCGCTCTCTCTGTCTCCTCCTCCCCCACTCATGCAGTCCCTGTCTCTCTCAAAATAAATAAATAAACTTGAGGGGAAAATAAAGATATTACGTCAATAATAGTGCAAGTGGTGGATGTCCGAGGCAAAATTCATAAAGATGTTATGTGGGCAACTGAAGTCTGGTAAACAGAACTGAAAGGGAACTTCATTGAATGGGGCGTGGACTAGATTCCTTGTAGATCTAAAGGTCTATGACTTTGAAACTAGTATTAATGTTAATCCCACTTACCATCCCTTACTTTGTCCAGGCACTGCACTGAGCACCTCGTATCACTACCTCATTTAATGCATGCAGTAACTCTAACAGAGAGGCTGTCGTTAGCTTCTTTTCCTTGTTTCAGATGACAAAAACAGAGGGAACCTCATTTCCCTAGGGCTACACACAGTACAGGAAGTGAGCTGGCCTTCAAACTATTACAGAGAGCCCAGGTATATAAATTATGGTCTGTGTCTAACAGCGTTGGATTAAGCTTATAATTGAGGAATTTTCTATTTTAGTCTAACTGAGGGCTCGTATTTAAATATTGCTTTTACAGGGGCACCTGGGTGGCTCAGTCAGTTAAGCATCTGACTCTTGATTTCAGCTCAGGTCATGGTCTCGTGGTTCGTGGGATCAAGCCCCACATCAGGCTCCATGCTGTCAGCACAGAACTTGCTTGGGATTCTCTCTTTCCCCTGCTCTCTCTCTCTGCCTCTCTCTCTCTCTCTCTCTCTCTCTCTCTCTCTCTCTCTCCCACCCCCTCTTTCTCTCAAAATAAACTTTAAAAATAAATAAATAAATAAATAAATAAATATTGGTTTTACACACGGATTTTTTCCCCCTATAGGACTCTGCTTCTTTATATACTGTTACTTGGTTCAAAATTAGCTGTATCTTTAAACCAACCATGGGACTGGCTGACCTGCAAGTCAAGTCCCTTCAAGGCAAATTTTCAATTAGCAGAGGAAGACATAGTGCTGTCAAGGCCTGACATCCAGACCAAGAGCTCCTTTCTGCTCAGGGTTATTTCTTAGGGAATGTTGTCGGGAGATGGGCACATTCCACCAGCTGACGGCTACACCAATGACCTTTAATGCTAGTTTAGCATAAATATATTTTGACATTTCAAACAAATTAATGTATTTTTACAAGGTGGGGCAACCACCACAAATTAGGCCAACTGGTTTGCCTGTAGGGCAGGTCACTAGGCAGAGATTCCAGAGTTTCTCTGCTGCTCGTACATCCCTTTCTGCTCCCATCCCCCGCTCCAAAAAGAAATGTTTATTTCTCCCCAGAAACTACTTGGACAAATGTCAGCAACCCTCAGGGATTAACCTTAGCCCTACCTTGGTAACATAATTCCAGGGTCTCTCTGCAACTAAAAGATGCTTATTCTGACTGCAAGAATTCGTTCAAGGACTCCATTCCATATGTTGTGTGCTATGGAAATGCTGTGGTCATAAACATAGTGTTTCTATTGGGTGGGTATAAGGCACCAGTTCCTTGAAAAATTACCTGGAAATGGGAGTATTTAACATGAGAAGGATATAAAAGAAACTGACAACCTAAGAGAGGTGAAAAGGTCCAGTTTCTGAAAAGGCAGACCTTGGACTACTAAGTAGCCACACATCTTTCATTTGAGCAGATTTCATAGACAAGCTGCCCAGCCAAATCAAATGGGAATTAAAGGGATTCTGTGTAGCTAGTACAGAAAGTGTTTCAGAAGCACAAAGGCCACTTTAGTCACAGGAAACTGCCAGAGGGTGACTTATTTGACAGAAAAGAAAACAAACAGACACAATGGCTGGTGTATTTTTGAGGCAATATTAAATCTAATAAACATGACACCAATAGTATTGACTCAAATTGGGTTGGGCAAGTTGGAGAATTTAACGGCTTATCTTCCAACTCCCAGCCTTTATCTCAGAGGCAGCCTTGACAGCAGAGAACAGAGTCCAAAACGTGTCCTTCTCTGACTCCTGCCAGGTGTGTGCTGTCCCCGGCCTCTGCCCTGGCCTCAGCTCTCAGAGTGGAGATAATTAGAACGTCATTTCTGCCAGCTTTGTTTTTTTCTGGGTCACTGACTTCAGACTTGATCAAAATAGGAGTGCTATACTGAAATAAATTCATTTCCTCTTCCTCAGCCAGACCCAGCTTATTTCCTGGGGGACCGTGCTCCATAGGACGTGCTGTACAAGAGCGATAGTGTTTATGGAGGTCCAAAGAGGGGGCGCATGGCGGAGGAGCGGGCGCCCTCTGCAGCAGCAAGCCCTCACTCTCCCTCTCAGTGGCAGGGCGCTGACAGGCGCGGGCCTCAGACAGACGTGCTGAGGAACACATCACAGCAAACTGCTCTGGGAGCTGTTAAAGCTGGTGTTTAATGTTTATCCAATGGCCTCAGTCTGAAAGGCTCTGTAGAACATGCATAACACAACTCAGCTTTATACTCCATTAGCATTCAAATTCCTAGCTGCCCGGAGGCACATGGTACTGACCAGGGAAGGCCAGTCTATGTGGAGGTTGAGGGCACACAGAGACATGGGGACAGAATGAGGTTGCTGGGTGTCTGGGAGAGACACTCAGAAATAGGGACAAAGAGCTCCAACTGGTATAGAAGGGAAGGCCAAAGACAATCTTTGTCTTCTTTACAAAACCACCAGTTGTCCTCCATTAAGAGGCAAGGTTAGAGGTAGGGCCTTATCTCACACTGAGCTTTGTCCACTTCATTACCGACTGAATGTAAGCCCTCTTCCAGCCCGGGAGAGAGTGGACCTCCCAGTGCAGTGGAAGTCCATATCTTGTTTTCAGACCTTCGGATTCAGTGAGAAAAACAAAAGCTTCCTTGGGCAATCACTCAAGGCAAGAAGAGTAGCCACATTCCTGTTCCTGTTTTAGCCAGGAATGGGCCAGATTTGTCTGCCTTTGTCCAACCCAAGAGAAGAGCCATACAGTATAGAATAAGTGAGCGGTGGGGCGGTGCTCTGAGAAGTGCCCAGTGATAAAGAGCTATCGAGGAGATGTCAAGGCAAGTATTGGGCTGACTGCTGTATCCAGGAAGTACCTAGAGTGGAGCCATGTTTGGTTGGCCTGTGTGTCCCAGGCGCCTAGCACAGCACATGACACAGACACAGACACACACACACACACACACACACACGCATCCCAGTCCTTTTGCTCTTAATTGCTCTTAACAGGTCTTAAATCCATCTATGTCTCTCCATCCCCACTGTTACCATTCTATTTCAGGTAATATCATCCCCCACCCAGACCACTGCAGGAGCCTCCTAATTATGGGCCTGCCTCTTCTCTTGCCTCCTCTTCCAATATGATCTCAAAAGCAGCCAGTGTGATTCCTCTAGAACTCAGCTATGTCACACTCCTGCTTAAGGCCCTTTAGTGATTTCTCACAGCCATGAGAATAAAGCGGGACATGCACATCCCTCCATTACCTGGTGTATTAGTCTGCTAGGGCTTCCATAGCAAAATACCACACACTGGATGGCTTTAACAAAAGAAATTTATTTTCTCACAGTTCTGGAGGCTACAAGTTCAAGATCGAGGTGTTGTTGACAGCTTTGGTTTCTCCTGAGGCCTCTTTCCTTGGCTTGCAGATGACCATCCTTTTACAGTGTCCTCACATGGGCATTTTCTCGATGCATACGCACACCTGGTGTCTCTTCTTCTTCTTGTAGGGACGCCAGTCCTGCCATATTAGAACCCCACCCTTATGATCTCATTTAACTTTAATAACCTCTTTAAAGGCCCTGTTGCCAAATACAGTCACATTAGGGGTTACATGAATTTAGGGGGACACAATTCAATCCATAATACCTAGCCACTGTCTACCTCCTGATTCTCATTGCTCACTACTCCCATACACTCAGTATATATTAGCCTTACCGAATTGTTTGTAGTAACCTGGATAAGCCACATGTCTATAAACTCTGGACCTTTAACCATGCTGTTCCCTCTACCTGGATGGCTTTCAACACTGCCCCCTCCCCCGCCATTTTCATCCCATTTCTCTCCTACTGGTCATTTCAGGTAGTACCTTCTTTGGGAATACCCCACCTCCTGATTCCTAATCTGGGTGAAGTGCTCTCATAACCTCTCTGCTACTTCTTCTCGTAACATGGAGAGTAAATACCTAATGGCCCTTCCAAGGGCTCTGCTAGACCATGAGTCATTTGAGGGCAGAGGAGGTGTCATAGTATTCTTTTAAATCCCAAAAGCCTACCACAAGACTTAGCCCAAAGAAGGTACTCAGCAAATACTCAGTGGAAGAACAGATCAACCTATTTGCAAGAAAAGGGAGAGATGGAGTGAACCAGATCAAGCTAGATGGCAGTGCATTACAACTTAGGATCCCATATCACCAGCTGACAGATTGTTCCTGAGTGTTTCACAGGATGGATGCTAAGTATGTGCTAACAGAAGGTCCTGTCCCGAAAGGTTGCTGTTAGAGTAAAATCTAGTTTCTCCATCACTGTGTTTTCCAGAAGCCTCTATGACTTTGTTCTTCCATGTATCTATAGGATAGTGAGAGAGAATTATATATCATAGTGACACAGAAGCCCTAGAGTGTTGGGCCTCAAACTTGAGAATACGCTGGAAACCTTACTAAAACACAGATGACTGGGCTCCCACCCCCAGAGTTTCTCATTCAATAGGTCTAGATTGGGGCCTGAGAGTTGGCATTTCTAACAAGTTCCCAGGTGATGCTGTTGCTGCTGGTGGTCCAGAGACCACATTCTGAAAAACACTACTCTAGAGAATCCTTCTGGAATTATTGAAAATGAATTTACATCATGCTGGAAATGGTATAAATGATAAATATGTTTCCCCAGAAAACGTGATCAACCATCCTCCCCCAACTTTGCCGGACAACACCAACGTTGCTGAAATTCATGAGACGGGGAACCGATGAGCCAATTTCTCTTTCAAGGTAAAACTGCCCCTGGAAAGATATTGTAACCTAATGGTGTGTGTTCTGCTCTTTTCGCAGGTGCGATTAGAGTGGCCAACAGACCTTGCAGTCAATCCCTTGGACAATTCATTGTATGTCTTGGATAACAACATTGTGCTGCAAATCTCTGAGAACAGGCGCGTGCGGATCATTGCAGGGCGCCCCATTCACTGCCAGGTGCCAGGCATCGATCATTTCTTGGTCAGCAAGGTGGCAATTCACTCCACTCTGGAGTCAGCTAGGGCCATCAGCGTCTCCCACAGCGGGCTGCTCTTCATAGCTGAAACAGACGAGAGGAAAGTAAACCGCATTCAGCAAGTCACTACCAACGGAGAGATCTCCATCATAGCTGGTGCCCCCACTGACTGTGACTGCAAAATTGATCCCAACTGTGACTGTTTTTCAGGTATGACCTTTTTAGCAATTCACCAGCTCCCTCTCTGTTTCCAAAAGAAAAATGCGCATTAGAAGAGTCAAAAGGAAACCCTAAAGTGTTATTTGTGAACACTGGGATGAGCGCGTGCAGAAAGCGATGGGTTGGGATCACGAAGCCTAGTATCTGGGCGTTGCTCTGCATCCAGCCGACTGAGTGATGCTGGGCACTTGTCTCAGTTTTATCACCTTGCCGGCTTGAGGATAAGCTAGTGTAACAAAATCTTGATACTCTTAAGTTAAGATCACTATATGAATGTAAGATCATAATACTGTTTGTACTTCGGAGAAAAGGAAACTAGGTAAAACCTGCGTTTACTGATTTACCCAAGGAAAAAAATTACTTCCCCTAAGTGACTGCTTTCCAAATTAACAGTGTTTGCTATTTGAAACCCAGAGACACCAGAACAAGCTGTTTGGAGGATACATGGGCAAAATAAAACCGCACAGTGGATGTTTCTCAGGACATCACTCTGCTACTTCGATTGTTTAAAACAAAAAAAACAAACCTTTCTCCCTAACCCGTAGTGCCCTTTACTTCCAACTGAAATATATTAAAAAAGAGCCTTTTCCCCCAAACATGGAGTAGATATTCCAGATAGCAAACAGTCCTCTAAATGTCAATAGATACATTTATTGCTGGGATGTGGAGACCCCTCCATGCTACCTGTAGTCCTATTAAACTGCACATCCAGGCCCAGAGTGATTCTCTTAACCTTTGCCTTTCCTTGGGCCAGAGGAAGCAAGAGTGAGCAACTTGGTCCATAATGACTGGATCAATATTTCCAATGTTTTCCTGGACAATTAGTTTTATAGTTATTTTGCTAATTTATATCTTTCATTCAGGGCAAATCTAATCTTTACCCAGTTATCAAATTTGATGTTCTGAATCATTGTTGCACTTACAGACTTAGTATACTTTGACAATGTGACCATGGGCATGAGCCAAAGAAGGGTCCTCTAGGCACAGTAGAATCGGAAAGTCCTGAGGTAGGACCACAAGCACTGACAGGCATGAATCTCATGGACTTCCGGCCAAATTTCGTGTGGCTTCCATTATCTACTGTTTTTGTATCTTGCGATACGATACTGAACAGGAGGATGGAAGATTTCACAAAACTGGTGTTAACTGAGATAATCGCATCTTACTGTTTATCTTCACTGGTATTGACTCAAGAATCCTGAGGAAGTTTCAGATTTGTCAAGGGGGGGGGCATGCAGAGAATGTTGGTTCACTGGTTGTTCCCTTTAAAATGATTCCTGATGCACAGAGATTTCTCTTTATGGTTGTGTTCTTAGAAATGCTTGTGATGATGATGACGACTATTAAAATCACGGTCTCTCCCTCACAGGTGATGGCGGCTATGCTAAAGATGCAAAGATGAAAGCCCCTTCCTCCTTAGCAGTGTCGCCCGATGGTACCCTTTATGTCGCAGACCTTGGGAATGTTCGCATTCGTACCATTAGCAGGAACCAGGCCCACCTGAATGACATGAACCTTTATGAGATTGCTTCACCTGCTGACCAGGAGCTCTACCAGTTCACTGTCAATGGAACCCACCTGCATACCTTGAACTTGATAACAAGGGACTATGTATATAATTTCACCTACAATGCGGAAGGTGACTTAGGTGCAGTTACCAGCAGCAACGGCAATTCTGTACACATTCGCCGTGACGCAGGCGGGATCCCCCTTTGGCTTGTGGTGCCCGGTGGGCAGGTGTACTGGCTGACCATAAGCAGCAATGGAGTCCTGAAAAGAGTGTCAGCCCAAGGCTA
The DNA here is from genome assembly GCA_028646485.1 of Cryptoprocta ferox. Classification (NCBI taxonomy): domain Eukaryota; kingdom Metazoa; phylum Chordata; class Mammalia; order Carnivora; family Eupleridae; genus Cryptoprocta; species Cryptoprocta ferox. The sequence continues at coordinate 22,971,034 of CM053579.1, forward strand.
TAATCTGGCTGTGATGACCTATCCAGGAAACACGGGGCTTCTAGCCACCAAAAGTAATGAAAATGGATGGACAACCGTTTACGAGTAAGTTTCTCGTTCTCAACGTAGGCTTTGTTAAGCTTTTATTTGAAATGGTATTACAGTGGAAAAATGGCTTAGCAATTGCCAGGTGTTGCATGCTATTTTCTCATAAGAACCACAATAAAAAAAAATCAAAAGTCACAGAGAAAATTTTACCTAACTCCTAGGGTTCAAACCCATTTCTCCAGAGCAGTTTTGCAGAGCATAATAATAAAAACATAGATTGAATGAAGAAGCAGGTGTGGCCCGGCAGGAGACAGGACTGAGATAGAAGTCCATGTACTCAAGGAATTTACAGCATAGCTGGGAAAACAAGGTAGAATTTTATTTAAATAACAAAACTAAGAAAATAGTTCTAAAGCAACAAAGAAGCGGTGTGGTTTAACTAGTGTTTATTGATCCTTGAGGGGTTTAATGAATGAATAAATGAACGTGTGCCCAGCCCAGCCCATGTTCAGTAGAAGTTCCTGTGGGAGGTAATAGAAGTCAGAATATAAGAAGTGGACCCCAGAAAGCAAGTGTGAAACATGTAGGGCAAACGCTGAACAGGAGGGGCTACACTCCATTGGCTGCTTCTGTGCAATGTCTGGAGCCCAACGTCCCCGTATAGGTTTGGGCTTCCTCGGTTTCCCTGCACGAGTCAAAGAATCTGGCATGTTGTGGCATTCACAGACTGGACCTGTGATGGCTTTGTTTAACTGGGAATTAGCACAGGGTGTGTCTGACAGCAAGCTACTAGGAGGTGTCACGACACGGAAAGAGACCATTGTCCTTGCCTTTTCAAGCGCAGACAGCCTTGTTTGCAGGTCAACTCATTTAGAAAGCTAGTCTGCCAGCCCTTGGCAAGTGTCTTTTCCACAAAAGGGAATTGCTGAATTTTTAACCAGTGCACCGAGTGAAGATAATCTATGGAATCTGAACCCAGAGTCTGCAGTGGCATTAAAGTTGAAAAGCGTGACAAGTGGAAATGTTAAGTATGAGAGGTTCCCAGTGTGACTGTTCTGTGAGGAGGCAGAGAATGTGAAGGGGCTTTGTCCAACCTCATGCAAGCCTCCTGAGGAATGGGAGAAAACAATTGGCCCTCACATTTTGGATCGTTTCCCAAAGAAATGCCACTTCTACAAAAAAGCTGGACAGCTATTTTAGTTTCACTTAGAAACACGTATTCAGTTGTTTCTGCTGCAAGTCTTACTCTATTTTTTGAAAAATTTCTCTTACATCTTAATAAGAGTCATAAGAGCCGCTGTTCACTGAAGCTTTACTCTGTTCCAAGTAGTAGGCTAGGTAATTTCCATACGTCATTTTATTTGATCCCCAGAATATAGGGATACGTGTTCCTGGTATGCCTATTTTATGGATGAAGACACTGAGGCACAGAATGGTTAACTTGTCCTGGTTCACGCAGATGTCCAGGATTCAAACTCCCAACATTCTGACTCAAGAGCCCAAATCTGTAAATATACTACCCTGAAGAAAAATAAAGTTTCTAATGAGAATGTCTTTTTCAAAAGTTCATGCATCGCACCACAGCTGAAATTAAACAACTGTTTTGAAAGCTGATGGTTGACTTCAGTCAAGCAGCAAGAAATGGCTGAAGTATTAACTCTGTAAAGTCTTTGACTTTTTTTCTGAAGTGAGATGTAGAACCACTGGAGAGGTTTAAGTCAAGGAATGATGCAATCTGACTTAATTTGTAAAGAATCAGTCTGTACTGAAGACCTCAGACTATCTGGTGGAAGCAGGGGAGCCCAGTGGTGGAGAGGGGAGGGGTCTACAATACTCCAGGCAAAAGATGATAAATTAGACCAGGGACTTTAGGCATTAATAAGTGCTGAAATACTAAGTATATCATAACAGTAGATCTAGAAGGACTTACTGATAGATTGGATGTGGAGTGAAGAGAAAGAGGGTTAGAGATAACTCCAACGGTTTTGGCCTGAGCAACTGGATGTTGGACTTTCTATTTATCAACATGAGGAACAGTGTGCAAGGAATACATTATACTGGGCGGGAGATCGGGAGTTCAGTTTTGGGTATAATCGGTTTCCTTAGACATCCAAGCGAAAATATCAAGTAGGCAGTTGGCTATATGCATCCAGAATTGAGAGAAGAGGCTGGAGATTTGAAAGTTGGGGATCCACATTTGGCACCCACCAGTGGTTAGGTTGTATTCAAGCTGTGAGATGGGATAAGAAGAAAAGATGATGACTGGACCTGGAGCATGCCAACGTTTAGAGCAGAGGATATGAAGAGAAACCAGCAAGTGACTAAGAAGGACAGTCCAGTGAAGTAGGAGGAAAAGCAGGAGAGTAGGATGTCCTGGGAGCCAAGTAAAACAGGAAGGAGTGATCAGCTGTGTCAGATACTCTGGGTAAGTCAAGTAAGATAAGGACTGAGAATTGACCATTCAGTCTCGCACTGTGGAGGTCATTGTTCACCTCGGGAAGGGCAGCTGCTGTGGCACCATGGGAGACAAAAGCATGAACAGAGCTGTTTTCAGAGAGAATGGATATACACATGCTCATAGCAGTGTTACTAATAATAGCCAAGAAGTGTGAAGAACCATTTTCCATCAAGACACGAATACCCAAACAAAATGGGATATATCCATACTATAGAATATTATTCATCCATAAAAAGGAATGAAGTTCTGACATATGTTACAACATGGATGAACCTCGGACACATTATGCTAACTGAAAGAAGCCAGTCACAAAGGACAAATATTGTATGAAATGTCCACAAATGGCAAATTCATAAAGGCAGAAAGTGACTGGTGGTTGCCTGGGGTTGAGAGAGGGAATGGGGATTGGCTGATAAAGAGGACGGGGTTTATCTTGAGGGTGATGGAATGTTCTAGAAGTGGTAGCGATGATTACACACATTGTGAACGCACTGGAAGTCACTGAAATGTATCCTTTAACGTTTCTTTTTTGAGAAAGAGAGAGAGTGAGCGTGCAAACAGGAGAGGGGCAGAGAGAGAGGGAGAGAAAGAATCCCAAGCAGGCTCCTTGCTGTCAATGCAGAGCCCGACACAGGGCTCAATCTCACCAACGGTGAGATCATGACCTGAGCTAAAATCAAAAGTCGAATGCTTAATCAACAGAGCCAGCCAGGCGCCCATGAATTGTATAACTTTAAAATGGTGGCTTCTATAGTATGTGATTTATATCTTAATAATAATAATAATAATAATAATGAGAGTGACTGACAGGAAAGAGATTGGAGACAATGAGTAAAGAATACTCAGGAGTGCAACCATTGTGGAAAACAGTATGGGGGTCCTGAAAAAATTAAAAATAAAACTACCCTATGATCCAGGAATCACACTCCTGAATGTTTACCCAAAGAATACAAAAACACTAATCAAAAGGATATATGCATCCCTATGTTAATAGAAGCATTGTTTACAATATCCATGATGTGGAAACAGCCCAAGTGTCTATCAATGGATGAATGGATAAAGAAGATGTGATATGTGTATTCAATGGAATATGACTCAGCCATAAAAAAGAATGAAATCTTGCCATTTACAACAACATGGGTGGAGCTAGGGAGTGTACTGTAAGCAAAATCAGTCAGTCAGGGAAAGGTACAGCTACCTTATGATCCCATTCATAGGTGGAATTTAAGAAACAAAGGAAAGCAAAGGCAAAAAGAGAGAGAAAGAGAGACAAATCAAGAAACAGACCCTTAACTGTAGAGGACAAACTGGTAGTTACCAGAGAGGAGGGAGGACAAGCATGGGGATTAAGGATGACACTTATCATGATGAAAAAAAATAAAATTATTAAAAACTAAAAAATATATATTCTTCAAACTGTGTTGGGGGGATGCTTCAAAGGGAATACCAGGTTATTTAACCAAACTTTGGATCAAAGCTATTGGCATCATTTATGGATCTGTGGTAACTTTTTTTTAATTTGATTTCAAGGGTAAAGGATTACATTGATATGGTTATAATAAATTATGTGATGAATGTAAAAAGAAAAACTCTTCTGAGAAGCTTTGCTATAAAGAGGTAGGGAGAAATTGGAGCTGGGGTAGGGAGAATGGGGTAGACTGAAGGAGTTTTGTTTTTTTTTTTTAATGAGCGATATAACAGTATATTTGTATACCGATGAAAATGATCCAATAGAGAGGGGAAAAATTGACGATGCCAAATAGAGAATAGAATATTGCAATTGGATCAGGTCATGTGCCTGGTTTCCACTGGCAGCACGTTGATGCAGGCACTGCGTGGCAAACAAGATACGGTGCATGGAGTGGCAGGCCTTTTACCAGGACTTGAGGGCAGTCAGTGAAAGGTATCAACATCACTGTTGCCAAATAATCAATGTTGAGCCTCTAAGAGATGAGAAATGCAGGCATTCCCATGGGGGTAATTATGGAGTTTTACAGCCACAAAGAGACATTAGAAGTTATTTTAGGGGCGCCTGCGTGGCTTAGTTGGTTTAGCATCTGACTCTTGATTTTGGCTCAGATCATGATCTCACAGTTGGTGTGTTCAAGCCCCACACTGGGCTCTGTGCTGACAGAACAGAGCCTGCTTCGAATTCTCTCTCCCTCTCTCTCTGCCCCTCCCCTGCTCATGCTTGCTCTCCCTCTCTCTCTCTCTCTCTCTCTCTTAAAATAAATAAAACTTTTAAAAAAATTTTTAAAGAAGTTATTTTACAAATGAGGAAACTGAGGTCCAGATAGAGATATAACTTGCCTGTTCACAATTGCTCGCTGGCTGAGCCTCGAGTCAGGTCTTTGAGCATTCGGTTCAGTGTTCTTTCCACTACTACCCCCACTGCCTTCCAGAAAAAAGAGGAGGGTCTGGGATTGTAAGGGTGACCATGGGGAAGTCTGGGTAGCTAGACTTTCCCTCCAGTAGCAGGGAATGAGGAGTGTGATAGCACCATGAGATAGACAGGGAGGCTGCATAGCCATTTCTTCCTCCTCCCACCTTAACTCCAGCCAGGATCATGCTGAAACCCTCCCGGCCAAAAAGCATCTGTGGAGAGAAAGCCCGTCTTCCTCCTGAAGCAGGCCATCCTGGTGCTGAACAGCAGTGCCCAGTGAGACACTGTCCCTGTCCCTTCTTACCTGCACAGAAAAGCATGAGCAAATTTCCCAACCTGCATAATGTAACTAATTCTTCTTACGGTCTTCTCTGTACAAAATCTGACTTCTTTCACTTTTGTCCTCCAATGCGTTAAGCCAGTTCTGAACACTCGTTCAAGTTTTTCCTCTGTCCTTCTCAAGCTGGGGGAACCCAGAGTTGGACCTACTATTCTAGTCAGGGTCAGAGCCCTGCCGAGGTCGGTAGAGTGTGGTTGGGTCGCTGCCGCCAGGCCCTCCTGAGAGAACTCGAGCTTTTCTCTGAGGTGAGGAGGCTGACTTCTGTGGCCAGAGGCGACAGACTGTTTGCCAAGGTGGAAATAGAAATTCTGCTCTGAGAGGAGAGACAGAGAAACAGAAACAGAAGCAAACTTTGGCAGGACAGAGGACTGCCGCGTCCAGGTAGCTAAGCCAGCAATCCATCCAGCTTTTGATTATCTGTAGCGGTGGAGAGAAGAAATGACACGGATGACCCTGAACAGTGGGTCATCCAAAGGGGATTTTAAAATGCATCTTGTGCAGTGGTAGTATGTGGGCTTGTATTAGGTAATGTGATGTTGTTTAAATAGTTCATTGATTTTCATAATTCCGTTTGACTTGGACCAGGCTCAAAATTGCACACCCCAAGTATTAGTACTTGATGCTTGACTGCCCCTAAGCGTCCTGAATGTCACAGGGAAAGCTGACCACAGACAAACGACTCACAGAGAGGTGACTGTCAAAGCAGGAATACCTACCAAAGGAGGCAAGGGTTCTGGCCTGAAGGGGCTGGTGGGCTCCTAATCGCAATGACCCTGCCACAGCGGGGGCCCACGGGAGGGGCCCAGCAAACACACAGCGGGCCAGCCTTCTTTGCCCAGGAGGCTGCAAGAGTAGCCAGGATGCCCTTGCTTGCTTCCCAAGCATTTCCCTGGCAAAGGCTTCTACTATACTGAACTGGGAAGGTCCAGACTGAGGCCAAAGCTTCAGTGTGTCACTGCTGCTGGTCCAGGCCCTTGCCCATGTGAGAGCCGTCCACTCAGAGACTGAATTTACATGATTTCTTGATCCCTAGTGTACCATATTCTCTCTCTTTCCAGACCTTGTTAGCACCACCAGCCCCCACCACCCCCGAAAAAGCCATCCACTGACAAATTGAAAAGCCCTCATAATAGCTCTGAGTGCCTTCTAGGCTCTTTTATAAATGCTCAATTTTATGGAAGATGGCTAATGAGGGATTCTTCCTCCTCCCTGGTAGGATTAGAAGTAGGGGGAGGGGCAAGGTAAACAAGCCATGCCTCTGGGTGAGATATCTGCCAGATTCCCATGTAGAACTGGTTATGTGAAGGAATAATTAGTCTAAACGCATCAAAATGTTTCCAGTGTTTTCTAGAGTCTCAGAGTAGAGATGGAACTAAGGCACCACGTGGTCCAGTCCCCTGTCTCCAGGCAGGCAAAGGATTTCAGTTAAATAAGAACAGAGAATTGCCAACCATTCCTTCAGGTCTCCAGAGACAGAGACTCTTGACACCTTTGCTCAGTCACCTCTCCATGTATGTGCTTCGTGCCCTTGATAAGGATCAAGAATGAGAAGACAGAACTTTCGTGGGTCATGCTGGGGAGAACTGCAATAGCGACAGGGAGTGAGCAGAAGAAAGAGAGGCTACTGGCAGAAAAACCTTCCAGAGGCTGGGAGGAAAGATTAGCTGCAGCGTACAGGACATCTACATGGGCAGAGCCTGGCCTCCCAATACCGCCATAGCTGGCTCTGTCTCCTCTGTAAGCACATTGGCTCTTGTATCCACCCATCCCTTCCATTTCCACTGGTAACATTTTATTTCACTCACTCAACAAGTAGATGTAGTGAGAATCTACTCTGTGCCAGACACGGAGAATACAGGCATGAATGAGACATGGGCGCCCTCCCTCTATGGATAGGAGCTTACAAACTAGTAAGGGAGACAAATCCCAATGATAGGCAACCACAATACATTGAATAAAGGCAAGAAGCCATCATCTTCTTACACAAATGAAGGCTGCAGCCTTCCAACGTGCCTTCCTGCTCCACAAAGCCCCTTCTAAGATCTGCTGCCACCAAAGTGCTGCTTTCATCACACTCTTCTCTCCCTGAAAAGTCTTCTGTGCCTCCCCATTCTCTACTGACTGCCTGAGCCTGATACCCTGGTTCCCCTATGCTCTGGTTCCAACATGCCTCTCAACCTTCTCTCCCACTACCCTCCTAGAGGAACCTTGTGCCCCAGCAAGCCAGTCCTTTTTTTAAAGTTTATTTATTTATTTTAAGAGAAAGAGAGAGACCAGGATAGGGACAGAAAGAGAGGGAGAGAGAATCCCAAGCAGGCTTCACACTGTCAGCACAGAGCCCAATGTGGGGCTCAAACCCACAAACCACGAGATCGTGACCTGAGCTGAAGTCAGACGCTTAACGGACTGAGCCACCCAGACGCCCCAACCCAGTTCTTTTAAAGGATATCCCATCCACCTGCATGCTTTTCTTCATACCACCACCTCTCTTCGGAATACCTTCCTCTCCACCCCCATCTCTACCTACCAAGGGTTGAGCTTTACCTAACTTCTAGAATTCAAATGCTATCTCCTTCTATTCCTTTTCTGTTCAGCCCTCTTGGAGAGACTTCTGCCTCCTCTGAGCTTCTATATAGCTTGTTTACAGAAGTACATAGCAATATTCTGGCATTAGAGTGATTCGTGTGAATGTCTTATCTGCCTCACTAGACTTTGAATTTCATTCAGCACTGTACCTCTGGTTCTTTGCACAAAACTGATACTTATTGAATAAAGGACACGTGGAGATAGAAGGGCATTATGGACTTGGAGCCGAATCAAAGAAAGCCAAATGAAGTTATTGGTGAGGAAGGGGAATCCAGTATTTTCCACAGAATGCTTATGTTAGGTTGGTCAGGTTTCTGGCATGAGAAGGTGAAAAGGGTCTCTTTTCCTTTAAAAAATAAGTAATGAATTTCCTTCTATAATCTTTAGTATATTTTCTTAAAAGCCAAGGTGGAGGAGCTTCTAGTTTTTACTCTGCATGGTTTAGCTCAGGCTTAAATTGTCCTCAAGGGAAAAGGGCAGGCTGTCCCTTATGAGAAAATATCAGACCAAATATATTTTTAATAATGTGTAAATATCACCCTACCCCAACTAAACTATATGCACCTCCAGGACAAGAATGAATTCTGAATTTCCTCTACAAATGTTTTCTTTGCTCCAATGGGGACATGTGTACACATGCGCGCGCTCACGCGCGCGCACACACACACACACACACGCACACATCCAAATGCACATGGGCTATCAAGGTGCTGAGCAGAAGAGGAGTTATACTCAACACTTCACTGCGAGAACCTCCTAGTGGAATTCTGTGAAATTGGGATAGTAAGGGACAATTTGATGACAAATCTCTTCTTACTAGACGCACTTCTGATGACTATGAAGGCTACAGTCATCGCCTGATCACACAATTCACCAGCCAGCATTTGCAGGCCTCCTTAAGCGAGTGCTACTCTGAGCCAGGGGAAGGAGGGGCTTGCTACCATGCTGTGGCCTGAAGGGATGGGTTGCAGTATATTGGCTTGTACTCTGCACTAAAGGATGCAGGCACCAAAGGGAAACACACGACATAAGAAGTTTTGATTAAACTTGTATCTTTGACATTCAGTCTGGAAACATGCATTCCCCTGTGATGGAGAGAAAAAACTCAAGTAAGCCATAGGAAATCAAAGGCTCCCTTTAGTTCTTATCTACTTTTGAGCAATATTTCCAAAGTTGTGGGAATTACGCACTGACGAGTAATTCCGCCTGTCACTCTTCCTTGGAAAGTGACCCCACAAAAGAGAGGTGAGCTATATGCTTAGACCTAGGGCCGTACAAATGATAGAGACACCACGTGGAAGATACCACCCCATGTGATTGCTATGACTGACTGGCAGAACTGGGGATATGTGAGTGTGTTGGGTAAAGTGTTTCAGGGCTATTTTGGGGTTTTTTTCCTTTATTTTTATTGAGATATAATTGACCCAGCACTGTAGAAGTTTAAGGTGTTCAGCCTAATTACTTGACTTCTAATATTGAGAAATGATTATCAAACGAGTTTAGTTAACATCCATCATCTCATAGATACCAAAAAAAGAGAAACAAAGATGTTTTTTTCCTTCTGATGAGGACTTTTAGGATCTGCTCTCTTAGCAACGTTCCTATATACCTACCATACATCAGTGGTAGCTATAGTTATCATGCTGTACATTGTAATGTATTTATTTACCTTCTAACTGGCAGTTTGTGCCTTTTGACTACGTTTCTTCGATTCCCCCACCCACCCCACCTGTGGTAACCACAAATCTGATCTTTTCTGAGTTTGGTATGTGTGGTTTCTTTTTTGTTTTAGATTCTACATGTAAGTGAGATCATACACTATTTGTCTTTGTCTGACATATTTCACTTAGCATTACACCCTCCAGGTAGAGTGCTTTGTTTATGATAGACTTAAAGCCAAATACGCATTTTCAAGAAGGATGCATGTCCAGCGATGGAAAGCAAATCAGGCAATATAACTTTCGAACTACCCAGCAACTGGGAAGGACTGTGGAAAATTCTACCTGATCCCCAAAACCATTGCCTCTCTCACCGGAAAAGGATCAGGCAGCCACCTCCCAGCTAGATCTATCTGGGTAATTACAGCCTTATCCAGCACTATTTAGCTTTCCTCTCCAAATGTACTCCTGTCAATTTGGCGAGTAGGGATGGGAACAGAATATATAGGAACTTGGATGTGCTCTTGGGAATAAGCTTTTAAATGTATAATCTCAGACAAAAAGCACCAGTGACTGAGCTTAAAAGGTGTCTGGAGGAGAGGGGTTTAGGAAACCAGATTTATCCACTGGCCACTGCTAAGTCTCGCTGGAATTTTTGGCCCTTGTACCTCTGCTCATGGATGGCTCAGAAGGCATCTGATCCTGTCTTGCCCTGAGGAGTGGACACATCCACTGCTCTCACCTTTAGATGAAGTCTTGCTTTAAAACAAGAGGCCCTGTGACTGAGAAAGAAGGAAACTGCCCTAAGCTGGAAAGCCCGTTGGGAACTTGCATGCATAGCACCTGAAGTCAGATTTTCTGGAACAATGACCATGAGTGACCTTGCCATGATTTGAGGAAACCACTTAGAAATCAGGAAAGGTAATCCAATGAGGCAGAGTTGCTGTCAATGGATGTGAAACAAAGAGGAACTAGTCCAGGCTGTGGGGCCCCAGTCTCCTTTGTGAGGAAGGCAGCTTCCTTCCTACTGCTTCCTGGAAACACGTCCCTGCAGGGAAAAGCAGCTTGGTACCTTGGGATAATTAAAGGTAGACATTGTTTTCCTATCCTGGAAGGAAGACCAGGCAGGCAGGGTTGAGACTGTGCTGGGCACTCAAGCCCTTCCATGCCTTCTTCTCATCAGGGGCCTGGGATTTGCAGCCACAGAGCCCCAGAGCAGGCCATGGGCAAATGGGCTGAGCAGGGGCCAGGATTCTGCCATTAACCCCAGGCACAAATAGTACTCTTCAGCCTTTCCTTGATAATGAGCCCTTAGCTGCATAGTAGCAACACACCATCGACCATTTTGACTAAAATACACTTAAACAAAGGATGCATCCAATTAAACAATTGGGCGTGGCCTATCTTTGATGTCAAATGACCTATTTGATTGTTTCATACGCATACACGACTGTTTAAACCATTAGCACGTGTGTGTGCGTGCACATGCTCATATACACATTGCACTGAACTTGAGGTGGCACTGTGTATAGCCCCAAGTTCAGTTCTGTCTGATAAAATAAGGTCCAGCCCCTCTCCCAAGCCTACCAAAGGCTGGTCTAGGTTTTAAAATTTGAGCAACTCTCCAGGCTGAGTTCTTTAAAACCTAGTGAACTAACACTAAATCACTATGCCATTCTGCCTAATTGTCAGGGGAGGAAACAGTAGAGCCAGACTTAGCTGTCGTGTCCAGGCTGTATCCTGCTCACACTGGGTAAAAAGAATATAATTGCTTAACATTTTAAAAGCAAGTAAAAGTGCTTAAATATTTTGTAATTTGCAACTTGAAAAGAAAACAGTAATGGGTTTCCAAGTGCATGTCTTTACTTTTAATGAAGTGTTTATTTTTCATGGTTCTATTGGCAATAAAAGAACAGCTCCACATCAAAAGCCTTCAGGGAAGCAGTTTCCATTTGGAGGACAGTGAGATTGCCAATCATTCTGATTTAAAAAAAAAAAAAAAAGTAAACTTACTAGACTATATTTCCAAATATAGGTTATTGCCTATTATCCCAGGTAATTATTTTTTGTCTCTTACTCATATAGGCAAATTACAATGCATTATGTACTATACTCTAAAAAGATTTTTTAAAAAAAATTAAGTGACACTGAGATCAGGGGGCTCCAGAATGTTTTAATGAACATGCATCCATTATCCTCCGTGCTTGTTCATTTTGTTGGAAGAATGATTCATTCATTTCAAATTTGGCAACTTAAACAGCAGCAAATATAATTTTCCTATCACGAGGCAAAATCAGTTTATTGCCCTTCCAGACAATCGGGGCGGTTTGTGCCCTTTTTTCCTTTGCCAACAGCACCCTCTGCTGGTTTCTGTTATCCATCACATCTAATGGGATCGACCCAAATTGCAAACGGAGGCCTCCCTGCAACATTACACACAGCAGGACATGATTCATAAATCAGTTTTCCACCCTGGTGATTCATTACCAGATATATTTTTTCTGTAAAACAGCACAGCTCAAGGAAGTCATCAAGAATTCAGAAGCTGCAAGAAATACCTTCGTTTGATTAATCATCTCTCTGACCTTTTTCTTCTTATTGAACAAGGTTAATAATACTTGTTATCACTCAAAGTTAAACTGTATTAGCTGCCAAGTGATTTTTATTTGCAAAGGCCTGTTATCACTGCCAAGAGGCTTCAAAGTTGGGATTGGTTACATTCCTCAGGTATGACCCCGAGGGACATCTGACCAATGCAACATTTCCCACTGGAGAGGTCAGCAGCTTCCACAGCGACCTGGAGAAGCTGACAAAAGTGGAACTAGATACTTCCAACCGTGAAAATGTCCTCATGTCAACCAACTTGACAGCAACTAGTACCATATATATTTTAAAACAAGGTAAGGATACTTCCCACTTCACCTATCTTAACTTCTACCATCAAACCTCTGCACGCCATTAATAAGTAGAATTCACTTGTGGCTGAGGAGATGGCTTCTCCCTATTTTCCAGCTAAAGAGGCTTAAATACAAACAAAACCACACCTTTCACAAAGTTCGCGTTGTCACATTGGGCCACATCTCTGTTGGAAGCTGTGAGGTTAAATCCCTGCCAAATCCGCTCCTCCTTCAAGTCATTTCCCAACACCCAGCTGTTTGTAAAGCTCTTTTAGGCTCTGATTGGGTTATATTAAAGAAATGAAGTCTGTGCCCCGGCTGAGATTAGCATTCTAGATCAATGCTGACGTGGGTGCATAAGAAGGATGGATTGGGATACACACCAAGCAAGAATATAAGTGAAACGAGAGAATTAAAATCTCATTCTATTCAGAGAGAAAAGTAAGAATGGAACAAAAAGGAAGGGAGGCCTGGAGGGAGGGAGGGAGGGGAGAAGAGGAGGAAGGGGGGAAGGAAAGAGAGGGAGAGAAGAAAACAGAAAGGAAGGATGGAAGGGAGGAAAGGAGGGTTGCATTTGGAGGGAATGTCTTGGAAGCTAAAGGGACATGGACACGGAGACGTTGTTTTCTCTCTGCCCAGTCATTAAGGACTGATTCTGTTATTAGGTTGTGGGGCCAGAGGCACAAGTGTTCAGAGTTCAGGTTCACTCCGAAAGGACCGGTAGCAACCTTTGTCAGTGTTAGCATCGTGCTGGGTAAGGCTGCCTGTCTGGTCAGTCGGTGTCTCCAGGCGGTAAGGAGGCGGAGTTGAACTTCGTCTTATCCTTCTAGCTCCCAGCATATCAAACTGGGGAGGCCAACCCACCAAGTCTGAGATGGATTTTGTGAGGGAATTCTTTAAAACTGAAAAAGAAAAAGCCAAAAACAGCCTGCAGTATTAGACAGGAATCTTTTATCCGAGAAACAAGATACCCCAGCTATGAAAATAATGAGACCCAAATGGACAGAGAGCGCATCTGCCTGTCAGAGGGGTTGCCTAGCCCAGAAGGCAGTTAGGTCCACAGCGACCCATCTGCTCATCCTTCCCCAAACTTGCCTCCTGAAGCTACACTTGTCTCTTCTCTGTCTCCTGTGCTTCCCTTTCTTCCCCTCTTCCTCCTTTGCTCCTCTGTCTACAGAAAATACCCAGAGCACCTACCGAGTGAGTCCGGACGGCTCTCTACGTGTCACCTTCGCCAGCGGGATGGAGATCAGCCTCAGCTCCGAGCCCCACATCTTGGCCGGAGCGGTCAACCCCACACTGGGCAAATGCAACATCTCCCTGCCCGGGGAGCACAATGCAAACCTCATCGAGTGGCGGCAGCGCAAGGAGCAAAACAAAGGCAACGTTTCGGCGTTCGAAAGGAGACTGAGGGTAAGGCTTGACCCCACGCAAGATATGCAACTTGCATTTTATGTTGCAAAACTGCAGGGCCGCCCTGATCTGAAGTCCCATTGCAACAAAGCTTTTCTAGGTGACTGACTAGCCTATATGATACACTAATTTGAGAGAGGGTGCTAATAGCTGATCATGGTTCAGGATCCTTAAATGAACATTCTAATAGGAGCATTCTTTTCATTAGCCAGCTAAAGTGCTCTAATAGTAGCAATTTCAGGCACCAAGAAAGTCTGGGTGGGAGAAATGTGTTTAGTAGGGAGGCCCTCCAGAATCCCTCCTAGCGTGCCGGGGAGATGGTTATCAGGCTCACTACACTGACCCAGCTCCCTGCTCCGGCAGTAGTTTATACTTTATGCAGAAGGACCCGGCAGGCGCCCGCACGGGGACATGAAACATAAGGCAACATCTGGAAAAAGGCAGGTGCAAAGGAAGAATCGGTGAGTGATATCATCGCCGTGAAGACACTCTGAAGGGCCAGAGGGGTAAAGGACTAGCGCCCAGATGGGTCTAGTGGTGCCCAGAGAGAGCTGTCCGGAGGACATTAAAGGTTTGGGGGTTTTCATGTCCTTACTAGGCACAGTTCACTGCAGTTAACCAGAGATCTCTGCCAAACCTGCCTTTCCGCAGCACGCAAAGCCTACAAACACCACAGCACTCTGTCTGCCTGTCCCTTCTTAATGTTAGGATGATGTGACCAACTTTCCAAATATAGTAACATTCAATATCAGCCCCAGAGCAACTGCCAGCCCAAGGGAAACAATCAGTCACAATTGAGGCCAGGCCTGCTTTGAGCGCCTGGCTGCCTGGGCTGCTCGAGTTTTCTTCACTCACAGCACAAGTTCGCTCCTGGTGAAAATGTGGTAACCTTTAGGCTGTGGAAATACAACACCAAACAACCACCCAAATCCAGTAAGAAGTGGTCAAACCAGTCCGAAGGCGTGATATGGACAAAATAATCCACGACAGCACTCACTTTTTTAGTCACTTCTGTTGGTGACACATAGGCACAGACTTCAGTGGTTTTGTAATGCCACTACAGCTGCCTACAGGCACAAGTCAATTTGTATGTTTTGATTCTACCCCCAGTCTCCAACAGAACATTTACTGCTGCTGTGGCCCTGAATGAAGAAGTAAAACCAGTCCAAAGAGTCACGCCACTCTGTGTGGGAGGCAGTGAGGGTTTCCGTCGGAATTCTAGAAATGAGATCTCCTGGGTAGAGCCATAGACGGGGAAGTTAGATGACCTGGCTTAAGAAATGCCTTTATTTTCTTCACCTGTGGAATGAAAATATCATACACCTGTAGAATGAAAAAATACTCGACAAAAGTAAAAACTATCTACATATGGCTTATCAACCTCATGGACTCCTCATAGGATAATTGGATCACATAAATGATTTAGTGCCTCCCCCGGTTTATAGCCTCAAGAAAACATTATGAACCATATCATGTACTATGTGACTTCGGGTTTTCCCATTCCTTAGGAAAGCCCGTCCTATACTATGTGACTTTGGGATTTTCCTCTCTAGGATAACCCACCATTTTCTCCCCTCCATATGCACAGATAATGGAGAGACTATAAACTGTAACTTACACCTCATATCCCAAATTGTTCTTAATGTTGAAAAGTCATAAAACATTTGGGGCCTCTGGGCGCTCTTTAGTGTTAAGGAGTGAAGTGTTATTTAGTTAACACTATTTATAATTGACCCATTTCCCTTCCTGTGGTATAGTTGAGCAGATTTGTGAAACTGCTTATAAGGGCAAAAAATTCAGGACCTTCTCCTCTATGTGACTTCTAGGGTACTTCCTGAGGTCCTGTGACACAATGAAGCCCCTTAGCAGCTGGGTGGTGTCACCATGCTTGTCCCTAGAAACCTAACAGCAATCCTTTACATATGTTTCATGCCCTAGAGTTAACAAAATGCTTTCGTAGCCAGGATTTTATTTGATCACCACAACCATCAATTGTTGTTATTCCCAATTTACAGATAAGGAGACTAAGGCCCAGAGAGGTTAAGTGATTTGCCCAAAGTCAAACAGCTATTAAGGATCAGAGCCAGCACTAAAATGCGGGTCTTAGCCTAGCACAGCACTCTTTCCACTTCATCATGCTGTACTGCCTTGTTCCTTAAAATAATTAATCTATAAATCATTGCCCCACTCAATGGAGCCACCTTGGCAGGGCCTGACTCCTCATTTCAATGCTGACAAAAAGAGACAAATAATCGACTCTAATGTACTGGCAAGTGTGGGTGGTACAGGACAACTGGCTGGCCTCCAGGCAGGGGGAGTGTGGAAGAGGCAAGGGAAGGGAAGCTGTTCAACTGGCTAATTCTTACCTTTTCTCCCCATCCTTATGCATTTTTGTTTATACTGCTGCCTCGGTTTCCCCAGGTTAGGCTAATCTGATTTAATGGAACGTATATGTTCCCTTAACATAGGTGTGAATCCAATTTTGACAAGGAAAATTCTCTTTTGCTGCTGAGTTTATTATTTCGGAGATGGCGCCCCTTCACTTCTAGGAGCTTTTCAAGGGGCAAGCAGATGGCACGAGCCGGAACATTTTCTCTTCCTGGGCCAGATATGCAGGGACCCATTTGTAAGCATACATGTAAAGAACAAGCTTTTCCAATGCCCTCAAGTACCTCAAGGACTTAAACTGAATCATTTTTAAAAATTTATCTGTTTAAATTCAAGTGAATTAACATACAGTGTAGTATTGGTTTCAGGAGTAGAACCCAGTGACTCATCACTTACATAGGACACCAATTGCTCATCCCAACAAGTGCCCTCCTTCCCACCACCCCCACAACGGCAACCCTCAGTTTGTTCTCTGTCATTAGAGTCTCTTATGGTTTGCTTCCCTCTCTGTTTTTATCTTATTTTTCCTTCCCTTCCCCTATGTTCATCTGTTGTGTTCCTCAAGTTCCACATATGAGTGAAATCATACGATACCTGTCTTTCTCTGACTGACTTATTTCTCTTAGTGTAACATGCTGTGGTTCCATCCATGCCGTTGTGAATGGCAAACTTTCATTCTTTTTGATCGCCAAGTAATATTCCATTGTATGAATATGCCTCATCTTCTTTACCCATTCATCTAGCCTGAATCATTTCTTTCTCTTGGTGGATCAGCCATTCCAGAGCAAGGGCAAGTGGGGGTACCAGAGCTCTGGAGACAGAATACCAGGTTCAGATAGTCATAAAATATAGAAACTCCTTATGCACTGTGGGAAATAGGACTCCTCTTTGAAAAACCACACAAAGGTGTGGTTGTAATTTTTAAATGTGCTTGGGCATCAGGTCCTAAAACACTACTTGTTCAGGCACAAAATGACAGGTTCATTTAAAGGCCCATTTGGTAACATGATGGACATTCCAAAAAGCTACCTATTACATCCGCCCTAGACCTTCTAGCTCAAAGAAAAAGCAGACAAGGATAGACTTCTCTTGGAGATTATGCAACAAGAGTTGCTCTTCTCCAGTGAATGGTGGGATTTTTTTTCATACAAAGTCAGGGTCCCCTCAAGGTGAGCAAGACAGACTGTCAGGAAATGTGATACCCTGCTCAGCCTGGCCAGGCAAGGGATTTGTTACCTCTGGGCTTTCCTGCACCAACTCCATTAAAGTGAAATATATCACATTAACATCCTGAAATTTCCTTTATTTTAAAAATCCATCCCCACCCCAACAACCTGAGTTGTGTTTGAATCATCTTCCTTGCAAAGTACTTTTACATCCAGTCCATGTATCTTATCTGCTGCATCAGCCTGTCCCCTCAAATACATTTCCCTGGACAATGGAGAAGTTAGAGTGCAGAGAACAATGGAAGCAGTTGTAAAAGAACTGGACATTCACCCACAGCGATCCAGGCTGGGAACCTCACCCAGACTCCACCTCACCACATGCACGGATACTAGTGCCATTATGGGAGACTTATCCCAGCACTGGATCCCAGAGCACCTCACAAGATTTCGCAGACTGGGATGTGAGGTTACAGCAAAACCCCAGCCCTACAGCCCCCTTTATGAAAGGGGAAAAAAAAAGTCCAGGAAGCTTAGCACTTCAAACCAAAGTCATAAAATCAAGTAAGATGATTATGTGTTTACAAGCAAAATGAAGCAAAGACTAATCTAAAACCCTCACAATTGATTTTTGTCCCCTCTCTACTCAAAGAAAACTGAGAACCGGGTAGATTGGTTTTTAAATGCAACATGTGAACGTTCATACGTGATCTGAGCTCTGAAAGGGGGAAACAAGCCCAGATGCAACACAGGGTCTCAGGCTGACAAATGATGGGGAATTTGGGAGGCAGCCAGGAGGGTTCCAGCATCTCCTTCCCTTCTCAGAAAATGCCTTTGCTGACAGGGCACACCGCTACAGGCTGCTCAGAGTTGGAGTTCACGTTTGCTTCGCGCTATTTTAACTTCCTTCTCCCCAGGTTTGCTGGAGGGATTCGTTTGGTGAAAATTTAGATAAGGAGTCTGCTTGCAGATACGTTAATCTACTTTCAAAATATATCTGTCGTTCTCAGTCCTCAGCAACAGTGCATCTACCTCTAAGGAGTCACCTGGAGACAGGAGCATTCAGGCATCCAAGCAACCGGGCCGAGTTGGGTTTTGGGGGGCCAGGGGATTCTTGGGGCCTTCCAAGCATAGAAGCTACTGTATGTATTGATTTTGAGTCAACTCCACTAAGAGAACTCGAAAGAAAGTATCATTTCACACACTATTCCGCATGCATATAAGCATTCATGATTTGGTATAAAAAGTTGCCATTATCTGTTGTATGCTTACACAAATGACTTCGCCAACAGGAAAGCAGGTAAATGAGAACAAATTAATATAATGCAAAAAGCCTCTAAGTTAAATGATATGACAGAGGTGAGCAGAATGAATAAGATTTTGAGGAAGAACTGGTATGCCCATAATATTGTACCCTTTTTCCCACCTATGAAATGAGGGATATGGGCTGTGCAATCGCTATCATTAGTGACATTATCACAATTGATCATAATTATAGCAGCTAACATTCACTGAGGTCTTACTATATGTATTGCTATATATTAATTCACTTAGTACTCATGACACTTTATCAGGTGGGTCCTATTATTATCATTCCCATTTTACAGATTAAGAAACAGGCACAGAGAAGTCACACATAGTAAGTGGCGATACCAGGATTGAACCCAGATGGGTCAAGTCAATAGTGCACACCCCATGATCCCTACTAGCACTAGGACTTTGTGGGCTGGCGAGGTAAGGAGAGTATCTTGTGAGTAAAAAAAGGAAAAGAGATAAAAGGAAGCTCCAGATGGAATAGTAGCAGCTGATGCTAACACAAAATGCAAGCCCTGTTCGTTTATAGGCAAATCTGTGAAATAAAAGCAAGCCTAAGTACGGTTTTGATGGTCAGCCTAGCAATTATCAATAACAAGTAAAATCTGTAGCACTGTCCTGATTGATTTCTAAAAAATCAAGTACTAATTAACTTAAAACCAGCGAGTGCAGGGTAGCACGTACTAATTTAAAATCTGTGACTTTTCTATCCATTCTCATAAATTTATAGAAATTAAATGCAGTGCATCTCCCAAACTGTGATGTGATTACTTGGCCCATACCCCTTATTCACCTTCTGACTTTTTCAGCAAAGATTAACAGGTTAATTCCATTGCATTGTGAGCTGAAATGCTCTTCCCTGGAGAAGAAAGGAAATCAATTGCCATAATCATAGCTTACTTAGAGTTCAACACATTTTGTGTGTTTTATATGTATGTTATAACATATTCAGTTGTATATATTCAATGTATATATTCAGTTGAACCATAGCAAATTGCCCTTTTTGTAGGCCAAAAACAGTCAAATATCAACAAGCTGCCTATAGATCAACTTAATATATCCTTATCCTGCTAACTGAATGAGTCTTGAATCGGAAGGGTTGAAAAGATTTTCTCTGAAGCAATTAAAACATAAATTCCTTGGAAGGAGGAAGAAAATCTCTGAGTAGAGGCAAAGGACACTTTCCTTTGGAGCTTCTGCCTGTACCTACTCTTTCAAGCACTTTGATCTCTGCCGGAAACACAATCCATGGCTCCCTGGGGCACTTACTTCCCTCTTTCCCTTCTGGTCCAAGTAGGAACAAAAAGTAAGCCCTTCTCCTTATTTCTCCTTAGCAAAGCTGAAAGAAATGTAAGGGCAACCAGAGGATGAACGAAAGCATAGATACTTCTTCCCCTATGGAAAATGTTTACCAAGTCCAGCTTTCTTACCCCAACATACAGCTCATCAGATGCCAAACTCAGAGATCCCGTTCAATGCACAACCTGTCCAAAGAGACCTTCCTTTGAACTTGAGGCAATTACCAAATTTCAACCCTTTCTTTGCCCTCTCTTTTCCAACCCAAGAATTGGTGTAGACTGGAGGAAGAGTATGTTGGGGAGAAAAACAATTTCCTTCCACTCTTCTAAGTTCTTTGGCTGCTGTAATAATTAAACAGGCATAAAAACAGATGAAGAGGAGGAAAACAGACCTAAGTTTAATGACATGTATACCTCCTGTGTACATGACAGACACAAGAAAACTGAGTAGATCCCCAGTTAGCTGAAGCCAATACCTTAAGTAACATCTCCAGCTAAAGACAAAAGATGTTGGAGGTGAGGACTCAGTTATGGGAGGTTACCAGGAAAACAACAATAAACAAGGATGCAGTTTATGTAGTTTTAAATCCTCACCTTCTCCACTGCTAAGAGTTTCTATATATTTAGTCATTCCCCACTTTCTGATACAGGGAGACACCCTTACAAATGGAAATTCCCCATAAAAATGTAAATGGGCAACTTTACAATTTTTTAAGAGCTTCTATGTCTGCTTCTTAAAAATAATCAGCCTAAAATAATCCTTCTGCCAAAGAGGCATATTCTGTGGTGGCAAATTCTGCTCCCATGCAGAATTTTTGTATTATTTATTATTTTATGTATTATTTATTATCTCTTATTTCATTATTTATTTCCCATGAAAATAAAGATGGATGGTCCACACGTAGGTCAAAGGTGATTATTGTCTTTCAGGCAAACTAGTGTTTCCCAGCTTTGCTCATGACCCCAATAGTTATTGGCAATCAGCTCAAGTTTGGATTCCTGCCAAAATGGCCAGAGCATATAAGCTCTCCATGATGATAGTGGGAGAGCCCACCCAGAAAAGCATACTCCTTCCCAGCCTCCCCACACTTAGTTTCCACAGGAGACTCAGGGGAACTCTGTGGCACCTTCTAGTCCTTCATCCCCTTTCACCTCTAGCTGAATTTTACATTACCTACTCTTTTGGGTTCCTGGACCCAATTCCAATGTGGAAAGTGGAGTCAACGGACACTAACAAGCAATTCTTGGGACACCAGCTGGCTGTCCTACAAGTCAATTTAATTCTGACACTATCTACCAAGAGATAGCATCAGATTCCACAGGTTAAAGGTTCAGTCCTACAAAACTGCCCCCTGCCCACTACTTAGATGCCAGTCGGTCGCCAAGTCCAATTGTTACCAGTGCTTCTGATGGACTGGCTATAAACCAGAGGTTCCCACAACCGTTTCCTTGGGTTCAATTAATTTGCTGGAGGAGCTCACAGAACTTAGAGACATTTGACTTACTAGATCACCAGTTTATTAAAAAGGGCAGAACGCAGGAAGAGCCGGATGGAAGAGATGCAGAGGGCGGGGTAGAGGGAAATGGTGTGGAGCTTCCATGCCCTCCAGATGCACCACTCTCCTAGCTTCTCCACTTGTTCACCAGCCCAGAAGCTGGCCGACCTGTTCTTTGGGTTTGTTTGTTTTGAGAGAGAGAGAGAGAGAGAGAGAGAGAGAGCATGAGCAGGAGAGAGGGGCAGAGGGAGAGAGAGAGATCTTAAGCAGGCTCCACACTCAGCACAGAGCCTGACATGGGACTCGATCCCATGACCCTGGGATCATGACCTGAACTGAAATCAAGAGTCAGACGCTCAACCGACTGAGCCACCGAAGCACCCCTCCTTTGAGTTTTAATGGAGCCTTCATTACTTAGGAAAGATTTATTAAATCTTTGCCTATTGGCAATTGATTCAACCTCCAACCACTCCCCCGTTCTCCAGAGGTTTGGAGGGAGGCAGTAAAAGTACCAACCCTCTAATCACAGGGTTGGTTTCCCTGGCAACCAGTCCCCGTTCTTAGGTTACCAGAGGGCCTTCCAAAAGTCACTTCATTAACACACAACAAAATGCAGCTTTATCACTCTTACCATAGGTGATTCCAAGGGTTTTAGAAGCTTTGTGCCAAGAACTGGGTGGTAGACCAAATATATATTTCTTACAAATCACAGTTTCACACCTGCCAAACCTTTGAAACTAGTTTTCTGGCAGCATCCGAATATCAGAGTACATTATCCAGAAGAAGAGAAGCATGGTTGCCGATGTATTGACAGGCAGAGAAAGAACACTGGGCCGTCTTCCTCTGCTTTATACTACTTACCAGTGATCCTCGCTTGTGTAACGGTAACGACTTTATTAAGAAATGTGTTCTTGAGTAGTAAACTTAATCTATCAGACAAATAAAACCACAAATTTAGTTGAACTGGAAATCACTTGTTACTTTGGCTCTTTAACTATCATTATAACATAAATTGTAACAGTTACAACCGTCTCTGGGAGTACATGGATATTTTACAGCTATTGTAAATGAGCGGTATTACAGTTGGAGATACGTGGCTATAAAACCACGGGAAAGGTAGTTGAAGAAAGAACACCTGGTTACGTGTAGATTTCCAAGCCCTGCATATCAAAAGACAGAAAATATGTGCTTCACTATCACCTTTTAGGGAATAACAGCAGGTTACTGTATATTTATGCACCACAACACTGCGCACATTGGCTATAGATGGTTTAAAGAGTCATGATTCCCAATCTCTGTGTGGCTCTATTCCCTGAATTAAACCTACCCCTGAGACCAGCAGCACTTCCTCTCAAATAATTTCAAGTATCTAATCTCTAGTCTTCTGGATAGAATTCATGGTGTGGAACATTTGATAGGTCCTATTTTTTTGTTTGTTTGTTTGCTTCTTTCTTTGCAGAAGCTCAAAATGAGGGCAAATATTATTAGCCCCAGCTGCCTGATGAAGAAACTGAACCAAAAGAGATATTTTAAAGCAAAATGCCACACCCCAGTAGTAAAAGGACAAACCTCATGAGTAGACAATTCATAGAAGACATACACGTGGCCAATAAACATTTAAAAAAGGCTCAACCTCACTACTTATCAAATAAATGCAAATTTAAACCACAGTAACATATCATTTTCCCACTGTCATCCTGAGAAAAGTTTACTAACAAGGCTAACACTTCAGGATGGTAAGAATGGAATAAGATGGGCCTCCCCCCACGACTACTAAAGGGGAATATAAATTTGTAGACGCTTTGGGTGCTATAAAGTAATAACTCATGTTGCATCAGGAGTCTTTTGTTTAACTTTTGTAAATGTTTTTATTTATTTTTGAGAGAGAAAGAAAGAGACAGAGCACAAGCAGGGAAGGGCAGAGAGAGAGGGAGACACAGAATCAGAAGCAGGCTCCAGGCTGAGCTGTCATCCCAGAGCCTGATGCTCTGTGAGATCATGACCTGAGCCAAAGTCGGACATTTAACTGACTGAGCCACCCAGGCGCCCTGCATCAGGAGTCTTTAATATGTTCTTCTCATTTCACACCTACTGAGTTCTATATTAAGGAAATATTTATTTACAAAAATGTTCAACAAAATATTAAATATGAAAGAATAACAAAAAATAAAAACTCTAATTTCCAACAATAAGAGAAAGGATAAATAAATAATTATCATGTAAGAAGATACTATGCAACTGTTAAAATTCACATTTTAAGAATATTTAATAATATGAGGAATGCTCATAATAAAACATTAGGTAAAAAAGTAGGACATAGAACTTTGGAGTACAACCTTAGTTTTATTTTTCAGTATATAAACAGATTATGCAAAAAAGTGAAGTGGATGGAATGCAGCAAAATATTAGCAGTGATTAGCATTAGAGGGTGAGACTACAGATAATTACTTTCTTTTTATGTTTCTATATTTTCCAATGTATCTGCAATGAAAAAAATCACCTTTATGATGGAGGATGGGGGTTGAGGAAATTATTTTGAATACCAAAGTGATCAAGGGAAGACTGGACTAGAAATGAGAGGGAGACAGAGTACGAGAGACTCTTGAATACTGAAAACAAACTGAGGGCAGAAGGGGGAGGGGGGAAAGGGAAGGGGGGTGATGGTCATGGTGGAGGACACTTGTGGGGAAGAGCACTGGGTGTTATATGGAAACCAACTTGACAATAAACTATAAATTAAAAAAAAAGAAATAAGAATTGGCTTTGCAGTTGTAGGGATGGGAAATTTTTCCCTTCTTCCTTTCTAATCCTTTGGTTGGTCTAATAAAATTCATGTGAGACAGATTAATGAGAGAAAAACCAATTTAATTTTGCACTTATGGAAGCCCCACAAAGACACAAGAGGCTCGGAGACAGTCAGGCAATCTGAGGCTTCTAGGCCATCCTGAACTAAGGAATGAGAGAGGGGCCTGGGGCTCCAGCGGGGAGGAGGGTAATTCACAGGATGAGGAGGAGAATAAGAGCAGATGTTTAGTAATTAGACATTTGTCCTGCAATATAGATAGGTCATTCCAATAGAAAGTAATCTCGGGTAATAGCTCTCTTCCTGAGCCAGGCCCCCTATCTGACTGAATTCTTGTAGGTAGTTAAGGAAGAGATCAAAGTTTTTCTTGAACCTGCTGGGTCTTCACTGACTTCAGCTCAAAATGATACACGTGTCAAAGTGGCACATTTTGAGTGGCATGTTCTCCTCCCTTTCACAGTTATCTGGCCTCTAAGGTAAAAACTGGCTTTGGATCGGACTTACACGTGGAATCTTAAAAACGCCTGAACTCAGATACAGAGAATAAATCGGTGGTTGTGGGGCAGGGGGTATGGGACAGGAAAGGAAATGGATAAAGGTGATCAAAAGTATAAACTTCCAGTTATAAATAAGTCCTGGGGATGTCATGTACAACATGGTGACTACATTTAATAAGACTGTATCATATATTTGAAAGCTAAGAGAGTAGATCTTAAAAGGCTCTCATCACAAGAAAAAAAATGTGTAACTATGTGTGAAGATGGATGCTAATGAGACTTATTGTGGTGATCATTTCACAATATATACAAATATTGAGTCATTGTGTTGTACACCTGAAACTAATACAATGTTATATGTCAATTATATCTCAAAAAACAAAAATAAAAAATTTTAAGTAAAAACTTTTTTAGAATCTCATTCTAAACTGAGATTTGAAAATTGGACTCTTGAGACCTGTAGAGGTTTCATGATTGGGTTTCAGAACCCCCCCCCTTGAGATTTCATTTAAAACGTTCCTGTATGTGTGTGTGTGTGCATTTTTCTGGGGGCACAGTACATAGCTTTCAGGTATTTAAAGGGACCCTTGCCCACAAAAATTAAAAATGAACATAAAGTTTAGCTGAATAGTGAGTGAATCAGCTTAGTTCAACTATGATTAATGTAGTCAAGCCCTATTGTCGGTTCCTCTCCCTTCCTCATTAGCCAGATATTTAATATTCTGTTCCAGATCACATTGCCATTCCTACGGATATAAATCTAGTACACCAAACTACAACCACCTTGGAATCTGACACAGAGGCCCATTCAAAAGCCTAACCTAAATGAGAAAAGTAATCATATTTTTAAAATAACAATTACTAAGTAATAGTTTTACATTTCACCAGGTACCTGTATATGTAGTCTTATTTAAGTCCTAGCACAACTCTGTGGTATGAAGTGGTAATATCACTCTCATTTCACAGAGAAGAAAACTAAGCCCCTGATAGCAGAAATGACTTGGTGCACAGACAAGCAGTTAATTACATGGCTCCTGACCCAGCGGGCCACTGCTGTGGACACGCGTCAAAGTCTCTCCTTTTTCGTTTGAAGGACAGCAGAATTTTCCCTGCTAAAATATGCCTTTTTGGCATAAAGATTATTTTAGGCTGATTGTAAGAAACAGCAGATACAGGAGAAGCTCTGAAAACCAAGTAGAAGTTTCCCTTGTGGAAGCGGCACTTGATGTTTGTAAGGGAAATCTCCATGTGTAAGGGCGTCGTCCTCTCTGTACCGGGAAGAGGAGGATGGCCCTAAATCTCTACAAACTCTCATCAGTGGGAAAGGTGAGGACTTAAATCTGTATAAAAATCGTACCCTGGTTTACTGTGCTTTGCCTGAAAACCTCCCATAACTGGCCTTCCCTCCTCCCCACCCCCAACATCTTCAACTTTGGTCTTTAGCTCAAGGTGGACTTAAGGTGGTGGCTTCACGATTGTGAACTCACTTGATGAGAGGAACCAAAGCAGTGCCTAAAAGTTATCTTATATCTGTTTTGTAGGCCCATAACCGAAACCTGCTCTCCATAGATTTTGATCATATAACTCGCACGGGAAAGATCTATGATGACCACCGGAAATTCACCCTTCGAATTCTTTACGACCACACGGGACGACCTATTCTGTGGTCTCCTGTAAGCAGATACAATGAAGTGAACATCACATATTCACCCTCGGGACTGGTGACGTTTATTCAAAGAGGGACGTGGAATGAAAAAATGGAATATGACCAGAGTGGAAAAATAATTTCAAGAACTTGGGCTGATGGGAAAATTTGGAGCTATACCTACTTGGAAAAGGTAAGTATGTAAGGAAAAGAAACTAGTTCTGAGTTTCTGAATGAGAATATTGCAAATGGCCCTAGTTACCAATCTTGGTGAAGAGACGCACAGGAGAAAACTCTGTTCTGGCTGTTCGTCTCTGTACAAGTAACAATAACAACAAAACGAATGTATAAGGAGAAGCTGTTTTTCAGCCGAAAACTTTCCCCAACCCCACACTCTGCCAGATACTCTTTCACACTGAAGTCAGGATAATGGCTTAGCTTTCTCCTTATTTGAGCATATTTGCTACTGCTCTTGAAAAGGTATCTTCATTATTATGAAAGCTCATACTGAGGTAAAATGGGTGGAAAATTATAAAATTGTGTGTTCATATATTTCAGCTCTGGAGAAGAGCTTCTTACACAGAGGATAAGGAATTCTGATTTTGTTAGGATAATCAGTGAAGGTTTAGTCGTATACATTTTTCAGGACTAATTTTCACAAGTAATCAGTCTGAGCAAATGGTGGCAGTGGGACCTCATTGGTAATAGTCCTTTGTGTACAGTGAGTCTCCAACAGCACACGTAATGGGAGCCTGGGGCCTCCCGTGTGGCGGAAATAGACAAGGATTTTAATCCCACCACCAGAACCATTTATCAGACAGCCCCCACATGGCAAAATGGTTTCTGGCCAGATCAGCAGCAGAGAACAATAAGAGAAACTGATTTCTATCCTCCATCTCAATTTCTGATGTCCTAAGATGGTGTCTCTTGTTTCCCAAATCCATCCATTCAATTGGATTCATCAGTCATGAATTCATTTCTGGGCCAATTGAAAAATTCTTTCCCTTGAGGATTTAAGGGTAATCAGGGCAAGTTAACCCCTAAAAGTTCTTACAGAAGTCATAGGAGCTCATACCTCACATGACAGAATTTCACTGTTTGCGCCAAATAATGTCAAGCCTTTCTGATACACGCCCCAAAATTTTGAGAAAAAAAAAGTGTGCCAGTGCTTGTATGTCACTATAAAACTATAACTACCTCCCAGAAGCAGTTGCTAGAGAATTTGCCAAATTGGAAATGCCTAGGAGATAAAACAAATTCCACTTCGGAGCCGGGGTAAAGAAGGGAGTCCTCCGCTATATCCACCCCTTGTCTGCTGAAGAAATAGATCAAATCTATAATCTGTACTCTACACTGGGAACATTTGAATCTTACAGAGTAGGTCTTTCCTCTTGAATTCTGGAAACAAGAATGATTTGCAAAATCCCATGGCTCATGTCCCACAAAGTGCTAAACTTGGTACAAAGTTAAATGAATCCCATTATGTGGGAAATGCATGGAGCGATGCCCTTCATATGAAAAAAAGATGCCAGGGGCGCCTGGGTGGCTTAGTAGGTTAAGCGTCCAACTCTTGATCTCAGCTCAGGTCACGATCTCGCAGTTCGTGGGTTTGAGCCCCACATCGGGCTCTGAGCTGACAGTATGAAGCCTGCTTGGGATTCTGTCTCTCCTTCTCTCTGCCCCTCCCCTGCTTGTTCTTCCTTTCTCTCTCTCTCTCTCTCTCTCAAAAATAAACTTATTTTAAATGGTTTCAAAAAGATGCCACTGATTACTAGATTATAAGCTGATTTGTTTTGTGAGGAATGAGGATCGTTTGCACTGACCCTTCCACGGGTCATGCATGTGGCTAGTGAAGTAGCCAGCACTCCCTAGGAGCGTGCATGGGTTTCAGCTCCTAACCCCAACTTCATTAGCACCATAGTTTGCCCACTGAGCTCTAACTGCCTGTAGACAGTTGCATCTGAATCTCTAAGACTTTTCCTTTATGCTGTCTACACAAAAACAAAAAAACCTATTGAAAACCTAATGGTTAGCCCTACACGTAGCCTCTCTGACACCAAGGAACCAATTTTATTGTTTCTATTTTCTGAATTAACTGATTACTTCATCGAACTTTTCTCAGCAAAGAATCATGTGAAGGAAACATCACATAAGTTCTCTTTGCTACAGAAACTTGGTTGGCAATAACTCTTTAAAAACAAAACAAAACAAAACAAACAAAAAAACTCAATCCTGAAGTGGACAGAAAGACCTGACTGATGTATCACGTATCAAGAGATGCCCTGTGACTCTCAGAGACTAGTTTACTGACCAGCAAGACAAGCCCAAAACACTTGTGCCTTTTAGTTGACTTTTGTCCCTATCTTGAGTTCACATTTAATTTGTTCTCTAATTAAAAGGTAGCTCCTGGCTTAAACAATCCTATTATGCAAAACTCAGAACGTGCAAAACTCACAGTTTTGGAATGGTTCTTTACTTTCCAAAAATCATTTATCATGAGATTATTAACATTATAATTACCAGTATTAATAATAATGAATTCACTGAATAGATGTGATGATTAAATGAAATAACTTAATATAAAGCACCCAGCACATCTTCTGATAAAAGTTAGTTCCTTTCCATTTCCATTTGCATTATAGCATTTGTTTTTAAGTCCAGAACAAACGCCAAGTACGTGCTGCTGCCAGTAGGTAATTCAAACAAGGAGAACAGAAGGAAAGGAGGAAGGGTAATGAAGGAAGGAAAGAAAGAAGAAAATTAAAGCATTTTTGAAATTGTGAGTCTAGAGAAAAGCAAAGAGGGGGGGAAGAATATTAAATTTTACCAAAATCCAATTTCCATGTAGCTTTTCCAGTGAGATGATGAGGTTCTGTGTCTTCTTGTGCTCTTTTCCGTCCTCTCTTTGACATGGCCTTTGCGGGCATGTTCTTTCACTACGTGTGGGGCAGAGCAAAGACAAAGAGATCGGCTCTTGTAGTATATTTTAAAGTAAGGATTCTCAAGCTTGAAAACGTATGCCTCATTTTATACCTCAAAATCCACCTGGTGTTATCTCTGTAAATTTGCTTGCCACCCCTATACCATGATATATTAAAAACAACTGCAGATAGTTCACCTTAACGTGCAAAAATTTTGTGAAAATTGTGTGACTTCCGCTAAAGCAGGCGAAAGTTACATGTATCATTTTCATGCACAATGGTCTCTAGCCATTAGGAGAAAAATAATTATTTGGGTAATAGCTGCCGTTGCTTAAAGGATCTCTTCTCTATTAAAAAAATCAATTATTGTTTCTTAAATTTTCTCTATGTGGTCATTAATTCTCTATCTTGATTTATGAGACTTCTCTGAGTTAATTATATTTTGAAGACTTGTGGGGCTAAAATTTTGTATTACAGTAAATGTAAATCTTGTGGTTTCCTAAAATCGTTCTTAAGGACTTCATTTTAAAAATGCATTTAAAAATATTTTATAATCATTTAATAAGATGCTTTAGCCTGATACGTTTACACAAAATTGCCTCTTTGGGGCTGAAATTTTCAAAGGCTGCCTCTGGGGATGCTGCTCTGTAGCTTGAGTTCCAGGTGGCCCCACACTGCCATCTGGTGGTTATTCAAATGCTTTGACTTTTCAAATTTCTACCATCTCTCATTTCTAGTCTTGTTCAAATGAATATATGTGCTTGTTCTTTTTTTCTTCTTTACAGTGCTCTCTTTTTGAATCTCACAACCAATTAAAAAATATAAAGTCTCCCACTCTATTGTTTGGACTCCTAAGAAATGGCCTTTTATCTGTTGTAGCAGCACTGTGGGCACTGGACGGACTCATAGGCATTGTTTTTGAACACACTGATAATAATGCCCACCCAAAGTGAAAAGGCAGCCAAGTGAGAGCTAAATGGTATTCTGGCAACACCACAGTTACATTCACGAGATTTCTAATCACATCATCCGCATTCTTGCCACTGGCAGAAAGCTTTAAAACAGACCAGGGAGCTTTTGAGAGAGCACAGCATCAGCACCTAGGAACGGGGTCAGGCAGTGGTTTACTGCAGCGCAGTGGATGAGACGGGGGGACAGCACAATGGCGATGTGCTATAAATGTTTGGCAAGGCACATACAGCAACTGGAAAACGCATGGCCCAGGCAGGCTGGTACGAGATAATGTGTGGTTGCCATATGGTGATTGTCCCTGGCCCGCATCGCAGGTGACAGATGTCATTTGTTCATGGCAAACGGACAGAAGAGAGTGGAAAGGAGCTGAGAAATCAGACTTGGAGCATAGGCGTCTTCTGCCAACTCTCCCCAGGGTCCGTCGGTTCTGCCTCGGTCAAGGACGTGGTTCTCCCTTCATG
Source organism: Cryptoprocta ferox (assembly GCA_028646485.1). Lineage (NCBI taxonomy): Eukaryota > Metazoa > Chordata > Mammalia > Carnivora > Eupleridae > Cryptoprocta > Cryptoprocta ferox. The sequence goes on from CM053579.1 coordinate 23,001,754, forward strand.
TCCTCATGCCCACACAGAAATGCCAAGTCTCCTGCCTCTGTTCAGTGGGGGTTTTGGAGCTGCACGTTGTCCACAGGTGATGAGGTGACAGGGTGTCTGCACGCAGCTCTGTAGCTCTGTACCCACAAGGCAGAGTACTTGGTGGGGAAAAACAGGATGAACAAAGGAGCAAATAACTGCTGACTTTGACTTCACAGTACTGACATGCGATTCCAAATCAATAATTCTCAGAAGGGCAGGAAGGATATGCAGTTTCAAGAAATACATTTAATATTAGAATCTAATTTCATGTTTAGAAGGTTTATGTGTACATTATATGTGCTTATGCAATTCGTATTCATAAATATTTATGTAATTTATGTCTAGAAAATGAAAAGATACCTATTATTTACATAACACAAACTTTAGAAAATAAAGCTCAACTAAATCCTTTTGCTTGATAAGGTAATTTTCAAGAAGGGAGAGGAAAAGCATCCTTAGAGTGTTACCTGAGAATCTCCAGGGCTGAGCATTTTTTTTAATTTTTATTAAAAGATGAGATTTAAATGCTTTTCAGTTAGAAATAGGATTGAGTCCTCTGTAAAACAGTGCTCCTTTTATGTTTGCATTTAAAATTAAAATAAGGTAAAACCAATGTCAATGAAATACTTAATTACATGCGAGGCATTATACCTCAACAAATAACTGTTTCTGAAATACGGACCAGTGGAGGAAAAGGGTTGCATATCCAGAGAATTTTTCACTTCTAATGGCTTGTTCTCCTAATATAGTTTAAAATATGACTTGCTTGTCAACTACACTCAGATATTTTTAAAATGTCGATTACAGGGGCTCCTGACCAGCTCAGTCAGTAGAACATGAGACTCTTGATCTCAGGGTTGCAAGTTCGAGACCCACGTTGGATGTAGGGATTACTTAAAAATAAAAATTTTTTAAAAATGTCAACTGTACTCAAATAAAAAAAAACAAATAAAACATGAATTGCAAAGCAATAATAATAACATTTTATATACAACTTTTGAGGAAGACATTTATGACTATGTGAAGTCAATAAATACTTTTTGGTGACCATAACTCAATATGTGGCGTGCCCTGCCTTCATTTACCCCCCCTCCAATCCATGTCCACATGCATGCTTCACAAACAGTAACCTTTCTGGAATTTTGACCTGGTTGCTTCTCCCAGCTCTGCAAGCACCTCACCCTTCTACTTGCTTTCAATGGTTCCTGTGGCCAACATGTTTAAGTCCAGCTTCTTTAGCATGGCTTAGACAGCCCAGCATGATCTGGACCCAGCCTACTTAACTGGCCTTGCCATTCACCACCACCCCCCACTCCAACACACCCATGCTCCGGCCACACGAAATTGCTCTAATTCTCTGAAAAACCATCTCTCTTATCCAGCCCCTCACAATGCTGTGCCCTTGTCAGGAGTACTCTCTCCCTACCCTGAGCCCACCACTTCCTTGCCTTCACCTGGCCAAGCCCTGATCATTCTTTAGGTCTCAACTCAGAAGTCACTTCCTCCAGGAAGCGTTTTCTCAACTCTTAACCCTGGGTTAGTTATTCTTCCTCTGCTAAGCACCCTGTCCTTCCTCTGTCATAACACATTTCATACTATATTGTAATTGCTTGGTTGCTTGTCTTCTTCCTCCATTACACTGTAAGCTCCACGAGGATAGACACCATGATTGCCCACTACTATATCCACTAGGGTCCACCCCAGTGCCTGGCTCATAGTAAGTGCTCGATAAATCTGTGTTGAGTGGATGAATGTGTTTATTTATTCTCCTCAACTTTAGTGGTACATAATATGCTATTTTGCCTTTGTCTCGTTTCAGTCTGTGATGCTTCTCTTACATAGCCAGAGGCGTTACATCTTTGAATATGACCAGTCAGACTGTCTGCTCTCGGTCACCATGCCTAGTATGGTGCGCCACAGCTTACAAACCATGCTTTCAGTGGGCTACTACCGGAACATCTACACCCCACCAGACAGTAGCACTTCTTTTATCCAAGACTACAGTCGAGATGGCCGACTGCTACAGACCCTGCATCTGGGAACAGGGCGCAGAGTGTTATACAAATACACCAAGCAAGCAAGGCTGTCCGAGATTCTCTATGATACCACTCAGGTCACATTAACCTATGAAGAGTCTTCTGGAGTGATTAAGACAATACATCTGATGCATGACGGCTTCATCTGCACAATCAGATATAGGCAAACAGGTTTGTTGTGAAATGGTGGTGATGTGTACAGCCATATCAGTATTTTCTTATGAAATTTTTGCTAGCCACAGTGTAAAATAGAATCATTAACCTGTAGACATTCAATCCAACACATAATTACCTTCTTTTGAAAATTAAAAACCTATTATAGGCTGCGTGAAAAGTGATTCCTTAGAAAACCACCATACATTTCTTTGTCCCTGTCTCAGCTCTCAGAAAAGTTGAGATCAGAGAACCTACTCTGTGTGCTCATTCCTAACTCACCACCAAATCATCCCAAGATGCAGCTGCGAGATTTGAGCCTCACTGAAACGAGCTCAAGCCCCATGTGACCTCTATAAGCTTCAGCTGATGGCAAAATATGTTCAAAACTCAGAACTTTTGAATATATTTCATCCCTTGAGCTTGTAAAATGCCCAAATTCAGTTACTTTAATGCTAGACTCTGTGGAAATCTGACCTGCTGATTCTGTAGCATGGGTTAAATGAATTAAAAGTATTGTTGTCAGTGATTATAACAAGAAAGCACGTTTATAGTATCAGTTTCATCACCCCAAGCTACTGGATGGGTTATTACTTACATAGGTCCTATAATTAAATTATTCTATAGCTATAACATACAGTATTTTTTTTTCATATTTAATGACCACAACTATGAGGTGATATGCCCAGGCACAGAGGTCAACCTCTAATATCTTATTTTGAATGTAAAAGCATCACTACTAAGGAAAATAACCTTTCTGATTGTTCAACATTACGCATCTAGCTCTGGTCTCATTATTTTTATTTTGATTACTCAGGACCTCTTATTGGACGCCAGATCTTCAGATTCAGTGAAGAAGGTCTGGTGAATGCTCGGTTTGACTACAGCTACAACAACTTCCGTGTCACCAGCATGCAAGCTGTAATCAATGAAACCCCTTTGCCCATAGACCTGTACCGATATGTTGATGTTTCTGGTAGAACAGAGCAGTTTGGAAAATTCAGTGTAATTAATTACGATTTAAATCAGGTCATAACTACTACAGTGATGAAGCACACCAAGATCTTCAGTGCCAACGGACAAGTTATTGAAGTCCAATATGAAATCCTGAAGGCAATTTCCTACTGGATGACTATTCAGTATGATAATATGGGGCGTATGGTAATATGTGATATAAGAGTGGGAGTGGATGCCAACATAACCAGATACTTCTATGAATATGATGCTGATGGCCAACTGCAGACTGTTTCCGTAAATGACAAAACCCAGTGGCGTTATAGTTATGATCTGAATGGAAACATCAACCTCTTAAGCCATGGGAATAGTGCTCGTCTTACTCCTCTCCGATATGACCTCCGAGACCGCATCACCAGACTGGGAGAAATTCAGTATAAAATGGATGAAGATGGCTTTCTGAGGCAGAGGGGAAATGACATATTTGAATATAATTCTAATGGTCTGCTGCAGAAAGCCTATAATAAGGCTTCTGGCTGGACCGTGCAGTATTACTATGATGGGCTCGGGCGACGTGTCGCCAGTAAGTCCAGCCTAGGGCAGCACCTTCAGTTCTTTTATGCAGACCTTGCCAATCCCATAAGAGTTACTCATTTGTACAACCACACGAGCTCAGAGATCACATCCTTGTATTATGATCTCCAAGGTCACCTCATTGCCATGGAGCTAAGCAGTGGTGAAGAATATTACGTAGCCTGTGATAATACAGGCACGCCGCTGGCTGTGTTCAGCAGTCGAGGTCAGGTGATAAAAGAGATATTGTACACGCCTTATGGAGATGTCTACCATGACACTTACCCTGACTTTCAGGTCATCATTGGTTTTCATGGAGGACTCTATGATTTGCTTACTAAATTAGTGCACCTGGGACAAAGAGATTATGATGTTGTTGCTGGTAGGTGGACAACGCCTAATCATCATATATGGAAACAGTTGAACCTCCTTCCGAAACCATTCAACCTCTACTCCTTTGAAAATAACTACCCAGTTGGCAAAATTCAAGATGTTGCAAAGTATACGACAGGTACAAAGCTTTACACTAAACTTGAAATAACTCGGTGATGTTTATCACATAATCTCAGTGCCTTTGTAAATATGCTTCCTCTTCCTGCCAGTTTGCCCACAAGTTATTATGCAGTCACTCGCTTCCTTAGTTTTCTAGGGCGAGCAAAGCCGTGCAGGTGGCATAGAACACAATGCTCTTGCATCCCAGTACATCTTTTCTTTCCTTTTAAGCTTGCTGTTTGTAGTTTTCACTCTTCAAAGCTTTAGGCAAGTGATTTCATTTAAAAAATTCAGGATTATGTTCCGTCAAATAAACCTAATAATTATGGTCTATGTGGCCTCAAGTGCCACCACCACATTAAGAGTTTCAGTGAAGGGCGCCTGGGGGGCTCAGTCGGTTGAGCATCCGACTCTTGGTTTCGGCTCAGGTCACAATCTCACAGTTTGTGAGTTCAAGCCCCACATCGGGCTCCATGCTGACATAGTGTGGATCTGCTTGGGATTCTCTCTCTCACTCCCTCTCTCTACTTCTCCCCTGCTCACGCTCTCTGTCTCTGTCTCAAAAAATAAATTAAAAACAATTTTTATAAAAAAGAGTTTCAATGCTGTAAACTTAACCCATGTCTGTGATTCTCCATGAATCAAAAGGTTTCCCAGTAGAGAGTGGCTCATAGGCTTTAGAGCAGGTGATAGAAGGGGGAGTTCTATCCCTAACTTCCCACTAGCTGAACATATTGAAGGCAGGGGAGGCATCGTTCAAGGTTTCCCCAAAGGTTGTAAAGTATGGACTTCAGCATTTGTTTTCCTTTTCTGTTCTGTGCCTCGCAGACATTGGAAGTTGGCTGGAGCTGTTTGGTTTCCAGCTACACAATGTTCTACCTGGATTCCCCAAGCCAGAATTAGAAAATTTGGAGTTAACTTATGAGCTTCTACAGCTTCAGACAAAAACTCCAGAGTGGGATCCCGGAAAGGTTAGTAAAATTTTTACCATCTCTATTTATCTGAAAAAAAAAAAAAAAAAAAAAAAACAGAAGAGCATCCAACACCATGAGATGGCATTAACATATATTTCCTTACTCATTTTTGACTCATCTTGAATATTCACTAAGATGTCCACGATTAATGAGGAGGTAGAAAAAAGCTTCCATGAGGAAAGGATCAGGGAATCGGAGCTTTTAGAAAAGACAAGACCAGCATGGCACTTGGTGACTGCTAAAGTAGACAAACAAGAGGAACTCAACTTTTAAAATTCTGCAACATCCTACCAAGGGCAATTATGGATTCTGTAGAGAGAAAACTGTTCCCTGACAGATGTAAAATCGTCAGATTTCCAACAGCAAAATTATTTAGGGTGTGGTGCATTAAAAGCATGGGAAGAACAGAATCAAATTATTCTGGCAAAGAAAAAGTACATAAGATCAGTGAAGTAAAAGTAATAGAGTATAGGGATAAAGTCCCCAGGAAAATAGGAATGCCAGACTATTCACAGTTTAGCAGGTAATTTCATCAAGAGCATGAAGAACAAATGGAAGCATGAAGTAACTTTTCCTTTCAATTGAAAGAAATAGAGGAGTGTCGCTTTGCAAAAAACAAAAAATTACTTCAAAACAAAACTGAAATTTGGGTGGGAGGGCTTGAAATTTAAGTGTAAAAAATTATAAGGGAAAGACAATTTTAAATGGGTACTATAGGCCTATCCCTAAATACATATAATATGTAAAAGTAATTTTTGTAATTAAAAAGTCATTAAAAGTCATTTTTGTAATTAAAAGTCCTTTAAAAAAAGTTAATCAAAATGAAAATTGCCGAAGCTCTGTTATGGACACTTTGAGGTTCACTATTCTCTTCTCTTTATTTCTTAGTATGTATGAAAATGTCCACAATAGAAAGAGGTTTTTTTTATGTCTACGTAAGAAGATCAGTGATCTTCTTGCTGCTTTGCTGTGGTTATTTATAAGGTCATAATATGTTTAAAAGCAAGAATAATGCCTTAAGCAATCTCTACTCCTCACTGTGGCTAACGTATTACACCACGTACGGTAACAAACAGCTAGTCAGTATTAGTTAAATGGGTGAAAATGCAAGGTCTTTGTTTTGGGGGAACTGGCCCCACGTAACTTGAAGTGACTTCTAGCTCCAAGGTTCTAGAACATTTCCTTAGGTTTAACTCACCAACACATCAAGAAATAAAGCCAGGTGGCCAAGTAACCTGTTAGTCTTGTCTTTGCCAAATCTCTGATGAAGAGAGTACAAATTTGGCTTGTTTTGAAATCACTCACCAGCACCATAAAGCAAGAAGATGGTTTCCACAGTCCCCAAGCATGACAGGTGTCTGACCCTGTGCTGCACTTTTGCACTGTACCTTTCTTCTCTCCTAGACTATCCTAGGTATTCAGTGTGAGCTCCAGAAACAGCTCAGGAATTTCATTTCCCTGGACCAACTTCCTATGACTCCCCGATACAATGATGGACGGTGCCTTGAAGGAGGGAAGCAACCAAGGTTTGCTGCTGTTCCTTCTGTTTTTGGAAAAGGTATAAAATTTGCCATCAAGGATGGCATAGTAACAGCCGATATTATAGGAGTAGCCAATGAAGATAGCAGGCGGCTTGCTGCCATTCTCAATAATGCTCATTACCTGGAAAATCTACATTTTACCATAGAGGGGAGGGACACTCACTACTTCATTAAGCTTGGGTCTCTGGAGGAAGACCTAGTGCTCATCGGGAACACTGGGGGGAGGCGAATTCTAGAGAATGGTGTCAATGTCACTGTGTCCCAGATGACTTCTGTGTTGAATGGGAGGACTAGACGGTTTGCAGATATCCAGCTCCAGCACGGGGCTCTGTGCTTCAACATCCGGTATGGGACAACTGTCGAAGAGGAAAAGAATCACGTGTTGGAGATTGCCAGACAACGTGCTGTGGCCCAGGCCTGGACTAAGGAACAGAGAAGGCTGCAAGAAGGGGAAGAGGGTATTCGAGCATGGACAGAGGGGGAAAAGCAGCAGCTTCTGAGCACTGGGAGGGTACAAGGTTATGATGGGTATTTTGTTTTGTCTGTCGAGCAGTATTTAGAACTTTCTGACAGTGCCAACAATATTCACTTTATGAGACAGAGCGAAATAGGCAGGAGGTAACAAAAAAAATCTCTGCCTTTGCGTCACCAAAGACTGCCTGTTTTTAAAACATAAAATGGTTTGTTGTATTGGTTTTCTAGATCAGAACTCTGTATATGTAAATATGGAGGAAAAACATATCCAACTGCCTTTCAATGTGACGGAAGATGGTATTTTAATATTGTTTGTTTAAACTCTTTAAGAAATGAGAGATTTTTAGTTCTTGTGTGGCAGTATTCAAAATAACACAAGTAAAACAGCTTAAAAAAAAGTTTCCAGAAAGCACCACTTTAAATTTGTCGAACCATGCACATGTTCAAGTATAAAGAACCCAAGGTTCTATATATCTCTATTGTGACACGAAAGTTTCATGTTTAACTGTTGGCAGAACTTGCGGGCTATCTGAACAGGTGGTGCGATAGTATTCTGAACCTTGCACTTCGAAAGACTGCCAGCCCTTTCACATTTTCCAGATCTGTTATAGGAAACTTAAGAAGAAGTGGAAAATGTCCTCTGCCACCATCTCCCAGAGTCACGACCCATTTGCCCTTCCTCCCTGATTATTCCTCCTTGCTTGTTAAAGTAAATGCCATGTTGTTGTGCTGTGTTTTGGCGTGCGGTGGCCGGGTTCTGCCTACCATGCTTCCCTGTGGGTGTGGTAACCAGACTGAATTGCCACTATTTGCTCATGTGTACGTGATACCAAGGCAGCTGGCCAATGGAATTCTCCTGCACAACCTGTTTTGACTCCATTCTTTTAACCGAATTGTCTGGCTGTATTGGTGTCAGGTAAACATAGCTTTCATTAACTTGGGTAGGAATTACACATTTATATATAGGGTGTGTTTTGGTCATAGTTTCACATTAGTGATTCCGTATTTATACACTAATCCAATGGTTTTGTGCACACGAGAGGTAATTTACTACAGATGATTCTGGTACGGGAAAAAAAAAGAGGCTTTAGCAGGCATACATACCTGGGATGCCAATAAATACATTCACTACTACTGCAGAAATTCCGAAGAGCCAAAACCTTAAAAAAAAAAAAAAAGACCTAGTACTAAGACGAAAGGAAAGCACCAAAGGGAAGACCAAACCAAACATCACAGTAGTTGCTGCCACATTGATTCATACCACTTAGATTTATCTTTCAAATGTACAATTCTATACTGAACATCACCCTGCCGTAGTCAGGAAATTTAATTAAGCGAACCCTTTCCAATCTAAAACATTTCAACTAATTATAGAGAGGCAGACTGTTTTTTACTAAAATGATTTATACGGTTAGTTATTTTAGTTCTCTGTCTTTACCCATTTATTTTGATTTAATCATGTGTCCTGCCTAGGAAAATAACTGTTTTCCAGGAAGGGTTATTTTTGTTCCGTGATCATTTAAACTTTGGAAAAAGATCCGGATTAGTGTTAATATCAGCTGCGGTTTCTCAATCTTTATGAATCCTGTAGCAAAACGAAGCCCCTTGGTGAGCTGGGAGATTTGTGCCCAGTGACAAAGAGACAGTTTGCAAAATGCTGGGTAATTGTAAGTTACCACAAATGAAAAGACATGACAGCACAATGTGGCCTGCAGAAAATTCCCCTGAGCCAGCTTCAGCACTTTCATCACTGGGTCTGGACATTTGCTATGTCTGAAGGAGGATTTATGATGGAGTGTTACAGTTTGGATTCTTTCCAGCTACTACCTAAATGCAGTGTGGGGTCATTGCCTTGCTTGGTGATGACAGTTTTCTTTGAAAATACGCGAAGTCAGAATCCAGGCTCATATTCAGGTTTTGGAAGAGTCTGGCTCCTTACTCCACCAAGTAGAGGGAGGGAAGGCAAGGATCCGCAGACAGTAAGGGAGGGTGTATCCGAACATTTCATTTTCAAAAACTTCAGGTTGGGGTTACCACATTCTTACACATGTATTCTGAGAGAGAGAGACAGAGAGACCGAGGGGGAATTCACGATGAACTCCTCTCTCTTTTTGATTGGAAGCACACCAGCTCAAGAGATTACTAATCCAGACTACAATCATATTATTGGTTTTTTCCTGAATCAGGCCTGTGTTAGTGGTACAGTGTTTATTCAGGATGGGATTCTAAAATTATGTACCAACTTGTTGAAAATTTGAATACCTCCACACCAGCCTAAAAATGGACCTTATGTTCCTAGAACCTCTGATGTTCTTTTAAATCAATGGAAAAATAATTTGTGAACTGTATATAGAGAGTGCATTCATAAATGTGATGATGTATTTTATCACTAATCCAAGATGTCAATATTAGAGTCTATTTTGCTTATATTTTAAGTGATTATTATACTTTTTGCAATTCACTGATGATGTATCATTTTCAAACTGCTTTAAATATCCATTAGAAACAAATATTTGAGGCTTTTACTTAATAGTAATTACCTTAAACTGTGCATTTCTAGTTTGTAATACATATTTATTTAGTTTGTGCCTTTAGTTTCTTAAAGTTATATTTGTATTATATTCAGGAAATGCACTTTTTATCACTTACAGCTGTGGTTTTAATACTGCCTTGAACTATTATTATTCTCTTTACCGCTTCCAAAGCTTTTGGGAGGAAAGAGGGGGGAAAAAACCCAAAAGGTTAGTGCTAATGCACAGTAAATATAAGAGAAACATTTTGGCATTTCTTAGTAAGAACGTGGAGATGTCGGTACATCGTTTGGCTGAATACAAAGAATGCCGTCATTTATTTGTAATTCTGAAGTTTAAATTAGTGAAAGAACAATTTGTTTGCATTTCCTGATGAAAGTGAATGCATCTTAAAGAGAAATATACTAATTTCTCACACCCAGAGCACAGGCAGCTGACGCTGGACAGCCACACGCTACTCAAGTTAGAATGAGGGCACACTAGTTGGGCTCTCATGAAGAACATTCTGAGCTGGAGGCAGGGAATACTCTGTGGTTGTTTCTTTTTCCTAGTTAGGCCCATTTTATTTGTTCTGTTTTGTTTTGTTTTGTTTTGACTCTTGCACTACAGTCTAGAGATCCAAATGAACTGCAAAGTTCAGTTTAACAGACATTTAAATATATTTATTTTTAGTTGTCATTCTAATCATTATTGATTAGAAGCATGACTCCTGAAGGAAAGGGAAATAAAGCCCAATTCATAACCTAATTTCTAGCAAAAACAGTCTCCCTATAAATAGGCATATGTTTTATTTTTAACCCAGCAAAACACTGTATAAAATAAGCGTGTCCTTTACTGTCAATTTATCTAGAAGATCTATAATATAGAGACTATATATATATAGAATATAATATATATACCACATAGCCAAATGTATAAAAACTTGACAATGTATAATTTGGAATTCACATGCTAACTACATAGAGAGGTATAAAATTGATAATTTTTCTGATATTTTTCTTTTTCATCACTGTTGACACTGTGTCAAGCATCCTATCATGTTGTTCCTACTCTTTTTTCTTTTCTTTCCTTCTTTTAAAATATATTTTTCACCAGTCCAGGCCCCAATGTAATATCACCTATGTTCCTGTAAGGGCAATTGCAATGGAAGCGAATGTACAGTAATCAAGTATTGAAGGAAACTTTTGGAGAGACTGGAATGTATTATAGCTTGTGGAAGGACAGAAGGCTACAGATTGGATGCAACATTCTTGTTTTCTTGGAGGAACTCACATACACATAACTGACCTGACTAGTACTTCAGATCTCAGACTGCTCTTCCACAGCCTTCTGTAAGGTTCTTTATTCTGCAAAAGGGAAAAACAAAAAACAAAAAACAAAAAAAAAAAACAAAAAAAACAAAACAAAACAAAAAAAACAAAAAACATTTAAAAAACACAAAAAAACCCACAAAAAACCACAAAAGCAAAACAAAAAAAAAAAGCAGAAAACAACAAACAACAAAAAAGAATTCAACCACAAAATAGTGACTGTTAGTTCAGTGTGTCCTTCATGTGAAAGCTATTAAGGACCAAACCTACTACTGTGTGTAAGAAGAAATTACTTCCTAAACAGTAACTGAAAATAGTTAGTTAAACTTGCTGTGGATTTTGTCTTGGCAGTTGTCATCTTACATTATTTGTCAAAGGAAATGTGTTTGGCAGTTAAAAATCTTTCCTTAGATTTAGTGGTGGACTTTAACCTCTTAAATAAATGTTAGTATATCAGATTGTGTCCTTGAAAAATATTTTACTTGTATGAATCATGACAATGTCTAAATCTTTACTATTCTTCTGGCAAAAGCATCGGTAAGAAAGAAGGTGAAAAAGAGAAGTATAGCCTTTACCGTCAGAAAAATATTCTTTTTAGCTGCTTACTTTCTCATGAAAAGTAAAGATGTTTACAGTGTATGCCAAGATTTTCAGTTTCTATATAACAACAGTTAGAGGTTCTAATCATACTGAAAATTGTGTTATAATGGCCTGAGCCGTGTTGCTAGGAAACAATAGGTTCCAATTTTGTATTCCTGCTCTCACTCCTGTGCTGAAAAGTGACTGGATACTGTACAGGTTCATGTTCTCTGGCTGCAGTTAAATGGTCTTTTGCATTTTGCTCTGGCTTTCAGGCCAGAAGCATGCATTTTTCTACAAGAGCATCACAACAACATGCTGTAAATATTTAAAGTTAAACATTATGTGTCGATATTTGAAAGAAAAAAGTACTTTGAATATTTCATTTTTAAAAAATAAAATTGCAAACGAACAGTGTGTCCCATGTTATTCATGCGCCAAACTGCATTCTCAAGTATGTCTGGTCACCTGATTTATGAAAAGTAGCTCCCTAACAGGGAACAATGAAACCGCATCATCTTGAAAATGTAGGTGCAGAAATCAAAAAGGCACTAATCCTAAGCAGATGTCTCTTCATTTTTATTTTTCATACAAATAGGATCTCTGACACAAAATCTCTTTTTTTAATTAAAAAAAAAGGGGGTAGCTGTTGCAAGTTTAAATGCCTCTAGGCTGTTACTTTAAAAAAGGTTTCTTTCTCCTGTTGATGCCTTTCTGAGCAATGGAAAGAAAATGAAGAATTGAAAAACTGGGAGAGAGCGCTAGGAGAGCTGGGCACCCAGATGCATTGGCAAAAAAGTGATTGGGGGAGAAAGGCAGTCGGGAAAAACTAAAAAAAAAAAAAATAGCTCTCACATACTGGGCCATTACACTAGCCATTTGGCACTTACTTTTCACAAGAAGGTACTTACAAGCAACACTGGGAAAGCAGGCCAATAGATCTTACAAAATTCAACTTGATGGTGATGGGGCACCCATAGTCCAAATAACCTGCTTGTTTCTGACACTTGCTTGGAATTCTGGAATTTACACCACTCTTAAATGCCCTGCTGCCTTTTCTTTAATGTTTATTTGTTTTTGAACTAGAGAGAGCTTGAGCAGGGAAAGGACAGAGAGAGAGAGAGAGAGAGAGAGAGAGAGAGAGAGAAGATCTGAAGGGGGCTCTGCACTAACAGCAGAGAGCCCGATGTGGGGCTCAAACTCACAACTTCCGAGATCATGACCTGAGCCGAAGTCAGATGCTTAACTGACTGAGGCACCCAGGCGCCCCTTATACAGCAGTCTTCCGTTAGCCACAGTTTCACTTTCCACAGTTTCAGCTACCCCACGGGTCACCCACAGTCCAGAAGCAGAAGATCCTCCTCCTGACATTTTGTCAGAAGGTCAATAGTAGCCTAATGCTATTGTCATAAGCCTATGTCATTCCCCTCACTTCATCTCATCATGTAGGCATTTTATCATCTCGCCTCATCATGAGAACAAGGGTGTGTATGGGACAGTAAGACATTTTAAGAGAAAGACCACATTCATGTAAGTCTTATGACAGTATTTTGTTATAATTGTTCTATTTTATTATTAGCTATTGCTAATCTTTCACTGTGCCTAATTTATAAATTAAAATGTATCACGGATATGTACATATAGGAAAAAACATAGTATATACAAGATTTGGTACTATTCACGGTTTCGGGCATCCATGGGGGTCTTGGAATGTATCCCCTGCAGATGAGGGGGGAATACTGGACACAAATACAGTGAAAAGAGTCAGGGAGCAGAAGACAATCCTGATTGTTTCAACACAACCAATCAGCAAAAAGCAATGGTGTCAGTGGAGGGGTGGGAATATTAGTATCACCTGGTCATTTTTTTTTAACTACCCATCCCACGCCACCCTCAGAGTACAAAAAGAAAGAGGTAAGGGCTGCCTGGGTGGCTCAGTCGGTTAAGCATCCAACTCTTGATCTAGGCTCAGGTCATGATCTTGTGGTTCATGGCATCGAGCCCCACATCGGGCTCCATGCTGGCAGTGCAGAGCCTGCTTGGGATTCTCACTCCTTCCTCTCTCTTTGCCCCTCCTCTGCTCGCACTTTCTCTCTCTCTTAAAATAAACAAGAACTTAAAAAAACAAAACAAAAAGAGAGAGGCAAGAGTTCTTATATTGAGACGATTATTAAAGGATATAAGAGATTTCTCCATATTCCTTCCCTCTTCACCCTCCCTTTTGGAGATCCTTGAATATCAATGCTATTTAAATGTATAGTAATATTACTGCCTTAAATTTATATAATTCTAGTACCTGAGTAATCCTGGGAGGTGAGTGAGACTTCATTGTTCCAACTTGGCAAACACAACAATGGTAACAGACTGACATACCTAAGGTCACTCGGATAGTCTGACAAAGCTGAAAAAAATTCAAATCTCAAGTGTTATGCTGATGAGCTGTCTCCAGTCAATCAGTGTTCTTGTATCTTTCTCCATAAAAAATATTCATTTAAGAGGCAAATTATCTAATGATGAAAATTCAGCCTTTTACTACAAGTTTGGCCAATGACCCCAAATTATGAAAGTGTCCAAACTGGGTAGTTTAACTTCATACCTGGCTGCAAACTCTGAAACAATGGTATCCCATTTGCTGCAAGGACAAACATAGGGGACAACGTTGAATTGATAGCTCACTTACAGGAAGACTAGGCATCTTGTAACCTTGAGATGCTCAAGGGCAAATCTGGATTTTATTATTAATAGACTCTGGATTCTGAACTCAGTAAAGTGAATCAGATAAAGCATGAGCTGATGTCTAAACCTTAACAGATTTTAAAGCTATTTTTTCACATTTTTAATTCTCTACCCATTCTACCGCAAATAACATCTTAAATCCAGCCCTTCGTTTACGCTGGAAGTCTTCATCAGAAGCATCCTCTATAGACTTATTCTACCTATGTACTACCACAAAGCTTACTTGCTTCAATAGCCAAACTGACAATTACTTAAGCTTGTCTCCCTTACTGACCTTATCTCTTAAGAACAAACTTCAGAGGAAATGAGCGAGTATTTGATAAACCGTCATGTTCTTGTGGGCTTGCTGACACACTTTTTTTTTTCTGAAGAAAGGTGTACACTTGGAAATATATGTGCATTTTTCTATCTTGACTCAGCATCTTACAGGTATATGTTAGCTTGGCAATATTTTAGATATGGCAAGGATATGACCTTTCTGTAAAGGCACAAGCTATTATGTACTGAGAAATAGCAAGAAAGCTTATGCTGGGAGAGAAAAGGTGACAAAAACTTTATGAATAAAAGGCCAGCAAAAGAATGTAGTGGATAGGCACATCAACTTGAAAGTTTGACAGTAGCGAACTCAGAAAAGCACTTACCTTTCTCAGGGAATCTCTCCAATAAGACAAGTAAGATGGCCTTCATCAATTTTTAATATATTAATAGCATCTTCTCTGAATATTTTTTAAAAATATTTTAAGACAAATTAGGTAAATAAAGCTTTCAAATACTTTATTAAAATATGAAAGACCATTCATGATTCAAAAAAGCTTTTTCAAAAAAGACTCTGGTAAAGAAACATGCAAACATAATTCATATATTTAGGATTATTCCAGAATGAACAAGTTAGAGAGAGCAAAAATTAGTTACGCCTATTAAAATTTAAACCCAAGCTACAAATAAGGAAAAATTACCTAAACATACACATTTTGTTTTGAAAGTCGGCTTTCCAAATTCCTTTACAAGTTAAAGTGATGCTTTTATTTCTAGAAATGGTAAATGGCCCACAATACATTATCATGACCAACCTCCACCTTTGCGCTCCCATTGCATCCATGCTAAATGCTCAGAAACCAGATCTTGCCAATGCACAGAGAGTAGCTCTGTCTCTTGGCAGTTCATCAAGCTCACCCCCACTCATGTAAAAGCCAGAATTCCAATTTATTAGTTTACAATAGAACTTAGCATTTTCCTACAGACCACGGACCGGAGTATTTGTGTTGACTCATTCGGCCTCTAACAACAGATCTACCTACACACTGGGAACCTCACTTACCATGTGCTTATCACTTTTTATTGTCCTTTATTCTCTTTTCTTGTTACTTTTTAAAATCATTATCGTTTCCTCGTCCAACTAGACAGTGCACTGCCTGAGCACAGGGACCGGGGGTTTTTACTTCTCTGCCTCAGTGCCTATTCTGGTTGTTGAGTGAATGAATTCTGGGAGCCCTGAATCATCTTGATATATAATCAAATCACAAAAGTCATGAAAATATAAATGTGAGAAAAAAATATAAATATCTGTCACTGTGTAAAATCTTGGTTCTCACTCAGGTTGCCATCACCTGGAACTGTTAAAAAATAACATAACCATAAGGTTTCCAATGCTCTCGTAGGGCTAATAGGGAGACCACATGTAAATCAGCTACTCATGAGCACAGGTGCCAAAGCTTCCTCTCAAAATTAGGTTTTACATGGTGTAGCAACAACCGGGGCAGAGATAGATGATAAAAGAAAGTCCATTTCATTGGATTTGTAATGTAATTTCAAATATAACAAACATTTAGGGCATATTTTAAATTACAGGATTTTTAAACTCCAGATTGGTCTGTGGATTCTACTATCCAATATCAGAACACTAGGCGAGAAGGTTGCTTTCAGAATTAAACAGAAATTCTTCACTTTTTATCTAGTACTTGTTATAACACGCAGTGCACAAGTTCATAAATTCCCCTTTAAGAGTCTACACCGCCATAGCTAGTGGGGAGCATAATACCTAATTAGAACCACACACGACAAAGACGAGGGACACGAACCAGCTTCCTGCCATCTAATCAAGCAAGACATCTTAGAATCAGTAGCTTGTCAAATAATATTTCACTTAAAATGGTGCTTTTGGGAAAAACTGAGGGTTATTTTTATTTATATTTGGCAAGAATTGACATTAATCTTCTATAAAGTATCATTGTGTTTTGAATCATTTCCCATTCATAAATATAACTGAAAATAACCTGTGGAATTCTTTTTTCCCAGTCCTCATTTCAAAGCTCCTCATTTCGGCAAAGTCCATTTCAGCTTTTACATCATGCTAGACACTTCCATTACAGGACGATGATGGTTTTAGAAATACATTTGAAACTCACTGAACTGTATTATCTACAATATATAAGACTTAGCATATATTTAAATTATAGAAAATAAAGTACAAGGTATTTCGTTTTCCTTCATGGTGCTTTCAGGAAGACATCAGGATCTTCTCTTCTCCCTAAAGAAAAATAATAACAAAAATCAAGAAAAGATAAATTTACAAGCTATTAACTTGAACAGGTTAACTTGAACTTCTAATCATAACATTTCCGACGGCATAAAGCTCACGAAGATACAACACAGTGGTATAACTCAAGCAACCAGTACTTAAAAACTGAGTTTAAAGGGCACTTGGGTGGCTCAGTCAGTTAAGCGTCCAGCCCTTGACTTCGGCTCAGGTCATGATCTCATGGTTCGTGGGATCAAGCGCCGCATAGGGCGCTATGCTGACAGCATGGAGCCTGCTTGGGATTCTCTCTCCCTCTCTCTGCCCCTCCCTCACTCTCTCTCTCTCAAAATAAATAAACATTTTAAAAAAAGAAAAACAACTGAGTTATGAACAATGGAATACTGCGCAGAAAAGGATAGTTTGTAATTGTAGTTTGTAATTTGTAAATTGTAGCACTATTTACATTTCTATTGTAAAGGCTAACGACTCATTAATTTAATTCGGCACTTAAGTCTAATTGTCAGTTTATGGCTAAGCCTGGGTCCCTGTCAAAAAAGGACATAACAACTCATTTTTTTATCATAAATATTTACTGTTTCAATCAAGGCATATCCTCTTACTCCAAACAAGTGATTAACCCCTTTCAACAGATGGGTAAACAATCACGTATCTGCTAACTGCAGACATCGTCCGGTATTTTGTCGTTAGCTTAATACATACCCTAGAAGAGCTTTGCTCAGGAGATGTAACAATTTGTGCCTATGGAATCATAAAGTATACTAATCCAATTTCCTTTGCTACGATAAAATTTCATTAATTCAAGCACCACAAATTCAGAACTTAGGATCGCGTGGGCCAAGCTAACATTAGCTTTTCCATCCCTGGAGAGAAAATAGAGTTTACTGAGCAAAGGTAAAGGACAGCCCAGGTGTTTTCTGAATTGTCCCATCTTTCACATTTGTTTGTGTCTGAATCACTGAAGGGAAATGGTACTTCTGTTTTGATGGGAAAAGAGGAGTTTACCTGTGGGCTCATAGAATTCTTTGTATTTTCCCAGAAGTTTACTAAAAGTGTACAGTATAGCATATTGAAGTTACAGCACATGAGTAGTCCCCTCTCACTTGAATGTCTGGCAACACCTGCTGCATGTTTCTTACAGAACTTCCCATAACTCTGAGTTTGTGAAAAGATTAGCTCCTAGCCCTGAGCTTCCAAGCCCTGTCGAAAATGAACAGTAAACCCTACCCGTAGTACCTTGTCCACTTCTAACTGAGCACTTCTTCTCAACTGGATACTGCAGAGGTATGACAATACCTTGATCTGGCTTCTGAAATGCTGAAATGAGATTTTTTATTTTCCGGAAAAATCTTTTATGAACCCCGGGGGCCGTCTGGAAAATAAAAGGCCAAGCAAATTATTCACTACCTCCTAATGATACCAACAGGCCTACGAAATGTGTGAGGGATGCTTAGAAAGGTAACATTTGTGTGACTTGTTCAAATATTTGAAAACACAAGGAAAAAGGGAAAAAACAACATTTCTAGAAGAGCTTACTTTGGTTGGCTGAACTTCCCTGCAAGAGGAGCTAATGAGCTGTCATTTCAGTTCTCCCAGGGGTGGTATTAGTTTGTACAAGCTCTCGCTCAACGCCCTGCCCTTCCCTGCCTGCTACCCATCATACATCCCGAGCCTCTAAGGGTATACAGACCATTACCCACAATGAATGCACCAACAGAGAGGATGCAGTTAAACACAGAGAAAACACAGATCGTACAGATCATTAATAAAAAGCCTGAGAAACCAAACCACCACCACCACCAACCCATCCTCCCTGTCATCATTCCACAATATAAAATGCTACACAGGAAATTAAAAATTGTCTGTAAGGATAGACACAACGCATAGCTAGTTAGTCCTTATGCTATCTCTCCCCTCGCCGTATGTCCTGCTTCGTCCTTCACATGAAATATTTTCCTCCTTGGGAAACGTCCCTATCCTCCCCAAAATTGCTCTCTGCAAACACTTCGCCGTGACAAGATTTTCTCTATGACACAAAAAATGAAAGACTATATAAGGTCACCTTTATTTATTTGTTTGTTTGCTTTTGAGGAGGTCATTATTTGCAAGTGACTATTAAAATGTATTCCTTTCCTGACATCAATTCGCTTGCAAAGGCACGGCTGAAATCAACAACAATTTCCTGCAAAAGCTGATGAGCCCAGCTTCAGGCATCAGCTCAAAACTGTCATTTTACATAAAATAAAATAGTACTGCTATAAGCGATTGAACAATGACTAGTTTTTTAGAAAGCTGTTTTCCAGCTATTCCATCTGCGAGGCTTTTGAGGTGGGATCTGTTTGTTGGTATTTAATGAGAAAAAACTGAAGGCTGGCATGAAATCTTCAGCTCAACTACACTAAAAGCTGAAGACAGCACACCATCTATAGTAACTCCCTCATTTCCTCCATTGGGGTAAGTGATTTTTCTTTGAAAGCATAGAAAAAGTTCTTTTTAGCCATAAATTAGTGTCCACTCACAGGCTCGCACAGCTTGGAGTCTCAGTAGACGTAGAATACTCTCGCACTCAGCTCCACCCCTTGGGTCAAAACACTTTCCCAGAATTCGACCTGAGACCTCATCCAAAGTACCACGGCCATTCTTACAGGGCTCCAAACAGTGTGTGGGCTCCAAGACAGAATCTCTAAATTGCACAGGCAGGTCACAGGCACAAAATATCTCTTTATATCTTCCTTATAGCACTTTTTCATTTCAAAGCACTTTCCCATCATTTGCCTCCACTATTTCCTCACAAATTGGCAGTGATTGGCCAATTTGGTTATTCCCATCTGACAGGTAAGAAAATGCAAATACGAAGGGATAATTCGGCTTGCCCACGGTCACACACATAACCACAAGTAGAATTGGCTCCAGGTCCCAGAACCCAATCTTTTGTCTTTCAAGCCAACACCCACAATGAATTCTCCAACAGAAAGGATGAGAGCAGACAGTTTCTAGAGAAGTTTGAGTCACCAGCCAGAAGAGAAACTATGCACTCCCTCAGTGTGGAAATATT
Source organism: Cryptoprocta ferox (assembly GCA_028646485.1). Lineage (NCBI taxonomy): Eukaryota > Metazoa > Chordata > Mammalia > Carnivora > Eupleridae > Cryptoprocta > Cryptoprocta ferox. The sequence goes on from CM053579.1 coordinate 23,021,719, forward strand.
TCAAACCACACATCATTTTAGCTGTTCTTACGGCTTGTAAAACCATTTATCAACAGAAGCATCTTTTTTATGGGGACTTATATGTAGTTAACACTTGATTACCCACACTAATGGAAAGGAATAATAGCACTGGATGTGTATGAATTTGGGATGCAATGTTTTGCTGGCCAATGACTGTCCTAATTTATAGTGTTTTGCTTAGGTTAATAGGTAAAATTATTTAGCATCTACTGATGGTCAAATATCCAGAAAAGCCTAAAGGCACTGAAGTCCACAGGGGGAGGTTGGTACATTTTTTTACAATGTACTGATGACAACGCACATATTAATAAATGATAGTTGATTGTATGTAGAATTCTCCAAATTAACAATTTAGCAAAATTTTAGCTTGAGTCACATGAGATAAGTTAACACACTAGGCAATCATAAAACCTAAAAGTCTTTCTAAAAGTAGAAATTCACATAATATTTGTCTTTCATAATTCGGTGGATCCGGGTTCAAATTTCATTCCACTCTTTGAAACAAATCTCAGACTTACTTAGATTTCTAGTACAATCTTTGCACGGAGGATGGAGTGTTCCTGCCATGATTTTTCCTGCAGTATGGCAAACCAAAGCACTGTACCAAAAAGCGGTATAAATATCTGTCATTTAACCAATTTTGAAAACACATTCACCATAAGAATTGTCCCACTGATGACTCCCATTCTGTCACTGAACTCAGCTATTGTTCAGATTTGCACATTTCCCATACTGCCTTCTCATTTATCCATGAAACATGTTTTCGATCACAGCTGGTCTTCAATATGCTCTCGAGAAATTTCTTCCAGTCAGGTGATATGAGCTCTGAGTGCACACACTAGTTTAATATTCCCTTAGCAAAAACATAACTAAGAAAGCAAATTTAGTAGATAGATTAAAAAATGCAATATGCATTTCAAAAATAAATCCAAAGCGTTTTTTTTTTTAAACTGTTTTCCCTTTGGAGAAAACATGCCAATCTTCTGCTCTCCTGGTGCAAATAATTACAATATTATTATATAAACGGTCAATCCAGACAACAGGATGAAAGGACTTTTATGTCCAATAAGCCCTTTCTTCCTTAACATGATCACAAGCATGTAACAATCTGCATATGATGTTATACTTGAAATAGAAGAAAACAAATTTAAAGACAAGAATAGCTAAACCCTTATAATTTAAGATCCTTTCCATAGAGTATTCTTCAGCAGTTGAAGGCTACTTCTCTAGGGAGAAGGGCTTTTTCTATTCAGATTGTATACATATATATGTATATAGCACACACAATTATGCTTCATGATAAATGGAATTTAATTTCTTATTCAATCATCTCTGCAGCGATGCAGAGAATTTTTAAATATAAACAGGTATAAATAGTTGTGATTAGAAATGGTACTGTTTTTCCTCTAATTAGTATTACAGTATTAATTGTCTGTGATAATAATAAATTATTAATTATAATTATTATTAATAAATTATTTATTTATGATATAAAGCAACAGTGTGTTTGAAAACTTGTCCCCAGTTTTCATCTCAGTAGTTCAAAATATTTGTAGTCCACAACTTGGGCTTTCTAGTTTACCGATGAATTTGTAAAGGTTTCAGGTATTCAAGTTTAGACTGTAGAATTTCCTAAATGCACAGATTGGATTATTAACAGAAGCTGATATTCACATTAATGTTGTCAAACAGCTCATAATGAAGTGTTATCATTATAAGGACAGACTGTTTCTAAGGAGTCCAAAATTAGACAAAGCATTTGAGGTCAAAATGTTCAGTTGTTTAGACCTCTACATCGGTAAGATGTGATATACTACTACCCTGGTACGTGGAGACAGATTCATTCTGCAGGCATTACTTGTAATGGCATAGTGACTTTCAAATGTTTTCAAAGCCATCAGAGCCCATTTTTCTCATGAAATCTTATTCGAGCCCCAGTTGATAAGCAAAACAAATGTGAACTGCTCAGATCAAAGATGAATCGGCGACCCAAAAGCATACCCATTTATGTCCTCCTCTCTGGCCCCCACCCCCTGGCAACCCCAAGGCACCCAGGTAGAAGAACCTTAGAATTTTGCGGAGCATACCTTGAAAACCACTGCAGTGTTCCCTCTAATTTCATTCTGCCTATCCATGTCCTTCCCACATGGCTCAACTGGGAGTCTGGCTTCCACATATAGAGTAGTCTTGATTACTAATACTTGAAAAATCCTCCCTTCTTTGAATGCCTATGCTAAATAACATAGCACTGAACATATACAATTATATTGTTCAGCACTTTGGGCGAGGTCACATTTTTGAGGGCTTACTGTGCGGGTCCTGTGGCTAAGAGCTTTAATATGCATTATCTCATTTAATCTTCAAAATGAACCCTATGAATAAGGAACTATTTTTAGGCTCATTTCACAGATGGAGAGATCTGTTCAAGGAAAAGTTAAGTAACCTGCCCAAGGTCACAGACCTGTCAGGGAGGAGGGGGGACCAGACCTGGAACCCAGATCTACCTGACAACAAACTCAGGGCTCTCTCATCGCTGTTTAATTCATGGTGTATCTATCTCCCCAAGCATATTACAGGCTCTTTGAAAACAGGAGTCACTTTGTTTAATCCACTATAGAACCAACACTCATCTTGGTATCATTTGGTAAATAATTGCTTATTTAATCATTTTACACATTTTGTATATGCTTTCCAAAATTTTGCATAGGCACTAAAAGTTGGACACAATCCTTCAACGTTTTTATCTTTCCCCCAAAGTGAGACCATATTATACAATGGTGGCTGAACAGAACTGGAACCAAAATTCTCTAAATCCTTCTTAATGATCCATGAACAGTTTTGGGTTGGAGCTTTAGTGATTTGAATCTGATGAATATTTGGGAAATGTAGGATTTGACAACTCTTTTATAAAACCAGCCTAAATTTCAAACACCTCCCTGATACCCCCAGAAGCAAAAAATAAATAAAAGAGCTATACCTCAGCACTCCAAGAACCTGTTTCTGTCTGAGACACTCGGTATGTATAAATGTAACCTTGATACCTGCGAAAGAATAAACTTCCATTACTGAAAAATTCCAAAAGAACAACAGAGGCTCTAAATTTGTGCTTAACTATTACATATAAATGTTACATATACTGGGACACACATATATGGCACCATTGCATTCACAGGAAGAAAAGCTTGGGGGCTCTGACTTGCTTGCATATTATATCTGGCTAATCACAGTTTTCAGAGAGTCTTCTTATCTTTTCCTTTCTTTAAAATGTATCAGCTCAGGTGGCACCTGGGTGGCCCAGGTGGTTAGGCATCCGACTCTTGATTTCAGCCCAGGTCATGATCTCACAATTGTGAGTTGAAGCTCCACACTGGGCTCTGTGCTGAGCATGGAACCTGCCTCAGATTCTCTCTCCCTCTCTCTCTGCCCATCCCCAGCTCACACTCTCCCTCTCTCTCAAATAAAAATAAAAATAAAATAAAATAATCTTCTTTATTAAAAAAATAACATAACATAACATAAAATAAAATAAAATAAAATAAAATAAAATAAAATAAAATAAAATAAAATAAATTAGGGGTGCCTGGGTGGCTCAGTCAGTTAAGCCTCTGACTTCAGCTCAGGTCATGATCTCACGGTTCATGAGTTCAAGTCCCACATTGGGCTCTGTGTTGACAGCTCAGAGCTTGGAGCCTGCTTGGGATTCTGTGTCTCCCTCTCAGAGACACAGAGGGAGTCTGCTCTGTGTCTCCCTCCCATCCTCTCTCTCTCCCTCTCTCTCTCTCTCTTAAAAATAAATACACATTTTTAAAAATTTTTAATAAAATAAAATGTGGGAGCTGATACTCCTAAGAATTTGTTTAGTTGAGAGACTTTTTGGACAAGAAGAAGCTAGAGACCTGTTGTAATTGGTAAAAATCATGAATTATTAAATAGATTTAACAAGGTGTCATCAAATTATTTTTAAGTACATATGGAGCCTTAAGGTGAAAAATATTTCATGGGGATAAGGTACTATCAGGTCCACTTTATAGTAATAATTATAATTATAAATATAATTAATATAATACTATATTTCTATGATATTACTATTATGGTTACTTTACAATATAACATAATAAGAATAGTAATTTGAATTTAAAAAGAGTCCTGCTAAAGTACTTGAAAGCAGCTTGTCCTTTAGATGGGGTAAACATTCTTCCCCATCATTCAGTGTGTAAGCATATTTGGTATCTGTATAATTGATGCCAAGAGTTTTATTTTATTTTATTTTATTTTAGAGAGAGAGAGAGAGCACAAGCAGGGAAGAGCAGCAGAGAGAGAAAGAGAATCTCAAGGAGAGATTCAGCATGGAGCCAGATGCAGGGCTTAATCCCACCACCCCGGGACAACGACCTGAGCTTAAATCAAGAGTCAGACACTCAACAACTAAGCCACCCAGGCACCCCTCTTCTTATAAAGCTACTAATCCTATTGGATTATAGCCCCACCCATATGGCCTCATTTAACCTTAATTATATTCCAAAGGCTTATCTCCAAATGCAGCCACATTGAGGGTTAGGGCTTTAATATATGAATTTGACAAGGACATAATTCAGTCCATAGAATATGAGTTATCTCTTTTGGACACCACAACAATCTTATGAGCTTTCTATTGTGAAATTAATTTTATAGATGAGGGAACCAAGACTTTGAAAAGCTAAGTAACTAAAACCACAGTAGATAAAGATCAAGCAACAAAGATGGGATTTGAATCAGGCCTGTTTGACTCTAGAGCCCCAGCTCTTGGTCCCTATACTCTAATGGATGTAGATTATTTATTATATTTTAGTATATACGATAATGGTATTTAATTTGCCTAACAAACCTTCACTTCATAGAAAAGTAGGGTAAACTTTGTTCTGCATTATTTCAAATTATGAATATGAATATGGATCCGATTCTCTGGGTCAACAGGGGTTTATTTTAGATATTTTCTGATTGTTATTCTTAGGTACAAGTTTGGGTCAATATAGATCATTGGTTCGAATGCATGCTAAACTCTGGTAACAAAAAAAAAACAGTATTTGGGGCACCTGGGTGGCTCAGTCGGTTGAGTATCTGACTCTTGATTTCGGCTCAGGTCACAGTCCGAGGGTTATGGAATCGAGCCCCATGTCAGGCTCTGTGCTGAGCATGGAGCCTCCTTAAGATCCTCTCTCTCCCTTTCTTGTTGCCCCTCTCCCCAGCTCACGCTCTAAATAAGTAAATAAATAAATGTATTTAAACTTTAAAGAACAGATGATTCTAAAGCATTCCAGACAGAAGGTCATCCCTGAATAACTGACCTCACTCAGCATCAATTCGCTTTAGAACTAAAACTCCTTAAATACGTGGATTAAATTACTATCTCTTTAATCAATGTTCATCAGTACTGATTACCTAAAGAACAAAAAAATACATCTAAAAGACTAGAATAAGGTTCATCCGATTTGTGAAATCAAAAAATTCAATTTAATTGCTGGTGTGATTAAATGAAATGTTTCATTTTCATTATGAAGGTTTGTCAGCATATTTAGATCACATATAAAATAACTTGATATATGCATATATATATAAAACATGTTAAATAAATATAAAATATTACATTGTTAAAGTCTTGTTTTTTTGAGCAATAAAATCTGCCTCAAAGCCCTCCGATTTCAGTAAGTACTCTACAGGGAACAAGGCAAGGGCTTTGATTTCCATTTTTCACCATGGGAACTCAAAACATAGGGTTTTAAGTGATTTTCTTAAAGTCACAGAGCAAAATGGAGATAGAAGCAGAGAAACAGCATAGGTCCTTAGTTCCATTTTCCTTATGGGAAGCGATTAATGGCAGTAATTTACCATCGTTAAAGGTGATGTGGAAATGCATTATTTAAAATCTCAGCACCAATGCAAACAAAATCGTGAGTGACCAGTTTTCACTTTCTAAAACAGCGAGTCTCTAAAAAATACAAAGAATCTATCTCCCTACTATCATTCAGCTTCATTTAGTCAAAATAAATGAGTCTGTTTTGAAAATTGTTTCCTAACGAATCTGATCTTATCTCACTTTCAGTTAAGCAGCAGGAACCTAAGTACCACTTCAAAAGCCCTTCCCTCCTTCAGTCTCTGAACAACCTGATGTCAGTGGCACCTAAAACTTCTTGTGATTAACCCATCTAATATTAACAATTTCCTACTCCCCCGCCCCTCAAATTTCTGAATGAGCAGAATCGGTTCACCTCTCAAATAAGCCAGTAGTTCATCTCTTCCACTTTTAAGTCACTGAAGGAACTGACCCAGGATCTCCTGTGTCAACTCTTGTTATCCTAGGGTCGTGGGTGGAAGAGCTCCAAAACAGTGCCATCCAAGTGACATTCCCAGAGTAATAACATCAGCATCACCTGGGAACTTGTTAGAGATGCAGGATGTCAGGCCCTGCCCCAGAACTGCTGAATCAGAATCTGTACTTTAACAAGATCTCCAGATAATTTGTAAGAACGTTGAAGTTACAGACAGATGGATTAAAATGCAAAGAGAATGCCCACACCTGTGGGATTATTGATGGCAATTTCTGCAAAGTCAAGCTGGCTTTTCTCCATTCGCCCAGGGCACTTCTGTGCCACCTCCTCCATAGTCACTCAGTCTCTGCTTTAAGAATGCAAAGAGAATTCAGAGGACGCTCACCGCAATGAGCACTGAGTAATGTACAGAAATGTTGAATCACTATGTCGTACACCTGAAACTAACATAACCCTGTATGTCAACTATACTTTCAATAGGAAAATTTTAAATTTCAAAATTAATAAATAAATTGTTTAAAAGAAAAAAATATAAGCTGAAGCCTTTTCAATGGTTTCAAAAGTCTCCACAGAGCAGTGTTTCTGAACCACTTACTTCCTCTTCTCCAACAAAATTTCATAGTTTTGTTTTCTGTAGCTTGAATTATGGAATGATCATTTCATAACGTAAATTAAACCAAAATACTGAATACGTTTTTTCAAACTACACATACTCTCTCCCGTCCACTGAAAAACTGCTGTTTTCGGAAATAAAGTTATAACAAGAGCTATAAAACCGTGCATATTTTTGACCCACTGAACGACCTTGCTTATCTCCACACACTCCAAGGAATCAAAGGACAAAGCAGTTTCATAAAGATTTTCCTAGTAGTTCTATTTTAATGGTGAAAAAAATAGAATTAAGCTAAGTACCCCAAAATAAGAAATGTTATTCAAAATAAGAAAATCGGGGTGCCTGGGTGGCTCAGTTGGTTAAGCGGCCGACTTCAGCTCAGGTCATGCTCTCACAGTTCGTGGGTTCGAGCCCCAAGTCAGGCTCTGTGCTGACAGCTCGGAGCCTGGTGCCTGCTTCTGAGTCTGTGTCTCCCTCTCTCTCTGACCCTCCCCCACTCCTGCTGTGTTTCTCTCTCTCTCAAAAATAAATGAACATTAAAAAAAATAAGAAAATGGTAGCAGAAAGAACCATTCAAAATTATACCGAAATTCTAAGGTATTAGAGCCCTCTTATATTTTTTGAAGAATGTTAAGCACATGGATTATGTTCATATAAAATTATAGTATGTGAAAGAAGTGGATCCACGGCGACCCCACTCCGATTACAACTATTCAGAATCATTCTTGTACGTATACAAACTAGAAGTAAATTTAAACTCATATAAGTGCATCCTTGCATATTAATTTTCCTATAAAGTTATATGTGACTAATGACAGTTTAAAAAAAATTTAATGTTTATTTAATTTTGAGAGAGAGGGAGAGAGACAGAACACGAGCAGGGGAAAGGCAGGGAGAGAGTGAGACAGAGAATCCAAAACAGGCTCCAGGCTGTGAGCTGTCAGCACAGAGCCCGACGTAGGGCTCAAACTCACAGACCGTGAGATCATGACCTGAGCCAAAGTCAGTCGCTTAACCAACTGAGCCACCCAGGTGTCCCATGACTAATAACATCTTTTTAAGAGAAAAATGAGCAAAATTATGATTTTGTGCTTTATAAATCTAGTCTAAGCAAGTTATAAATCAGAAAAATATAATTTATTTTTTAAAACTGTTACATCCTTAAAAAAAACTTTTGCATCCCTTTTAAGATTATCTTTCTTCTAACTCCTTCCATTAACACAGACAAACCAAGAATGTGGTATAATTTTAACTTCCTTGCTCCACCAAATCTTTGTCGGACTTACTGATTAGCCTGGAATTCAAAATCTCTCCAGAAAAAAAAAAAAACTAGAAAACGAATAATTGGTAGAAAACAGTAGAGGTTTTTTGTTGCTATTGTTGTTATTGTCATTAATTTTCTTAACTAATATTTTGCATTTTAATGACTACAAAGCATGTGTTGATTCAGTCCCAGTCAAAATTAAAATTTGCCTTTATTTTTTCGAAAGCCATCGCAACCCTTAAAAAAGTGCTCTGGTTAGCGATGAATGAGGGTGCCTGGTAGAGTATCTGACTCGTGAACTCAGCGTCATGAGTTCAAGCCCCATGTTGGGGGTGGAGATCATTTAATTAAAGAAATGAATGAGAAGAAAGCAACCTGATTTATTACTTATTTTCTCAAGGGGTCAGCGTTGGGGACAGATCTTGGTAGAGAACTAACAAAAACCACATCAATTCCTTCTTTATACCACTTCAAGGTCTCCACAGAAGAAAAAGTTTAGCTACATCTGACTCCTTCATGACACTGCAAATAAAGCAAGCTAGCGCCCATACGGTCTCTGTCTGTACAAACTAATGCTTAATGCTAACGTGCAAAATTCAAGGCACAATTATAATGGGACTGATTTTTTAACAAATATTTCAGAACTTTTATACCCAGAAAAATGGTATCCTATACAAAACCATCATTATTGAGACTATACTCTGATTCAAGAGATTTCCAAATTTCCTATGGTACAATCTTCATTTTTTTCAGCGTGAACTTGAATTTTCAGAACCGTCAAGTCATTCAGCTTCAAGTCTGATGGAAAAAATATGTAAAACCAGTTTCGATGAGTCATGACAATAAATATCACCTCTTCTTCCCCTGAACTGCCACATAACATACATATTCATGCACTCCTACGATGTTCTAACTTTGTATTGCAATTATTTGTAGACCTTTTATTTATGTTAACAAATACCTACTACATGTTAGCTTTTAAAATATTAACTCATGTAATAATCCTCTGAGGATCATTAACCCTATGAGGTAAGTAGTACTATTATTATCACCATTTCCCTTTTCACAGATAAGGAACCTGAGATACAGAAAGTTTAAGTAACTTGCCCAACGTAAAATAGCTAGTTTAAGGTCAGAGTCGGGATGAATACCCAGAGTCTGGCTGAAAGATCTATGCTGCCTCTCTCTTACATCAGAGGGAATGAATTAATACATTGGTCTTAAGACGATTCCAAAAGCACAGGTCTCAAAAAGGGAGGGAGCCTGCTTGGCCTCCAGGCTGGATGCCAACATTGAGGGGGAGAAGGAAAGTAGGGGCTGGAAGGACAAGGCCAGTTGACGAGAGCCCAAAAAAGTTAACCCAGACTTCTCCTTCACTTAGGCAAATGACATCCTCAGATTAATCTTGCAACTTCAATTTCACATTGTCAACCAGAATCAGCACTTGATTTACTGGCCTATGAAATGTCCATTTGGTGGTGTGGGGGATGCACCTTTAATCCTAGGCTGCCTTTCAGGCTTGCTCTGCCATTAATAGATTGTACTCAGAAAATCCAAATTCATTCTGGTGACCTAAATTATCATGAAGATAAACGCGGCACCAACACACATATTCAAAATTGCCCTCAAAAACTCACTGTAAAGTAAGTAATCATTTCTCATTCTTTTGAGTTCTTTGCTACAATGTTCCCCTCTATTGCAACTGGTAAACTGGAATCTGATTTCGTCACTGCTCCTTCCCCCATTTCTGCAGTTCAGTGGTTTGATAGGCACTTTATTCCCAGTCATCCCTTCAATCTCAAAGGACAAAAAGATAATTATCCTTTTATCAAAGCCATATGTGTCAAATGACTTCATTATGTGCCCTTGTAGCTAAAGAATACAATAGCATTTCTGCTTCTAAATCTGCCATCAGATAGGTAGCAAACACAGTCAGGGATGTACAGAACGCTACTTATGGAAATAAACTATTTCTGCAAACTAATTATTTTAAATATTTTAAACTGGTTTTTCTCTTATCACTATCAAACAATCCCACTGGGCATTTAGGACTTTCCCAATGGCTATCTACATTGAGGGTAAGAAGGGAAGAACTGTGAGAGTTCATGTGTACCTTAGTGAAAAGAAAATATACATAGAAAACCAAAAAGAATAAACTAAACTACACTAAGAGGGGCGCCTGGGTGACTCAGTCAGTTAAGTGTCCAAATCTTGATCTCAGCTCAGGTCATGATCTCACAGTTCAGGTTCGAGCCCCACGTCAGGCTCTGCAATGGTGCAGGGCCTGCTTGGATTCTGTCTCTCCCTCCCTCTGCTCCTCCCCTGCTCCTTCTTTCTCTCTCTCTCAAAATAAATAAATAAACTTTAAAAAACTACACTAAAATAAAATAAAACCTATTTACATTAATAAGAGCATTTAGGATACAGGATGAACATAAAAAAATATGTAAAGTCAGTAGCTTTCTTAAGCAACAGAAAAATATGGTGGAAAAAGAAAATCCCATTTACGATAGAAACAAAAAAAATTGACACACACATTCATACACACAATGATTAGAAGTAAACTTTAAAAAAGTGTGCAAGACCTATAAAAAGAAAACTACAAAAGTTTATTGATAGATACAAATTTTAAAAATTAAGAAATGGAGGGATGCATCAGTTTTTTTGATGGGAAAGACTACATTCTTTAAAGATGACAATTGCTCCTTAATTTATTAATGAGTTTAATGTAGTCCCAATGGGATTTTTAAAAGTTAACAAAATTATTCTAGATTTCATCTCAAAGAACCAACAAGTAAGAATAGCAAATAATTGGGGCCCTTGGCTGGCTCAGTCAGTGGAGCACATGACTCTTGATCTCGGGGTTGTGAGTTTGAGCCCCACATTGGGTGTGGAAATTACTTAAAAATAAAATCTTTGAAAAAGAAGAATAGCAAATAATTGTTTAAATGTATTAAACATTATCATACTATAGTGCTAGTAATACAAGAACAATAGATCAGTTGATCCAAATAGTTGGCAAACAATAACTGCTATATATTAAAGTTTAATATATGGTAAAGTAGGCTGGGAAATTGATGGGGAATGGAAGTTCTATTTATAAATTATATTGTGACAATTGTTAGCTATTTTGAAACAAATTCAAATTAGATCCTTTCCCCACATCAAAATGAAATTCCAAATGGAATTAAAGAGTAAACTAACCAAACCATAAATTGAAAACAAAATCTGAAGTGAAGTTTTATGACATCTCTGGAGGAGAAAGAACTTTCTAAGCTGGGAAGCAAAGGAAGAAATTACACACAAAGAAAATGAGCAACAGATTTAACTACTAAAAATGTTAAATTTTTTGTGTATCAGAGAAAAGTCATGGCAAACACCAAACTGAGAAAAGATACTTGCAACACATCGAGGATTTGTATATAAAAATTCATAATGTGTTAAGAAAAATAGAAAGATCCAAATGGTTAAATGGCAAGGTACACAAAGAGCCAATTTATGAACATAGAAATACAACAGCTTACCAACCATAGAGAAGATGCTCACTCACTGATCAAAGAAATATGAAATAAAGAGTAAGACACCAAGTTTCAAGGAAAATTTTTGTTAACAAGAATACCCATTTCTAGGGAGGGGATAGTGAAATGGACACTCATGCATTACTGGTGAGCATATATATAAACTGGCATAACCATTTAAAAAAATATTTGGTGATCATGTATATATCAAGAATCCTAAGCTGCTATTGTTTTCTGACCTAGAAATTGCGTATCTTGAAATTCATTATAAGGAAGTAATCATAAATACAAGGAAACCTTTATGGACTGAAACATGAATCATGATGACATAACAGTAAGAAAAGTGGAATGATTCAAATGTATAAACATAGATTACTGGTTAAGGAAAATATAGTACATTCACTGGCTGAACTATCATGCAGCCATTAAAAATAATGTCTTAAAATCATTTGTAAGAATGTTACATATGAATGGGGTTTTTTCATGCTAAATGGAAAATGCAGTAGAATACAATATTGTAAGAGCACGTGTGTATTAACAAAGCAGTTTATTTTATTAAAATAAGGAAGAAAATTCATGTAATTTTCAACAATTGTCTCTAGCTTAAAAAACTATAGATGATTTCCCTCATTTCCATGCTCTACATTTTTCAAATTTTCTATAATATGAATAGATATTAGGATCTATTTTCAATAGACTCATTATACAAAAAGCTAGATTTATTTATTGAAAATAACCAAAAGGAAAACTCACTTTAAAGGAAGGTGAGAAATTCTATAAATGGAAAACACCTTCAGTACTTTATAAGATTCAATTTTCCAAAACTGAACAGAGGAAAAGGCCATATCTAAAGGCCTTGACTGGGGGCTCAGAACCAGGGAAAGGAGCAAATGTAGCTTGAAAGTATAGTTTAAAGTACAGTTTGAAAGGCACATGCAATATGTTATTTCTACAATAAAAATACAGAAACTAAAACTCAACCAAACCTTAGATAAATGGGAAAAAACAAAAGATAGAATGAGAAACTATTCTGAGTGAATTCTACAATCAATTCATGTTTGTTAGCTAGATCTTGTTGTTCGTGGGTATATGACACCATTTACATTGTTATTTCTACTGCGTATCATAAGCATATGGGTTTTGGTTTGAAATGAGTACATGGTTTATTTCAAGATAAAATTTGATTATTGTTACTACAGCATAGTACTAAAATGGGGACATGAAATTTTTATGTTTATCAAAAGGGACCCTTGGCTCAAAAAGATTGAGAAACTCTCATAAAAGACAATATACCTTTGTGTCTTCCCTCTATAGCTCGGCCTGGCAATCACACTCTAAGACTTTGGGGCCCCAGTGTGCCCATCAAAAGACATGTTAGGGGACTCCCAATTTGCCTACTTTATTCTTCTACTTCACGGGGAGGTTTGCATGGAGAACTAAGAGTCATAAAAACTGCATTTATGCAAGATTCGCTATGGGTAAAAACTTAAATGTTTGAGAATTTCCCACCCTGCCTAAATTAATTCCTTATGTGGCCCTGGCCTCCATGGGCAAAAGGCTAAAGTTGTTCTCTGTTTTGTGAATTTTACCAACAGCTCTTATGCAGAAGGTAGGCACACAGTACTATTCCTATTTAACAGGTGTGGAGACCAAGACCCAGAGAAGTTGAGTGACTTCCCTAGAGTCCACACTCTGGCCTCCTGATTATCAATCCAAAGCTCTTTGCAGTGAGGAAGACTATTTGCTACAGCAATCCATTTGTTAATTCAAAAATATCTACTGTGTGTCTATTATGTGCCTCATAATGTGCCTCATAATGGCTATTATGTGCTAGGTTGTGTTCCTGGTGCGGGAGACAACTGCCTTCACTCAGTTTCCATTTTTGCTGGAGAACACAGAAATACACAAGTAAACAAGCAAATGTCAGATAGTTTAAAGCTCCTTGAAGAAAAATAAAGTGATAGAGTACAACAGGCACAGGGAGAAGGTACTTATTTTAGAGGGTGGTCAAGGAAGTGGTCTCTGAAGCAAGAGGCAGAAGTAACAAGCTGTAGGGGCATCTGGGTGGTTCAGTCGATTGAGCATTCGACTTTTGATTCCAGGTCAGGTCATGATCCCAGGGTCGTGGGATCAAGCCCCGCATTGGGCTCCATGCTAAGTGTGGAGCCTGCATAAGATTCGCTCTCTCTCCCTCTGCCCCTCTCCCCTACTCCCACTCTCTCACTCTCTAAAATAAAATTTAAAAAAGTAACAAACTGTGAAGATCCTAAGAGGACAGCATAGTTGGCAGGTGTGAGAAACAAGAAAGGAGCCAGTGTGGCCGAGTCTTAGTTGCATCTTGCCACACACTTTCTCATCTTACTCCTGCCCGGGTTTCTTTTGGACCTTATTTTTTCTTTACCTCTAGGTTAAGGGGCTCATTACCTCCCTTGTCAGCTTCTCTAAAGAAGCCCCTTTCATTTGCCCACTCATTCCTTCACATTTTTTTGATAAGAAAAGAGCCTAAGAATAGTAGTTGGCCTTCACTGACCTACCTACCCCAGTTTCCACTGGGGAAAAACAATAATGTAAGCATATCATAATGATCTGTACCCAAAACTAGTATCAAAAAGACAATAAATGCCAATGTTGGCAAGGATGTGGCGAGAAGGGAACCCTCCTGCATTGTTGATAGGAATGTAAATTGGTGCAGCTACTATGGGAACCAGTATGGAGGTTCCTCAAAAACATTGGAATAGAAATACCATGATCCAGTAATTCCACTACTGGGTATTTACCCAAAGAAAACAAAAACACTAATTCGGAAAAAATATATGCACCCTATGTTTATTGCATTATTTACAATAATGGCTATTTACAGTAGCCAAGATATGGAAGCAACCCAAGTGTCCATCAACAGATGAATGGGTAAAGAAGAAGTGGTATATATATAGAGTGGAGTATTACCCAGCCATAAAGAGAATGAAATCTTGCCATTTGTGACAACATGGATGGACCTAGAGGGTATTATGGTAATGAAATAAGTCAGGCAGAGAAAGACAAATACCATAGGATTTCATTTATATGTGGATCCAAAAAACGAGGTAAACATAGTCTTAAATACAAAGAACAAACCGGTGGCTGCCAGAGGGGAGAGGGATGGGGGGATGAGCAAAATAGGTGAAGGGGATAAAGAGGTACAAATTTCCAGTTATAAAATAAAAAGTCACGGAGATGAAAAGCACAGCACAGGGAGTGTATCATAATAACTTTGTATGGTGACAGATGGTGACTACCCGTATCGTGGTGAGCATTTTGTAATGCATGGAATTGTCAAATCACTATGCTCTACACCTGAAACTAATATAAAATTGTATGTCAACTACATCTCAAAAGGAAAAAAAAAGATCTGAGCCCAAGAGCTTCACCTGCTTCCACGTATTTCTCTTGAAGCCTTTAGAATGGCCTGCGAGTTACCACACACATGGCTTGACCACGTTAAAAAAAGAAAAAACAACAAACAGCGAAAATCATCTAATAACCGCCTCAGTATGATCTTTCTTCACTGACCCAGAAAGTACTTCACAATCTTGCAGTGTCTCATTAGGTATCAAAATTACTACCAAGCCCCTTTCTTCATTTTGTTTCTGACTAGAACCTACTACACAGCGTAGGTGTTTTCATGGGTGTTTTTATTCTGCTGACGAAAAAGTGATGGAGCTAGGTCCTTCCTTAGAAATGCCCCAGGAGTACTGAAAGAACTCGAGAGAAAACAAATACAATAATAATAATAATAGCTTACTCTTCCTGAGCATCTATGATATGTCAGGCCCAGTGCTAAATTCTTCACTGGCATTATCACATTTGATCCTCCCTATTCTAGGAGGCACGTAGTATTATGATACCCATTTTATGGAGAAGAAAACCGAGGCATGAGAGGTTAGCTTGCCACGGTCACAAGCCTGGCATCAGACTAGGGCAGGATTGCTAGATCCTGACCCTGACCCTGGAGCCCTGGAGCCAAGATGAAGGTGCATCTGATTCAAAATGGGCGTTAGACTAAGGCATGCCTGGGTAAAGGGCAAAGCTGAATCATAACAAGGGTGTTTTCCCTCCATGCCCTTTACCACTTCTGTCAGTCCTAGCTTTTTATCAAAAAGGGTCCTGCTTCTGGAGCCCCCTGCCCACACACACAGCTCCTCTAAAGGAAGCTAAGCAGATCCAGAGAGGCAGCTTTCCTTACAAACTTCCCCCTCTCAGCATCCCAACCCAACCGGCATTGCACACTTAAAGTAATAGATTTCGTTTCTTAGTCTTCTTCCTCTCCCTTGTTCTCTTCCTTTGGGAGGACACCTCCAATTCCATTTAAAGAGGTCTGGAGTGAGGCCTTTCCTTTTCTCGGGAGCTGGTGACCCCCATTCTGCCCAGTCCACCATCCCAGGGCTCCACCTTGCAGGCCTCGACTAGAGGTCAAAACGGGAAGTTGGGAGCTTGGATCACTCTCGAAGCAAAAGAAATTCTAGGTTGCGTTTCCCCACCCCAAAGGGCATTCATTCTCTGCAGCCGCCACAAAAGACCGGGAGTGGGTGGGGGGGCGGCCCTTCTGGAGAGTGAAGGCCCAGGGAGTGAAATCCTCAGTGATGGACCTAAGGCAAAGCGTGGTCCGCCACCGACCTAGGCTGGACCTCAGGAAGGCCTTGGGGCCGTCGCGTGGGCAGTAGAGGAAGCCTGGACTTCGCCTGCGGCCGCCTCCTATCCACACCACCTGGGCGCCCCCAGCAGGTGCCCCCTTTAGGCCCCGACTCCCAGGGCTACCGCGAAGTACTCACAGCACACACAGGCAGTACACGCCCGGGACGCTCTCGCTGTCCCTCAGCAGATAGCTGCCATCCAGACCCGTGGCCAACAGGAGCTTCTCCCCCGTCTCCCGGCTGATTTTGCCGTGGTACACAGCCACCGCGTCCATGGCCTGGGGGACTCTCGGGCCGTTGAGGCGTCGGACCACGCAAGGCAGATGCCACCACCGCTGCTGCAAGCCGGGCCCGAGTCAGCCACCTGACTCCCAGTTCAGCCAGATGTGCAGAAAAAGAGAGAGGAGCGCCCCAACAACAGGATGTTGTCTATCTGCCTTAAAACCTCCTTCTCACACTTCAATGAAAACCAGCTCAGCAATTTAGAAGCTTGGTTATTGCCACAAGGTTCGATCCCCCTACCCGCCCCCACCCACCCCCGACCCCACCCCCAACACAGGGTGCAGAAGGACAGGGGAGGCCCATTGGAAGACGGTCCTTGCAAGATTTGGGGTGGACTACCAATGCGGACCCTCACACACAGACAGGAATGCTTGCTAATGCTTCCGTTCTTGCAGGTTTCCCAGGGGCCACAAGGGATGACTTCGCTTAACTAGTCCCCAAAGAGATTGATGATAGAGGCAAGTTGTATATGGCCTTCATGCCAGGGGGAGACATGCTGACAGAGAATGAAAGAACCCAAAGCTCTCAGACCACAGCACAGAAACTACCAGTACTATGGGCGTGGAGTCACTACTAAGCACAGCCAGGATGCTCTTCCATGGTCACAAGGAGTAGGTGAAAAGCCAACGTGGGGCAAGTCTCCTTTTCTACTCTTCCTACTCCTCTTGAGTGATCCTGATCCCGAGCAAATACTGATTTTTCCTACTTTCTTGTCCAAGATCCCAGAGTGCTGATGCTAAACTATCATTCATTTCTTAAAACCTTTCAACTATTCATTTCCTTTTCTGAAACAAGGCATTGCTTCTATTTTAAAACATGCTGTTAGGTAATATTTCCCCCAAACTTCCTCCTCTTTCACTGGGATAAAACTTTGTTTAATGCACGAAGCTGGGTGGTCTTCTCCATTTTTCCTTTTGATTATGTAAAATACTTGTAAAGCTGGCATTTAAATAACCTAAGCTATGTGTCTGTTGTCTCTCTTCCACAACTTCAGCACCTAGTTCTTTGCGAACATGGCAAGGCTGGGAGCTCAAGGTTGAGACAACAACTTTTTAAATCCTCACAAGCCCTACTAATGGATCAGGTGTACAGAGATGCCTTGCACCAAAGTCAGATTTTTGTCTGCCCTTCCCTAGGTTTGAGAACAGTCCTCTGAGATTTCAGTGGCAGCGAGTAGTGACTCGGCTTTTTTTTTTTTTAAAGTAAGCTCTACCCACTGACATGGGACTCAAACTCACGACCTGAGATCAAGAGTCGCACCTTCTAGCGACTGAGCCAGCCAGGCATCCCCCGTGACTCTCCTTGATTGAAGCATACCCAAACTTAGAATCTATCAACCTTAGTAGATGAAGTGTAAACATAAGCCTCTTACAACGCTAAGAATAAACAAAGAAAATAAAACAGCATTCAAGATGATATTTGGGGATAGCTCTGGGGAATTGAGCCAAGATTGTCTCCTCATCTTTCTATCTCACTTGCTTATGGTCAAGTCCACCTCTCACCCTTCTTCATGCTTTGGGCCAAGGAAGAAATTGATCTAATAAATGAATGCATACACCGATGTTAAGGACTCGAGAAGTCAGTCCTCCCTGAACTCTTTATATTTTGAGCTGGCAAATGATTAGCTCAGAGAAGTTCATCACAACGGTGAAATTTTGAACACGAAAGGAGAAGATAGGAGAAGAAAGTGGAGCCAGGCCCTCATTCAATCCATATGGCCAGCAGCCCACCTGTGAGGTGAATTGCGATAACATTGTGTCACGCAGGTAAAAATGAAACCCAAGTCTTGCTTTGTTTTGTCTCTGAACAACCCTGAACAAATCATCTACAAATTTAGGAACAGAGCAACCTGGATCTGACAGCAAAAGTGTACCATGCATTCTTCTTTTCGTTCTCTGTTTTGTTCTGTGTTGCTAACATAGCACACCTGTCAAAGCAGCCAGGTACGATGGGGACTTCAGCACAACTAACATCGTATAAAAACAGAACCGATAAATTATCAGGTAATAGTACAACTCTCACATCCAGTACCTCGTTGTCATCCCACCAGTGAGCTGACAGCTGGGCCAGCCCACTATTGCAGTGTTGAAGAAAAATACTGACATCTTCACTCTAGTGCTATGCCATTACTGAACCTGACTTTAGCAAATTCCGAACTTCACACTGAGAGCTTGAAAGTGTGGAGAAGGAGGGTCTGAAATGGCTCTCTTCTTTCTCTTTCCCCATACCCACAAGAGAGGAAAGAGGAAGGAGGGGGAGGAGTGAAAGAGGGGAACAATGAAGATGGTAGATGCACCAACAGAGAAGGAGTTAGGAAGAATAGGCCCCAAATATAAGCATAATCCACTTAGAAACATAATTATATGATTAATTTCTTATTGCCTATCTCCTGAGCTAGAACGTAGGGTCTGTGATGGCAGGATTCTCTGTATTTTATTCACCACCACTGTATCCTCCGTCTGGCATTTTTTTTTAACTTTTTAAATCCGGTTTTATTTTTTATTTTTTAGTTAAACTCTATGCCCTATATGGGGCTCGATCTCACGACCCTGAAATGAAGAATTGCATGTTCTTGTTCTACCAGCTGCCAGCCAGGCACCCCCCGTGGAGAACATTTTAGATACTTAAATATATTCTTTGAGTGAGTGAATGAATGAAATTAGTGCTCTCAAGAAAATAAGAGAAAAATACACACAGACACACACACACTTGGTTGTACATGCCTCTGACCCACCTGTGGAATGGCAAAATAAATTAGAAGGAGGATTAATCCAGCAATTATGACAGACAAATTATACGCCATGTTTTACCACTAAATCACTTTTCTCTTTCCGAGCCTCACTTTCTCCATCTGTCAAATGGACTTGAACCAGATGACCCCTAAGGCCACTTCCAGCCTTCATATTCTGTTTTAAACCAAAGCCAGGAGTACTTTTGAGAAAGAAATGGAAGGGAAATGGCCTGAGCTCATTTGTGTGCAAGAAACAAGAGCTGTTTCCTCAGATCTCATCCAACAGAGGAAAGATTTTTGTTCTTGTTTTTTCAACGACCTAAGAAATAAAAATCATGAGGTAGAGGAAGAGAGCTTCACAGTTTAAAGCAAACTACCACCTTTTAAAATATAGATGCCATTTAAGTCAAATATAAGCATTGACAAACTGTCAGCCAAGGTTGAAAGTGTCTTCTTATCTAAACTTGTCACCTCCTGAGGTCTCTGAGAAGTGACAGAATTTTGCATGTGGATGCCCTGTCTGAGGTGCTAATTGTCTTCATTTCAAATGCCCTGGGCTTTTCTCAAACTCAGGTAGATTAAAAGGATGATGCCAAGGATGGTCAGTTTTATAGAGTGGATCTGACATTTCAAAATCTTCTTCTCTAACCTTTCAAAACTAACTTTGTTCTTCAACTAGCTCATCTATAGGTGTGAATTCTCCTGTGACAGTGTTATGATTTGGCACCTGTGGTGAGTTTACACATTCTCTCTACACTTACTAAAATTCACTTCCTTTACAAAAATGAGAAAACGAAAAAAAAATATCTTGCAAAGAACACCTCCTTTTGATAATATCTGGGTTTATCTATGAGGCTAATTTTTCGAATGCCCTTTTGTTGTGTAAGTGAGAAGCCAGAGACAGGGGTGCGTGTGTTTAAGCCTATTTTAAGTATGTTTATTCTTTCAACCGACATCATGGCCATTTACTGTGTGACAGACACCGTGGTAGGTATTTAGGTTAGAGAGAAGAGCTGTAATAGGAGGAAAGGAGAGGACTCTGGGGTAACAGTAGTGGGGCATTGAACTCCACTTAAATTCCAAACCTGCACAGCCTACTTGAGACAGCAAGTTCTTGATTTTTCTGTCTGCTCTGTATGCTTCCTTGTACATGTCCTACTTTTACCTCCTTCATGACTTAGAGGGTGCTTCTAATTCAAGCTGAAATTCTTGCCTGCTTCTGAGGTCTCATTCTTGGATGAATAACTAAGATTTGCTAACCACATACTACATTCTAGGCATTCCTGCTAAGCACTTGGCATGCATTATCTCATTTATTTCTATCAACAACCCCATGAGGCAAATTTATTATTATTATTATTATTATTATTACCTCCATTTTACCAGTAGAGAAGCCAAAACTCAGAGAGCCTAGGTGGCCTGTTCAATGTGGCAAAATGAACTGGTCAGTGTCGGGCCTGGGAATTGAATACAGGCTGCTGACTTCTGAGCCTTTGTGTTTCACCAATATCTTCTTCTGCCTCCCAACCTTAATTCTGAGATTATTGTGCTGAATTGGTTGGGCTTCGGTCTCCTATCTAGCAACTGTAATTTTGACTTCTAGAATATTCTTTTTTTTTTCATGTTTATTTATTTATTTATTTTGAGAAAGAGAGGGAGGGAGGGGCAGAGAGAGAGAGGAGAGAGAGAGAATCCCAAGCAGGCTCCACACTGTCAGAACAAAGCCCAATGTGGGGCTTGATCCCACAAAGAGTGAGATCATGACCTGAGCTGAAGTCAAGAGTCAGATGCTTAACCAACTGAGCCACCTGGGTGCCCCGACTCCTCAAATATTCTTATACCTCTCAAGTGTCAACTGTTCTCATGCCCCGACTTGTAGCATGTCTCTGTCCATCTATATGCTTTGTGAGATCAGGTACCCTATTTTAGCCTGGGCCTCATTGATTAGTATGTTTTAGAAGACTCTTACAGAGTCAAGGTGTATTCGTCCGGGCCTGTCCGGATCATTGGCTTATTCATATAAAGTAATAGAACACTGAATCACTATAGTGTACACCTGAAACTAATATAGCACAGTGTGTTAACTATCCTGGAATTAAAATAAGAACTTATGAGCTGCTGGGTGGCTCAGTCGGTTAAGTGTCTGACTTCAACTCAGGTCGTGATCTCACAGTTCATGGATTCGAGCCCCGCATCAGTCTCTGTGCTGACAGCTTGGAGCCTGCTTTGAATTCTGTGTCTCCCTCTCTCTTTGCCCCTCTCCTGCTTCTTACACCCTGTCTCACTTGCTCTTAAACATTTAAAACATTTTAAAAAATAAGAACTTAAAAAAATAGAAGTAAAGTAAGAGAACACTGAGTGGCCTGGGCGTCTTCTATCCTGGGCAGTCCTGGATGCACATATAAGGTCTTGTCAATTTTCCTTTTTCTCCTGCTCCTCAACCAAATGAAGGTCGCTCTTTGACAGTTGTTACTTATCTTTTCCCATGAAGATGAAATGAAATAACATATGCGATGTGACTAGAACCTAAAATAATATATTTCTCTTGGTCCATCCAGATCCTGACACAGTACCTGACCTAGTTAGCACTTTTGTTTTGCCTCTCCTCTTTCCCTTCATGGAGAGAACCCTCTGCAGAGAGTGTGGCTTCTTGTTTTCTTAAAGGAATATATCACTTCTGACACTGCCTTCTTTCACATTCATTGCTTACTAACATCTATCCTGTGGTCTGCCTCATTTTGCTTTATAGAAACAACTCTTCGCATCACACACCTTGGCACTTGACAGACCAAAAAAAAACTGTCATGTAGGCCTTCTGGTTTCATCAACCCAGTTGCCTTTGGATCATGACTGAATCTTCATCCTGAGCTGGGGCACTCTGGGTATGATAGCAATGCGAGAAAATATCACTTCGTTTTAAAGGAGGCGCCAGCTTTTCTTCTAAAAATCTGCTCGCTTTCTTGGAAGCTCAAAAGTAAAGTTCTACCACAGGAGCTTAAACCTAAAGGTTAAAGTCCAAGAGACTGTTGTTTTGCCTATACATTTTTTAAAACATTTTTAAAGAAACCTCTGATGCCTTGAAACATGGATGACCATTTTGATCTATCCACCACAAACACCAAACTTTGTGACAAAGGAAATATTATAACCCAGGAAACAAAACAGCTAATGGCGGATTTCTGAATCATTCTGTAGTTACAGATGAGACATTGGCATCATTTTTCTTTTCCTTCCCAGTAATAAATATTTCATGAAAAAGTGCTAGAAAAATCGATCAGTGGGAAGTTCAATACTAGGAGTCTTTTACAAAGCATGTCATAATGTTCTGAAGTTTCAAAACTGTCTGGACAATATCAGGAATTGTAGGGGTAAGGTATGAAATTTTCTTTTTTTTTAATGTTTTTTATGTATTTTTGAGAGACAGAGAGAGACAGCTCAAGCAGGGGAGGGTCAGAGAGAGAGGGAGACACAGAATCCGAAGCAGGCTCTAGGCTCTGAGCTAGCTGTCAGCACAGATCCCGACGCAGAGTTTGAACCCACGAACCGTGAAATCATGGCCTGAGCCGAAGCCGGATGCTTAACCAACTGAGCCACCCAGGCGCCCCTTTCTTTTTTTTTAAGATTTTATTTTTAGGTAATATCTACATCCAGTGTGGGGCTTGAACTCACAATCCTGAGATCAAGAGTCACATACTCCACCGACTGAGTCAGCCAGGTGCCCCAAGGTATGAAATTTTCAATACTTGCTCAGTCCTTTTCTTTCCTGGAACCAACATAGTCACTGAAATTATCAAAGTAAATATATATCAAGCAAAAAATAAATGAGATTAAATATCCTAAAACTTCTACTTACAGGCAAAACCCTCAGAGAACTCTGTCGTCATAAACACTGGGGTAAGTTTAAATGCTACCTGTCACAAAAGTAACCACAGGTTTCAGCCCTGTGGTTGTGCAATAATTTTTGTAAGGTAGTGTAGAATGAAGAATCAAACCTAAAATAGGAGATATAAATGTAAAAGATGAAGAGCTGGCAAATATCACAAGTAAAGCTGTAATACCGCATATTATTTCCAAGTAAAACAAAGTTAACTTTCTCAGCAACTGTTTCTGTTGACTGGGGGCACAATTTGAAACCATTCGGCTACCCTGGAAGGTCTATATATAATCCAAAATGGTACATACTCAACTTGTATTTTTTTTAAATCCTTTAACACTTACCAGTATTTAACATGCATTAAAACTACTACCTTTCCACAGAGATTGTTCTGAATGTGTGCTCCCAAAGTTCACAGAAGTTTAAGAAGGTAGTAATGATGGATTCTGAGGTATTGTCAGTATTAGAGAGAGCCTAGTAATTTAGGTCCATTCACCTGTGAATAGGCTGCATGTAATAATAATAGTAATAGTAATATTCACTGAATCCTTACAAAAATCCTAAACTTAAATGACAAATGACTGCTTTTAGTTAGAATTATATCAAGTTTGTGTAAGGGAACCTTAAAGAGATACATGCTTTCATAATTTTAAATGAGAAAATAATCATTTGTTAAATAGTGCTGTTTGATACACAGAACCTTTTGAAAACTGACATCTATAGGTCAGAAAATATGATCTAACAATTGATGAAGAAGGCTGATAACTACTGTTTGGTGTAGATTTGTCTTATTTCTTCTATTAGAACAGGAGATTGTACAGGGCAAAAATAAGGACTTCCACATTGCCTAACACAGTGCCCAGCACATAGGAAGTGTTCTCTACGTGTGCACTGTTTGCTTGATGTATAAAGTAAAAGCAGCTTGGGATTCCTACTGGCATTTCTGGCCTCTAAAGTTGACACTAGAGAGGATGTGATGCTTTTTCACAATCACGTTATGCCCCAGAGAAGTTGGGCTAGATGGGCCAGGATCTGACCTTACTGGAGGGCTTCTTCAGTTCACTGAATAGAGAGCTTCTCGTGTGAACCAAATAGGAAGTTATACTCAAGGAATTGTACTAGGTCCCTAGGGGGTATAGATACCCAGTTCTGCAGCACTTCCTATGCCTATTTCACTGTGGTCTTGAACACTGGTCTTCAGTGCCAAAGAACAAGCACAGTCAATGAGAAAAATCTGTTCAATAGCAACCTCATATGGTCCTAGGCCAGGACTGTTTGGGTATCCTTAAGTTTATGTGAGGCTTAGTTCCAGCGGACACATGCACTCTATCATGTGCTAGAAATGACAAAGACACTCAAGAGTGCTATGCCCGGTGCCTGCACCACAGACTAAGAACCCGCTACCATTCGGCGCTGAGACTTTACAAAGCATGCGTTAAGGAAATTATGTATTTCTTTGCCACTCTGTCATAGATTTAGTACCACGATTTAGAAAACATCAATCCTATTCTCCATTTTGCAACACAAATCTGAAGCGTTTGAAGTCTCCTTTCTCCCTACTTCCTTGCTGGAAAGTATACATGCATATATATTAGACTGTTACAGCTAGCACCTCACCCACTTAAAACAAAAACTGAGTAATTCAGACAGACTTCAGATAAGCAGTCAAGATGGGCTCTATCTTAACAGTATGGAACTCGGCTATATATAAACTTTTCATGAGGCCACTCTGCTGAATCAAATACAAATCGCTTCCACTACCTAAATTACCACCACCACCCCCTCTGTTTTGCAGTCATGAGATAATAAGTGGTCCTACTCATTGGAAGCCTAGGCGGTCACGTATCACAAAGCTTGAGAAGTTCTAAAAGAACAGCATGATCATAACGCCCAGACTGCCACTAGGCTTCCAGGTCTCTCCATTACAGTCATTTCATCAGATTTAGGCATTGATGATCCATGCTAATGTGCAAATATATTACTCAGTAAGAGTCAAAGGGTAAGGTACAGACATTACATTAGAACAAGTAAAATTTCATTTTGAAGCCAGGCTTCAGGAAATCCCAAATTTGGGTATTGAGTTACCATATCTGTAAAATGGGAGCAATACTACTCACTTTGAAGAACTATTTTCTTAAAATTTTTAATGTTTATTTATTTTTGAGAGAGACAGAGTGTGAGCAGGGGAGGGGCAGAAACAGAAGGAGACACAGAATACAAAGTGGGGTCCAGGCTCCATGCTGTCAGCACAGAGCCCGATGCGGGACTCTAACCCACGGACCGCGAGATTATGACCTGAGCCGAAGTCAGATGCTTAACCAACTGAGCCACCCAGGCACCCTTGAAGAACTGTTAATATGGGTACCTATCTATACCTTACAGTCACTAAAAGGGGTAACGTGCTTAGAGTGTCTGGCATAGAGGAAGTACTCAGTGGTAGCTCTTGGCATCATTAATAATCTCTTGTACTCATTACCACAGCATCCAGAGCAGAACCCTTAGGGTAGGGAAAGGAACAACCACTTGTTGAGGGCTCAGAGAAGTTCAGTAACTTGTTTATGTTCACACAGCTAGTGAATAGCAGAGCAAGTATCTGAACTCAGGACTCTCTAACTCCAAAGCCCAAGTTCTTGCCTCAGAAACCTGCTACCATTTTTGTGAGTGTACCCAGCCCAGAAAAAAGTAGTGATTTGACAACCTAAATGATTCAGGTTTTTTTGGAGAAAGTCAACCCTAAAAGACTGTGATAATATTAAACTCTATAAAAGCTATTCACAGGGTGAGTTCGCTTCCATGCAGACCTAAAGGCATGCCAACAAACAGAGTCCATTAGAAACCATAAATGACGTAACTGTAGTGACATCTAGAATAACCTATTACATCAAAATGGATTATTCTGGAAAATTCCCAAGTCCCACCTGTGTCCCATCCTCCCAAAACTCCAGGGAGCTATCAGCACACACAAGAGTATCACAAAACCAGCCCGTAACCCAGAAACCCTAGCTTTGGGTTGATGTCCTGATGGTTCTCTTCCTCCCTAGTACTCCCTTCTAGTAAGCAAGGCCTGCCGGTTATCAGGACTGAGGGGAGAGAAAAAGCTGGTGGGGTAGGATCAGTTCTCAGCCCCTTCCCTGTCTCCATACCAATCAGGCAGCCAGGCTCCACTCCGTTTGCCTCTGGGGACATTTCTGTCCAAACCTGGCTGCTTTCCAGAATCCTGAGCACCTTGATGGGATGATGCTTAGGAGGGAGGGGACAGTGCCTTGCGGGGCAGAAATGCAGAAGGGAAATTTCTGCTCGCTGGATGTCTGGGAGACACGGCCTCAGGGAAATGACTTCTTGGTGCACATGGGGAACCTGGACACAGGCTTTCGGGACCACGGCCTAGACAGAAACCCCCTCCCCATGTCACCTCTAGTGCCCCGCAGGCCGAGAAGCCACAGAGAGGCCCACCTTCTGGGGACCGTGTGGACTCAGTGAGAGGAGCAGGGACAATCACAATGGATTGAAGGAATGGACATTCCTCTTCCTCCCATTCTTGGGTAACTGGCCAGAAGAGGAGAGGCCCTCTAACAGTCTATGGGATCGAACTTTCCTACACTTCAGTGGGATGGTGGGAATGCAGGTTTACACTGCCGCCTGGGAGCAAACCTGCCCCGGGATATACACCACACAGGAGACACAGCAGGCCGGTGCACACTCTTTATTGTTACAATCAGAAACCTCTGACAAGAGTTTGAGCTTGGTGAGCTGGGATTTCCTGGGGGAACTCAAGAACACCTTTTGTTCAGACTGAGACGGGGAGCAGAGAGCCTGTGAAGAACACACCCAGTGGAAAAGAAGGGGCCCTGGGGTGGGGCGAGGGAGGGCATTCTCAAAAATGCTTGTGCCAGTTCAGTTCTTTTTTAATCCAATTAGTCTTCCCAAGAGAAGCACTGTCCATAGCATGATGTCTGCTCTTGGAATCCATTTTGTTCTTCATCCACTCTTGACTGGAAAGGGGCTTGGGATGGTGGTGGCCCAAAGCTGAGGGCTTAAGTGTGTAGCCAACACTCCCCCAAGCGCTCTCTTTCTCTAAGTCACTCAGCCAACCAGCGTGGGTCTTTCAGGCAACCAGAAGGATAGCTGTCTCTCTCGAAAGAGGAAATCAGCAGAGTATTAGAAATGTCCTGCCTGTACTTTCATGAAGCCACTTTCCTGATCTTTGCCACTGCTCACTTGTCTCACTTGGGAACAATGAGATGAGCAATTTGGTGACTAAAGTCCTTTCATGAAAGTCTCTGCTGTTAACTCTCAGAACTGCAAAAATATCTAGATGTTCAATTGGGTTTGCCCGAAAGCCACACTATATGCAAGGCAAAAAAGTCCTGATATAATTTGTGTCCCAAATTAGGCTCTCTCCTGTTATCTAACCAAACTCATCAAATCAAGTTATAATGGGTGCACCAGATATTAACATGTAAGTCTACTTCTTAACACATACCACACAATAATGATTTGTGTAATGAATTAAATGTAATCTATCCAATTCGCTTTCATCTATAGAATTTAACACTGCAACACCCCCCCCCAACTCTTTCAAATTAATTCCTTGTCCCAACAGAGAAATTAAAGTCTAACAAAGTTATTTTGCCCTCCTTTCCCCCTTAATGAGTGCCAAAGCATCTCTTCTTCCCCGACTTCCTCTCACTCTTTTCAGCTCCAACCAGTGGGGGTCTCAGTGAGGTGTGGGTCAGCAGGAATCAAGTGTAACTTCTTTAAACTCTTGGGGAGATCTTCTAATGGGACAGGTTCAGCTTCTTCAGCAACAAATAAGTTCTGTGGGGCTCAGAGACACAAAAGCAGGCCCTCACCTATAAAACTTAAAAACAAGAAGCAAACATGAACACTGCAGTAGTTTTACTGCAGGGATAATAGCATTTTCAAGGAAGGAAATAATAGCATTTTCAAGGAAGAGCAGGTGCTCCTAAAATTCAATATAGTTATAACTCGAAAAACACATGGCTGTTCCCAGCCAAAGACACAGCATTTTCAGAAAAAAAGACATTAATAAGAAAACAGAAAAGAGTTGGGGGTTGGGGCAGGGGAAGGCTTCATGACTTCAGCTTCTCCAGGGTGTCCACCAATCAGCATCAGCCATTCAGAATCTACCACCTGTGAATTTAAAGTGCAATTAAGAGAAATTCCTTTTTAAAAAGTAAGTATGATAGTCAAAAGCAATGCTGTTCAAGTACATTTTAAAAAATATATAAATACATATGTATGTGTGTATGTAGTACCCACAATGATAAAAAGTTGTTAGTTTGGGTAATGGAATAATAATTATTATTATATAATATATATAATAATATATATTATTAATATCTATAATAAATATATATAATAATATATATATTATTATAATCAATTATTCTATGATAATTTTGGTTTTCAAGTTTTCTGTGAGGTAAATAAGTTACTTTTTGATCAGAAGAGGGTCTTATGAAATTGGCTTTTCTTTGGAGTGTTTTCACTCTTACTTACCTTCCTCAAATCAGTGAGTTTGTCCTGGGTCCAGGCCTCTACTCTCAACTTCCACACAGACTTTCTTGCATTTATAGCAGGTCTTGCACCATGAAAAATTCATGGCTTTACACCATGGGCACTCCCAATTCACTGGACTGCAGCCTGAGGCAGACTTCTCCTGGTGCAGGAAAGCCAAAGCTTTTTTCCCTTTTGGTTGCTTGGCCTTCTGCCCCTGAGGCTGCTGTTTCATTGGGCTTTCCCTCACACCACAGCCCCCGCTGGCCCCCAGGGGGTTCCCCTGGGGCCTCTGTAGACCTTCTTCCAGGTTGTGGCTCCTCCTAAACCCCAAGGGGTATGTCTCTGGACCTTCTTCCTGGCTATGGCTTCTTCTGCCCCCCAGGGGACCAGTCCCCTGGGGTCTTCTTGGACCTTCCTCCTGGCTATAGTTCCCACTGGCCCCCAAGGATAGCATCTCCTGAGGCCTGTCTGGATCTTCTTCCTGGCTACTGCTTCTGCTGGCAACAAAGGGGGCCATCCCTTGGGGTCTTTTTGGACATTCTTCATGGCTATGGTTCCCACTGGCCGCCAGGGGTACCATCTCCTGGGGTCGCTCTGGATCTTCTTCCTGGCTATTCATCCTGCTGGCACCAAGGGCAACCATCTCCTGGGATCTCTCTGAACCTTCTTCCTGGCTCTGGCTCCAGCTATCCCCAAGGGTGGCCATTTCTTGGTTCCACTCTGGACCTTCTTCCTGGTTCTGGCTCCAGCTATCCCCAAGGGGAAACACCCTCTGGGGTGTCTCTGGATCTTCTTGCTGGCTCTGGCTCCAGCTCTCCTCAACAGGAACCATCCCTTGGGCCCACTCTGGACCTTCTTCCTGGCTCTG
>CM053579.1:23051487-23093825 GCA_028646485.1 Cryptoprocta ferox
GGGCATCTCTGGATCTTCTTGCTGGCTCTGGCTCCAGCTCTCCTCAACAGGAACCATCCCTTGGGCCCACTCTGGACCTTCTTCCTGGCTCTGGCTCCAACCATCCCCAAGGGTTACCACCCTCTGGGGCATCTCTGGATCTTCTTGCTGGCTCTGGCTCCAGCTCTCCTCAACAGGAACCATCCCTTGAGCCCACTCTGGACCTTCTTCCTGGCTCTGGCTCCAGCTATCCCCAACAGGAACAGTCCACTGGGCCCACTCTGGACCTTCTTCCTGGCTCTGGCTCCAGCTATTCCGAACAGGAACAGTCCACTGGGCCCACTCTGGACCTTCTTCCTGGCTCTGGCTCCAGCTATCCCCAAGGGGAACCATTCCTTGGGCCTGGTCTGGACTTTTTTCCTGGCTCTGGCTCCAACTATCCCCAAGGGGGACCACCCTCTGGGGCATTTCTGGATCTTTTTGCTGGCTGTGGCTCCAGCAGTCCCCAACAGGAACAGTCCCCTGGGCTCTCTCTGGACCTTCTTGCTGGCTCTGGCTCCAGCTCTCCCCAAGGGAGACCATTCCTTGGGTGTTCTCTGGACCTTCTTGCTGGCTCTGGCTCCAGCTCTCCCCAACAGGAACAGTCCCCTGGGCTCTCTCTGGACCTTCTTGCTGGCTCTGGCTCCAGCTCTCCCCAACAGGAACAGTCCCCTGGGCTCTCTCTGGACCTTCTTGCTGGCTCTGGCTCCAGCTCTCCCTAACAGGAACCATCCCCTGAGGCCTCTCTGGACCTTCTTGGCTAAGGCTTCTGATGTCCCTCAGGGGGGCTGTACTCTGGAGGATTGCAGGACCTTCCTCCTTGTTGTAGCTCCTCTGGTCGCACAGTGAGGCCACCACCTCTTGGTAGCCCACTGCAGCACATGGACCAGGTTGGTAGATGCTGGGAGGAGGCATCTGATGTGGAACTACTGCAGCTTCTGCATCCATGACTACTGCTGGTGGCATAAGTGGCAGGATCGGGATTCCCACTGGAAATGGTGCATGGAATGGAGAGGAGTACTGCACAGGCACTGGCAGAGGGAGCTGTATGGCCTGAGCCCAGGGACTTGGGGGTCCTGGCATGTAAAGAACAGCTCCTGGGGCATGCAACCCCATGGCAACCACATCTCTCTGCTGCTCTGCATTCTGGGGCCATGCTATAGCCCCAGGTTGCTCGGCTCGAGGCCCAGGCACTATTTCATGCGCCCGCAGGATGACCTGGGACGACCTCTCCACCAGGAGCAGCCGCCCACGAAGCACATCACACTCGATCAGAGCCTGCTGCAGAGCAGCCCCTGTGGAGCACAGTTGTGTGACTGCCGACTCACGCTCCCCGCGCAGCCGCTGTAGCTCGGAGGCCAGGGCCCAGGCAGCCGTCTCGAGCTCATTTACCCGGGCCTGCAGCCGCTGGACCTGGCGCGCCTGCTGCTCCCGCTGCCTGGCGCCCACGCGCACACTCAAGGCGAGCGCGCTCCACGTACAGGCTCTCTTGACAGCGCGCGGCACCTGTGGGTCGGCCAGGAGGGTCCGAAGCCAGTCCTCTACCTCGTTCCAGGGCCGCGAGCTGAAGGCCACGTAGAAATCTGGACCTCCGCCGTTCATGAGGACTTCATCGTTGATGAACCTGATCACCTCGGTGTGGCGGAACCCGCTCGCGTGGTCCCCAGAGGCAACCAACATGGCCGCTGCGGCCTGCTTAACGGACGGCTGCAAGCCCAGTTAACCAACCGTCTCACAGGCAATGCTGCCGCTACCACCACCAGTAAAGGTCCACTCCTCAACTCCCCAGTCAGTCCTACTTCAGTCCTTTTCCAGTCCTGGCCTCCTTTCTCAGCCTCTTTCCTCTCTCACAACCTCACTTGCCTCACAAAGGGTAAAGCACGTCCCCTCACCACACCAGCCCTACCAGGCGAGGGTGTTAGACGTCACAGAGATATCTCTACGTAGCCTCGCAAGGCCTGCTGGGATTCACCTCCCTCTGAAGAGCGCCCCCTTACAGGGCGAATAGGCTGGATGGCCCCACGGTGTATTGCAGTGAGCCTGCGTTAGAATTTGCTTCTAAGAACTTCAGGACAGGGGCCCCTAGGGTGGCTCAGTCGGTTGAGCGGCTAGGTCATGATCTCACAGTCCGTGGGTTCGAGCCCCGCCTCAACTCAGAGCCTGGAGCCTGCTTCGGATTCTGTGTCTCCCTCTCTCGCTGACTGTTCCTCACTCATGCTCGCTCTCGCGCGCGCTCTCTTTCTCTCAAAAATAAATAAATGTTTAAAAAAAAAAGAACTTCAGGACAAATACTCAGCATCACAGAATGAACTCCTCGTTGGGTGTCAGCGTTGCATAGGTGGGTGCGGTTCTAGTCTTACCTCAACTCTATCTCCCATGACTCTTTGGTACTCCTTCAAACCTTCAGTACAGTCACACTGTGCACTTCCTTCGTCCTTCTGAACTCCCTGTCATCAAGAAAATCCAGTGATTGAGCCATGAATGCCCTGAACTCACTCACTCTCGCGTTTACCTTATCGACGGTTCTCAGAGGGTGTCACTCTTCTTCTTTTAGAGTAAATGTTCCTCTCATAATCTGGGTTTTCCCTGCAAGCAATGCTGAAGTGCCTTAAGCTGCACTGAATAATAACTGGAATCCACACAAAGAAATAAAGCACATGATAAAGGTAACTAAGCATAAAAAACAGTATTTATGCATTTTGAAACTCTTTTTAAAGTACAGGATTTAAAAGATGACTGCATAGGGCACCTGGGTGGTTCAGTCGGCTATGCGTAGGACTCTTGATTTCAACTCGGGTCATGATCTCACAGTCATGGGATCCAGCCCCCGAGCCCCGGGTTGCGCTCCGCGCTGATTCTGCTTGGGATTCTCTCTCTCCCTCTCTCCGTCTTCTTCTGCCCCTCCCCCACTCACGCGCATGTGTGCGTGGGCACACTCTCTCAAAACAAAAGTTCAGAAAAAGATGACTGCATAAAACAATACAAATCTGTAAAGATGTGATTTGTGGCAATAACAACATAAGCTAGAACGAAAGATTTTGTATACTACTTGAAATTAAGTCTGTATTTAATCTAAAATATACTGTTATAAATTAATATGTTAATTGCAATCCCAGAGCAAACACCAAGAAAATAACTAAACAATATACAGAAAAGGAAATGTGAAGGAAATAAAAATTGTTACCCAAAAAAGGAATCAATGAAACATAAAAGAAGGCAGTAGTGCAGGAATTGGGGTAGAGGAAGATATGAGACATATTAGAAAAAAAAGTGGCAAAGGGCACCTGAGTGGCTCAGTTGGTTCAGTGTCCAACTTCATTTTGGCTGAGGTCACGATCTCGAGATTCATGAGTTCAAGCCCTGCACTGGGCTCTGGGCTGACAGTGTGGAGCCTGCTTGAGATTCTCTTTCCCACTTCCTCTACCCCTCCCCTGCTCATGCTTTCTCTCAAGAGAAAGAAAGAAAAAGAAAGAAAAAAAGAAAGAAAGAAAAATAAAGAAAGAAAGGAAGGAAGGAAAGAAGGAAGGAAGAAAGAAAAAGAGAAAGAAAGAAAGAAAGAAAGAAAGAAAGAAAGAAAGAAAGAAAAGAAAAGAAAAGAAAGAAAAGAAAGAAAACAAATGGCAAAATGCCAGAAGTCCTTCCTTATCAGTAATTATATTAAATGCAAATAGTTTATAATTAACAGAGACTGACAGAAGAGATAATATTTTTTTAAACAGGATACAAGAGATTCATTTTAGATTCAAAGATGCAAACTGGCTGAAAGTAAAAAGATGGAAAAGGCTATTCCATGCAAACAGTAACCAACTGAGAGCTAGAGTGGCTCTCCACATATCAAACAAAGACTTTAAGACAAAAATTGTTAAAACATAAAAAAGGATATCTCATGTGTTTAAAAACAGGCAATCCCCCAAATGAGATTTATCTCAGGAAAACAAAGATGGCTCAATAAATGGAAATCAATCAGTGTAATACACTACATTACTAGAATGAAGAAAAAACCCCATGTGATCATCTAATAGATACACAAAAAAGCATTCAAAAAATGCAACAGATTTTCATGAGAAAAATGTCTCAGAAACCAAAATAGATAGGAAATTCCTCAACCTGAAAAAGGGCATTTATGAAAAATCAGCAGCTAACATTATACTCAAGAATGAAAGACTCAAACTTCCCCACTAAGATCAGGAGCAGACAAGAATGCCACTTTCACCACTGTAGTTCAACACTGTCCTGGGACTTCTAGCCGGAGCAATTAGTCAAGAAAAAGAAATAAAACACATACAAATTAGAAAGGAATGAGTAAAACTCTCTCTCTTTATAGAGGACATGATCTTCTATATGAAAATTCCCAAATAATCCACAAGAAAGTTACTAAAACAAATAAATTCAGCAGAGTAGTAGCATACAGGATCAACATGTAAGAATTAGTGGTATTTCTGTATACTAGCAATTCCATTTCCAGAAAAATTAAGAAAATAAGTCCATTGCCAATAGCATCAAAAGACTAAAATATGTAGTAATACCTTTAACCAAAGAGGTACAAGACATATACACAGAAAACTACAAAACCTTATTAAAAGTAGTTAAAGAGGGGCACCTGGGTGGCTCAGTCAGTTAAGCATCCAACTTTGGCTCAGGTCATCATCTTGTGGTTCATAGGTTTTGAGCCCTGCATCGGGCTCTGTGCTGACAGCACAGAGCCTGGAGCCTCCTTGAGATTCTGTGTCTCCCTCTCTGCCCCTCCCACACTCACACTCTGTCACTCTCTCTCAAAAATAAATAAACGTTCAAAAAAATTTAATTAAAGAAAACCTAAATAAATAGAAAGATGTCTTGTGCTCATGAATTGGAAGATACCATACTATTAAGATAGCAACACTCTCCAAACTGATCTACAGATTCAATGAAATCCCCATTAAAACCCAAAGTTTTTTACGGAAGTTTAAAAGCTCTCCCACTCTTTGAAGATCGGCTCTGCGTTATGACACTCCTTCAGTGCTTAGCTAGGCCCTTTACAACACTGCTTTCACTCTTACTTCCCGCTTGTACAGAGCCTGAAGGTCAGCTGGAGGTGAAAGTTTGGGATCTTCTCTGAGGATTAGGCCTTTCCTGAGTAGGCATGCAGTCTTGGGCACCTGCTCCAGTTGGCACCTGGGTGGCTCAGTCGGTAAAGGGTCTGACTCTTGATTCCGGCTCAGGTCATGATCTCAAGGATGTGAAATTGGGCTCCATGCTGAGCGTGGAGACTGCTTAGGACTCTCTCTCTCTCTCTCTCTCTCTCTCTCTCTCTGTCTCTCTGTCTCTCTCTCTCTCCCCCCACCTCTGCCCCTCCCCAACTCATGCGCTCTCGCTGTGTCTCTCTCAAAAAAAAAAGCCCCCATTTCCCGACATGCTTCCTTTCTCCCTCTCTTCCCAGCCTTTTTGATCTGTCTCTTGCTTGTCCTGACTGCAATCCCTTTCCCCAGGCTGCTAGGGCCAATTCTTTTGTCTTTAAGTGCTTTTTCCAAATGCCATCTGGGAAGCTGCCCCAGACCTGGAAACACTCTGAGTTGGGCAAAACATAGGCAATCCCCTTGGGCACCAGTCCTTCAGGAGCCACCAGACAGGTAGAAATACACAATCACAGTTCAGTGAGAATAAGGTCTGTATTGCTCCCTCAGGTACTTGGCAACCTGCACTAGAAGCACACCGGCTGCTGTCTTCATGGCCATCTCGGATCTGGTACGTGGAGAAGGGGAAGTAGATCATTTAAAACATCAGCAAACTCTCTTGCTACGATGCACCTGCTTCTTTCATTAAGTTTTGCCCTGGTGGTTGGAAATTTTCAACGAGACTCCAGAGTTCTGTAAAAGTTGATTCTGACAGTTTTTGCCAGCTCATTGATGGAGGGATGGAGCCTTGGAATTTCCTATTCTCCTCCCCCCCCCCCTTTTTTTTGTATAAAGAACACTATCATAGCCAAAAAACCACGAATATTCCAAATAAGATTAATTTCATTTCCTTGTCATCTCTCATTCATCATCATTCAACCATCACCTCCTCCAGGAAGACTTTCCTGACCACTCCACAACCAATTCTGTAATTAGTTTTTTTATTCTTCTTTCTCATCAACTAGACTTAGTTCCTTGAGAACAAAGACTATATACTTTCATTTCTGGATTCCTAGCACCATGCTTATTAATGCCAAAGGGAGGGGACAACGGAATCCTGAAAGATAGGGGAGAAGGAAAGAAAGTGGGAGAAACAGAAACTAGTCCATGATTCTTACAATCCTGATTAAAATGCAGACTGAAACCTATGAGGCGAGATCTTTGCCATGGTTTCAATCCAAAGAAAAGTAATTTTTTAAAAGAGACACACATATCCCTAAGGGAAAATAAATTCACCATATCCAAACCAATACATTTATCTTTTGGAGAAGTGCTAGAAGTGCTTTCGTACATTGTCAAACTTTATAACAACTTGAAACTATTTTTAAATTAATGCAACAACACTTCATAAATGCCAAGTTGTTTTAAAATTATTATTATTAAATTCAAGATACTTTGGACCTTCAAGACCTTTGTGGAATCAAGTTCCTCTGTCTTAAAACAGGAAGATGATATATAATAGCCTTTAAAGTGAGATTTTAAAATTAACGTGAGGGGCACATGGGTGGCTCAGTTGGTTGAGTGTCCAATTCTTGGTTTCGGCTCAGGTCATGATCGCAGGGTCATGGGATCGAGCCCCACATCAGGCTACGCACTGGGCATGGAGCCTGCTTAAGATCCTCTCTCTCTCTTTCTCCCTCTGTCCCTCCCCTGCTCACACAACCACTCTCTCACTCTCTCTAAAATTAAAAAAAAAAAAACCTGACTATCATCCTTGATGAAACAATGATAATATCGCAAATGCCACCACACTTTACTTTGCAGGTGTGCAAGTTTGCAAAGTGTGAATATATGTTTACAAGAGAGTAGAACAATTCAATTGCATAAATTAATCAATCTGAGAAACCACATTAAAAACATAGCTAATTTTTACATGATTTTCAGTAAGTTCATATACTTTCAATTTTAGTATAACCTCTGTCACAAAGGCTTCATAACAACTCTAAATGATAATCATTGGTGATAAAGAAAGGAAAATAACATTTTAAAATTCATCATATTAGTATGTATCTACGCTTGTGCAGATTTAATCTCCCAAGAATCAAAGGTGGTAAATAGAATAGAGAAAAAGCATATATAGTAAATATAAGCTATATGTGCTGAGTACTGAGGAATGGTTTTATACTGCTTTAGGAAAATTTATACCTTTTATTACATTTGCTTTCTTTTCTGGGACTTTGCACCCACAGTGACCTCTGCAATACAGCTGCCCAGAAGATGCCAAAAGGAAAAAGAGGAAGCAACTGGGCAGTTAATCTCAGAGATACGAGAGTCACATCTCCTGAATTTTTTTCCCACATGAGCAGAATACAGGGGTAGGAAACCATAACAGATCATCAACACAGTGTGAGCATAGCTGAACACAATGTCACATTGTAAGTAAATATAACTTACAATCAATTTCATCTAACCCATATTGACAACATTCATAGTTATTATTGTGCATATGGTAAAATCAGCGATGAAGAGTAAGCAGATCTCATAAATTTATTCTATGCTGACAAACTGGATTTTTGTATCCTTTCTTCTTGTTAGTTCTCAAGTATCTGTAAGTAACATCACCACTGAACATTTTCACTGGAGTCGTTCACAACCTTAAGTCTTTCCACCCCCACTTCCACCACAAATACACGCATACACACGATCTCTTACATCTGCTCACATTCCAGGTTGCCCTGGAAAACTCAAGGAAGTGGGGACTCTGGGACATTGAGCTCCAGGGGACTAACTGGCTGACAAGTCATGCTTGGATCACCATACTTGGAAGGGAGGATGAGGACAGATGAGTCGTCAGCCAAGTGTCTTGGTGTGAAATGAAGACAAATGGACTCTTAATCCTCCAGGACCTGAGAGTCTGAAAGGTGGGGCAGAAGGAAGGGGCTGAAGCAGAAGGGGAAGAACCAACAGGGTAGCAGATCTGTGAGCAGCTGTTTCTCTCAGGTCAAGCATAGACTGGTGCAGAAAGAGTAGGGACACTGCCTTTGAGAAAAATCACTGGGCTAGACTTGGAGGAGATTGATAGGTCCTTTTGCCCCAGCAGTTCTTAAAAAGAGCTTACCGATAGTGCCCCCTCCAAAATACATTTATATCATTAATATAAATGAAAGTATGCCACAGTGTAAGACAACTACTGCTCTGGTTTTGATCTGATGGCCAGGAGATACCTTGGCAGGTATCAAGGGCACTGGATACCTAAAGGTCGACTGGTGATAGCTGATGATTGAATAAACAGGAAGAGGTAAGGTCAACTTCTGTTTTTCACCAGCGAGGGTGGTATGGATGAGCCTAAGCTCACACCATCCCACGGCCTGTTTTTGAAATGTCACTTAAGGCATCCCTGTGATTTTTCCATAATCTTTTTTTACCCTTGCTCAGTGGACTGCATTTTGCTATTAGAAAAGAACAGGGAAAGCGAGTAGGACTTTATGCAAACCTTCCTAACTTGAAAAGGATAGTCCTGTTAAGCCACTGATATGGAAATCAGTTATCTTTCCAGAAGTGCCTCAAGGCTGAGAAGAGAGGATGGTGACTTCTTTACAAAGTCTGCCAATGCCTGAGTCCCACACCCCACTGTTGTCCTGTTCTCCACAAGGCAGTGGTGAAGACAACTGACTGCTCTCTGGAGGCGCCACCCCGTTCTCTGAAAATTTGGGACCAGAGTTTAGAGGAACCTAGATGGCACAGCGCCTTGTGCTGGGTGAGGACACTCATTGCAAACCACCCTCATAAGCACAGAGTCATACAAACCCTGCAGGGGAAACAGACCCTGTACCCAACAGAGCAGCACACTGAGAAGACATTGCTACCCTGTTCTCTCTGCACAAGGGCGCACTCAGCACTGTGCCCTCATCAGAGATGTGAAAGGGAGGAAGGTTCCTCTGTCCAAGCTTCTCCTAGCTGGACTAAGAATTAAATTGACATGAGACAGATCAACAGGAGAAAAAAAACAAAGTTTCATTACACGTGCATGGCGGCCCAATAATGAAATTGACACCCAAAGAATCGAGACCCAAGAAATGACTAAGGCAGGCAGGTTTTACCCATTTTAGACAAAGAGACATTAAATCTGTGAGGAATTGACAGGACAGAGAAAATGTGTGTTTGGGAGCTTCAATGAGTAATGAATTTTAAACGGAATTTGGGCTAAGGCAGCAAATTAGTAAAAAGTAACAAGGTTTGTTTATATGGACTTCTTGGCTCTAGATTCCCTCTCTCTGGTGATAAACCAAAAGGGAGTCTAAAGTACAGAGAACAAACTAAGGGTTAATGGAGGGTGTGGGGGGGGGGAATGGGTGTTGGGCACTGAGGAAGGCACTTGTTGGGATGAGCACTGAGTGTTACATGTAAGTGATGAATCATGGGAATCTACTCCCAAAGCCAAGAGCTCACTGTATACACTGTATGTTAGCTACCTTGACAATAAATTACATTTTAAAAAAAGGTCTCTACTTCCTGGTATCAGGAGGGGACCTGTCACCTGAGAGATTTATGTCCTGCTTTCAAAGAGAAAAAGGAGGTTCTGAGTGTCGTTCTTGTGTAGGCTATTTTTTAAGTGGCCTTAATTCAGGGGCACCTGGGTAGCTCAGTTGGTTAAGCATCCAACTTCAGCTCAGGTCACGGTCTCACAGTTTGTGAGTTCAAGCCCCGTGTCAGGCTCTGTGCTGACAGCTCAGAGCCTGGAGCCTGCTTCCAATTCTGTGTCTCCCTCTCTCTCTCTGCCCCTCCCCCGCTCGTGCTCTGTCTGTCTCTCTCTCAAAAATAGACATTAAAAAAGTTATTTAAAAAGTAGCCTTAATTCAAAATAATCAATATGTCATGTGGCACATTCGGGGACAGCCTTCCCTGGGCCCCTACAGGTGCTCCTGCTTTGAAGTGCCACATGTCCTATCTCTGGAATGCACCTGTTTCCATCTGTGCCTACTCACCCACAGCTGAACAGTGCTTTTGATACTTTCTTGCTGGTCATGTTTTAAGGAATGTTCAGAATAATAGCCATGTTTTAAGGAATGTTCACATGGTGACTATGCAAAAAAAAATGTAAGTATTGCCTCATTTAAACTAAAAAATCTTTATTTTTGAGACAGAGACAGAGACAGAGAGAGAGAGACAGAGAGAGAGAGAGAGCGTGAGTGGGGATGGGGCAGAGAGAGACTAGACACAGAATCTGAAGAAGGCTCCAGGCTCTGAGCTGTCAGCACAGAGACCAATTTAGGGCTCAAACTCACAAGTCGTGAGATCATGACCCGAGCCAAACTCCGACTAACTGACTGAGTCACCCAGGCGCCCCTGTATTACCTCATTTAATCCTCAACTCCATGAATTATAGGTATAATTATTATTCCCTTTTACAAATGAAGATACTGGGTCACCTAAAAACTAAGTAATTTGCCCAAGCTCACACAACTAGGAAGTGGTCGATTTAAAACTTTTGTGAACACCTTGCATACTTGCTTTAGATCCTTTGAGGAAATTTAAGAAATTTTTTAAAGCTCTCCTCTATCACATTTTCTCCCTCTTTTGCTTCCTCCTCTTTCCAGAAGTAACCCGAGATTCGTGTATATGTTCCTGTGTATGCTTTTACAAATATGTATTTATTCATAAACAATATTGTATTATCTCTGCAGTAAATAGTATCAACTCTTTTCAAATTTGCACTTTCCACTTTCCATGAGTCTATACTGATATAAATAAATTATTGAATAAATATATAAATGGGGGAGAAGGGACAAATCTCCCATGCAAAAGATTTTGAAATTAATTATGTAGATATTCTATCCTAAAGGAGGGAGAGCATAATTCCCCACTCCTTGAATGTGGGCTTTACTTAATGGCTCAATTCCAAAGAATAGAGTGTGGAAAGGGGAAAATAGTAACTTCACAGTGAAAAGACCTGACAGACAGTACCTTAACAAAGTAATCAGAATTAACATCACCAGAGATAAGTCATATTGAAATCACATACCCTCTGATATGATGCAATGAGATGTGTACTTCACTTCGATACTATTCTTTCCAAAAACTCATAACCCCAGAGAAATCAAGGTTTCAATCATGAGAAAACATCACATCAAAC
This sequence comes from Cryptoprocta ferox, assembly GCA_028646485.1. Lineage (NCBI taxonomy): Eukaryota > Metazoa > Chordata > Mammalia > Carnivora > Eupleridae > Cryptoprocta > Cryptoprocta ferox. The sequence goes on from CM053579.1 coordinate 23,062,732, forward strand.
AAACTCAGATTGAGGGACATTCTACAAAACACCTGATCATTCAAAATTAGCAAGGTCATGAAATACAAAGAAAGACTGACAAATTGTGACATATTGGAGGAGACTAAGGAGATATGACAACTAAATGCAATGTGTTATTTTAGACTGGATACTGCAAATGAAAAAAGGATATTAGTGGAAAACTTGGTGAAATCTGAATAAATTCTGCACATTAACAGTAAATGTACCAATGTTAATTTCTTAGTTTTTACAAATGTACTGTGGTTAGTTAAAACGTTCATATTGAGCACTTGGGTGGCTCAGTTAAAGCATCTGACTTCGGCTCAGGTCATGATCTTATGGTTCATCAGCTCAAGTCCTGCTGTGGGTGGGCACAAGCCCCACTTTAGGTGAGCTTGAGCCCCACTTCAGGTGAACCCTGCTTCTCTCTCTCTCTCTCTCTCTCTCTGCCCCTTGTGGGATCTGTGCTCTCTCTTTCTGCCTCTCACTGACTTGTGCGCTCTCTCTCTCAAAAAAAAAAAAGACATTCATATCAGGGGTACCTTGGTGAAGAGGATATGGGAACTCTCTGTCCTATCTTTGCAACTTTTTTTTATATATTTAAAGTTATTCCAGAATTAAAATTTTACTAAAGACACATTTATTCATTGCATTGTCCACAGAGAGACAAAGAGAGAAAGAGTTTTTGTTCTGCCTGTATTGGCAATTATTGAGAGAAATAGGTTGAAATCTACCACTATGATTGTGGGTTTGATTCTCCTTGTAGTACTCTCAGTGTTTGCTTTTACATTTTGAGGCTTGGGGCACCTGGGTGGCTCAGTTGGTTGAGTGTCTGACTTTAGCTCAGGTAATGATCTCACAGTTAGTGGGTTCGAGCCCTGCATTGGGCTCTGTGCTGACACCTCAGAGCCTGGAGCCTGCTTCGGATTCTGTGTCTCTGTCTCTCTCTTCCCCTCCCCTGCTTGTGCTCCATCTCTCACTCTCTCTCAAAGGTAAACAAACATTTTAAAAGACTTAAATTTTGAGGCTATGTTAGTAGGAACATAAACATTTTTAATTATCTCTCTTGGTGAATTGAAACATTTATTTGCAAAAAAAAGAAAAGAAAGAAATATTTATTTGTATGAAGATTCCTTTTTCATCTCTCGCCATGATTTTTACCTTAAATTCTATATTGTCTGTTAATAGTGGTGAGCTTCCATGCTCTTTACTATTTTCCAATCATTTTTGACAGGGTAATTGCTTACCATGTTATCCATCTTCAATGCTTATGGGTGTGTAAATTAGTGCAATCACTTCAGGAAACTATTTGGCAGTATCTTCTAAAGCTTAATACTAACCTACCCTCTGACCCAGCAATTCTATTACTAGATACATACCCAAGATAATTGAGTATATATATTCTTTAAAAAACATGCACAAGAGGAGAGCCTGGGTGGTTCAGTCAGTTAAGCATCCAACTTCTGTTCAGGTCATGATCTCACAGTTTGTGGGTTTGAGCCCCACATCCGGCTCTGTGCTGGCGGCTCAGAACCTGGAGCCTGCTTCGTATTCTGTGTCCCCCTCTCTCTCTGCCCCTCCCCCGCTCATCCTCTGTTTCTATCTCTCTCTCTCTCAAAATAAATAAACATTTTAAAAAATTTAAAAAAATAAAAGACATCCACAAGAATAGAAGCTTTATTTATAATAGCCAGATACTAGAAACAAGTCAAATATTCACCAATGGTAGAATGAATAAATAAGTTGTGGTATGTTCATACAATAGAATATCAACCGCAGCAATAAAAAAAGAACAATTTACTGCCACCCATAAAAGCATGGTTGAATTTCTCATACGTAATGTTGAACAAAGGAAGCCAGAAGTAAGAGTACTTTCATATTTATATGAAGTTCAAGCACAGGCCTAATTAACATATAGTCATGTGGTGAAAAAATGGCCACAAGTTTTTTTTTCTTTTTTCGCAGCTCCTGCCATCAGGAGGCAGAGTTTATTTCTCCACTTCTGGAATCTAGGATGGCCTTGTGACTTGCTTTGACCAAAGAATGCAGTGGAGGTGATAGTATACAACTTCTGGACAATTTGCTGGGGCCTTCTTGCTGCCCTGAGAGGTCCATGTAAAGCAGCCCAGTCTTACCTCTTAGAGGATTAAATACCCAGATGGAGAGAGAGGGGCCCAGCTGACGGCCAGTGCCAAACACCAGACACATGTATGAAACTATCTGGGGCCATCCAGCCTCAGCCAAGCTGCCAAATGACTGTAATCACATGAGTGATCACAGGAGAGACGAGCAGAATTGCCCAGCTGAGCTCAGCCTAAATTCCTGACCCACAGAATTATGAGCAAATAAAATGGTTGCTATTTGAAGCCACTATGTTTTAGAGTGGTTTGCAATAGATAAAACTGATAGAGTGTTGGAAGTCAGATTACTGGTTTTCTCTGGTGGGTGGATATTGACAGAAAAAGAGCATATGACGGCCTTCATCTAATGCACCAAAGAATTCCTGATCCTTGAAACCTGATATGGAATGTGATAGGTTATCTGGAAAGGGGCAATTAATGTTGCAGATGAAATTAAGGTTGCTAATCAGCAAACGGGGAGACTATTCTAGATTATCCAGGTGGGCCCCCATGTGCTTAAAAGTGCAAACAGGAGGCAGAAGACTAGAGTCAGAAGGAGAGAGGACTACAGAAGTACAATCAGAAAAATGCACCATCTCTGGCGTTCAAGATGGAGGAGGAAGGGAACCACGAGCTAAGGAACCCAGGCAACGTCTAGAAGCTGGGGAAGGCAAGGACGTGGATTCTCCCCTACAGGCTTCAGGAGGAACTAGCCCTGCCAATACCTTGATGTTAGCCCTGTGAGACCCCTTTCAAACTTCTGATAATAAATTTGTGTCGTTTAAGCCACTAAGTTTGTAGTAACTTGTTAAAGCAGCCATAGAAAATAAAGAAACTGATCTGGGGGCACCTGGGTGGCTCAGTTGGTTAAGCATCCAACTTCAGCTCAGGTCATGATCTCATGGTTTGTGAGTTCAAGCCCCACGTCAGGCTCTGTGATGACAGCTCGGAACCTGGAGGCTTCTTCTGATTCTGTGTCTCCATCTCTCTCTCCCCCTCCCAGGCTCATGCTCTGTCTCTCTCTCTCTCTCTCTCAAAAATAAATAAACATTAAAAAATTTAAAATAAAAAGAAACTGATCTGGATGGATCTCCTTACAGCTCTTAGTGACCAGCAATCTCATTTCACAGCCAGTGACTTCCTTAGGGAATAAGGCAGCCCTTAAAGAGCCAGGGCGATAACAGTTTTCTTGTGTGCAGACTCTGAAAACCAAGACCACCATCCAGAGCTGGCTTCACGGGTGTGTGACCTGAGCCTTGCACAGGGGCCCATGCTTAGGACAGCCCCACCCTTGGTTTAATGCTGTGCTGTTGTTGTCTTTAAACTCTTAATAATTTTGGAACAAGGGGCCCTGCATGCTCATTTTACACTGGGTGCTGAACCATCCTGTTTGTTCCTCTTTACTCAGTGCCAGGACCAGCCCACCAGACCATCCTCTCTTAAAATTGTTGGTAACTTTAGGGGCGCCTAGGTGGCTCAGTCAGTTGAGTGTCCAACTTCAGCTCAGGTCACGATCTCATGGTTCATCAATTCGAGCTCTGCGTCAGGCTCTGTGCTGGGAGCTCGGAGCCTGGAGCCTGCTTCAGATTCTATGTCTCCCTCTCTCTCTGCCCCTCCCCTGCTCATTCTCTCTCTTTCTCTCTCTCTCTCTCTCTCTCAAAAATAAATAAACTTTTTAAAAATTAAATTGTTAGTAACTTTATTTCATGACTCCAATTAACCTTTCCTGGCATTAGACCTTCTCTACCTCAATAGATCCTCCTAACACCAGATCTCAGGACAAAGGAGTTGGACATGTAAGCCTGTTTCCTCCTTGGACTTCTGCTCCAGACTTTCTGTACATCTGTCTGGTGAACAACTTCATAACTGGCATGTTCTCTTGAAGACCTGCTCTAGGATGCCCTTCCGATGGTCTGCATGGAGAGTGACTGAGAGGTTATTTCTCTGAAGAGGAAAAAGTATAATTATCTCACAACACCCTACTACATACAGAACACTAGTGCCTGGGGATATTAATAAGTGTTACAAGAATACAAGAAAGAGGAGTTATGTAGCCAAGGATCTTTGTCAAACTGAGTTTCGAAACTTAAATTTCTTTTTTTCAGAGGGACTTCTTACTCACTTAAACGTGCTAAAGGACATTGTGACCCTCCAAGGTGGGGGCTCAAGAAGAGCTAAGGTATGCATCACTTTATGAACCTATTTGAAAAGGGACCTCTTTTCTCCTAGGGATCTTGCAGGACTGATTTTCCACAGAAAACATTTTGGGAAATGTTCTCCTAAACAAATGAAGCCCATACCTAGCAGAACCTTTAGTGTATCTCCCTTTCCACTGAAATGTAACCTTATGTGCAAGCACGCATCTAGGTGAGAAGACTTTCTTTGCCTAATTCTTCCTTTCCTCTGCCCCTCTGCTCACATACATGCTCTATACAGGACAGCAGCCTAAGGAGTACTATTCAATCCACACTCATTGGGCAGGACAATGATGGTGGTGGTGGTGGTGGTGGTGGTGGTGATGGCTAACATTTATCCAGCACTTGCTCTGTGTCAATAAATACTGTTCCAAGCACTTGTCACATATCATTTTATTTAATACCATGGCCTACTCTAAAGAATACCCTGAATTTTTAAAAAATGCATATTTCTTATTTTTGAGAGAGAGAAACACGAGTGGGAGAGGGCAGAGAGAAGGGGGCAGAGGACCTGAAGTGGGCTCTGTCCTGACAGGAGAGAGCCCAATGTGGGGCTCAAACTCACTAACTGTGAGATCATGACCTGAGCCAAAGTCGGAAACTTAACCAACTGAGCCACCCAGGCGCCCCTAGCCTGTATTTTTAATGCAAGGATCCTCAATTTACAGTTGATAAATCTCAGTGGACACAGCTGATGGTAAACTCAGCATTTTTTTGTCACAGGGTAGCAGCACTGACAGTGACACATCTCCACCCAAGGGGTTATAGATTTCCTTTGATGTGCATAAAAGAAACAAACCAAAAAAATAAAAAATAAAAATAAACTTTCTAAACCAACAGTGAACTATTTGTAAACTTGATTGTAAACCTGTTGGGGGTGAAGTCGAAACACCTGGCACTTTTTCCTTCAAAAATACACCAGTGAGTGACTGATGATACTGCTGTTCAAGAAAACTAAGGTTTGTTCGAGAAGCTGGGAACTGATTACTCTGATGAGCTCTAAAGCAAATGCTGGGGGAAATATGCTCTCAGCCTTTGAAGTTAATCTCAGCTCATAAAATATTTCTGTAAACACATGTAGAGGATGTTCAGCTAATGGAATGCTGAACACAAAAAGGAGACTTCACTTGGTTTTTTATCTTTTATATTAAAAACTAATAAAAAAAAGCCAATATGATGGCTTTCTCTCCCACAACAAATTGCTTTGGAACCCAAATTTCTTCAGGCCTCTCTAGCCTGTGGATACTAGAGGTCCTGTTAAACATAATCACCAAATTTTGCTGGTTCTTCCATTCAGTGCACCCCAAAACCCAGTTTCTTTGATTAAGGGCCCTCCAGAGTGTTTCTAGGTGCTCCTGGGGGAGTGGATATGCTCCTGTGAGCACAAATGACTCTAACCAGCTGTCTAATCAGCTACCAAATGGTTCCTGCTCTCCTATTTCCACCTCCCTTGCCCACTCTCTCTGCTGGGCATCATGGCATCAGCCAGGCACCACTGTCCTCCACCGAGCATCTTCTGCTATTACCTACTGAAAGAGGACTTCAACTACCTCCATTATGACCTCAGTTTGTAATGATTCTTTCCAGCTTATCTCTTAATTCAGGCAAAAAAAAAATCAGGCAAAGCATCCCGTGATTGGAACCAAAACTACCCCCTCAAGCAATGAGGGCTGCCCTGAGCCAGCAAGACCTCGAGTGACTGACCCCAAGACAATGATCAACCTGACTTTTCCTGCCCACCTACATGTACCCACCGACCTCTGTCCCACATTTTCCTTGTATAAGCCTGGAAGTATTTTCAGCACTTTGGCGACAGTCTTTGAGATGTTAGTCCACTGTCTTCCCAGTGTTGGCCTCTCTGAAATAAATTCCTTTCTTGTTTCTCCACCACTTGTCCCTCTGCCCTTGGCTTTTGGAGTGGTCAATCTGGTTTGTTTAAGACCCCCTGTAGCCAGGTGCTCTTGCACCCCGGAGCCCCAGCTATACCACCAGACTCCTCAATGTCTCACTGAAGTAAAAGCACTGGAACCTTGAGGCGTCAACTCTGTAGGGTGCTCTCAGGACAAATGGGGGAGGAGGCTGCCTTTGCTCTATTATCTTTTTTAGTGAAAGATGGAAGAGTGGGTAGTATAAGTGAACTAAATCCTCATCATTCCTCTTTTTATTTTTTAACATTTATTTATTATTTTGAGAGAGAGAGAGAGAGAGAGAGTCAGAACCTGAAGCAGGCTCCAGGCTCTGAGCTGTCAGCACAGAGCCCAATGCAGGGCTTGAACTCACGGACTTACAAGATCACGACTTGAGCCAAAGTTGGATGCTTAACTGACCGAGCCACACAGGTGCCCCTAAAGCCTCATCATTCTTATTGGGAGCATGCAGATATCACTTTAAACATAGACTACTGATGGAGAGCAGAATTTGCCACTCCAAAATATGCCTCTTTGCGAGGGAAACAAGTGTAAAAGTGAACTATTGGGACTGCATCAAGATAAAAGCTTCTACACAGCGCAGGAAACCATCAACAAAACTAAAAGGCAATCTACAGAATGGGAGAAGATATTTGCAAATGACATATCAGATAAAGAGCTAGTATCCAAAATCTACAAAAAAACTTACTGAACACCTCCAAAATAAATAATCCAGTAAAGAAATGGGTAGAGGGGTGCCTGGGTGGCTCAGTTGGTTAAGCGCCAAACTTCAGCTCAGGTCATGATCTCACGGTTCGTGGGTTTGAGCCCTGCATAGGGCTCTGTGCTGACAGCTCAGAGCCTGGAGTCTGCTTCAGATTCTGTGTCTCCCTCTCTCTCTGCCCCTCCTCCACTCACACTGTCTCAAAAATAAACAAACATTAAAAAACTAAAAAAAAAAGAAATACGTAGAAGATATGAACAGACATTTCTCCAAAGAAGACATACAAATTGCTAACAAACACAGGAAAAAATGCTCGACATCACTCATCATCAGGGAAATACAAATCAAAATCACAATGTGATACCACCCCGCACCTGTCAGAATGGCTAAAATTAACAACTCAGGAAACAACAGATGTTGGTGAGGATGCAGACAAAGGGGAACCCTCTCACACTGTTGGTGGGACTGCAAAATGGTGCAGCCACTCTGGAAAACAGTACAGAGTTTCCTCAAAAAATTAGAAATAGAAGTACCCTATGACCCAGTGATTACACTACTAGGTATTTATCCAAAGGATACAAAAATACTGATTCGAATCTGGGCACATGCACCCCAATGTTTATGGCAGCACTATCAACAATAGCCAAACTATGGAAAGACCCCAAATGTCTATTGACTGATGAATGGATAAAAAAATGTGGTAAAACACACACACACACACACACACACACACACACACACACACACAATGGAATATTACTCAGCCATCAAAAAGAATAAAATCTTGCCATTTGCAATGACATAGATGGAACTAGAGTGTATTATGCTAGGCAAAATAAGTCAGTCAGAGAAAGACAAAGACGATATGCTTTCACTCATATGTGAAACTTAAGAAACAAAACAGATGAACACAGGGGAAGGGAAGGAAAAATAAAAGAGGATAAAAACAGAGAGGGAGGCAAACCATAAGAAAGTCTTAACTGTAGAGAACAAACTGAGGGTTGCTGGAGGGGAGATGGGTAGGGGGATGGGCTAAATGGGTGATGGAGTCTGCTTCAGATTCTGTGTCTCCCTCTCTCTCTGTCCCTTGTAATTAAAAACAAACAATATAAACCAACTCCATGTATATTTTAAAAACAAAAAAAAACAAAATATGCATCTTTGGCATAAGGATTATTTATACCTGGTTATTTTTAATAAATAGCAGACACAGGAGAAGCTCTGAAAACTGAGTAGATTTTTCTGGTAACCTTCCCAAACTGGTCTCCCCAACAACCCCCAACATCTATTTTTGTCTTTAGCTGGTATTGGTATTTAAAATGTTCACTTGGAAAAAAATAAAAATAAAAATAAATAAAATGTTGGCTTGGGCCATTTTGGAAAGTTAGTCAATATTCTTGGCTATGTCCCGTGTATGCAAGACATAGATAGATAGATAGAATATATATTATTAAACATAATGTTTGTTTTTCTCCTGTTAACCTGTCTTTTATTACAGTGGAGTCTCAGCGAAGAACCTAGAAGGGTTATTTTTCCACCCCTACGCTACTCAGTCTCACATGTAAATGGACAGGGGGCACAAATCTGAGTGATTCTCTTTTCCTTAATCAGGAGTTCTTGACCTTTTCATGTGCCATGCAAGCCTTTGGCAGTCTGTTGAACTCCACGAACCCTTTCTCAGAATAAGGTTCTTAAATGTGTAAAATAGAATGCATCAGATTACAAAAGAAACCAATTACATTGAAATACAGTTATCAAACCATTTTTAACACAAATTTTACATGGTAATGTGGCTGCTTTTTATTAACACATTAAATAAATGATCAAGCAGCAAGTCTAACACCACAATAATTCAAAGTAGTGAATGAGTAAATAATTTTTTGAGACATCTGAATAAAATTGCAATGTGATATAAAAATATCTGTGACTTCTATCCATGACAGAGTCACAGACACTGCTACTACTATTGTGGTTTGTTTCTTAATGTTTATAATTGGGAGAAATGCTAGATTTCAGAGATGTAACTGTTTTCCCTTCCAAGTTCACAGACCCCCATGAATTTTGTTTGTGAACCCCAGGTTAAGAATCACTGCCTTAAGGCTCCTGGCTGGCTCAGTTGGCAGAGTATGCCACTCTTGATCTCAAGGTCGTGAGTTCAAGCCCCACATTGGGCATAGAACTTACTAAAAGAAAAAAAAATCATTGTCTTAGAAGAAGTTCTCTTTAAGGAGTCTGAAGGGAAGGAAAAATTCTTCTTTACCCTCAAGGTCTTCCAACTGGAATAAGAATTCAATTAACAGGAGACAGATGAACAGGAGGGGGGAAAAAGCAGTTTTATTACACATGCACAGAAGCCCAATTAGGAAATTGAGACCTAAGGAAATGACCAAGGGGCACCTGAGTGGCTCAGTTGGACAAGCGTCCAACTTTGGCTCAGGTCATGATCTCACAGTTCACAAGTTCGAGCCCCGCGTTAGGTTCTGTGCTAACAGCTCAGAGCCTGGAGCCTGCTTCAGATTCTGTGTCTCCTTTTCTCTCTGCCCCTTTCCTGCTCATGTGCACGCACGTGCTCGCTCTCTCTCTTTCCCTGTCTCTCTCTCTCTCTCTCTCTTAAACATTAAAAATATTTTTAATTTAAAAGAAATGACCAAGGCAGACAATTTTTATAATTTCCAGACAAAGAAATAATATATTGTGAGGAACTGACAGGACAAAGAAAACTGGGAGCTTCAACTGGTAAGGAATTCTAAACAGAATTTGGGCTGGGATAGTAAATTAGTAAAAAATATCAAGGGTTGTTTCTATAACCTTCTTGGCTCTAAATTTCCCATCTCTGGTAATAGGGATGTCTCTATCCCCAGCACAGGAAGGGGACCTTTCACACTGAGAGATTTATTTCCCACTCAAAGCAGGACAGAGGAAGATCTGTCAGTCCTTCTTCAACAAGCTGTCTCTTAATGTTGCCAAGTGAACTGAGGAGACCCCGGTCCCTGGGGCCTTGACCCAGCCCATCCCAAAGATGTCTCTGAAGGCTCTTGGTTTCCTCATGAGAAAGAATTAAAAGATGGACACAACACAGTAGACAAGCAACACAAGCAGGGGAGTTTATTAAAGCAAAGTACACTCTTGAGATGTGAGATCAGGAAGCTCAAGAGAGAGCTGCCAACAGCAGGGTTTGGGTTTCTACCTTTTAACGGTGGTTAACTAAAGGGTAGAATATTCATTACTTGGGGCAGGGATTTCTTGGAAGCAGGGTTTTGAGCCTTTTCTTCCTTATTTGGTCAACAGTTTCCTGTCATGGCACCTGCCATCTTGGGCCTGTCTGGTTTGATGCAGTTGCTTGTGGAGTGCTACCAGGCAGCCCCCAGACTTTCCCCATAGCTGGCCTTGACTTCCTCTTTGCTGGCCTCCAGGTATCCCATTAGAACCTAACTAACTGCCTCTAAAATTAAGTAAATTTTATTTAAAACCATCAATGTGCCAAAGTGGCCCATCTTTGGGCTGCCTACCTTGGCCCCCACAAGTCCTTACATGGTTTTGTACTAAAAGACTTAATAGCTGCCCATCCTTGCAGCTCATTGCATAAGCCCAGACAAACTCAAATCCCAGCCAGGACTCAAGCTGGGAGCCCTACTATATTTAGATAAAATGTTTTTTTAATAGATGAGTCTATTATTAAAATTATTTTTAAGTTTATTTATTTATTTAGAGAGAGAGAGAGAGAGAGAGAGAGAGAGAGAACATAACCAGGGGAGCAAGAGAGAGAGAGGACAAAAGACAAAGAATCCCAAGCAGGCTCTGCATTGCCAGCTCAGAGCCCGATGAGATGTTTGAACTCACGGACTGTGAGATCATGACCCAAGCCAAAATCAAGAATTGGACACTTAACCAACTGAGCCACCCAGGTGCCCCAAGATGAGTCTATTGTTAAGATATTTCTAGATAGTCAAAAGATCTCGTTGACTCAGTTTTAACCTGACATTGCTTCCCAGTCCCCACAATCCCCACCAATCCACCCACCACACTGTGACCAGAGTGATCTTTTAAAATGCAAATATGATCGTGCCACTCCCCTGCTTAAAATACTAGGCTCTTCCGGCCCTGTCACTTTCAGAAAAAGAGGTATTTCATAAGCAGGTTCCTAAATGTTATCCCTCCTCCTTCCCTTATCCAACGGTGGTTTACACTACAATTATTCAGAATCACCAAAGTACATGCACTTGCCCATATACATCTACATTTTCACACGCTATTCCCTTTTCCTGGAATGTCCTCCCACCCCAATCCTTACCTGGCAAATTCCTTCTTGGTTTTTAAAATCCAGCTCAAGCACTAACTCCTCTGAGAGAAGGTGTCAGGCCTTTCCTAGCCTCCCTGGGAAGAGTTTATTACTTTCTCTTATGTGCTACTACTCACTGAACCTTGACTATACATATAGTGTGGCACTTATATAAACTAGTTTATTGAATGAGCTAGACACAGTAGGGTGTAAGCAGAAAGCAATATGATTCTTTCACACGACTGCTTCACACCACAAGCTCTGTGGAATCATTTTTCCCCACCCCTGCATGAAATTTCAGACAGAACTCATACCTTTTTCAGTCACTCTCAGATATTAAAAAATGGTTTTGCTTTTTAGGCATTAAAAATTCCAGGTCCAGTCTAATATATCACAGCTTTAATCCATTACTGATTTCCAAGCCTCTCCCCTCCCTCAGCTCAGCCAGGAGACTTGTAGTGTAGGAAAGGTAAGGAGTGTGGTTGGCTTCCCTCTCATCCATTTTCTCTTCTATCCCTCCTTCCCCCATCACCGTGTTGCCTCAAACCCTGCCACTAGGGTTGAAGCACAGGGAAGGACTATAAGGAAGGAACAAAACAAGCTTTCCTTTACTGGTTCTGTTTTCACTTGGCATCCGAGAGTGTCACAGATGTCCGGAACTGACGCTCTCTCTGGAGGGTTACTTGGAACTCTCCTGTCACTGGGGATCTCTCACCTGCAGTTTCCTTGACTTGGGCAATAGCTACTCTGGCTGGCCTCTTTTAACACCTCTGCCCCTGGTTTATATCAGTCCCTTCCTCTCTTGGGGTCACTTCTCACCTATGAGCAATCTTCCTAGAGTATGTCCCTTATAAGATGACCTAACTCTAAATCCCCACCAGGGCTACTCCTTCTGGCCCCTGGCCAACAGACGTCTTTGCCCATCTGTTGGTAGAAGTATAGCTCCCCACATAGGTAGCCCTCTCTCTTCCCTCCATTGTCACAGGCTGCTGTAGCCATAGCCTCTCTCACCTTAAGACTTTATTTTCAGACGTAATTCAGTTGCCAGTCCCTGCAAATGTCAATCCTCAGGGAATACATGTCAAGCCCTTGGAGTCGCTCTCTTGTAGCCCCACTTCCACTTAAGTGAGTGGAAAGTATCTCCTTCACACTCCCACAAGAAGAAACTGCAAGGCATTCTCACAACTCTCTTCAAAACCATCTTCTCTACCACCTTCCTCTCAGTCTCAATCCCCTAACTTCTCTTTATATACCTTTTGGGTAAATAATAGCCTCACAGGAAGACAGATCATATTTTGGAAATCATCCTTTAGCAAATTCTATAAACATGATGTGTCACCTCTCTTTAGAATATGTGACTCCTTTTGTTTTAAGCTTTGGATTCTTATCCAAAACTGAAATAGGAAAAGTCTCATCTTAATATCTGTTGCATAAAACTCTATCCATTACTACACTATGAGCTTCTTGACACCAGGAAATAAGTTTCACTCATTTGTCCACCATTAGCACCTAGCATAGTACCGGGGACAGGGAAGGTGTTGAAAACTCTTTGTTGACTCCAGTTCAAGGTATTGGACTAGGTACATCCTCACAATCCCTCCTAGAGTCCATTAAAATATAAGTACAGCAGTATATAAAGGAATAAACCTCTAACAGGAAAAATAATAAGATAAAGGTGAAGGTATTGCCAACAAAAGAGATCCCAACACATTTCTGGGAGAAGGAAAGTGGATGTGAGCAAGTTGGCAGGTGAAACAGATGGATGAAAGCACAGTCTAGAATATGTTATGAGGAAGCTACAGAGGAGATGGAAGCCAGCCTGCTTGGCAGAACCCTGGAGATACTCTGGGCTCTGAGTCAGCAAGTACAGAAGGGAGCAAAAATGAGAGGTGGGGATTTAAACTGGGGAATTAATTGAAGATTTGTAAGACAGAACAGCTGCATCAGTCTCCACCACCACATTCCTCCCCAAATCCTTTGCCCGGAGTACTAGTTACCGGCATTTGCCAATAAGCAAAAAAACATTTTTAAAACAAAAAATTAGAGGGCTTTTAACTAAAAAAAATGGAATGCCATGGAGAAAGTTATGACTTTTATTTTGGATATTGACTTCTCAGAGAAATACCCTTCTCACTGGGCATTTAGAGGGCTCATAGCCAGACAGCCAATTCCCAGCCTGCCCACCCTAAAGTAAACCTTGCCAAGCAACCAGTCCCTCCTGCCCTGCCTTCATAAAGACCTCCCTGTCAGAATTCCCAGTCAGCCATTAGAGGAGAGACGTACCTGGAAAACAGACTTTTTTATACAGAAAACAGATCTGCTTTCCAAAACAGCAAAGGGAAAACTCACATCAGTTACTCGGTAATTTTTCTTTAAAAACAAATGGACAGGATAGTGACATCATCAAAAATGTCAGAATAGGGAACCACAGTGCTCCATCCCTCCACAAAAGCAACTAACTAATGTGCTGGCAAAAACAGAACCAACTTTTTGCAGAACCCTGGAATCTACTCAAAGACATAAAACATTCAGAGAAGTCCTGGATGAAGAAAGAAGTAGCCACTGTGTGGTAAGAGATAGATGTAGCATTTCAAATGGCCTGCCTATCACCTCCCAATCTCCAGATTGGCAGTGGTCTGAGGATGGAAGCCCTCACTCCTGGAACAGAATATTAGTAACAGAGGGAACAAGAGAACTTACTCTCAAAGACCTGGGGATGTCCATTTCTATCTGTCGGGTAGCCCCCTGAAGATTAGGTACAAGGATTTGCCTTTGTTTCACATGACTCAGTGCATTCTCAGCACTGGAACAACTGTTTAGGCAGAATTTACCAAAAACACTGAAAGGCCCAAGTATTGCTGCAGCAGACTACAGCAAGGGACAATAGTGAGAACAAATAATAGACAGGCCAAGACTTATGGGAAGGAAGGGGTTATAAAAGGAGCTATGTGTGGGTGTAATGGATTTTTTTAAAGCTCCCAAATATTCCAGGGAATTGAGAAAGCCACTCACATACTCAGTGCTGGGTGTATACACAGAAAATGTTATTGAAGGCCATAAGCTTGCACTTCTGCCTTTCCTTCAGGCTCTGCATAAGCACAAAGTGAAAACTGAGGCAGAATTATAAACAATGTGGCTAAGCTTTGAACGAGTGCCCAAAACAAAGCTGATGTTTCAAGAATGGCAAAAGATTTTTTTTCTCTTTCTCTGGTCCCAAGCACTTAAGGAAAGTCTGTCAAAACACTAGCTGGCCACCAAGCTCATATACCATACACTTCATTGGCCACACACAAAAAAGAATAGAGTCCTTACAAAAATAGTTTAGAAAAATCACTTAACAAAAACTATAACTCAAAACTTAAGTAGTAACAAAAACTTGGGCGGGGGCAAGGGGAGAATCTGATCTCTACATGTATCACATTAATATTCAAAATGTTTTCAAAGTTTTCAACAGAAAATTTCAAGGCATGAAAAGAAATAAGAAAATATGGCCCATTCCCAGGAAAAGTTGAAATCAACAGAAATTGTCCCTGAGAAAGCCCAAATGTGGACTTAATAAACAAAGACTTTTAATCAAGTATCTTAAATGTGCTCAAAAAAAGCTAAAGAAAACTATGGAAAGAGAATGAAAAGAAAACAGAAAGCACTGTTATCAAGTTGAGAATATTCAATAAAGCAAAAAGAAAGAAAGAAAGAAAGAAAGAAAGAAAGAAAGAAAAAAGAAAAAGAAAAGAAAAGAAAGAAAAGAAAACAAATAAAAAAAACAAAATAGAAATTCTGGAACTTAAAGTTACGATAAGTAAAACAAAAAATTCACTAGAGCAATTTAACAGTAGATTTCAACAGGCAGAAGAAGAAATGAGAGAACTTAAAGATAAGTGAATTGAAATAATCCAGTCTGAGGAGCAGAAAGGAAAGGAATGAAGAAAAATGAACATAACTTAAGGGACATGTAGGATACCATCAAATATACCAAAATAGGCATAAAAGGAGTCCCAGAAAAAGAAAAGACAGAGAAACTGAAAAAGAAGAAACAAAACCAGAGGCATCATAATTCCAGATTTCAAGTTATATTACAAAGTTGTAGTAATCAAAACAGTATGGTACTGGCATGAAAATAGACATATAGATCAATGGAATAGAACAGAAAACCCACAAATAAACCCACAATTATATGGTCAACTAATCTTTGACAAAGCAGGAAAGATTATCCCATGGGAAAAAGAAAGTCTCTTCAACAAATAGCATTGGGAAAACTGGACAGCAATATGCAAAGGAATGAAACTGGACCACTTTCTTACACCATACACAAAAATAAATTCAAAATGGATTAAAGACATAAATGTGAGACCTGAAACCATAAAAATCCTTGAAGAGAGCACAGGCAGTAATCTGTCTGGCATCAGCTGTAGCAACATTTTTCTAGATATGTTTCCAGAGGCAAGGGAAACAAAAGCAAAAATAAAACTTTTGGGACTACATCAAGATAAAAAGCTTCTGCACAGTGAAGGAAACAATCAACAAAACTAAATGGTAATCTATGGAATGGGAGAAGGTACTTGCAAATGACATATCAAATAAAGGGTTAGTATCCAAAATATATAAAGAACTGATACACTCAACACCCAAAAATAAATAAGCCATTTAAAAATGGGCAGCAAACATGAACAAACATTTCTCCAAAGAAGACATACAGTTGGCCAACAGACACATGCAAAGATGCTCAACAGCACTGACCATCAGAGAAGTGCAAATCAAAACTACAATGAGGTATCACCTCACACTTGTCATAATGGCTAAAATCAACAACACAAGAAACAGCAGGTGTTGGCAAGGATGTGGAGAAAAAGGAACCCTGTTGCACTGTTGGTGGGAAAGTAAATTGGTGCGGCCATTTTGGAAAACAGTACAGAGCTTCCTCAAAAAATTAAAAATAAAACTACCCTATGAATTGCACTACTGGGTATCTATCCAAAATATATGAAAACAGTAATTCAGAGGGATACATGCACCCTTATGTCTATAGCAGCATTATTTATAATAGCCAAACTATGGAAGCAGCCCATGTGTCCATTGATAGATGAATGGGTAAAAAAGATGTGATATGTATACAATGGAATATTATTCAGCCATAGAAAAGAATGAAATCTTGCCATTTGCAATGATGCGGATGGAGCTAAGGAGTATAATGATAAGCAAAATAAGTCCAAGACAAATACCACATGGTCTCACTCATGTGGAATTTAAGAAACAAAACAAATGAACAAAGGGAAAAGAAAGAGAGATAAACCAAGAAACAGACTCTTAACTGTAGAGAACAATCTGATGGTTACCAGAGGGAAGGGGATGGGAGGTTTGGGGAAATAGGGAATGGGAACTAAAAAGTGCACTTACCATGATGAAAAAAATAAGCTAAAAAATAAAAGGGAAAATGCATAAATCTAAGTTAATGTGCACAGAGTGTATAAGATTTAATTTGTTACAATATCAACATAAAAGGGGGACACAACAATATAGGATCAGAGTTTTATACACAATTTCTGTATATAATTGAAGCCAAGTTAGGATTTTTTTTCTTTTTGTTAAAGCTTTTTTAAAAAAATGTTTGTTTATTTTTGAGAGAAGGAGAGAGAGAGAGAGAGAGAGAGCGCACACAATTGGGGGGAGGGGCAGAGAGAGAGGGAGACAGAGGATCTGAAGTGGGCTTGGGCTGACAGCAGGGAGGCCGATGCAGAGATCAAACTTGCAAACCATGAGATTGTGACTTGATCTGAAGTCAGATGCTTAAAAGACTGAGCCACCCAGGTGCCCTGAAGCCAGGTTAGTATTAATTTACATTTGTTTGTTATACATTTAACAGGTAACCACTAAGAAAATAACTAAAAAATATATATTGAAAAAGAAATGAGAAAGGAATCAAAATGCATACTAAAAAATCAAGCACAAAAGAAAGCAGTAATGGAGGAACTAAGAAGCAAAAACAAGATATAAAATATAGAAAACAAGTAGTAGAATGGCAGAAGTCCCTCTCATTCAATAATTGCATCAAATATAAAAGAATTAAACTTGACAATTAGAACACAGATTGGCAGAATGGATAAAAACCCATGGCCCAACTATATGTAGTCTATGAAAGACTTTAGAACCCAAGACACAACTGATTTGAAATTAAAAGATTCAAAAAAAGTTACTCCCGTCAAATACTAACCAAAAGAGAGCTGAGGTGGCTATGCAAATATCAGACAAAATATTCGAAGTCAAAATTTTTTACAAGACAAAGAACTGTATACATTGATAAAAGGGTCAATTCATCAAGAAGATACAACAATTAAAAACATAAACGTATCTGGGCCACCTGGGTGGCTCACTCAGTTAAGCATCCAACTTCAGCTCAGGTCATGATCTCATGGGTTCATGAGTTCGAGCCCCGCATTGGGCTCTCTGCTGTCAGCATGGAGCCTGCTTTGGATCCTCTGACCCCCTCTCTCTCTCTGTCCCTCCGCTGCTCACACGCTCTCACTCTCTCTCTCTCAAAAATAAATAAACATTTAAAAAACATACACATATCTACCATCAGAGCCCCAAAATATATGAAGCAAAACTTGATAGAAATGAAGAACTTGTACGACAATGATAGTTGAAATCTTCAATACCCCCTTTTTCAAGTATGGCTAGAACAGCTAAACAAAAGACCAATAAGGAAATAGAGGACAACATTATAAGCCAACTCGACCTAACAGATTCATACAGAACCTTCCATGCAAAAAGAGCAGAATATGTATTCTTCTCTAGTACACATGGAATATTCTCCCAGATAAACTGTACACAAAATAAATCTTAATAAATTTCAAAGGCTGAAATCATACAAAATATCTTCTGTACAATGAAATGAACCTAGAAATTCATAACCGAAGGAACATGGGGAAAAGTACACAGATGTGGGAATGAAACAATATACCTTCAAATAACCCATGGGTCAGAGAAGAAATCACAAGAAAAATTGGAAAATATTTTAAGATGAATGAAAATGAAAAAGCAACATACCACAATTCATGAGGTGCAGTGAAAGGAGTGTTCAGTGGGAAATTTATATATGTAAACACCTACATTAAAAAAGAAGGAAAGGGTGCCTGTGTGGCTCAGTTGGTTACATGTCTGACTCTTGATTTTGACTCACGTCATGATCTCAGTTTGTGAGATTGAGCCCTGTGTCAGGTTCTGCACTAATGGCACAGAGCCTACTTAGGATTTTCTGTCTCCCTCTCTCTCTGCCCCTCCCACACTCCCGCTCACCCTCTCAAAAATAAAAACTTTTTTTTAAAAAAGGAAGATCTCAAATTAATAACCAAGCTTTCCACCTTAAGGAATAAGGAAAAAAAGAGAACTAAACCCAAAACTAGCAGATAGAATAAAATAATAAGTTTCACAGCAGATATAAATGAAATACAGAATATAAAAACAATGGAGTAAATCAATGAAATCAAAAGTTGGTTCTTTGAGGGGTGCCTGGCTAGCTCAGTCAGAAGAGCATGCAACTCGATCTCAGGATTGTAAGTTTGAGCCACGCTGGATGTAGAGATTACTTAAAAAAATAAAATCTTTATTTAAAAATGCAGTTCTTTGAAAAGATCAATAAAATGGATAAACCTTTAGCTAGACTAAGGAGAAAGAGAGAAGACGGAAATTACTAAAATCAGAAGTGAAAATAGGAACATTACTACCATCCATACAGAAAAGATGCTCAACATTAGTAGTCATTAGAGAAATGTAAATCAAAGCCATAAGCTCTACCACTTCACACCCACTAGGATGGCTACAAGCAAAAAAGAGAAAATAGCAAGTTGTAGCAAAGATGTACAGAGATTAGCACTGTCATACATTTCTGATGGGAATGAAAATTGTGCAGCCAGGATGGAAAACAGTTTGATAATTCCTCAATGATGTTAAACATTGAATTACTCTATGACCCAGCAATTGCCCTCCTAAGAATATACCTAAAGAACTGAAAACATATGTTCACACCAAAACTGATAACAAATCTTCATAGCAGCATTATTCATAATAGCCAAAAGGTGGAAACAACTTAAATGTCCATCAACCGATGAGTGCTTATATAAACAAGATATGAATAACCATACAATGGAATATTATTCAACCACAAATAGAAATGAAGCCCCAATACATGTTACAACATGGATGAATTTTAGAATCAAATACTGAGAGAATTCTTTCTGATACATAATGTTGCATATTATATGATTCCATTTATATGAAATATCTAGAATAGGCAAATCCATAGAGACAGAAAAAAGATTAGTATTTGCCTGAGACTTGGGGGAGGGGGAATGCGTTGTTACTGGTTAATGGTATGAGTTTTCCTTTTGGGAAGAAAACAAAAATACTCTAGGACTAGAGAGCAGTGATAGTGACACAACATTGTAAATATACTAAATATCAACAGATTATATAATCAAATGGTAAATTTTATGTCAAGTGCATTCTTACCACAATAAAATAAACAACAAATGGGCAACGTAACCAACTGATCAAAGCTAATATTACCATGGGTAAAATATAGAAACGAAAATAAACTATAGGCATGCACAACCATTTGATGAACTGCACAAACATAAGTTTGAATGTAAGAAGCCAGACACAAAGGAATACAATCTGTATGATTTTATTTATAAAGTTCAAGAATAAGTAAAATAATTTCAATGTTAAGAGTCAGGACAGTGATTATTTTGGAGGAAGATGAGGAGTAAGAATAGAGAAGAGATATGATAGAAACATTTGGAATGTTAGTAATGTTTTATCTTTTTAGTTGGTGGTAGTTATGTGGGTATGTTAATTTTGTGATGAATTTATAATCATTTTGCTTTTTTTCTGTGTGCTATATTTTTTTAAATTTTTTTAAATGTTTACTTATTTTTGAGAGAGAGAGACACAGAGTGTGAGCAGGGAAGGGACAGAGAGAGAGGGAGACACAGAATCTGAAACAGACTCCAGGCTCTGAGCTGTAAGCATAGAGCCCTATGTAGGGCTCGAACTCATGAACCACAAGATCATGACCTGGGCCAAAGTCAGACGCTCAACCGACTGAGCCACCCAGGTGCCCCTCTGTGTGCTATATTTTAATAAAAAGTTTTTTAAGTTAAAAAAACCCCTAACATTACTAATAATGGGACAGAACATTATGTGCCCCTTGGTATAATGCATGGAGGACACAACATCATTTCTGTGTTATTTCCACCAAAAATGCATAATATGAATTTAATCATAAGGAAATATCAGACAAATGAAAATTGAGAGAAATTCTGTAAAATACCTGGCTGATACTCTTAAAAAGTATCAGGTCATCCTCAAAAAATTAAAAATAGAACTATTATATGATCCAGCAATTCCACTTCTGGGTATTTACCCAAAGGAAATCAAAACAGTAACTTGTACCCTATGTTTATTGCAGCATTATTACGCTAGCCAAGATATGCAAGACCTTGACCATCAATGAATGGATAAAGATGTGGTATGTGGGTTGCCTGGGTGGCCTAGTTGGTTAAGTGCCCAACTCTTAATTTTGGCTCAGGTAATGATCTCATGGTTTGTGGGTTCGAGCCCCACTGGGCTCTGAGCTGACAGTGTGGAGCCTGCTTGGGATTCTCTCCCTCCCTCTCTCTCTGTCTCTCCCCTGCTCATTCTCACTCGCTCGCTCTCTCTCTCTCTCTCTCTCAAGATAAATAAACTTTAAAAAAATTTTTGTATGTGTGTACACACACACACACACACACACACACACACACACACACTGGAATATTACTCAGGTATAAAAAAGGAAATCTTGCCATTTGAGAGTGCATAGATGGACCTTGAGGGTATTATGCCAAATGAAATAACTCAGAGAAAGATGAATACTGTATGATCTCACTTCTATGTGGAATCTCAGGAAAAAAACCCAAGCTCATAGATGTAGAGAATAAATTGGGAGCTGCTAGAGGCAAGGGGTGACAGGGTAGGCAAAATGGGTGTAGGAAGTCAATAGGTACAAACTTTCAGTTTTAAAATAAAAAAGTCCTCTGTGTGCTAGATAAGCTTCATTCAGGCATGAGTTATAGTACTGTTGGCTGTGAGTTCAATGTAATGAATCAATAATATATATTAAAGTGTCTTTGAACAGAGACACGCATAAAACAAGGTTATATATTGATCAATTGATGAAAATATTGTGACCAGAGGCTCACAAAAATTAACCCTGTATTTCCCAGGAGCAATGGTTCAGGATCCACTAATTCAGTGTCGGCGGTGACTTTATAGAGTGTATATAGAGTGCAAATAATAGGAATCAACTATTCCATCATAGCACTGATCACGGGTTACAAGTATATGCTTATTTGTATAATTTTTAAATGTCTGTTTAAGAAAAAGTTATGAGAGGGCACCTGGGTGGCTCAGTCGGTTAAGCATCCAACTCTTGGATTCCACTCAGGTCATGATCCTACAGTTCATGAGATCGAGCCCTGAGTCGGGCTCTGGTGACAGTGCAGAGCCTGCTTGGGATTCTCTCTCTCTCTCCTTCTCTCTCTGCCCCTCCCCACCTCCCAAAATAAATCAATTTTTTAAAAGCCATGGGATATAATGTGCAGCATGGTAACTATAGTTAGTAATAGTGTACTATATATTTGAAAGTTGCTGAAAGTTAATCTTAAAGGTTCTTAAGATTACAAGAAAAAAAGATACAAGAAAAAAAGATACAAGAAAAAAATTGTAACTATGTGTGATAGGTGTTAACTAGACCTATTGTGATCATTTCACAATATATACAAATACTGAGTCACTGTGTTGTACAGCTGAAACTAATATAATGCTAAATGTTAATGTCAATTATATCTCAATTTTAAAAAAGTGTCAGATCATAGAAGGCACAAAAAGACTCAGGAACTGTTACAGATTAAAGGAGACTAAGGAGACTTGACAAGTAAACACTTTATGTGCTCCTGGATTGTATCCTAGACCTGGAAAATGCCATTAGTGAGTAACTAATGAAATTTGAATGAATTACGTCAATGAGATTATTTTATCATTATTATTTTTTTAAAGTTTATTTTGAAAAAGAGCACAAGTCAGGGAGGGGCAGAGAGAGAGGGACAGAGGGTTCAAAGTGGGCTCTGTGCATAGAACCCGATGTAGGGCTCAAATCCACGAACCGTGGGATCATGACCTAAGCTGAAATTGGATGCTCAACTGACTGACCCACCCAAGCGCCCCTATTTTATCATTATTAATTTCCTGATTTTGATCATTGTACTACTGGTATACAGGACATTTATATAAATACAAGAATTCTTCATACTATTGTTCCATTTTTTAAGCCAGAAATTATTTCAAAAAGAGGAATTTTAAATTTTTTAAATTAAACGATATGGAAAAGCAACCAAGAATCCCAGTCAGAGATCTGGGCTTCTTTTATCTTGTTGCTTCATCTTTCCCTGGGTGCTTATCTCACATGCGTGTTCCCAGTCAGTGCACCATCACATGCATCCATGTTCCAGGCAACAGGATGGAGGAGGTAAGGATAGAGAAAGAAAGGAAGGATAAGAAGGGCACAGTCTGGAACTTCCAGGTTCTCACTTATATCTCATTTATATCCCATTATATCCCATTGGCCAGAACATAGTTATATTGTCACAGCTACCTGCAAGGAGGGCCATGGAATATCCTTATTTGCCCATCTAAAAATTACAGGAGGTTTCTACTATTTTAGAAGGGGAGAATGGAAATTGAAGGGCAACTAGCAGTCTTGGTTAGAGCCTGATCCAGAAAATAGTGGATTTACCTCAGGAAAGCAGGAGAAGAAAGTTTAGTATTAATGGCTGTGCCACAGGCCTTGAGAACAACCAGTCTGGATCAGAGCAGAAAAACAGGCATGGCAGGGAAAAACTGTGGCCTCAATTTAATAAATGGTATAATGAAAAATTTGGGAAAAAATTTTGGTTATTACAAAGTTAAATAGAATTAAAAGAAAGTTGCAATGCTAGGTTTTTGGGGTAATTGAAAGTGACTTTTATGCAAAAAAAAAAAGATATTATTAAATGGGTTTAATTTCAATTGATTAAAGTTAGAAATTTTAAAACAGGTTTTTCTTGATTTTTTCATTTTAATTTACAAAGTTATTCTATTTATTCACCAGTCCTATTTATAACTTAATTAGTTAAATTACCTTAAATATTCAAACTCCATTTTCAAATATATTTAATTTTCTTTTTAAATACTTTAAATGCCCCTAGCAAGCACTAAAAAATTAAACAAGTTAATTAAACAATTCTAGTAAATACAGTAAATGAAATGTACAAATATGGGTGAATTTGGGGCACCTGGGTGGCTCAGTCGGTTAAGCGTCCAACTTCGGCTCAGATCATGATCTCACAGTTCATGGGTTCGAGCCCTGCATAGGGCTCTGTGCTGATAGCTCAAAGCCCGGAGCCTGCTTCAGATTCTGTGTCTCCCTCTCTCTCTGCCCTTTCCCTGCTCGTGCTCGCTCGCTTGCGCTCTCTCTCTCTCTCTCTCTCTCAAAATAAATAAATAAACTTTAAAAAATTTCTAGAAAATATGGATGAATCTTAAGTCTGCATAAATGTTCTAATACATATTTTCCTCAATATACAATGGGGTTTGGGGTCTTGATAAACCTGTCATAAGTTGAAAATATTGTAACTTGAAATGCATGTAATACATCTAACCTACCAAACATCATAGCTTAGCCTAGTCTAACTTAAATGTGTTCAGAACACTTAGTAGCCTACAGTTGGGCAAAATCATCTAACACAAAGTCTATTTTATAATGAAGTATTGACTATCTCGTGTAATTCACCAAACACTGTACTGAAAGTGAACAACAGAATGATTGTATGGGCGTGGAATGTTGTCAATGTATCAGTTGTTGACGCACACAATCATGTGGCTGACTGGCAGCTGCTGCTTGCTGCCACCGCCCAGCAACAGGACAGTATCATACTGCATATCACTGGCCCAGGAAAAGGTCAAAATTCAAATCTTGAAGTACAGTTTCTACTGAATGCATATCACCTGTGTGCCATCATAAAGTTGAAAAATCTCGTGGAAATTCCGAGAGAAAGTAAAGTTAGTAATTGAAGCATTTGATGGGGAGGAGAAGAGGGACCTAGCAATACCATTTCTAAAGCCCTAGAGAATCTCTTCCATATGCACATAAGACTAGTGTAAGAATGGTCATTGCTGTACTTCTTATAGTAACAGAATTTAAGAGCCACCTAAATGACCATCAGCAGGAAAATGGATGAATAAATTGTGACACATTCATTCAGTTGAACATTGCAGGGGAGTTATTATGAATGAACTAGAGCCACGTGGATCCACGTGGAAAATTTTGCAAATATAACATTGAACAAAAAAAAAGCAAGTTGCAAAATGCTAAATACAAGATGCTGCTGCTTGTGTAGTTTTAAAGAGAAAAAGCAATACTAAATATCATTTATGGATACATGTACATTAAAATTGTACACATATGCATGGAAATGTTAATATCAATTTCAGGGTATTGGTTATCACTGGGGAGAGAAGGAGGGAGGGCAGTGAGACCTTGGAAGGGTATAGAAGACGCATCAACTGTATTTATTTTCTAAAAACTCAGAACAAAATTAAATATTTGTTGAATGAATTCATAAATACACACATCAAATATTCTGATATTTGATATATTTTCAGTTTTATCTCAAGGTTTAGATTCACAAAGATTTAATGGCTAATTATTCAAGGCTAACTACCATAAGAGCAGTAATAAATTCAGCCACTGTCCTTCTGTTTACACATCAAACAAAGTTTCTAGGCTGAATATCCAGGAATGGCAAACAGGCATTTCTCCTACTAGTAATGTTTCCAAACACAATTAATTAGGATATATAATTTGCATCATATAGACCTATAAAAGCTATAACCAGATAGTGAGCACTGTCATCAAGAACTAGTACCTCAAATGAAGAAGGAGGTATTGCTAGGGTCACATCTCTGCGTGCATTGCATGCTGGTGGTTTGTTTACAGTGACAATTGATGAATGATAAAAGTGATAGGGATGTGAAAGAAATCCAAGCTAAAGACAATGGAAGTGACAGGAACCGAAAGGCAACTTAGGCTCAGTCAGTTGAGGAAACGACTCTTGATTTCGGCTCAGGTCCTAATCCCAGTGTCATGGGATCTAGCCCCACATTAGGCTCCATGCTCAACCCTGCTTGGGATTCTCTCTCCCTCTGCCCCTCTCCCCCACTCGCTCACTCTCTCTCTCAACTAAAAAAAAAATGTTTTTAACCCTGGATTGGCTGAGTGATGTCTAGGATTTATAGCTAAACATTTATCATTATTATTTTTTAATGTTTATATATTTTTGAGAGTGAGAGAGAGTGAGAGAGAGTGCACATATGTGTCAGCAGGGGAGGGGCAGAGAGAGAAAAGAACAGATGATCCAAAGCAGGATCCATGCTGACAGCAGCGAGCCTGATGCAGGGCTCTAACTCACAAACTGTGAGTGAGATCATGACCTGAGTTGAAGTCGGACACTCAACTAACTGAACCACCCAGGATTCCCATGTTATTTAAACTACTTTTATTTAAAATTCCTATATGAAACAACCGAAAAACATCCAGGAAAATAGAAAGACAACAGGAAAATGGACTAAAAAATTGTTGTATATTTATAAAATGAAATACCACATGTCAATAAAAAAATGAACTATTGATATGCAAACATGAATGAATCTCAGAAGCATTAAGCCCAGTGAAAGAATCCAGACATAGAAGAGTACATACTGTTTGATTCCATTCAATTGAAGTTCTAGGGGCACCTGGCTGGCTCAGTCGGTTAAGCATCGGACTTTAGCTCAAGTCATGATCTCACGGTTTATGGGTTCGTGTGCCGCATGGAACTCTGAGCTGACAGCTCGGAGCCTGGAGCCTGCTTCAGATTCTGCGTCTCCCTCTCTCTCTGCCCCTCCCCCACTCGTGCTCACTCACTTTCTCTCAAAAATAAACATTAGAAATTTTTAAATAATAAAAATAAATGAAGTTCTATAAGGCAAAACTAAACAATGGTAGCATAAATTAGAACAGCAGTTGTGGGTTGGGAAGGATTTACTAGAAAGTTGCAAAGAAATGTTATTCGTTTTGATTGGGGTAGTGGTTATACCAGTGTATACATTTGTTAAAAACAATAACAACAGGGGTGCCTGGGTGACATAGTTGGTTGAGTGTCCAACTTCGGCTCAAGTCGTGATCTCCCAGTTCATGAGTTCAAGCCCCACATGGGCTCACTGCTGTCAGCGCAGAGCCTTCTTCAGATCCTCTGTCCCTCTTTCTGTCCCTCCCCCGCTCACGCTCTCTCTCTCAAAAATAAAAACATTTTTAAAAGATTTAAAAACAACAACAAAACCACCTCACTGACCTATACATTTAAACTAGATACATTTTACTGTATGCAAATTATCCTTGAATAAAGCCGATTATTAAAAAACCCTACAGGAAAAATAGCATTGTAATTATGAGTCTGAAAACGCTCTAGTACAGAGATCACAAACTAGCAGCCCATAGATGTATTATGATCAGACTCAAATATTTTTTAACTGAATTAGTTAACAACATTTGGAAATTGACATTAAAGTATTTTTTAAATGTCCAGCTTCTCCTGAAAAACTTTGACATTTTGCAATAGTAAGCCAACATTTTTGCATGACCATAATTTGTTGGTGCACCATCTACATAATACAAAGCATGTACTCTCCATCTCTCCGTTCTCCACTGCTCCCACCCGTGGACATTGCTTATACCAGACTAATTTCATTCAATCTGTATTATCTGTCTAGTGCCTGTAGACATTTGAGTTAGATACCTCTGCTCTAGCCCACCCTACTTCCATTTTCCCATTGGAAAACTTGTTTTGTGCAATGAGACTTTTTTATAACATGAGCTTCCTCAGGAATGGAACTATTAAGTTATGGCCAAACAAATTATTACAAGAAATAGAAATTAAAAATTGAAGAGAAGAAAATGGAAGTAGGGAAAATGGTAAGTTTATTTGTACACATAGTGAATTTGAAGTGTTAAAAGGATGCCCCACTGAAAGGATTTGATAACCAGTTGGAAACTCAGAATTGGGGTTCAGAGAAAAACTGGGGTTCAGGAGTGATCAAGCCTAGACATAGAGATTTGAAGTCCAAACTGAAGTAACATTTCTTGATAGTGATAGTTACTGCACTAGGAACCATGTGATAACATGTGATAGTTACTGTACTAGGAACTTTCACAGATGTCATCTGCATAGTTCATGACACAGAAATGAATTCAATAACTAAGGATGTATACAAAAAAGAGCAAAGTTTGAAGACAAAATCTGGTGGAAAGAATGTGCAAATTTTAAGAGTTTTAGAAAAGATGAGAACTGAGGGAATATTAGACAGGAGTGGTTAGAGCTGGAAGAGCAAGAAGAAGTAGTGCACAGTGCCAGATGCCAAGAGAAGAGAGAATTTAAAGATATCAACAGTGTCCATTATTACAGAGAGAGCAAGGAAAATGAGAAACAAGGAAAGTTCATTTGGGCAATTAAAAGGTCACTGGTGAGAGCAGACTTGAATGGTTTCAGTAGAGTACTGGGAATAGAGGTAAGATTACAAGAGGTTAAGGAGTAAAGGGGAGGTTAATAAATAGGAGAAGCAAGTGAGAAAGGGTGGTGGAACATAATGGAAGAAATGATCCTAATATCTAAAGCCCGTCACCAAAGTTCTCTGGGTTATAGAATAGATCATTTCCACATCCATCTTCTTATATCTCTGCTCCGAGGATCTGGGGATAGAATGAAGAGAAAATACAGACCCTGTCCATACCCTCTTAGAGCTCATGGTCAAGTGAAATGGTACCAGGTAACAGTTACATTGAAGGTGGGATAAAACAGAAATGCAAATCAAATGTTAAGAAAATAAAATGAAGAAAAAAAGAAATCAAAATGACAGTTATAAAATTTAAAAACAAGGATAAAAATGGAAACCTTCCCATTTATTTTTTTTAAAGAAACCATAATCCTTATTCTAAGCTGATAAAAGTAGCATGTGTGCACACACACACACACACAAGACCAATTTTATTTGTGAGTATATGTGCAAAAATTACATATAAAGTACCAGCAAAGTGAATCCAACAGCATATAAAAATAATATGAATAATATGAAATATGGTTTATTTTAAGAACAGAAGGATAGTTCAATACAATTAAACCTAACCACATTATTCATCACATCAGGGCAGCAAAAGAAGAAAATATTGTGTTTATAAACACAAACAGCAAAAGTACTTTTCATTAAATTCAATTTTAAAAAACAGAATGAAAAATCTCTTAATAAACTTGAAACAGAAAGATGTTTCTTTATTAAGATAAAAAATGTTTCTTAATCCAGGGAAATCTATAGCAATACAGGTTTACCTCAAGAAGGAAGAAAAAATCTCAAATAAACAACCTAACCTTATACCTAAAGGAGCTAGAAAAAGAACAAACAAAACCTAAAACCAGCAGAAGGAAGGGAATAATAAAGATTAGAGCAGAAATAACATAGAAACTAAAAAAAAATGGTAGAACAGATCAATGAAACCAGGGGCTGGTTCTTTGAAAAAAAATAAAGAAAATCAATAAGCCTCTAGCCAGACTTATCAAGAAAAAAAATATAAAGGACTCAAGTAAATAAAATCACAAATGAGAGAGGAGAAATAACAAGCAACACCACAGAAATACAAACAATTGTAAGAGAATATTATGAAAAACTATATGCCAGCAGGTTGGACAACCTAGAAGAAATAGATAAGTTCCTAGGAGCATATAACTCACCAAACTGAAACAGGAAGAAATAGAAAATTTGAACAGACCAATTACCACCAAAGAAATTGAATCAGTAATCAAAAAAATCTCCCGACAAACTCCAGGACCAGATAGCTTCACAGGCAAATTCTACCAAACATTTAAAGAAGAAGTAACACTTAATTCTTCTCAAGCTCTTCCAAAAACTACAGAAGGAAGGAAAACTTCCAAATTCATTCATTGAGGCCAGCATTACCCTGATACCAAAACCAGATAGACACCACCAAAAAAAAAAAAAAAAAAGATAACCATGGGCCAATATCTGTGATGAACATGGGTGTAAAAATCCTCAACAGAATACTAGCAAACCAAATCCAAAAACATTTTTTTTAACTTTATAGTTTATTGTCAGGTTGGTTTCCATATAGCACCCAGTGCTCTTCCCCACAAGTGACCTCCACCAAGACCATCACCCCCCATTACCTTTCCCCCTTCCCCTTCCCCCCTCAGTTTGTTTTCGGTATTCAAGAGTCTCTCATGTCCAAAAACATTTTTAAAAAATTATTCACCACCATGAAGTAGGATTTATTCCTGAGTTGCAAGGTGGTTCAATATTCACAAATCAAGGTGCCTGGGTGGCTCAGTTGGTTAAGTGTCTGACTCTTGGTTTCTGCTCAGGTCATGGTTTCTGCTCAGGTCATGATCTCACGGTTTTGTGAGTTCGAGCCCCACGTCAGGCTCTGTGCTGGCAACACAGAGCCCACTTGGGATTCTCTCTCTCCCTCTCTCTGCCCCTCCCCCACTGGCCCTGTCTCTGTCTCTTTCAGAATAAATAAATAAACTTAAAAAAAGATTCACAAATCAATTAACGTGATACATCACACCAATAGAGAAAGGATAAGAACCATATGATCGTTTTAATATATGAAAAAAAGGCATTTCGAAAAGTACAACATCCATTTATGATAAAAACTCTCAAAAAAGTAGGTTTGAAAAACCTACAACTATGTATGAAAAACCCACAACAAACATCATACTGAATGGGGAAAAACTGAGCCCCTTTCCCCTAAGGTCAGGAACAAGACAAGGATGTCCACTTGTATTCGACATAGTACTGGAAGTCCTAACCACAGTTATCAGACAACAAAAAGAAATAAAAGGCATCCAATCAGTAAGAAATAAGTAAAACTTTCACTATTTGCAGATGGCATGATCTTATATATATAAAACCCTAAAGACTCCACCAAAAAGCTACTAGAGCTAATAAATGAATTCAGTAAAGTTGCAGGATACAAAATTAACGTACAGAAATCTGTTACATTTCTATACACCAATAATGAAGCAGCAGAAAGAGAAATTAAGAAAATAATCCTGTTTACAATTGCACCAAAAACAATAAAATACCTAGAAATAAACCTAACTAAAGAGGTGAAAGACCTGTACTCTGAAAATTATAAAATACTTATGAAAGAAATTGAAGATGACACAAAGAAATGGAAAGACATTCCATGCTCATGGACTGGAAGAACAAATATTGTTAAAATGTCTATTCTACACAAAACAATCATCTACACATTTTTTATTTATTTTTTTTTTTATTCAAAGTAAAGTATGGTTTGATAACCAGAAACTTTTTTAAAAATGTTTACTTATATTTCTATTTTTTTTTACACTTTATAGTTTATTGTCAGGTTGGTTTCCATATAACACCCAGTGCTCTTCCCCACAAGTGACCTCCACCAAGACCATCACCCCCCTTTACCTTTCCCCCTTCCCCTTCCCCCCTCAGTTTGTTTTCATTATTCAAGAGTCTAATGTGTTTTGTCTCCCTCCCTCTCCCTAACTCTTTTCCCTCCTTCCCCTCCCCATGGTCCTCTGTTGGGTTTCTCCTGTTAGACGTATGAGTGCAAACATATGGTATCTGTCCTTCTCCACCTGACTTATTTCGCTGAGCATGACACCCTCGAGGTCCATCCACTTTGCTATGAATGGCCAGATTTCATTCTTT
>CM053579.1:23094325-23389333 GCA_028646485.1 Cryptoprocta ferox
CCGGCGCTCGGCAGATATATATGGGGAGACGGGCGAGTTTTTCCTCCCTTAGAGATGGTTCTATGAGCGTTTTCCGTCTCTCTTTCTCTTCCCCTGGTCTCTCCGGGGCACAGCGCGCTCTCCCTGTGTTGGGCTCGGGGGCTCCTTCCCCTGCACCACCGGGACTGCCCGTCCCCTAATTTCCCAGATCACAGTCACTTACTCAGGCATCTTTGAGGTTGTCTTCTTTCTAGCGACTGTTTCTTCTTTCCCCCACTTGCAAATCCAAGTTTTATCCCTTCAGTCCTTCTCAGTTCAATCCATACGGGCGTGCGCAGATTACAGAGCTCCCTGCCTCTCCGCCATCTTGTCCTCTATCCTCATCTACACATTTAATGTAATCCCTATCAAAATACAAACAACATTTTTCACAGAACTAGAACAAACAATTCTAAAATTTGTATGGAACCACAAAAGACCCCAAAAAGCCATAGCAATCTTGAAAAAGAAAAGCAAAGCTGGCGGCATCACAATTCCAGACATTGAATTATATTAAAAAGTTGTAGTAATCAAAACAGTATGGTACTGACACAAAAATAGGCACATAGATCAATAGTACAAAATCAAAAACTCAGAAATAACCCCACAGTTATACGGTCAATTAATCTTTGACAAAGCAAGAAAGAATATCCAATGGGAAAAAGATAGTCTCCTCAACAAATGGTGCTGGGAAAACTAGACAGCAACATGCAAAAGAATGAAACTAGACCACCTTCTTACACCATATGCAAAAATAAATTCAAAATGGATTAAATACCTAAATGTAAGACCTGAAACAGTAAAAATCCATTAAGAGAGCACAGGTAATAGTTTGTCGGATATCGGCCATAGCAACTTTTCTCTAGATAGGTACCCTAAGGCAAGGGAATCAAAAGCAAAAATAAACCATTGGGACTACATCAAGATAAAACCCTTCTGCACAGCAAAGGAAACAATCAACAAAACTAAAAGGCAACCTACAGAATGGGAGATGATATTTTCAAATGACATATGTGATAAAGGGTTAGTATCCAAAATATATAAAGAATTGATACAACTCAACACCCAAAAGACAAGTAATCTAATTAAAAAATGGACAGAAGACATGAACAGACATTTCTCCAAAGAAAACATACAGATGGCCAACAGACACATGCCAAGATGCTCAACATCGCTGACCATCAGGGAAATGCAATTCAAAACTATAATGAGATATCACCTTACACTTGTCAGAATGACTAAAATCAACAACACAAGAAACAACAGGTGTTGGCATGGATGTGAAGAAAAAGGAATCCTGTTACACTGTTGGTGGGAAGGCAAACTGGTGGAGCCACTCTGGAAAACAATATGGAGGTGCCTCAAAAAGTTAAAATCAGAACTACCCTATGATTCAGCAATCACAGTATTGGAAATTTACCCAAAGCGTACAAAAACACAAATTCAAAAGGATACATGCACCCCTATGTTTATAGCAGCATTATTTACAATAGCCAAGATATGGAAGCAGCCCAAGTATCCATCAATTAAAGAATGGATAAAGATGTGGTGTGTGGAATATTACTCAGCCATAGAAAACACGAAACCTTGCCATGTGCATTGACATGGATGGAACTAGAGAGTACAATACTAAGTAAATAAGTCAATCATAGAAAGACAATTACTACATGATTTCACTCATATGGATAATTTAAAAAACAAAACAAATGAGCAAGGGGGAAAAGAGAAAGAGAAAGACAGACAGACAGACAGACAAACCAAGAAACAGACTCTTAACTGTAGAGAACAAACTGACGGTTACCAGAGGGGAGAGGGTTTGGGGGGGCATGGGTAAAATAGGTGATGTGCATAAGGAGTGTTCTTGTTATGATGAACACCAGGTGACTAAAATAAATACATACATATATTTATAATGTGTCCATATATATATTACCTTTAAATTCAGAGACAAAACAAGAATTCCTCCTACAATCAGCATTAAGAACATTTTCTAGAAATACTATCAGTAAAATATGCAAAATTAATTAGGAAAATAACTATTAAAAAGGACACATAATTATAATTCTTTTTAAATATATGTTTACCTTCTTAGAAATGTCAATATAATCAATCAACTGAAAATCTAAGAGAATAAGTGGCTGCATACAAAAAATAAATATACAAAATCAACAGCCTTCCCAGATAACAGTAATAACCTATGAGAAAATATATTATATGAAATAATTAAAAATAATCTCACTAAGAGGTATACAAGACCTATTAGAAGAAAACTCCATGAATAACCTGAAAGATAAAAAAGATTAGAATAAATGGAGAGATGTATCAAGTACCTGGATAATAAGCACAAGTCTGATAATCATAAATATGTCAGTTCTTCCCTAAATTATGTCTCTAAGATATTTCCAATCAAACTGATAGAGGAGAAATTGTTTTATTGGAAAAGCAAAATAAAGTAAGAACGTTTCTTCAAAGTTCATACCAAAGTGAATTCCAAATGTATTCAAGAGTTAATTTCCTTTTTAAAAAAATGTATAAGAATATTTAAGGTAGATTATAAATATAAATATCTGCTGTCAGGATATTAGGGACTTTTCCAGAATAAAAGCAATCGGGAGGGGCACCTGGGTGACTCAGTCCGTTGAATGTCCGACTCTGGATTTGGGCTCAGGTCATGATCCATGAGTCTTGGGATCAAGCCCCACATCGGGCTCTGCACCGAGCATGGAGCCTGCCCTCTCTCTCTCAATTAAAAAAAAAAAATGGAAGGAAAAAAGTATTGATAGTTAAATATCAAGTTAAAGCCTGGAAGGTCAGAAAAAAGACAATAAACAAAATGCAAACAGGAAAAATTTCAATAAACATGGTGGATAAAGTATTCATATACTCTTAATGATCAAAGAACATAGACAAGCCACAAAATAAGATATACAAATGGTCATTCAGCATGTGAAAAATAATATTCAGACTTATCAATAATCAAAGAACTAATCAGATTATTATTCATCTTTTTTTCTCCTATCAAATTGGCAAATGTAAAAAAAAAAGGGAGGTAAAAGGTAATATTCAGTGCTGATAAGAGTTTTAGGAGACAGTCTATCTCATGCACTACTGGTTAGAGTATCATATGGTATAATTTCTGAAAAACAACTTATCAATATGTATCAAGAATCTTTAAAAATGCTTCTGTTCTTTGGCTCAGAAATTCCAAGAATCTATCTTAGGGAAATGATCAGATAAATGGACACATATTAGATATTTATGTTTAAATTCGGATGATATTATAATTTTTCCTCCAAACTAGGGTATTTTTGAGAGTTAAATAGGGCATTGTTAACAATTATTCCAGGACAACAGGCATTTAACAGGGATAGTCCCAGGCGAATTGGGCCATATGGTCATAAATAGTTTAAAGCCAGTGATTGCTCCGTTAGAAGACGCTTAAAATGTACAAAAAAAGGGCAACGGTTAAATAATAGTTCATATGATAGGCTATTATGTAGCTAATTAAAACTCATGTTTCAAAATGCATTTAAATATAATATTGTATGTATTTTTAAATTAGTATAATAAACTATATCTAATATGATTCAAGGTGGCTAGGGGCGCCTGGCTGGCTCAGTCAGCAGAGCATGCAACTCTGTCTCGAGGCCATGAATTCGAGCCCCACGTTGGGTGTAGAGATTACTTAAATAAATAAAAACCTTAAAAAAAAGTGGCTGTATGGAACACTGGTTCCTTATATTCCATATGTTCAGATCTCAATGAAACAATGTGATATCATATATATCTTATTTTTATTATGAATCTATATATTAGTGCTGCTTGTTACTTTCAATCTTAATAGAAAAAATAACATAAATATATCCTGAACAATTTTAAAAAAACAAATGGCCAAACACCTTTATGGAGTAGAATGTAAACATTTGTCCATTGCCCATTCAACACCAAACCCCCCTTGTTCCATTCCTAAAAGCATCCCTATTTCCCCTCCCTCCTTTTGGCAATGTCTGCTCGTAGATGGGCAGTACTAAGCCTACGGCAACAGCCCACAGTGGTCATCAGGCCACAGTTATTAATTCATATTGGTCCAATCAGAGGAGAACTTAGGACTTTTATTCAAAGCTTGCTATGAGTCCCCAGAATCTATGCTCCTTTTCCCTCAAGATCTGAACCATGAAGGAAACTGGCACATTAAAGCGAGCAGCCAAGAGGCTTTGAGAGAAACTTAGGTGGAGTCTGATCACACAATGCTAGAAGCCTTCATTACGTCTAGACTTTTCAATTAACAGGAACCAAAAAGTTGATTGATTGATTGATTGATTGATAAATTTTATTTTACTTTAGAGAGAGAGTGCACGCACAAGAGTGGGGAAGAGGGGCAGAGGGGCAGAGAGAGAGAGAGAGAGAGAGAGAGAGAGAGAGAATCTCAAGCAGGCTCCACGCTCACGCTCAGTGAAGAGCCTGGCGCAGGGCTTGATCCCACAACCCTGGGATCATGACCTGAGTCGAAATCAAGAGTTGGGACTCTCTCAATCAACTGAGCCACCCAGGCACCCCCCAAAATTTATTTTTTAAGTCAGTTTTCAATAGTGTTTCTGTTACTTGGAATGAAAAACATCCAAAATGATATACATTATAGTAGCATTCAACCTGAACTGCATGTTAAATTTACCCAGGGAGCTTCTAAAAATACCTGTGCCTGGATCTCTCACCCAGAGATTGATTCAAATATTCTGGGTGTTGGATCCTGGCACTAGTATTTTTAAAAACCTTCCCCTAGTGATTTTAATATGCACTGAAGGTCAAAGACTATGAAGATATTGTATAATATATATGTTAGGTATACAAAAAATTTTGGAAGAAAAATATATCAAAAAGTTAAGAAGGACAATTCCTGGGTATTGAGACCACAGATTTTTTTTTAGCCGATTAAACAATGATCCTGGCATCACCTGCCTAAAAAGCATGCTATATAGGCTGGAAATGGTCAAGAATATCCAACTTATATGTGGCATCTCTGTGGGCAGATTTTACCTAGGGTATTTTTTTTAATGTTTATTTATTTTTGAGAGAGAGAGAGACAGAGTATGAGCAGGGGAGGAGCAGAGAGAGTGAGACACAGAATCCGAAGCAGGCCCCAGGCTCTGAGCTGCCAGCACAGAGCCCGATAAGGGGCTCGAACTCACAAACCGTGAGATCATGACCTGAGCCAACGTCAGACGCTCAACTGACTGAGCCACCCAGGCGCCCCTCTAGGGTATTTTACACAAATGTTTAATATTAAATTGTCATAGCAAGTAATAATTTTTATAGCTAATGCCAAAACACAAAGTTTCTTTATTAATATCTAATTCATTCCAGAGTTTATTTGTAAAAATATAAATTTGTTTAGAGAACATAGAAAATTCATATATATATTATTGAACTACAAATAATTTATAAAATGTATATTTTATAAATCTACATTTATTCTTAATTTATAAATTTGTAATTTTTATGTCTGATTTATAATATAAACAGAGTTCATTGATAAAATATTAATTTTGTAAATATACAGTTCACAATATAGATATGCTGTAGTTTATTTATAGAATAGATTTCTGAATATAATTTCTAAAATAAATTATAAATGGTTACTAGAAGAGGGAGAAAAGAGGCATTCTGAGGCCTTTCTTTTTTGGATTCCTGGTTTCCCATTTTGATCTCCAGAAACCAATGGAAAGATTCAATCCCTAAGCATAGAAGAGCCAGAGGAACTTGATTCATTGTAGGGACTCAGTAAATAACAGATGAACAGGGAACCGAGGCACCTGCTATTACATTGAACTGCTCTGTTCTCTCCACACTAACAGTTGAGCCTCTTTCAATTTGCAGTAACCAAAAGCAGTAACAGCATAAATACAGCAGGATAATATATCATCACTTCTCTAAGATTTTGAAGCTCATTAAAAAATATATTGTCCAAATGATCCAGCAACTGTGTTTTTGTGGTGCATCCATGGAGTGAGACATATTCTGATTGCATGTCAACAAAGTGTCAGGCCCCGTGAGGGATACTTGGGAATCATTTAAACCGTTCTGTTCAGTTGGCTGGGGTTTTTTCTTATGAGGTTTTTTGTTTTTGTTTTTGTTTTTTTTTAGTGGGGGTGGTGCAAGTGAGTGAGGGGCAGAGAGAGAGGCAGAGAGAGAGGAAGAGAGCGAGAAAGAACCCCACAAGGGGCAGGGAGAGAGAGAGAAGTGGGGCTTACCCGAAGCAGGGCTGGAGCTCACCCAAAGCAGGGCTTACCCGAAGCAGGGCTCCAACTAATGAACTGTGAGATCATGACCTGAGCTGAAGTCAGATGCTTAACCGACTGAGCCACCCAGGTGCCCAGTTTTGTTCTGTTTTTCTTTAATATGACTGTAAACCTTCGCTATTTCTGAAGGCTCCTCCTGGTTCATCAAACCATGTCACCAGCAGATTTAATGCTTGATTTAATGTGTATTTATTCAATATAGTCAACAATTATCAAGTCATTTAAATGGGAGGTATGGGAAAGGACATCTAGGATAAAGCCCTGCTTTACTCCACTTCCAATTATAATTTAAACTGTCAGGTATTTTTTTACCCATTCTGATTCTTATAGAATTGTCTCTTTTTTTTCAAGAAATTCAAAATGTACATAAAACTTTAGAAGATAATATAACAAATACATATATTTTCATCATACAGAGCTGAGGATTATTAATATTGTCATCAGTGTTTCAAGTTTTTAGACACACACACACACACACACACAGAATGTTGCACGGGAGAAATCCACAAATGCTGTAAATCAGGGTTTTTTAATTCCTGGAGAGCCAGTTGTTAAACAGTTATCAGCACACTACTGCTCATATATAAAAGAAAAAAAAAAAGCTTACAGGTAAGTTTAGCTCATCATGGACCCACACTCTCAATCCCATAATGCTTTCCCCTCATTAAAGGCAATCGCCATCATCAATTTGGTGTGCAGTACTCCAGAACATACTCTGTACTTTAAATATTTCACGTGCACCCATGAACAACTGAGTGTAGTCTTGGTGTATTTTAAAATGTACATATACTGCAACTTGCATTTTTCACTCAGCATTTTGTTACAAATCTAGATCTAGATCATTCTTTTTTTTATCTACTATTTAGAAGTCTGTCCTATGAACATACCTTGTTTTGTCCATACATGCTTCTATTGGTGGATACCTAGGTTGTTTCCAATGCTTTGCCATTAGACAGACAATGCTCTAGTGAATGGTCCTTATCTATATGTACACAAGTTTATCTGGGTGTGTATGTAGAAGCATAATTGCTGGGTTGTATGAATGTTGTCAGTTTAGTAGAGATTGCCAGTTCCTGTCTCAAGTGTGCAAAAACAATTTATGCTTCTCCTTAACAGGAGTCAATGAGAATATTCTTTGCTCCACTTTCTAGCCAACATTTGGTACTGTCAGACTTTTTTTAAAATTATTTTAACATTTATTTATTTTCGAGAGACAGAGCATAAGTGGGGGAAGGGCAGAGAGAGAGAGGGAGACAAAGAACCCGAAGCAGGTTCCAGGCCCTGACCTGTCAGCACAGAGCCCAATGCAGAGCTCGAACCCACAAACTAGCTGAAGTCAGACGCTTAACTAACTGAGCCACCCAGGTGCCCCTGTCAGACTGTTAATTTTTGTCAGTCTGATGGGTGTAAAAGGACATCTCATTGTGATTAATTTTCCTTTCCCTGGTTACTAGCACGGCTGCACATTTTTGTCTCATATTTATCAGCCATTCATGTTTCCTACTTTATAAATTCCCCCTCCTTTGCTCATTTTTCTTATGGGTTGCTTGCTTTTTCTCCTTGATTTATTGGAGTTCTCAATATACTCTGGATACTAATACTTGTCTTTTCACTTTGTTTATGGTAAGTTTTTGTTTTTTGGTGTTGGACTGGGTGAGAGGCAGGTACATTTATCCTCTGTGGGCTTTTTCAGGATATAGTCTGCGGGCGTGGTGGTCAGAGGACATGTTTCCCTTGCCCAGCGTGATAGCTAACTCAGAAGACAGCTTCTGAGGCCACCGGTTCTGGCTAGCAGCAGATCTAGAAACTATAGACTTCTAGCTGCTCCACCCAAACTGAAGGTTTTTCCAACTGCTCCTTATTATCTTCC
This sequence comes from Cryptoprocta ferox, assembly GCA_028646485.1. Lineage (NCBI taxonomy): Eukaryota > Metazoa > Chordata > Mammalia > Carnivora > Eupleridae > Cryptoprocta > Cryptoprocta ferox. Next base: position 23,102,510 of record CM053579.1, read on the forward strand.
CACTAGGCCTTCACACATGCTGTGGAGTGCCCTGCAGTCCCCTGTGTGCGCCCCCAGAGCACCTTTGACTTTCTCTCTCTTAGCATTCACCACACTGCACGGCAAGAACTTGTTAGCTTCTCCGTGTCCTCCACTAGACAGTGAACGAGGTGTGAGAAGAGAAGGGTTTTTTCCTGCCTTTGTAGCCCCAGCACCGAGCAGAAGGCTGTTAAGTCATTGCTAAAAAGAAGTGTGTTGAACAAATGAGGGAGTAAGTACAGTAAGACAGCGGCAGCTATAGTGAGGGTCAGAAATGGTTTTCTGTATTCATCCAACAACAAACTCCTAGCACTTGCCAGGCACCTGCTAGTGATATGGCCCCTGCCCTCGCCAAGGTCACAACCAGTTGGAGAAGACAGACTCATAGCTGCCAAGCACCTGCCAAGCACAGTCCACCGACCTAAGTGTCATGATGGAGAGAAGCAGAGTAGTGTGAATATGTGGAGGAGGTACACGTGTTCGGGCGAGCAGTGGGAAGGAGTTTGGAAAAATCTCCCTCTCAAAGACGGAGATAAGCCAAGAAGAGATGATTATTTAATTTTTTTCCCAACATTTATTTTTGAGAGACAGGGAAAGACAGAGTATGAGCGGGGGAGGGGGAGAGAGAGAGGGAGACACAAAATTCGAAGCAGGCTCCAGGAAGAGATGATTATTTAATAATCAGCCCCTTAATTAAAGTGTAAATGAAATCCTCCCTAGCAATACCAGGGTCTGGTATTTGGCTTTCTCAGAGTATGTCAATAAATTAGTTTGACCACGTGTTTTGTTCCTGGGTTCAAGTTACAGCAGCACCTATTAGTGAATTCCCAGTATGAGCCCAGCCATGTGTCTCAGCTTTGCCCCTTAGCTAACAGAAGAAACACAAGGGTCACCCACTTCCCATATCCTACTCATTCTACGCTACATTCATTCCTTCTAGCTACAAAATGCCTCCCATCCCACTTTTTAAAAATATTTATTTTGAGAGGGAGAATAAGAACAAGCAAGCAGGGGAGGGGCAGAGAGAGAGGGAGAAAGAGAATCCCAAACAGACTCCACACTGTCAGCACACAGCCCAACGTGGATCTCACGAACCGTGAGATCATGACCTGAGCCGAGATCAAGAGTCTGACACTCAACCAAATGAGCCACCCAGACATCCTCATACTTTTATTTTCATCCTCATCCCCAAACCTGGACTCTCTACCAACCCTCAGGAGCCCCTTCCTGCCAGCAAGCTGAAAACAACGCAGTTGCCTCACTACAGTCTGCTCCCATTCAGTGTTTCCTTGGTGTCAAGTACTAGGCACTGGTTATGCCCTAAGAACTGAAGAATGGGTAGGAGCCAGTCATCAGGAATCTCAGGGAAGAGCTTTCCAAGCAGAGAAAAGAGCTAGTGCCAAATCCTCATGGTGAGGTAAATTCTGGAATGCTCTAGAAACTGATAGAAAGCCAGGAAGACAAGAGCACACCAAGTGAGGGTAGAGTAGTACCAGACGAAGCTGTTGAGATAGGCAAGAGAAAACCACTGGAAGGTTTCAAGCAAGGAAATGATAAGTTTTCTACTAGCTTTTTTTTTTTAACACCTCTGGCATCTGTCAGTTCTCACTGTAAAGATGGGATTGAATAAAGTGTGTAGTCCAGCCCACAGGGAAGATCTATACCCTTAGGGAGGGTGTGTGCACAGTCAGAGGTTTCTAGGAGAAGTCCACAGAGAATAAAGTTCCAGGGTATTGTCAGAGGAGGACTTCAGTCCAAGGAAAGCAGTTTAGGAAAGCACAAGCCTGGGAGAGTGAGAAACATGCTGCTCAAGCTCTGTCACCACCCCTTCTCTGGCCCTGGTTCATCAGCTCTTCCTGAATCACATTGCAAAGCTTTTTCCAGTCTCCATCCCCAGAGTAATCAGCAGCCAAGCATTAAGGCCCAGACTCGGCCAAAATGACGTACACAGATTGGAGCAAGCTCAAGTTTATTTATGAGTTGCTGTCTGGGACTCAGGTATGTGCACCTGCATGGGAACACTCTTCACTCCCAGGGCAAGGGACAGCTTGCACATCTCTAGTTAGGAGTCATTTCAATTGAGTATTACATCATTGACATAGCATAACAGCCTCCTGGGTCATTTTTCTATTATTCAAACATCTGTTTCCTCTCTTCTCCCCTTGCCTCCTTCTGGGGTCCAGGAGCCCTCTTTTGTACATGGTTCTCTTCCTGCAAAATCATTCTTACTTATTTTCCTGGAACTAGAGAAGAGTTAGAAGCTCTGACCCTTTCCCTTCAGGGCTCTGCCTCTCAACTGTTATGGCCTCTGACACCATAAAGGTTTTGGAAACAGAGGGAGCTTCTCTTCTCTCAGGGATAAGAAATCCTCTCAGAACTTTGCTTATGACTCACTATTGGGTTCACAATGCCTGCCTGCCATTTGCTTGAACACAGGTACCTTGCTCGGGGCCTGATTTCCTGATCTCTGGTCTATTTAGAGATACAGGAGCATGTCGCTGGTGGCCATGTTTTGTAACCAACTCAACTCTCTGGTAGACCAGGACAGGCCCAGCCCAGCAGCAAGGTGGAGTGGCCCAGGTTGAACAGCCCAAAGAACCAACCCTCCTCTCAAAAGGAGCCAGTGCTTTGCTGTGAAGACATATGCCCAAAAACTCTCTGACAGCTTTTCCTCAGAACTGAAAAATGACAAAACCAATCACTGGGAATTTATTCCAAGCAGACATTCATCACTGGAATAACAAAGCACACTATTTACTGATGAGATGTGATGTTCAATTTGAAACAATTAGAGATGTTTATCTATATTCAATTTTAGATCTCCTAACATAGGATGGAATTATATTTTCATCAGGTGATTTTTTTAAAGTCTGTGTTCAGCTCCCTCCAACTCTTTCTGGATCTGATACAAAGCCAATACTTTTCAAAACCGCTTGGGAAAAAACAAAGAAAGAGGAAGTCTGAGGGACAGCAGAGGGTCAAGTATGCCTTTGTGTGTGATTCTATACATCTAAAATTCTACCTGACCTCTCCCTCTAACTACTCAATCTGCAGAGAAGACGACGACTGCATCAGAAGGAGAAAAATATAACTCCATCTCCAAAGCAGAAAGCAGCCATTTGCCATTCTGTTTCTTACTTACATAGAATAACTTGGTCTAATACTAATGGAAATACTACCTGTACACCAAAGCCTTCTTTTTTTCCCATAAAGAACTGAAAAGCCACCTAAATTCCAGGCATAGAATTTGAGATCACGCGAAACACATTTCATTTCAAAGCCCCTTCAACTCGTTTTCCTCTTCACAGGCACATTTCTTCATGTCCCTGTATACACCCACACATTCTCCCAGTTCCCTCTAAGAAGTGTGTCATGAAAAAGTTATCAAGATTGTATTTATTTCAGGCCGCCTGGATGGCTCAGTCGATTAAGTGTCCTACTTCAGTTCAGGTGACCTCGTAGTTTGTGGGTCCCATGTCAGGCTCTGTGCTGACCGCTCAGAGCCTGGAGCCAGCTTCGGATTCTGTGTCTCCCTCTCTCTATATACCTCTTGCACTCTCACCCTGTCTATCTATGTCTTTCTCTCTCAAAAAAATAAATAAAACATTTTTTAAAAAGATTGTATTTTTTCAGCTTTATTGAGGTATAATTGACAAATAAAATTGTAAGATATTTAAAGTGCACATTGTGGGCATGCCTGGGTGGCTCAGTCAGTTGAGTGTCAACCTCTTGATTTTGGCTCAGGTCGTGATCCCACAGTGGTGGCATGGAGCCCCACACTGGGTTCCACAGTGAGTGTCAAACCTGCTTGAGATTCTCTCTCTCTGTCTCTCTCTCTCTCAATCCCTCTGCTCCTCCCCCCTCTAAAAAATAAAATTAAAAAATATTTTAAAAATTTAAAGTGCATATTGTGATGATTTGATATATGGGTACATTGTGAAGGATTTCTCCCATCTAGTTAATTAACATATCACTAATATTTATATACACACACATTACATATAAACATTTAATTTCTACTCTCAGCAAATTTCAATTATACATTATCAGCTATAGTCTCCATGTTAAACACTAGATCCTCAGAACTTTTTCATCTTACAGCAGAAAGTTTGTCCCCTTTGCCCAACCTCTCCCTATTTCCCCTGCACTCCAGTCCCTGGAAAACACTTTTCTACTCTGTTTCTATATATTTGGCATTTTTTTTAGATTCCACATATAAGCGATACATGCAGTATTTGGCATAATTCCCTCTAAGAAACATCTCATGAAAGGGAAAAATTGTCAAGATTGTATTATCAAGGAGTGGAGGCTGGAGTACTAAGTTTCAGTCTTGAGCTACTTGTGTTTCTCACTTGCTTCCAGGTCCCTTCCAAATCCTCATTAAAAGAGGAACAACTCTCTTCTTTGAATGCCCCTCCCAGGCCCAGGGCACTGAAGCACTTCCTCATTTGACTAGTCACTTCCTGGTTCCAGTTAGTCCCATGTGATTGTGGGAGTCATCGCTCAGGTCTGACCTTCAGCTGGCCTTGAAGGTGAGCCTTTATGTACCATGATCAGAAACATGACAGCTTTTGATATAAACCTAAGAACTAAAAATAGATTCTAACTTAACTAGTGAAGAAGACAGGACATCACTGACAGAGCATAAATTAGCTCCTGTCTTTACATGGGGGAGGGGGGAGAATCCAATGAGAGAGGAAGATGGCTGTCTGTGGAGACCGGAAACTAAGAAGGGCCACCATTTATTGAACCCCTTCTATGTGTTAGCCACTTTTTTTACATTATCTCATCTGAGTTTTAGAACAATCTTGTGAAAGAAATAGTGCTTTTAGCCCCCCATTTTACAGATGGGGGAACTGAGGAACCAGAACATTAAATAATTTACTCAGGTCACACACAGCTACTTTAATGAGGCAAGAACCATGTTTTCTCAGTCTTTGAGCACTCCTCCCAGACCTGCTGCCCAGCCCAAAGAGCTCCAAAAGTCTCCAATGATCACTAGTTCCAGCTATCTTTGATGAATGCAGGAGAGGACGGGAGACTAGGGCCCCATCTGCTTTCCATCCCTCCCCCTGTGACCCCAGTGAAGCTCCTCAGAACCCTCAGCACTTTATGAGACACAGTTTTAGAAACTGGACAATCCCACTTCCCCCAGTCTGCTCCCTTCTCCTTTGGTTAAGCCCGGTTGGGTCTGTTTGGCCTCTCTCTCTTTAATTTATTACTTTAAAATTTATGTAACATAAAATTAAACATTTCAAAGTGAACAATTCAGTGGCATTGAGTACATTCACAATGTTGTACAACCACCTTCTCTATCTAGTTCCAAAACTTTTCCATCACTCCAAAGGAAACCCCATACCCATTAAACAGTTCCCCCATCTTCCCAGGCCCTGGCAACCACCAACTACTTTCTGTCTCTATGGATTTATCTATTCTGGATATTTCATATAAATGGAATATCCAATATGTGCCTTTGTGTCTGGCTTTTTTCATATAGTGTAATGTTTCTGAGATTTATCTACATTCTAGCATGTATCACTATTTCATTCTGAAGGATTAATGCCATTTCATTGTATGGATGTATCAGATTTTGTTTATCCATTCACCCATTAATGGACTTTTGGATTGGCTTCTCTTCTTCAGTCTCCTCCTCTTGCACTCATAAAAGTCTTTGGATCCCGTTTGTCAAAGCAAGTGTAGCAGAACCATGCAATCTGTAAGGAACTAGAGTCAACTTATAGGAACTCTGGACCTGAGCCTGTACCTTCTTTTAAACCAGTGGTTTCTCAAGGGGAGGCAATTTCACCACATACCCTCTGCCACCCTGAGGACATTTGGCAATGTCTGCAAGTATTTTTGATTGTCACAACTGGGGGTGTGCTACCAGCATCTAGTGGGTAGAGGCCAGAAATGCATTTAAACATTCTACAGTTCAAAGGACAGAACCCACAGTAAAGAATTGTCTGGTCCAAGTGGGGGAAAAAAAGAATGAAAAAGTTTTTTTTTTTTTTTAACGGAATTATCAGGCCCAGTATGTTAATAATGACAAGGTTGAGAAACTCTGTCAATTTAATCTGAGATCAGCTGACTTGCCAGAGGTTCCAGAGAGTTTTGATATGATAGACAAGTGTTCACAAGTGTTCATAGCTCTGATCACTCTGACTCTCTTGAACCTGCAGTTGTATAAAACATTCATGGATTTGACATACATGTACTGAACACCTACTTATCGGATAGACTCTGGCCTGTCTCAAAGTATTCACAACCCAAGTTTCATATAAAACCACTCATTTATATAATATATATTATACATGAGATGTTATAAAGCTAACAAATGTGCTTCCTAGGGATGTGAGGTTTTTTATGTTAGCTTTTTAAATTGGGGAAACACTGAGAAACTACTTACTACATCTACAGTAAATTGTGTCAGTATCATTTCAACACAATAAACCATGTTATTTGATTTGGCATTCCTAAATTTATGAATTTATCCACCTCTGTGGCTTAGTGCCCCAGTCCTCACTATTTGTGTAAGAGTTCACAATGGACTTTATAAACGTTAAATCTCATCTTTTTAGACTGAGCAATTCTTTCATTTCTCTTAAAAAATTGGAAAAACTACTCTTTCTTGCTTTTTCTTAATCTTGTTGTGATGGCTGTCTTGTGTTTTGAGTTTTTGTTCATTTGCTTACTTAATGGCAAAAGGGAGAAATCCAGTGGCAATAGAAAACCCAGAAATGGACCCACGACTATCTGGTCAACTAATCTTCGACTAAGCAGGAAAGAATATGCAATGGAAAAAAGACAGTCTCTTCAACAAATCGTGCTGGGAAAACTGGACAGTGACATGAAGAATGGAACTGGACTACTTTATTACACCATACACAAAAAAAAAACAAATTCAAAATGGATGAAAGACAGGGAACCATCAAATCCCAGAAGAACACAGGCACCAACCTCTTTGACCTCAGCCAAAACATCTTCTTACTAGACACATCGCCAGAGGCAAGGGAAATGAAAGCAAAAATGAACTATTGGGACCTCATCAAGATAAAAAGCTTCTGCACAGCAAAGGAAACAATCAACAAAACTAAAAGGCAGCCTACAAAATGAGAGAAGATATTTCCAAATGACATATCTGATAAAGGGTTAGTATACAAAATCTATAAAAAACTTATCAAACTCAACACCCAAAACAAATAATCCAGTGAAGAAATGGGCAGAAGACACGAATAGACACTTTTCCAAAGAAGACATCCAGATGGCTAACAGACACATGAAAAGATGTTCAACATCACTCATCATCAGGGAAATGCAAATCAAAACCACAATGAGCCTACCTCACATCTGTCAGAATGGCTAAAATTTACAACACAAGAAAGAACAGGTGTTGGTGAGGATGCAAAGAAAGGGAAACCCTCTAGCACTGTTGGTGGGAATGCAAACTGGTGCAGCCACTCTAGAAAATAGTACAGAGGTTCCTCAGAAAGTGAAAAATAGAACTACCTATGACCCATCAATTGCACTACTAGGTATTTACCCAAAGGATCCAAAAATACAGATCTGAAAGGGTACATGCACCCCAATGTTTATAGCAGCATTATCAACAGTACCCAATCTATGGAAAGAGCCCAAGTGTCCATCGACTGATGAATGGGTAAAGAAGATGTGGTATATATGTATATACAATGGAATATTACTTGATGATCAAAAAGAATGAAAGCTTGCCACTTGCAACAGTGTAGATGAATATAGAGTGTATTAGGCTAAGCTAAATAAGTCAGTCAAAGACAAATACCATATGATTTCACTCATGTGTGGAATTTAAAGAATAAAACAGATGAACATGTGGGAAGTGGAAAAGATAGAAAGAGAGAAAAACCATAAGAGACTTTTAATGATAGAGAACAAGCTGAGGATTGCTATAGGGGAGGTAGGCAGGGGTATGGGCTAGATGGGTGATGGGTATTAGGGCACTTGTTATGATGAGCACTGGGTGTTATATGGAAGTGATGAATCACTGTACATTACTCCTGAAATCAATACTGCACTATATGTTAACTAACTAGAATTTATTTTTTATTTTTTACTTTTTGAGAGAGAGAGGGAGGGAGGGGGAGAGAGGGAAAGAGAGAGAGAAGGTGGGAGAGAGAGAGGAGGGAGAGAGAGGGAGGGAGGGTACAAGCAGGGGAGGGGCAGAGGGAGAGAATCTTAAGCAGGCTCCATGCTTAGCATGGAGCCCAACCCAGGGCTAGATCTCAACCATGAGATCATGACCTGAGTTGAATTAAGAGTCAGATGCTTAACCAACTGAGCCACCCAGGTACCCCAAACTAGAATTTAAATAAAAATTTAAAAAGAAAAAAAAATTCAATGGCAAGGGAGAAGGCATTATATGAAATCCTAAACTATAGGGGTCCCTGGCTGGTTCAGTCAGTAGAGCACATGACTCCTGATCTCGGGGTTGTGAGTTTGAACCCCATGTTGGATATAGAAATTACTTAAAAAAGAAAATCTTTAAGAAAAGAAAACCTAAACTGTTAACACAGGACATGTCACAACTGCCTCTCCCCTCTCTATCCACTGTGCAAGACAATTACATAGACAAGTCTGTAGGAAATGCAAAATGTCAACATCTACCACCCCCCACTTTGCCAAGCCCATACCACATTGGTTTATGATTAAGAGGAAATCTTGATTGTCTAGGCCTAAGTGTTATTGTGAAGCAGGTAGTCAGTCCTGTTGAGATTTATATCTTATTTTACTGCTGCCATGGGAGATTAAAAATTAAATCATAATATTAAATATTTTCATAAAGGTTAGGTAGGCATGTTTGATTTCTTTATTGCTCTATTGAATGTCAGAGGCTAGAGCATTCACAGAGGACTGACAGTGAAGAACGATGGTATTTATGAAACAAATGTCATTAAGTTTACTTTGAAGGAGATGCATTCTTGACTTAGAAAATTATGCACAAATTAATTCCTATGATAAACTCGTTTCTTCCCACATGAAGATTGTTAGTGTCAACTAACAGATTCTAGATTATCTACTTTAAAAATCATTACAGATAGATTACAACTAAATTTGTCCAAAACAATGAATGAGACCCATTATGGGGTTTCTTCTAAGCTGGGCATATATGTAGGCAGGGCCACAAAACCTCAGTGGGCTCCTTGTTCACACAGCTGAGGATAGTAGTAAGGCCCTCAGCAAGACTCTGAAATTGTTCTTCAGGGCCCAAATCTCAAGTTTCTGTGTTCTTCCCCCACCCCCACCCCCAGCTCCCGGACCGGGAGAAAGGTAAAAATTAGCTGGACTAATTTTTTACTTTACTTTACTTTACTTTACTACAGAACCTAGTCCAGTGATAGAGCCAAACCATTCAGCAAGGCTGGTCATGTGAGATGAGGGTGGACATCCAAAGAAGAGGTTATTCAGCTTGAGAGTATGGAGCCTCAAAATGGAAGCAAATTAGGGGGAGAGTATGTGTGTGCATGTCTTTACTGTAGGACTTCTCAGCATCTTTAACATCTTAAGATGCACTGTGACTGTCTAAGAAAGAAGATAGTTTATTCTGCAAACATTATCTGACCATTTATCAAAGTATAGCCCTATCCCGTGGGACCCTACGGTTTCATGGAACACAGTTTAGGAAATGTTGCTACGGCACATATATGCGGAAGTCAGCAAGGCATCTGATAAAGTTCCTAGAATACCTTTGTGAATAATATGGAGTAATGAGAAGTGGATAAAAACAGTCTTGTAGGGCTGCCAGATAAAATCCAGGATAGCAAATATTGCATGGAACATACGTAGATTAAAAAATTATTCATTGTTTATAAAAAATTCAAAATTCAAATTTAACTACACATCCTGGGATTTTTGTCTGTTTGTTTCTGTTAAATCTGGCAACCCTACACTCCTGATGAGGTTGGGAGTCTCCTGACAAATGTTTTTTTTTTTCTGTCTTCACAAGATACATTTCATTCTTAACCAGCAACCCATTGTTCTACTACCACGAGACACAGTCCAAGTCCTTCTCAACATTATGAATGTGGTCAGCTGTTAATTTCCATCTTTTCTGCCCAAGTCATTCCTTTCATCCTATGAAAGAAATTAAAATGTTATATGTACTCCAGGGGCACCTGGCTGGCTCAGTAGTAGAGCATGTGACTCTTGATCTAAGGATTGTGAGTTTGAGCCCCACATTAGATTGTAGAGATTACTTTAAAATAAAATCATAAAATGTTACCTGTGCTCCAAGACCTTCAAGTTTTACATCCAACTTTAGAATCACTAAGGAGCCAATTCAGTCTCTTTTGATTCTATCATTTATTCCCACATGAATCGGCAGATGTGGATAGAGGTCAGTGAGCTCAACCAATCCTGGCTGAATCTCTATTTTGTGGCTGTACACTCCAAGAAGGAACATGGTGGCAGTCCTGCATTGCCCTCTGTCCTCCTCATTCATTTATTCAACACACAGATCCTGACCCCCTAGAATGCACCAGGCACTGTGCTCAGCATTGGGCATGTACTAAAGCTGAACAAGACCGATACAGTCACTGCCTACATAGAGGTTACATTCTCGTGGGGAGAGAAGAGGGGGAAAACTAAACAAGTAAATAACCTAGATTATTTCAGATAGCAGTGAGTTGCTATGAAAGATCATGCAGGAATAGGACATAGTGAATAGCTGGGGCGATGCTGGCTGCATTAAATGGGATGGTCAAGGTAGGCTTCTCCGAAGAAGTACCATATAAGCTGAAGAATGAAGAACTGCAAGATAAACCTGCCAAGATGCAATCAGGCAGGACACAAGCCACAAACAGGCCTAGAGTCAGTAACAGGACCAGTACTCATGCGGCCTGGTACAAGTGTCCCACCTAACCCCCAAGATGTCCAAACTCACACCATTGCTCTCTTTCCACTGAAGGACAACAGCCTCAAAGGCTGAAGTGATGGAAATGGTTCCAAATATAGGTCCTGAAGGAACAGAAAAGCAAATAGCATTTGACCTCTACTGCCATTTAATACAAAGAGAAAACACAGAGGCAATGGCTGGAGAACAGCACTTTTATCACATGCGGCCTTTATTTTCAAGGAAGTTCTGGAAGTTCTCACCTCAAACCTACTGTGATCTTTCAGATTCCCTCTCCCTGGATTGCTCCTTGGGGAAAATATGCAGCAGTGTTTTTTGGACTCAGCACACAAACCAGATGATTTGGCTCTGAGGAGTAGAAAAAAATGATTCTCCAATCATTTGGGGAACTTTCCCCTCCCTAGACTGGGTGTCAAAAGCAACGACAGCAATCAGTCCTCAAATTGCTTTTAAGCTCATCTTGGGTTTGAGCCTTTTACATTTATTTTTAAAAAGACTCCCCCAATTACCTGCTTTTTGAGGTAACAGAATGATCAACTGTTTTTTCATAGTTTGGTGTGGTTTACTATGAAGTTGCTAAAAGTGAAGGCGGCGACCAACTGAAAACTTGAGTGTCAAATACCACAAGTAAGAGATGCAGACTGACTAATGTAGGTTGTTTTGGAGTGGTATTTACAAAATGTAACACGGTGAATGTAGGCCAGATATGGAAAAGAAGATAAACGAAGATTCTGCATGTTAATTATGCATGAAAAATGCATAAAGTTCTTTAGCTTTCAGATAAGGGCAAAAGGTGTTACGACTGCCAAAAGGTGCTTTTAGGGAAGTTTTCGAAAGAAAAGGACACATCGGGGGCTCTACAGAAGCTGGCTGGGTGTTTTCCAAGAACACGTTTGGGGCAACAGCAAGCAACTTAGTGAATTTACCATTGTCTGACCTTCAGCTGTAGGACCTCAAGAGCCTTACTTTGTCTGCATATCCAGAGTAAATGCGATCTCCAGAGTCTCCCCATTATTCACTCAACAGTGTTCATTAAGAGCCTTCTATGTACCAGACTCTGTGTTCTAGGCACTAAGATGTGGTGTGAGCAATACAGATATTAACAAATCCCTTCTGATGGGTGCATTCTTTCTTCAATTAGGTCAGTACAGTTACAACCTAAATATCTCTGATTTCACTGGTCTGTGACATCACACAACTTTTTAGTGACAAAATCTGAGCATTCATCCCACTTAACCACAGAAAATGTAGTCTTTTACCAAATTCCTCTCCCTGAGAATTTTTGAAAGTCCCTAAAGGATACCTACACATTCCTTAGACCCATCCTAGTTAACCGGCACAGCAGATACTCAGTAAATATGATAGGAGTGAGTGAATTATGATAATACCTTATATTTATATTTATATTTATATTTATATTTACGAAGCACTTTCATGGTTCTTTCACATTAATTAATCACTTGATATGTGCACTGTAGAATACATGACTCTATGGGGAACTCGCCCCACCTTCAAGGGGTTCAAATATCATTTGTGGGAATCAAGTATATACATAGGACAGCTAAGAATCCAAATGACCAGTATAGTTAGTGAGCACTGCAGAAGAACTCAACAGGGCATTTAGTAGCTAGGCAATGGTAATAGGAAATCTTAACATAGCAAAAGGAGAGATAAGATTTGGAGTTGTGTGTCGTGCTTAGGGCCCAATGGAAAGACCCATCTGGCTGGAGCTACCACCAATGGGAAGGTGAAACTTGTTTCAGTATATGAAAAGAGCTAGTGCAACAAGATTTGAGGTTAGAAAAAAATCAGAATGCCTTTCCAAAATAATCTATGTCAGCAGAGAATAAGGAAATAGATCGATTTAAAGTATCTAAGCTCAGGTTGCAACTAGATTCCTAAATCAACCTTGTCCTTATAGGTCTCTCTCACTAATTATATTCAGTTCAACAAGTACTAACTGAGCACCTAGGATATATTTAGCTGTCAGGCACTGCAGGCATAGGAAAGAAGCATCAAGGAACTCACTGGGTCCCAACCAGCAGGAGGTAACAGTCTGGTAGATAATGCTATCATTATTGAATACCTGCCAAATGCTAGATTCCTTGCTAAATGCTTTCCATGAATTTACATGAATTCAATGATCTCAACCGCCCTGAGAGGTAGGTATTAGTGTCTTCATTTTGTGGATGAAGAGACTAAGATGCAAAAAAGATTAAATTAACAAAACGATACTGAAATTACTTGCCCTGGGTTACAGAGTCAGCAAGCAACCAGTGGAACTAGGATTCTAATGAAGGTCTGTCTGATGTCTTTGCTTTTAACTACTACCCCATTATCCAGGGCTTACATGCATAAAACAATTAAGAAACAATACCAGATCAAACTACTCAGCACTTTCCATTCTTCTCTGTGGTCCTGTGTGCTTTGTGTGACTGAAGGTAGGTTCATAAGGGGAGTGAAATGTGCTGTAGAGTATTATCTTGAGATGATCTTTCTGAGAACTAAAGATAGGTCAAGCTGGAGATAGTGTACAAAATTTCAATCCCTCCATACCAGGATTCATTTCTCCCTCTCCAGTTATTGACCTACACTCATTCTCCAGTGCTTTTCCAGCTCTACTCCTTCACCTTGACCTACCTTTAGACCTCCTAGATATGTAGCCTTTCAGTAGTCTACCTTGAGTCAATGGTATAACATATAATACTCATAGAAGTGGGGCAAGGGGGATAGCATGTCCCTTACCTAAATATCCATTCTCTAAGCCAGGCTCTTGGTGACAGTTGGGGCAGATAATTCAAGCTTGTGTTCACTCTCAAGCATGTATAGGAAGGAGGTGGTCTAGTTCAGTGGCCTACCAAAGTTTTAACTCAATCAGTTAAAGCACAGAAAAGCACATACTCCAAATAAAAGTAAAGATAAATTTAAAAATCATATATACATACTATACTAATAGATTGCATACATTATGATATAAACATACAAAAACATGATTTTTAAAAGATGAGAAAAAATGAAAGCAACAGTATTTAAAATAGACTATTTTTTATTAATGGCACAAAAATCATTTTGTCCTCACTTAAAAAGTATTCTTCAGCATAATTTATCAAATAAGAATAATATGACTTAACATGGTTCCTTAATTTTTTAAATCTTATGATACATCCATTTGAAGGACTGGTTCTAAATTTAGGTTATTTCCATACTGGTATTAATGGATATCTTTGTTGAAAACACAGGTCACAAAGACAAATAGATCCAAACAGAAGAAGTGTACCATTGTCTATGCTTAATATATCATCATGAATGCATTTTCAATAATTTCATACTCTAATCATTCAAAGGTTTTTATTGTAAATTGTCCAGTAAATCTCTCTATTTCCCAATGTCAACCAGTTATGCCTGCAAACTAATCAGCAGGTATGATAGCTTAATAGTTTGAACAAATGAGTTCAAATTTTACTAAAATTCTTCACTTGAAAAAGTTTTAAAGAAGCTTGCAGTATTTTTTTCCAATTTTTAAAATTGGAATTTTGGCAATTCTTAAATGACAAAGCAGTAAAATCACATAAAAAGTAGAAAACTTTTCCAGTATTCATGTATTATTTTTTAACTCATTGAAAGTTTTTATTTTAATTCCAGTTAGTTAACACAGTATCCATTTTTAAAATACATTTTTTAAAACAGTACTTTCCCCTCGTTAAAATTCACCTTGAAGGGATAGATTAAGTTTTTTTTTTTAACTACTATCTTCTGGATAGCATATTATTGCCAATTACTTAGCAAGTAAAAGTCAGCAAATTTGGAAGACTCAATCTTTGTTTAAAAGGAAAGAGGTATCTTTAAGTTCAACAACTTCTAAAATCTTTTTGTCAAGATAACTAGTGAACCGTCTAGGTGGCACAAAAGATTTCCATGGTCAGTCTCCTTACAAAATATTCATACAATTCTATGGTTTAAGATATAAGCCACCACCTTCTCCCCGCACAGGTAAACCACAGTATGTCGCAATATACTGAAAGCAAAACGAGCGAGGCCACTACCGAGAACCACTATGAATTATGAAACATTCTTCCTCCATGGTGTTAATGGACATATGTGACACCTCTAAGCCAGAGATCCAAGTGAGGAGGCAGTGTCAATCGACAGGTTAAACATTAGGAAGGCTTAATTTCTTTGGGTTTTTTTAGATAAAAATAAGTGTATATTGCAATGTCTTCTCCACACCCAAATAGATCATCTTGCACCCCCTCCATGGGTCTATACATCTACCACTCTGGAGACCACTGGCCTAGGTTACTGATTAAGTGCAAGCATGAACTCTGAAGCCAAATGAGTAGGGGGGTGTTAGGGAGAACATTTCACTAAGAGCTCAGAAGCTCACACAGTGTCTCGACCAGGGGAAGGCCATTCCAGGTCTGCTCAGAAGTGGGCTGAAGGAGTAGCTTAGACAACACAGGATCAGTGGCTAAATTTAATATTACAAGTACTCAAAACAATATTTTATTTTTAAAATTTTTTTAATGTTTATTCCTTTCTGAGAGAGAGACAGAGCACGAGCAGGCGAGGGGCAGCGAGAGAGAGGGAGACACAGAGTCCAAAGCAGGCTCCAAGCTCTGAGCTGTCAGCACAGAGCCTGATGCAAGGCTTAAACTCACAAACCGCAAGATCATGACCTGAGCCAACATCAGACGCTTAACCAAGTGAGCCACCCAGGCGCGCCCTTTAAAACAATATTTTCAATTCCATACTAAGAGACATACTTGGAAAAGCAATAGACTTATTTCTGAGAAAAGCTAATAAACAAAGAAGTTTCATATAGACTACAACACATCTAAAACATATTAGTAATTGCTAACATTTCTAATGCTTTCTGTAGATTTAAAGCAGTCTCTGCTTCCTAACCTGTTTACCTATGAGGTAAATATAGTCTCATCTCCACTTTCTTTTTTTAAGCTTATTTATTTATTTTGAGAGAGAGAAAGAGAGAGAGACAGGGAGAGAAGAGGAGGGAGGGAGGGGGAGAGACAGAGACAGGGAGAGAGAGAATCCCAAGCACATTTCGCACGGTCAGCACAGAGCCCAGTGTGGGGCTTGAACTCACAAAGCGTGAGATCATGTCCTGAGCTGAAGTCAGATGCTTAACCCACTGAGCCACCCAGGTGCTCCTCATCTTTGCTTTCTAAGTAAGGAAACTGAGGCCCAGAGGGAAGACTTCACTTGCCCAAGGTTGAACACCTACAGAGCCAGGCTTAGGATGCAAGCGTTGCTGTGTCCTCAGCCTCCAGCCTGACATGGCACAGAGTAGTGCCCTCCTGGGACCAGCAGCTCAATTCCAACACAGAACTGTTGACTTCCCCTTCAGGAACTCCTCCACTCCTCTTTGGGTCCTGGCCTTCAAATCTTAAACCAAATGCCTTATCCTGGCTCCCTGACTTCCCAGACACTAATAAATCCCCTGAAAATGTACACTTTACTGTCTGCAATCCTCAATCCTCCTGGGACCAGGAGCAACTCTGGGAATGTACTTAGTACACAACAGCACGTGCAACGTGATGGGTCTTCACCTACAGCGTTTGCTTCTGCTTATTCCTCCCGCAGGACCACAAAGGGCTGCAGAGTGGCCTGTGGTGCATGCATTGGAGGTATGCAATGGTTCCTCTTAGTTACCCCCAAACAGCCCCTCGGACTGGGAGGCAATGCACAGAGTAGGAACTACTACAAAATTTTATCAACTATGACATATGTGGATAGAATAAAGGTGAAAATATTAAAATTCCTTTGGCTTTAGCACTTTGAAACTTAATGTAGCATCCTTCATAGAACTAATTTGTTCTTCAAGGCAGCTTATTAATGGAAAAGAGAAATGGAATCTTCCTAAGGGAATAATTTCAGTACAGATGAAGGTCAGCTAGTCTTTCCTTTAAAAAGTATTAATATCTCAGCGTGGCACAAAGGAGCATGGCACACATTTAGCACATTTACCTGCATCATTTTCATGTATATATATGTAGGTGTGTATGTATATGTATATGTGTACGTGTATATATGTATATGCATGGATGTATATATATGTATATGTATATATGCACACAAATATATATATTTGAAAAATAACATGCAAATACCAGAGTAATTGTATTGATTAGAGGAGCTATAGAGCGTCACAGAAAAATATGGGTTAAATTAACAGCGCAAACCTGGGTAAATTAACTCTCAGCGTCAACTCCATAATCTTTAAAATGGCAAAATAATAATTTCTACCCCCACTGGATTATCAGGAAGATAAAATAACTAATGTAAAGTCCTTAGCACCCTGCCTGGCAATTACTAAGCACTCAATAAATGTTAGCTTTTAAAAAAATGATTAGCTATTATTATCATTATTATTCTGAAATCAAGAAACCAAAAACCTCATTTCTTCTGGAGTGAATTGACAAAGGCCTACACTGTCACTACAAAAAGCTATTTTACCGGAGAAGACTTGAGTGTGGTCCAATAGTCCATGAATGGATTTGATGAGGACAAGACTGGGAGTTCTTTTCAATGTAAGTGGAACACTGACCAAGGAGAAATGGGCAAAATTCAAGTTAAAGAGACAGTTGGAAATAAAGACTCTTGACCCCCGAGAAATGGAACAGGTTACTAAGAAAGCTGGTGGGGTCCCCGTCCCTAGATACCAGGCAAAAGTTAGAAAATATCCATTTGTCCAGCAGAAAGCAGATCTCAGGTCCCAAGTATTCTATTTATGAATCTCCAATACATCATATGCCCACCAGCTGTAAGGGAAATCTCCATTATCAATCTACAAGGAAACCATACCAGAACCCTGGCTTCTGCCTTCGACAAGGCTAATTCACACGGCCACGCTAGCACTCTGCCCCAGCACCACGAAGATCATGATCCCCAGGTACACCTTCCCAGTACCATTATCACTTTCACCTTTAAATGTCATCATCTGAAGAGATTGATGGGCACATTAAATTTTCCACCTGCAAATGAGCAAATCCAATTTTTTCAGATGACTCAAGCTGCGAAGTAATCTGAATTTTCCATCCAACACTGAACTCAGAAAAGCCAACACCCACACCCACATGGGGTTTTGCTAATTTTCTTTACCCCAAAGCAATCTAAAAAGTACATTTCTTTTTGAATACAAAAGGCCCAGTTGCAGATTATCAAAGTGAGATGGGATTGTGACATAAAATTAACTATTCTATGTCAAAGAGGTATCAACGAACAACACAGTGTTAGTTTTGGCCCTAGATTTTGAATTGTGGGATACTCTTTCTCTGTAGGTCCAATGCTCCTTCTATATTCTGAGGGTTAGATAAGCCTGTGGACTGATTTTACTTCTACATTTCAAATAGTGGATTCCAGCATTTATTGAGATCCTACCCATCTTCACAGCTTCTTAGAGTAGATTTCCCTCAGTTTCAAAAGGAAAAAGGACTAAATACTTAGTGAGGGGTTGGGCAGACTGTGAAAGATAGCTTGGAAATAGGACTCAAGAGGCAACTTTGTTTTGAGAAGTAAGGTCAGTTTTCAGGATGCAAGACAAGACCATACCTAGGACGCAGAGTACAGAGAATGCAATCAGGAAGTTTTGCTTTTCAGATCACTTTATCAGCTTGCAAAGGGTGGCGCTTCTGGCTCTCATCACGCACTAGACCATTCTGCTTCTAACCTACATATCTCAGTTATTTCTAGAGACGTGACAACTTTTCTAACGGCTAATCTCTCCATTCACGTCATAGGCTTCACACTCCTGACTTTGCCCCCACTTTCTGTGGGGACTAGCTGGGGTGTTTAAGAAAGCCATTTGAGATGTTCAGGCCAAGGATGCCTCAGAGGATCATCTTCTTGATTGATTCTTAGTAAACCTCTGTGGTCAACCTGCAAATTGGAGGATATGAGAGAGAAATCTAACAGCTGGTACAAGAAACCACTGCAGACACAAAATGTACAGCCATTGAACTGACATGCACATGTGCACTAAATACGGCCATGCTAATCTGTATGGGGCCAACTTTGTGCAAACACCCGACTCCCACACACAGATGGACAGATGGGCAGACAGATACATACATACACACACACACACACACACACACACACACACACACACACACCCCTACCCTATTCCAAGGGTCCTGCACTTCCGTCCAGTTCTACTAGGCTAATTAGATAAACTGCTTCGCAGCAAGGCTCTGATAACTCTTTCCAGCTTAATGTGTCGGTGTCGCTCTCCATCCAGCTCCCTATCCTTTAAAGATAGGCTCCAGAACACATAATATTTTGTTTCTTTTTCTAATGGAGAGTTCAGGCCTTGGGGCCTGCCTGTAGGGGAAGAATTTGGCAAAAGAAGATCCTTTCCCCACACCCTACAAATCACGAGGCTTGGGTGAATGCCTACTCCCTCGACATAAAGCTGGCTCCAAGTCTAAACACACACATATGGTGTCCAGCTGCCTCTCACTTCAGAGTCAGAGACTTGGCCTTCCTCTTGTCTTCCCCAACCTACATTCCATCACCTCCTCATAGATCACTGATGGGAGCCATATGTTCAGAATTTACATGTACTGTATTCACAACGGAAAAATCTAGTCAGACTTCTGCAATAGATATCTGGATGTCAACCTCGTTAAATTTCTCTGGACACAGAGCAAAGCCACTTGGCATTCATGTGTCTCCCCATGTCTTATAAAGAGTAAAATAATAATCTTTTGTACTTAGGTAGACTTCCTTCACTGTAGATTCTGAAGACTTTTGTAAATATTCTCACAAGCATGTGCTTCCCTTTCATCTATTTAGACTAATCTATCACTTTCAGAGGTGAAACTTAACTCTTTACAGTTCTAAATACATTCCAATCTGTCCTCACACAGAAAACTATATACACATATACACATACAAGTAGTGTGTCATTCGGTTGCAGAAGCCTATACTCTAGCCCAGACAGATGCTTCCCCATCTCCTTCTCTGTGCCAATTTAGCACTTGCTCAGTACAGTGTCTTATATGGTTCTCTAATTGATTCTGATGTATTAGGCCCGTCTTGCCAACCATATTGTAACATCCTTGAAGCCCCTCCTTACAAGGCCCACAAAACCTACCACAGTGGGGAGCATACGGTAGGAACGCTAAAGTGAGTGGATGAGTCAAATTAATCTTCTTAATCTATTCCCTTTAAAGATTAGGGAGGATATTTCAAAATAAAATCAAGGCACGCGGGTAGGAGGAGAGTGTGACAGCATCAGGGAGTTTTCTGGGGAGATGATTACATGAATCTATACATGTGTTACAATTCAGAGAACTGTACACTTCCCCAAAGACAATTTTACTGTAGCCGATTTTAAAACTTAAAAAAATTAATCAAACGAATTACGCACTGTTTTTTTTCCACTAATCTTAAAACTTATCCTAACCCTTGTTTCCTATCCAGAGTTGAGTAAAATGTTTCTTTCCAGTCCCCCTGAATTTCTTAGAGTCAAGTTCCCCAAAACACAGTATAGAAATCACACAGATTCCAGAGACCTCTGCTCTTAAATCAAGGCTTTCTGAACCCTGCCAAATGTTACAATATCCAAGCTGAGAACACTGAAGGTCTAAGAAGTCTATTAAAATGGCAGGGCTTGAGTCTAGAAGCTATTCCAAACCCAGTGCTTTTTCACTGTACCACAAAGGTCAAATAATATAGGATTCTTCTAATTATGGGTTTATAGCCTTACTCATACCACCAAGGATTTGAGACAACTTATAATAATATATATAATAAATTGCATATAGAATCGTATTAACTACAAATCAAGACCAGGGAAAAGAAATCAACAAAGCCAGAGGGAAGAGGAAGACAGATATATTCAAGCCAGAGAGTCCTAGATGGTTAATAAAGTTGGAGCTGCAAATTTGGCTCTGAACATCCTGGCAGCCAAAGCAAAATGATCATGTTTCCACATGACCACTTACCAGATTTGTATTGTCCATGAGGAATAAAAGCATACCCGCTCCTCAGGATAAACAAAGTGTTTCCTAGTACTCAGTTTTGAAATTTCTCACATGGGGATGTCATAGAGAGGACACTGAACAATAAACTGAATGAAATATTCAACAGCCTTCCAATAGATTTAATTAGTTCTGCAGGGTTCTAAAAAAACATCGTGTAAAAAAATGTTCCTGGGTCAAACAAGTGTGATTTAAGCAAATTAACTGCCCTACTCTGAGACTCAGTTTCTCCATCTGTGAAAATTAGGGGTTGGACAAGCTGACCTCCTAATTCCCTACCAGCACCAAAATTCTTTGACCCTGTGACTTAATACATTTTTTTTCCACCACGTCATGGGATCCTTTCCAATGTGTTTTCATTGTGTGTATGTATGTATGTATGCTGGACAGATCTTCAGTGGTCTAGGCCATGTAGTTTCTCCTCTGCATCCTTAAACAAAGCCAACCTCAAATGTAGACATAACAGCTTGCAATCTGATATAGTTACCTGTGATCAAAAGGGCTCCTCACAGCCTCCTGACATCCCCTCTCAAAAAATCAAAAACAATAAAATCTTCTCCACAGGCCTTGATGCCAGAGGTTAGTAGAAAGAAAGGTAATATTTGTTGACTATCCACTATGTGCTAAATACTTTGACCTGGATTTTATCTCCTTTATTATTTACAAGAATCCTAGGAGTTGGGTATTATTATCCCCATTAAGAAATAGGCTTGTGGTGGATCTGTATTCCGTCAACTTAGCTAAGCTGGAACTAGGGTGTCTAGAGTCCCCTCCTCTACTCCAAATAGTTGAGATTTAGCATGGGCCAGGAGAGAGATTTTGCATGACATTTGAGAGGTAGAAGTGAAGTACCGGCCACCATTTGTTTTTATACCTGGATGGTAGGTGAGGGACAACAGGTGCTATTGCAACTTAGGCATAGTATCTTAAACATCCTGGCTCTTGTTTTTGGCCTTTTGTCAGTGTCTGACCCCCCAGCAACCACTAAGCTTCCTCCTTTATCTGCTCTGAATTTGTGGGCAACACGCACAAGCCACAACTCCTCCCATCCAATGAGATCTCCTTCTTCAGCTTCTCTGACTCAGGGGCCACGTGTGTGTTTAGCTCCATAATGAAGGGCACTACCTTCTCCTGCAGGACACTCCCATCTATGAAGTTGGAGACATAGAGGCTGTGAGAGATTAATGTGGAGTCCAGTTTGTTCTCCTGAATTCCAGCGGGTCTTCATAAGTTCTAGCTTGACCTTGCTGTCTCTACTTCACGTTCATCCTGTCCTGCCAACTTCAAGTCCAACATCAGATGCAGAAACAATAGTCCGATGTGAACTGTTTAATCAGCTCCCACAATTGCAAAGTCAAATCCCCAAAATAAATCCTTTGTTTTATATACTCCTAATGGTTCTGCCTCTCTAATTCAATACTGACTGATACAAGGTTCAATGAAGTAAGATTATGTGCCCAAGGTCACAAAGCTGGGAGCAGAGTTGTAAATTAAAATAAGTTTACTGACTTCAAAGTCCATGCTTAATTGCCAAGGTAAGGAATTTGCCATTACCTAAGCTCTGGTGAGAACTACCACTGATTTTCCCAGGGAAATAGTAAGCAATTGTACTCAGAACTCCAAGACCCCTTCTTGCTTTATTTCCTGCCAATGAGTTTATCATCATTTAGCATATTATATATGCATTGAACTGCTATATTTATTTTTTATGTTTGTTTGAGAGAGAGAGAGTGTGTGAGAGAGAGAGAGAATCTCAAGCAGGCTCCGCATCACCAACACAGAGCCCCACAGCGGGACTCAATCCCATGAACTGTGAGATCATGACCTGAGTCAAAATCAAGAGCCTGATGCTCAACTGACAGAGCCACCCAGGTGCCGCTGAACTACTATAGTTTGTTCCTTGTCTTCCCAGTCCACCAAGATATGATCTCCATGAGGGCAGAAATGCATATTTCTTTGGTTCATTGATATATCTGCTGTACCTAGAAAAATAGTTTGCACATAGCAGATCCTCAATAAATATGTGAGGTAGAATGAAGGGAATTATATCATACCAGCCAACGGGGACAGAACTTCAGGGTAATAAACATTAAAAGAATCCAAATTTAATCAAGAAAAAATTATTAGAAATGTTCTGAATATCAGTCACTCTTAAAATAGAAGTTAATGGTGAGAACAAAGTGTGTTAATAGTGTCAAGAATTTATCAACATAATGAAAAACCCACCATGAATAATGACTAAACAAATGTATTGTCCACGATAACCTGTTGTCTCTGACACTAGCTCAGTGGTGCCAAATAGCTACATTCGTAAATAGCCCTGCTTGTAAGTCAGTCATTCTGGCCTTTATCTCCTTAGGAAGCAACTCCTAGAGGACAATGGGAGGAAGCACAGATACAAAATCATCGACTGTCACAGCTAGAAGTTTGATTTTCTTCAAAAATAATCTTTCATGTTATAGGTGAGGAAACAGAAGCCCAGAAAGAAAAGACTTGCCTAAGGTCACATAGCTAGATCTGGGTCTGGGTCTCCTGCTATCTAGAATCAAATTTCTGCTGTGACCTCTCTAAAGCAATAAAAGGAGAGTAATAGTATCTACCTCAGAACTGACATGAGAAATAAAAGAGTCCATGAAAAACACTTAGCACAGTGCTGGGAACATAGTAAACATGTTAGTTTACCTCTCCCTGCCCAGACAGACAGACAGACAGACATACCATAACCCCTCAATATAAACCTTCCCTCTTCTCTCCTCCTTTGTCTATATATACACACACAACTCACCCCATCTAAATAAGCTATTCTACCTACTTTAACTGTCTTTTGTGCTGATGATTCTGGAATCACTTTAAGAATCTGAGGAACCCCAATAAAAATGCAAACTTCATAAACAGGGACAGTTATTTGCTGAACAAACAGATTCAGAGCTGGGCTTCTTTAGCTAGCATATTCCACTGGCACATTTAAAATTGGAATTGTTTACCAAAAGTGCATTTACTGACTACCATTTCAGGATGAGGAGCAATGGCAGAGTTCCAGGCACACCTGCATTCATTTCAAGCCATCTGGAAAATTCCTGACATCCTCATTTCCCCCAGTGTAAGTTTGATGGTCCCCATGCTGTTGTCTGCCCTCCAAAAGTTGATGAAAAGGAAGTCACTTTTCAGAGGGGAGTTCTACTCTGAAAAGACTTTAGTAGAATTTCTACCAAATACAGCATTTTGCTAGGAGATTTCTGAAGGCACAAATTAATTGAGGAATGAGTAATGACTGGCAGTAGAACATGGTGGGGGGTGGAGGGTAAGTAATGTACTTCCAGCTGCTTCCTCAAATATCATTCTGTAGATGACCACATCTTCTGCCACTTGTTAAAGTTAACTCTGTTGGGGTTACCTTGAAGATGTTGCTAGAATGCTGAGTATGCTCTCCACAGTTAGTGAAGTCTTTCTAGAAGACCATGGTGAAAGCAGACACCTGACTTATACATTAAAGGCAAGACTGAGTTCATGTTCCTATTTCCAGTCATCAGTCACTAGTAGTCAGTCCTAAAAGACGGTTCTTCTCCACATCTGTCAAATGTAAGGGCATTTCATCTTGCCCTTGCTCCTAAGGTCTTGACAGGCAAGGGGAACTGAAATTCTGAGCAGGTACTGCTAGACTCCAGTGGCAGGGTAGAAGGAAAAAAGAAAGGAAGGCTCAAGTCTAATTCTTGGTTCATCCCATGATCATATAAGCACTAAAGCCATCAGTAGATCCTTCCAGACACCCCCCAACAGAGACCACTGCTGCTGTTTTCCATAATCTCTCTTTGGACTCGAGACATGTATATGGTAAGTATCTGAGAGAAGCAATGGAAGGTAATCAAGCCCGCCAACCACATTCTACCTACGGGCCAGCCTCCAACCACTAAGAACATTTGGTCTTCAGAAATTTCTTTTAAAGGAAGCCTTCACGTGACAAAATATACCATAAAATAGATGCTTTTGGTAATAATACTTAAAGAGATACAGAGTCTCAAAGAGCTGGGTTGGAATCCAAGCTCTACCACTTAGTAGCTAAGCATCCTCATCTCCCTAAATTTCAGTTTCTTTATCTGTAGCATGGAGATAATTATAGTAGTACTTCATGGAACTGTTGTATTAGACAACATAAGATAGTGTTATAATGGTTTCCATTTACTTTATAATACTCCTGGGGTCAGTCACTTGCCCTTATCAGACACAAAGGTGGGGGCAGGGAGCCAGAGTTAAACCAGAAAGGGTCACATTCCAACACCACAAGTGCTTCTGTCACCTATATCTCAGACACAGAATCACCTATACTTTGCAAATTAGCATAACAAATGTCAAAAATTGGTTTTCATTGATGAAAAATCATGGCCTGTTAATGTGCATGATAAATATTAAAAATGGGCTATAACTGGTTTAAAAAAATTGTAGAGACACCCCCACCCTTGCATGAACAGGGTATAAGAATCTAGGGAATCCTACAGCCTGTCTGTACCCTAAGGGAAAGGCTTGAAAATTAATACATAGAGTCCTATTCCAGCCATTGCTTAAAAATTTCTCTTGCTTGTCCAATGTCTACCATAAGGCACAGAAATCTTACTTGTAGGAGGGATGTCACAAGAAACTAGAGGGCTCCTACCTAAAAGTAACTAATGACTTGGCAAAAACTGCCCAATTCAACTTGTGAAGAACTTTTGAATACAAAATCAAAAACTGACAATAACCAGGGGTATACTTGAAGAAAGAAGAGGCTGCTTTATAGTAAATAGAACACTCTGTTATTCTTAATTGCCCAGCCACCACCCCCACCCCACAGATTGGCAGTGGCTATGTAAACCACAGCCTGTACCCTTGATGCAGATTTCTAGTGCCAGGGGGACCAATATGGAAAAACGTTGGGTCTTAACCTGCCTGGCATTTCCTTCAAGGACCAGAGCAAAGGCTACCCTTTGTTTTGTCCAACTCGGAGTTCCCAGTCCTAGTGCCACTTCCTAGGCAAAAGCACTCAAAAAGGCATAGATACTGGCTGTAGCAGTCTGGGGAAAGGAACAACATTTTGGATAAGATATAGAACAAGAAGCCTGGAAAAGAAGAGATTAGAAAAAGGAGATACATGTGGAAATAAGGGCTTTTAAAAGCTCCTATGCATACCAGTGAATGGAGGAATGCACACACATGCCCTATGTGGCATGTATATTCAGAAAAGAATATGAGAAGACCCTAAGCTTTAACCTCTGGCTAGCCTTCAGGCTCTGCGCAAGTTGTACATGGCTAAGCATTGAAGGAGTACCTCGGCACAGAACCAATCTGTAAAGACTAGGAAAGTAGTTCCTTTTCTTCTTTATTTTCTCTTTTTATCTTTTGTTGGCTGTAGGCATTTAAGGTAACTCTGTCAAAATATTGGCTGACCACTAAGCTAGTAGAACAGAGACTTTAGGAGCCACATGTGATAAAGAATACAGACTTTACAAAAATAGTTTAGAAAAGCCCACACCAGACAACAGCAACCAATTCTGGGTAGGGTGGAGAATCTGATTTCCAGAACTGCCACGTGGTAATATTCAAAACATCCAGTTTTCAACAACAAAAAATTACTAGGAATGTTGGGACACCTGGGTGGCTCAGTTGGTTAAGTGTCTGACTTTGGATCAGGTCATGATCTCACGGTTCATGAGTTCAAGTCCCACGTCGGGCTCTGTGCTGACAGCTCGGAGCCTGGAGCCTGTTTCAGATTCTGTGTCTCCCTCGCTCTCTGCCCCTCCCCCGCTTGCACTCTGTCTGTCTGTCTGTCTCTCTCTCTCTCTCTGTCTCTCTCTCTCTCTCTCTCTGTCTCTCAAAAATAAACATTAAAAAAGTTCTAGGAATGCAAAGATACAAGAAAGTATGATCCATCTATAGGGAAAAACATTAACTGAAACAATTCCTTAGCTGAACAACACCGAAGCCCAGGTGTTCAACTTAGTAGACAAAGACTTTAAGTAACTGTCAAATATGCTCAAAACCTAAAGGAAATGATGGACAGAGAACTAAAGGAAACATAACAATGCCTCAACAAATAGAGATTATCAATGAAGGGATAGAAATTATTAAAAAATATAGAAACTGAAATGAGAAAATTACTAGAGGCGTTTAGCAATTGAGGAAGCAGAAGAATCTGAAGAAGAAAGAATCAGCAAACATAAAGATAAGTCAGTTGAGATTATTCAGTCAGAGGAGAAGAAATGGAAAGAATTAAGAAAAATTAACAGAGCCTAAGACCTATGGGGCACCATCCAATGTGTGCCAATGCATGCATAAACAGATTTCTAGAGGAAGAGGAGAAACAGAAGTATAAAAAATATTGGAAGAAGTGTTGGCCAAAAACCTCCCAAGTTGGGTGAAAATAAGAATCTGCACATCCAAGAAGCACAACAAAACCCAGTCGTAATAAATCCAAAGATCTCCACACCAAGACACAGTAGCCACATTGTCAAAAGACAAAGTATCTTGAAAGCAGCAAGAGGGAAGCTGCCCAGCAGGTATGAGGGATCCTCAATAGGGCCCAACAGCCAAGTTCTCTTCAGAAACCACAGAAGGGGTAGAAGAACATATTTAAAATTCTGAAAAAAAAAAGTAACAAAAAGTGATAATTCTGTATCTAGCAAAAATCATTCCTCAAAAATCAAGGAAAATTTAAGGAATTCCCAGAGAAATAAAAATTGAGGGAATTCATCACTATTAGTAGCCCTGCCACATAAGACATGTTAAAGGGAAGCCCACAGGATGAAATAAAAACACCCAGGACAATAACCCGAAGATATATGAAGAAATGAACAACAATAGTAAAGATAGATACATTGGTAAGTATAAAAGCTGGCAGGGGCGCCTGGGTGGCTCAGTCATAAATGGCCAAAAAGCAAATGAGAAGTCAGAAATGGTCAGCCTGCACGTGAGAAGACGCTCAATGTCATTCAATGTTAGACAAAGACAATTAAAACCACAATGGGATACCGCTTCATACCTACTAGGGCGGCTATAATAAAAAAGAAAGAAAGAAAATGGCAAGTGTTGGTAAGGATGTGGAGAAATGGGAATGCTTGTATATTGTTGGTGGACATGTAAAATGTTGTCTTCCAGTGGAAGGCAATTTGGTAGTTAAACAGAATTACCATTGTGACCCAGAAATTCCACTCCTAGGTATATACCCCAAAGAACTGAAAACAGGTACTCGATCAAATACTTGCACATGAGTGTTCACAGAAGTACTATTCACAATAGCCAAAGGTAGAAACAACCCAAATTGCCATCAATGGATAAAAAATGTGGTATACCTATACAGTAGAATATTACTCAGCCATAAAAGGGAATGACATATTGATACACGCTACAACATGGATGAACCTTTAAAACAGTATACTAAGAAAAGAAGCCAAGGGCACCTGAGTGGCTCAGTCCATTAAGCATCCAACTCTTGATTTTAGCTCAGGTCATAATCTCACAGTCGGTGAGCTTTAGCTCCACATCAGGATCTGTGCTGACAGCATGGAGCCTGCTTGGGATCCTCCTCTCTCTCTCTCTCCCCTCCTCTCTCCCCCTCCCCCACTCACACTCACTGTCTCTCAAAGTAAATACATATTTTTTTTAAAGGCCAGACACAAGGGGCGCCTGGGTGGCTCAGTCCATTAAGCATCCAACTTCGACTCAGTTCATGATTTGGAGCCCCCCGTCAGGCTCTATGCTGACAGCTCAGAGCCTGGAGCCTGCTTCAGATTCTGTGTCTCCCTCATTCTCTGCCCCTAACCCACTCACACTCTGTCTCCGTCTCTCTCAAAAATAAATAAACATTAAAAACATATAATAAAAACCAGACACAAAAGGTCACATATTCTATTATTCCATTAATAAGAATCTTCCAGAATAGGTATAGTCAAAGAGAGTGTAAGTAGATTGTGGATTCCAGGGGCTGAAAGAGTAGATAGGGAGAAAATGAATGGGGAATGACTGCTTAATGGGTATAAGGTTCTCTTTGAGGGTGATGAAATGTTCTGGAATTAGATAGTAGTGATGCTTACACAGTCTTGTAAATGCCATAAATGCCAACACATTGTACACTTCAAAATGATTAATGGTCCATTTTATATGAACTTTACCTCAATAAACAGAATAATTTTTAAAAATTCTGCTACTGAAATGTGGTTGTGCCTTCCTCCTGTGAGCTTTATTATAGGCATGTTGTGGTCAAAACCTTTTTTTTACTTATTTATTTATTTATTTATTTACAATAAAGATTGATTTTTTTTAAAGTTTTATTTACTTATTTTGAGAGAGACAGAGTGAGAGTGGCGGAGGGACAGAGAGAAAGGGAGAGAGAGAATCCCAAGCAGACTCTACGCTGTCAGCACAGAACCCAATGTGGGGCTCAAACTCACAAACCAGGAGATCATGACCGGAGTTGAGACCAAGAGTCAGACATTTAGCCAACTAAGCCACCCAGGTGCCCCGTGGTCAAAACCCTTTAAATGACAGATTGCTGAGACATGATCAAGCTTACAGAACAGGTTGTATGAACTGTTTTATCACTGCCATTGATAAATGTTCATTTAATAAACATTAATGTGTGTGATAAAATTTAGTCCAAGACTTGGTTTCATTATAACCCCATAGGGATATTGTGAAAAAGTAAATAAATCTCACCCATCTCCAACTCCTACTTCTTTGCCAGCTACAATTATCTCCAAATAAGTAAACACATGGATAAAATCAAATTAAGGCCAGTTTATAATACATGGTATGTGTTCAGAGAACGTTATTAAATTTCACAATGAATTTAATTATGACTCATTAACATACACAGGAAGAGTAGAATGGGAGGGGGTGATTAAGAGAATTTCTACGTAAATCACATAGGTGTCACCCGACAAAGGAAAATCTTATGGAATACAGGTGTCAGAAGCCCACTACCACCACCACACATGCACAGCTACAAACACTACCAGGACCAGGGTTGGGAAGCCATCAGATACCTTTAGGCAATAATATAAATCTTATGCTTAATCATAGAAGCAAATTTACTAATTCCCATTGGTTAAAGAACACTCCCTTGAAGCCAGATTGTGTTTAAATTCCATTTAAAAGAATACATCCTTACATTTGTGAAGGCTTTCACTTTCCTAAGCATGCTCACATTGCTAAACATTTATTCTTTCCACACCAATGGGAGATAGGTAAGGCAGGCACTATTCCTATTTTACAGAAGAGGAAACTGAGGCACAGTGAAAAGGAGTAACTTGGCTAAAGCTACACACAGACTGAGGTCTTCTAATTCTCTGCCCAAGGTTTTTTTCAAGGGAATTTCTAGTTATATATATTCAGATTCAAATGTGTTCCAACCAATGACAACATCACAACTGAGGTAAAGAACCAAACAATTAAACAAAAGAAACCAAAATAGTGTGAAGCCACAGAACAAAATGCATGATACGTTTTTCTCCACTTTTCACACTTTTCATCATCCCCATTTTCAAAATCTCCTTGCAACAACTTAGGTAGCATTCAGACAGAACAGCCAAATAGAGATTCAAATGGAAAAAATCATACCCCCACCACGAAACAACACCCACCCTACCGGAAGCCAAAGCCATTTGGCCTTTACCAGTGTGATGAACGGACCGCTGAATGCAAGCCCAGAGCTGCAGCAAGTCCGGTCTCCCCCCTTCCCCCCAGAGTCGAAGCAAAAGAAACTGGTATGGAGAGACTTCTCTCCAAATAAGATCACCTGCAACTGTGCTCCCGAAACCAAGCATGGAAACTGCTGACTCAATGGAGTCCCTCTTCATGGATGTTCCGGCTCTTTAAGCAGCAAACAGTTCCTTCCTCCCAGCTCCTATAGTACTTTTAGCTCATACTATGTACTCACAAAATTGGCAAGCACCCATGCAGTACCTTCTATACTGGCTCCAGGTACCAAAAAATTCAGAAGGGCAAAAAAGAGGAAAATAGCAAGTACAGTGGCTGCACTTAAAAGAGCTTTACTATTGGGGCACCTGGGTGGCTCAGTCGGTTAAGCAGCCAACGTCAGCTCAGGTCATGATCTTGTGGTCTGTGGGTTCGAGCCCTGTGTCGGGCTCTGTGCTGACAGCTCAGAGCCTGGAGCCTGCTTCGGATTCTGTGTCTCCCTCTCTCTCTCTCTCTCTCTCTCTCTCTCTCTCTCTCTCTGCTTCTCCCATGCTTGCTCTCTGTCTCTCTCTCTCAAAAATAAAAGCATTAAAAAATTTTTTAAATCCTAATTAATAACTGTAGGAGTTAGAAACCAGTATTATTCCCACTTTACAGATGAGGAGGCTGAAACTCACAAAGGTTATGCAAACTACCAAGGAAACAGGTGGTAAGTGGTGGAGTCAGGAGTTCAACCAAAATCTGTCAGAATCCAAGGGCACTGGAGTAAGCAGAAACGCCTCCTTGGAGGAACTAGGGCCTGAACCAGGCCTTAAAAGATGAGAAGGGCTTGACATTTGAAGGACCTTGAAAAAACAGATGAAAATTTGGTAACCATCAAAAGGCATTGTGCAGAGTCACACAATGAAGGCAGTGTGTTAGGAATAGGAGTCTGGGGTGATGTGCAGGAGGATCTAAGAGAGTGAACTCCTGGAATCAGGAAACCAGCTGTGAGCCGTCACAGAAGGCAAGTGGGCAAGGCTGCAGGGCAGCCTAACCCAGGAGAGAAGGGAATATAGTGGAGTAGAATTTAAAAAGCTCAGGAAGAAAAAAAAAAAACAGGGTGAGGTGACTTTAAAAATAGGGCTAAAGGAGATGGATAAAAAAAGATTCCAAGAACTTGAGCCCGAAATACCCGGAGAATGCTAGTACCACGTGATGGAAATAATGTCATCAGAAAGGGAAGCAGGCTGGAACACTTGGTTTGGAACAAATTGAGATTGAGGTGTGGACAAAAAAAATCCAAGTAGAAATGCCAGGAGACAGTTGAAGAAATAGGTCAGGAGCTCAGATGAGGTCAGAGCCAGAAGCAGCCGTCTCCGCACAAGTGCTAGTTGAAATCATGAATGTTGATTAGTTACTGTGGCAGGCATTGTGATTTGCCTACCAAAAAGCTATTCCTCACTTCTTCCTTGCTTACAGAATCCTAATTTTTTTCCTAGAGCAGACACTAATATTCTTACGGGAGGCTAGGAGCCCTTGTGCTCCAGAGGGAAAAATCAGAGGGACTGGTCTAGGCCACTGGTCCTCAACCTTGGTTGCACAGAGGAATCACCTGAGGAACCTTAAAGATATTGATGCCAGGGTCCCACGGTCAGAGATTCTGATTTAATTGCTCTAGGATACCCCTGGGTATGGGCGGTTTAAAAGCCCTCCAGGTGATTTTCATGTTCAGCCAAAATTGAGATCCACTGGTCTAAGCCAATCATGGTAATTTCATTCCTCTTGTCAGTAATTGATTTAGGCAATCTTAGCCCATGGGTCCTGAAGAGAAGTTGGGAGGGGGCATAGAAGTCAGGTTTTTCTTACTCATAAATGCACTGCCGGAAACCATCTTGCAGTTCTAAAAGGAATATGCTAAAAGATGACAGGTAAAAAGATGGAAAACACCTGGGTTCTTAATGAGCTTCTTGAGCCACTAGATCCCCCTACCTTTAGATATCTTGGTATAAGAAATAGTATTTGTCCTTACGATTTAAATCATCTTGAGTTTTTGGTTACTTGCAGCTGAAAGCATCCCAATTGGAAATACATATAGATATCTCTGCCATGGATTTCCATAAAAATATTTCATTTACACTTCAGATATGAAGTATTCATTGATTTCATTCATTGATTTCCTAACTGTCTCTTTCCCTAGCTTTTGAGTTCCCAGAAGACAAGGACTGTATCTAATACCTTTCGGTATCCCTAGAGCACAATATAGGTCTCCAAACATAAATATTTAAACATTAAAAAAATGTGTGATGGATGAAAAAGTACATAAAGAAAAGAGGAGAATGTCAATGACTGTGTCTTCAAGAGAATCCACAGTGAAGATGAAGAAAGGAGAAAACCAGGAAATACAAGAGAGATGTGGTCAATGGGAGAGAAGAAAATGTAGCATAAGGCTCACATAAGGTTCATAGAAGCCAAAATATTTTTTAAAATTTAAAAAGCTAAAATAGTGTCCATGTGGAGAAGAAAAAATAGGAATGAAGACAAGGCTATTGAGATTTGGTGAGAAAAAGCCACCTGGGAACCTCTGGTATGTATTTTCCCAAATAGACCCAAAGCCTCAACAGGAATTACCTCTCAACAATTTAAGTTAATCATCCTCTGCAATGGAATCTTTGGCACAATCAGGTGCTCAAGCTGAAATTACGATTCTTAGTCAATGCAGCATTAGTGGCATCTCAGTAACTGTCTTCAGTTTGATTTCTGGTGCTGTCATCAGCTTTGGGGACCCCCATACCCAACAGAAACTAGTTCAAAGTCAAGAGTTATTACCATCATCCATGAAACAAAGTTAAAATATCCTTAGAGAAAGAAGGTATCAAGTTTTCTCTGCAGGAAAGTGAAGAATTTGGGGTGTCAATTTCTTCAAACACAGCATAGCACCTGTCACAAATACCTCGGGTGATATGAAAAGGTCAACTGCTTGAAGCCTTACTTTCTTGCTCACCAGTCAACAGGGGGTTTCCCAGGGTAGCAACACTCTCATTTAAGATATTCTGGAGCCCTAATTTCCATTTCAAATGATAGGTTATCTCTACTTTTGATTAAACAAGTAACTAACCCATTGACATGGACTTCTTCTGCATGATTTTGGTGTCTGAGAATAAAATGTTTCTGGGAAGGAGTCTTGAGGAAAGTCCCCTTCTTCAGTACACAAGCCCTTTCTCTTCTTCCATCCAGGAGCTTTTGCCACTCCCCAAGTAGAAAGCAATAGATCTTGTAGGTAATAAGTGCCCTCCGAGAATTCTGTGAGATCTATAGGAGCCCATCTAACCTCTAAACATTTAGCTGAGATATGTCAGAAACTCCCTAAGTCCAATAAAGTTTGACCTCAGCATAGTCTCAGAATAGTAGGATTGTATGAGCATTTTTTAAAATTTTTATTCATTTATGAGAGACAGAGTGTGAGCAGGGTAGGGGCAGGGAGAGAGGGAGACATAGGATTCAAAGCAGGCTCCAGGCTCTGAGCTGTCAGCACAGAGCCCGAAGACGTGGGGTTCCAGCTCACAAGCCGTGAGATCATGACCTGAGCCAAATTCACTTAACTGACTGAGCCACTCAGGCGCCCCTGTATGAGCATGTTTAATACCATAGTCCAGTGCTTCCCATTGTTCCCTGTGGTAGGTAAAATAATGACCCCCCCAAAGACGTCCATATCCTAATCCCCCAAATCTAGGGAACGTGTTACATTACATAGCAAAAAGAACCTTGTGAATGTGATTAAGTTAAAGGTCTTGAGAAGATTACCCTGGATTATCTGGGTAGGTCCAGTGTAATCACAAGAGTCCTTGTAAGAGTGAGGCAGGAGCATCAGAGTCAGAAGATGTGAGGATAATAGTGGGGAGAAGGAAATGGAGAGGGAGTTAAAGATGCGGGGTGCCTGGGTGGCTCAGTCAGCTAAGCACCTGACTCTTGATTTCCACCCAGGTCATGATCTCACGGTTCATGAGATGGAGCCTCACATCGGGCTCTGTGCTGACAGCATGAAGCCTGCTTGGGATTCTTGCTCTCCTTCTCTCTTCCCCTCCCCTGCGTGCGCTCTCTCAAAAAAAAAAAAAAAGATACTATGATGATGCTGACTTTGAAGATAGAGGAGGAATACAGATGGCCTCTAGAAGCTAAAAAATGCAAGGAGACAGATCCTCCCCTAGAAGAGGAACATGGTCTGGCCAATACCTTGATCTTAGGACTTCTGAACTACGAAACTGTAAGATAACAGTTAATTAGATAATTTGCTACAGCAACAATAGGAAACCAATACACTTGCCATCGTGACTTCTTTGGAATAATACAAGTAAGTCATCAGATGAATTTATGGTCTCTAGCCTTCTTTTGGAAATTCACGGGGCACATTGGTTCACTAAAGATTCCGAGAAGTCCTATGAAAAAGAAACCTATCTAAGTTTAACTCAGCGTGGAAAAAATGTTGAGCTGCAACCGTCAACTATCATCTTGCAGAACAATGTTTCTTTCTCAGAACACTGGTTTGAGGTAATGCTGTTGATAACTGATCACACAGTAACTGGACTGAAGCTGAAGATAGACGTGTTAACCAAAGGAGAGTTTAGCATTGAGATCTAGACAGCAGTGAGTCAAAGAACAAGAAACTCTCAATGTTGCTCAACTGGCCCAGGAAAGCTCATTCTCACATACAAATGGGAGTATTTAGTTCCTGCTCTCTGATCTATCTGTACAGTGGGGCTATCATAGGTGGATGGCCGATGCCATTCAGATAATCCCAGAATGGAATGAATAAATCATGGGAATAAAATGCACGGCATGGGGAACATAGACAATGGTATCGTAATGACATTGTATGGGGACAGGTGGTAGCTACGCTTGTGGTGAGCATGACATGACATAGAGACTTGTCAAATCACTATGTTGTACACCTGACACTAATGTAACATAGTATGTCAACTATACTCAGAAAGGTTTTTAAAGATAATCCAAGGAGTCTCCTACTTCTCATTCCTTGCTCCCCAAACAACATCCTCTATTATTAACCTTCCCTTTCAAGTCTGGCCTTACCAGCAGACAAGCCAACTCCAGTCTGATTAACAGTTATCTGTACCCCCTGGGAAATGAATAAAATGGAATTCTGGCTTTGTATCTCGATCCCTTGCGATTTAGATTTGGTTAGCATGAGTCCAGCCCCATGAGATTACTGACTGCTAAGTAGCCCTGACAAAGTTTCTGGGCCTAACTAGTACCTGACTAAATTGCCAGGCAGACAGACTTCCTTTTTTTTGTTTGTTTGTTTTTTTCAGACAAACTTTCTTAATGACACCTTTACCCTGCCTCACTTCCCTAATTGCCACGTCCTCTCAGGGCTAATGCCTTGGTCTGTAACAGCTCTGTCTCCATGCCTAGGAAAAGGTCACTGGCAGTGTGTTCAGTTGACTGAGTTCACCTGCAGGATGAGGTGAAGCAGTGTTGGATAGGAGCAGAAAAGGACTACTGGGGCAGAGAACAGGGGGCAATTGGGACAGATATGAAGATCCTCCCTTTGGACCGCTGCAACGAGTGTCCATGAGGCTACAACATCCATTACCACATACTGATGTAGGGAACAGGTCGGAGCAGAGACAACAAATAGTACCATGTACCAGTTCTTATCACTTGGTATAAGCAAAGTGGAATGTAGTGTTAGGGTTCTGCAGACAGCTATTGTCTTCCCAATGCTTCATTTCTAGGACTTTTCCCTTCCCTTCCTCTATCCACTTGGTACCACCGGGAACTCCATGTTCCTGCATTGTGACTTGCTGTCCTCTGTCCATGGCTTTGCAAAGCCCTCTTTTATGAATTACATTTGGTTAGCAAAAGTTGACCCCTGGGAGACTGAGTCCAGGACCAGACACCTAACCCAAACTGAGCTAATAAATTCCTTCCAGTGGGATTTGTTTTAATTAAGAGAGAGATCAGCTTCTCACTCTGGATAGTTTCATAACATGGGAAACTTGGGTGGTATTAGATCCCATATTTTCCTCCATATGGTCTAGAAAGAGAAAGATGACCTAATGGAAGAAGAATGAAACACAGATACAAAGAGGTGCAGAAGCAAGTGGTAGAGAATCCACATATGACTTCTATAGTCCCAGTTCATCTCTCAAGATCACTTACATTCAGGAACTTGAGTTTTGTGAGACACCCCTGAATCCATACTAAAAAAAAATCTTTTTGTTTAATCTGTAAAATTGGGATAATAGCACTACCTTCTATGGTTGATTCAAAAGACTCTGGGGGCACCTGAGTGGCTCAGTTGGTTGAGTGTCTGACTCTTGATTTCCGCTCAGGTCATGATCTCACAGTTTGTGAGTTCAAGACCCATGTCGGGCTCCACACTGCCAGTGTGGAGCCTGCTTGGGATTCTGTCTTTCCCTCTCTCTCTGCCCCTCCCCTGCTCATGCTCACGTGCTCTCTCTCTCTCTCTCAAGATAAATAAACTTTAAAAAATAAAAATAAAAGAGTCTATAAATTTGTAAACTTATAAAGCCTTTAGAATGTTACCTGGTATATAGTAAGTGCTACATAAAGATTTATTTAAAAGTTTTCAAAAGATAAAAAATAAAAAAAAATAAAAGTTTTCTTTTGTCACTTGCAACCAAGAATGCCCTAATTCATAATTGGGGGATCCAGAGGGCACCCCCAGGCTCAATTGTAAGGAAGGCTGTGATCAAATAAGTGCCTACCATGAGAACAAAAGGGGGAGAGCAAGAACATACATATAAAGTATAAGAAGTACATCCCACTTCACCAGCTCAAAATACAAATTTGAAGTGCCTTTACTGTTTAAATTCTGAGTTTTTATATGCCTATGTTGACAGG
Organism: Cryptoprocta ferox; assembly: GCA_028646485.1. Lineage (NCBI taxonomy): Eukaryota > Metazoa > Chordata > Mammalia > Carnivora > Eupleridae > Cryptoprocta > Cryptoprocta ferox. The sequence goes on from CM053579.1 coordinate 23,139,944, forward strand.
AAATTTGGCCTTTATCTTGAGGTCCCTTAGAATACACAGTGTCCAATACATTCCCTGAGACCACCATACAGGCTTGGCTGCTGGACTGGATTATGTCCCACAAGGACAATGGAACATACTTGCCCCAGACAAAACCAAGATAAAATAGACTCAGACTCTTCCAACTCTTTCATGCACCATGGATCTTTGCTTGTGGCTGAAACTTGCCCCCAGGAGGGGCTGTGTTGAGGCAGATTCTGTATCTAGGGCTTCAAAGACTTGGCAGCAGCATCTCCTAACCCCCTCACTGCAGACCCCCAAGTGCCCAGGCAGCCACCTGGTCCTGCCTTCTTCTACCGCCATGCTGCTTTTTATCTTAGGAGCTCTGTTGCCCTTTCCCAATCCCTAGAATGGGCCAGGACCACCCTAGTCCAACCCAACACGTTACACTAACTTTGGGCCTTGAATAGAAAGTGTCAGGATCTCAATCAGAAATTCAGGACTTCAATCCCAATCTCAAATACAAGCCCTGGTAGTCCTTATGCAAATTCCCCTCATTCCCTCCTGACAGCTGTAGTATCCTAGGTCAATGGGCATATTGTGCTACGTATTTTTGTAACTAAAGGGCCGTTTCCGTGACTTGCCTAGAAGAAAGAAAGAAAGCCTCCAAGGGAATCAATGTGTTCACTAAAAACTGCCAGTGACCTCCACATGGTAGCCACCCTGCTTAGGAAATAAGGGATGCACAGCACTGATTTGCCAGCCCTGGTCAGAGAATGGAAAGACACGGGCATCTAGAAGAAAGGAGGAAGCAGAGTAGTTAAAGTTGATGAAAGAACAAGACTAGAAGCAACAAATCCACACTACAATCTTGTGGCTCACCGACCTAAGGCAGTAAGTAATAATAAGAGGGGTTATAATTTCGAGGGATTTCTCCCTAGAAAGCTGAGAGCTGTGCAGGTTCACACAGTCATTGAAGGGGCCCTAGAAGGGAGCCCACAGACCCTGGGGCCAGAGGTCAGGGAAGCTTTCTGCCTGCTTATTAGCAACTTGGCAACAAGAACTTCGCTCCCATTGGATCTATTTATTGAGGTTGTGCTAGAGCAGTGGTTCCCAGTGTGTGGTCCCCAGGCGGTCAGCAACATCACCTGGGAACCTGTTAGAATTGCAAATTTTCAGGCACCTCCCCAGACTTGCTGAATCGGAAACTCTGGGGGTGGGGACCAGCCATCTGTGTCTTAATCACCTCCAGGTGATCCTGATGCAGGCTCAAATGTGATTACCACTGGCCTAGATCTATTTTAATCAACAAGCTCTGTGCTTTGTGTTGGGGTGGGGTTGCCAGATAAAACACAGAACGCCAAGTTAAATTTGAATTGCAGATAAACAACACTAATTTTAATGGAAGGATGTTCAAAATATTGCATGTGATATATTTATAAAAGCAATTGTATATCTGGAATTCAAATTAACTGGGCATCCCGTATTTTTAGTTGCTAAATCTGGCAACCCTAGGTAGGGGAGGAGACTCCGGAGAAGAAGAAGATGATAATGATGATGATGATGATGATGATGATGGCACAAGCTTAGCCCTTGAGTGGGGGCAGAATTTGCCACCCCAAAACGTGCCCCTTTGACATAAGGATTCCTTTAGGCCAATTATGTTTAAGAACAGCAGATGCAGGGAAGGCTCTGAAAACTGAGAAGTTACCCTTTTGTAAGAGACATTTACATGTTTAAGAGAAATGTACATTTGTAAGGGTGTCTACCTCTCAGTACCCTGAAGAGAAGGACTCCAAATCTCCAGAAACTCATCAATGGAGGAGGCCAGGACATAAATCTGCATAACAATCATACCCTTGTTTATTGTGCTTTTCCAGATAGCCTCCCATAACTGGCTTCTCTCTCCCCCAACACCTTTCATCTTTCCCTGGAGATGATATTTAAGGTGTTGGCTTGAGCCATTCCCAGGAGTTTTCCTGGATCTCTCCCATGTATACAGGAGGTATACATGTTATTAAATCTGTTTTCTCCTGTTAATCTTTTTATTACAGGGGGTCTTGGCCAAAAAAGGGTAGAGGGGAAATAATTTATCGTCCACTACACCCTCAAGATTTCCCCACCCCCACATCATTTGGGTGTGCAAAGCTTTGACATAAATAGAGAGCAATCACAAAGAACGTTTACTTGAGAGTGTGAAACTTAAGATCTCAGGGGAATTCTAAGCAAGCTCAGAGCACTGTGGGTCGGAAGGGGTGGGGCAGAGGGGGGAGCTGTAGGATAAACCAGAAAAGAATGTGAGAATTGGATTTGAGTTCACAGTTCAGACTCCAGGGGTCCTAGCTGCTGTAGTTTCTGGCAATGAGACTTGGTTGTTTTGTTTTGTTTTTTCTTCGCTCTCCGACCAAACTCCTGCCTTGTAGCCACAAGTTACATTGGTGTGAATCAGAAAAAAGTGCTCTTTCCCTAGGTCACCTGGATGCAGAACTTGGAGCACGGACCCCGGGCTGGAGTTGAGCCCCCATTCGCCCTCTCAGCTAGGTACAAGACATTCGATGCTTTGCGGCAGCTCTGAGCCTACTGCCCCTCGTGACAGGTCTGCCTATTTGCTGGGTTACTTGGGCCCCTTCCAATTGCTTACACTTGTCTGCTTTGTTTCAGGGTCCTGGCCATCAACGAGGGGGGCCCCTACCCCCCCACCACCCAAGGCTCGATTTTCTAAAGCCATGTTTGTCAAAAGCATCCGTGTGCAAATTCCTTTGTTCATAATGGTGGCATTCAAGTTGAATTGTGCATGAAATTGTCTTGCTAAAGCAGCAGCTTTCTCTGTATAAAAGGGGGCAAGAGAAATTGAAGGATCTGATTAGTTAATAAGAATTCTGAGTAGTCAAATTCCAAATTAGCATAAAACAATTTCTTGTTCAGAGCACGTGCAGCGCCAGAGTAAAAGAATTCTTTTCTTCCTCTTTTTTTTTTTGTGAAAGCGTTTTGTTCTAAAATAGTATAATCACAATAAGACATTCCAATGTGTGAATTATAGTATATTAAGTCATGACTAATTGCATTGATTTGCATTCCGGGTTTTTTAACATCTGTGTGGTAATTATCCTAATCCAATTTGTTATGCAGATACAATCAATGTTATGTATGTTAGTGTTTAGGGCCCCTGACACAATTTCCTGTAATAAAACAGAATGAAATACAAAAGGTAGCTCAGGTGGAAAGACAGACACATCTTTTATAGATATCAAGCTCTCTTTCTTGATCTCCAAAATTAGCTGGGGCTGGGGGGGGCAGGGCAGTGGATCAAGCAAATTCATCAGCATTTTCAAAGGAGGCCCAAGAAAAGAAGAGAGAGAGAAAGAGAGAGGACGCGCACTCGTGCTGCACTCCTGAGAAAGAGCAAGAGCAAGCTGTATTAAACCTTCAGGAAGACTTTTTTCTAACAGGCTGTGGCTCTCAGAAGCTGCCAGAAATAAAGTCTTGACCTCACCTGATAATGAGGCAATGAGACCGCGTTCTGCTGACACAGTGCTATTTCAGTAAGGGTTGCGTCTTACCTGAGGGTCCGGGTTTAGCTTTAAACCTTTCATTTTCCTGTCCTTTTAGGAGAAAGATAGGATTCTGCCTAAGATCTCCCAGAAAGTCCTAGGAATCTGGGGCATAGACAATGTATCTGAGCTGCTTTTAGGCACAGGCAAAGAAAGCAACTATGTCTGTGTAATTTGTGGGCATACGAGAGAGCCTTTACCCCGAACACCTCCAGACACACGCAGGCACGCACCCTTGCTGCCCCGCTCAGATGTCTGAATCTCCTACTTTGGGAACATCCAGTCCTTTAACTTCTGGATTTGTCCCCTTTTTAAAAATGCCAGTCTGCCTCATCAGAAATACAAACCTTAGAGAGCAGTACCTAACCAGCCTCTTTCAAAAGGAAGAAAGTAGAGAGAAGGGACCAGATGTCTGAAGGGCAATAGAGACCCTGAAAGGGTTAAAAACAACAACGACGACGAAAAACCTGAGAGGGGTGGCTCCTGGCTGGCTGTCAGTGGAACATGCTACTTTTGATCTTGGGGTCATGAGTTCAAGCCCCACATTGAGGGTAGAGTTTACTTAAAAATCTTTAAAAAAAAAAAAAGCCTGAAAAGCAAAGGTGGCAGATATTACAAACAATATTCACTTATTCTGCCATTTTGCTGAGTATACAAGTCCTGGCGCTCTCCAGGTGTGAAAGGGACCCATGTCTATGGAAAAGGGAGCAAAGTAGATCTTAGATCCCCCTCCCCAACAATCAGTTCTCACTCTTGTCCCTGACCTGGCTGGTAATGAGAATCACCAGGAAAGCTTGGTAAATATATGGGTGTGTAATCTCATCAATCAATCCAGATATAGGAGGTATGGGATAGGGCCTAGGCATAGGGGTTTTTTAATGTTTATTTATTTATTTATGAGAGAGAGGAAGCGAGAGAATCCCAAGCTGACTCCGCACCATGAGCGCAGAGCCCAACACGTGGCTCAATCCCACGAACCATGAGATCATGACCTGAAATCGAGAGTCGGACACTTAACCCACTGAGCCACCCAGGCGCCCCCAGTTTTCATTGTGCTATAAGCAGTGCCCCAGGCATCAGTATTTTTAAAGCTACTCCCCAGGAAACCATAGAGGATCACTCCAACGGCAGTCAGCTCAGGTGCCCCACCAGGTGTAGCTGCCTAGGTAAATGGAGGCTACAGTGGGCCAGCAAGTGGCGGACAGAAGCAAAACTGGGCTCCCGCTGTTTAAGCCTGAAAAAGACTCCCTCTTCCACTGAAATTTAGTCAGACTTTTCCAAGCTCCTTTTCAAGTAAACCCTGACTTTGGCCTGTCTTTAGCAAAGAATCTGCTAAGTCAGTTTAGCAACCCCCTCTGCCACCACCAGAGATACCTGATCACACTCGGTATCTGGTCAAGTTCCCCATCCCCTAGCCTTGATTTCTAAGTCATTGGCTTGCCTTTAGCAAAAATCCTGTTATCACAGCTTAGCAAGAATTCCCTCGCCTTTTGATGTCTGTCTTAGTCAACTTGGCCTGCTGTAACAAACTACCATAGATTGGATGGCTTAAACACCATTCATTTCTTACCGTTCTGGAGACTGGCATGTCCAAGATCAGGAAGTTGGCAGGTTCAGTCCCTAATGAGAATCCTGGCTGGCTGTAAGCCACTCTCCTGCTGTGTCATCATATAGGAGAGTGCGGGAGAAGGGGAGGGAGAGAACGCTGCCATCTCTTCCCCTTATAGGGAAACTAATCCCTTCATGGGGGCTCAACCTCTGACCTCATCTAAATAATCACCTCCCCAAAGCCCCATCTACAAATACCATCATAAGAGGGTTAAGGCTTCAACGTATGAATGGGGAAGCAGACACAAACATTCACCCCAAAACAACACCTAATCAAATCCCTCTAAGTAATTTTGCAACCACTGACCCCCTCACTCTGCTCATTGGCTATAAATCCTCACTTGTGGTTGTTATATTAGGAGTTGAGTTCAGTCTCTCTCTCTCTCCCCTATTGCAATAGCCTTGAAGAAAGTCTGCTTTACCCTTTTAACAGGTGTCAGAATAATTATTCTTTAACAGGCCCTTAAAGGAAAAAAACTGCCTCCACAAGACGCCAACGGTCCATTTAGCCAACTACTCTCTAGTTAGTCAAGACCCGCTTCAGCCCATGAAACAGAACCCCAGAAGCTCCAAGCTGGTGCCTCATATATAAGCAGGACAGACTCTGCTAAGAATTGGCAGTTCTTGATGGGAATTTGTTGGCAGTATCTGTGAACAAATGTGTGAAATTCCCACCATTCAAACAAGGATTTACTGACCATTTACTCTAGGCTTTGCCTTGTGCTAGGATCTGGGGAATAAGACTAGACCCCTTTGCTCTCAAAGCTCATAGAAAAGCAGGGAAAGGAGGCACGTAAACAGACAATTAATTACAAGATACCTGAAGGCTGTGACCAGCTTATTGTAACCATTTGCTGGAAGGTGAGAAGCCAGCAATTGCAATTAATTGGCATGAAGTCTCCCTGGGATCGCATTTCTGAAGTGATCCCTTTACCTCCTTTACCGCTGCAGAGCTGCTCCTGGTCCTGCTTGTCCAACAACCTCCCAGAGTAAACCTCTTTCCAAGAGTTGCCTTGTACCCGCTCCCCCCTACCCCAGCACACTGACCTTTCCATGACTAACCTCGCCCTACAACATAAAGCCCAAACTTGTTAACCTGCCATTTCAAGCGCTTCATGGTCCTCAAAGGATGGCTTTACCCCCATGAGTACTGGCAGTCAGCAAGGCATGCTGGACACCATCTTGTAAAGTTAGAAGACAGAACATTCCTCCGATTCTTGTGTCTGCACTGTCATCACTGGACCTTGGGCAGTGGCAAAAAATCATAATAATGCCGGAGGGGCTTCCTGACTCCAGAAAAACGAGACAGACTGAGCTCAAAACGAGGGAGCGGAAAAACAAATGTGAGGCAGAAGAGAGCCCATGAGGCACATCGTGCCAGCTGTGATGCCTGTCCTTCCTAGAAACCAAACTTCTCCCCCCTCTCCTAAAGGCCAGAAGTGTGGGATTTCAGTCAGGTGCCACTCAAACACTACCTTGCAAAGAAACCTTGAAGCTTCTCTCAGCCTCCATCTCCTCCCTACTAAAACGGAGAGGATACTGCCATCCCTCTGTCCTCAGAGACAACAGGTGAGAGTAAAGGAAGACCAAAGACTTGAGAATGCTCTATAAGCTGCAGGAGGCCATTCCTGTATGAAGATTTGTTATGGCCCTTCTGATGGGCCCTGCAGAGCATGTCAAAGAGGTTTTATAGCAATACAAATGAGGGCAACAGTTTGCTTCCGGGAATAGGAACAAGGAGAGGGGACAATACTGACTCAGACATGGGTTCTCCAAGTCCCCTCTCACCCAGGGCCTGGGTGCTTGATGGGATAAAAAGCCTCTGCCACCACCCTCGCCCACCCCCTATCAATATGGCACCAAAGCACCTGCTCTACTGACCACAGATGCCAAGACCTAACCACATATAATCACTCAATGGCCTCCCCTTTCTTTTTAAAAGCTTATCAGTATTATTCTCAAAATCCTCGTCCTGGCATGCCTGGAGAGCCATCCATTGATGGGAGGCAGTGTGTCGATAGTCTTTGCAAACCTCTCTTCCTTCCTGAATTTGAACCTACAGAAAGGGCCACAGGCTAAAGAGAGAACTAAGCGAAGTGTGTCCGGCATGTCTTCGACTTTTCCGCAAATTACCCCCCACCCATCAAAATGTCCCCGCCCCGCACTCCTTTCAGGGCCCTGCCCTGCTGATGTGACATATGGGCCAACAAGTGAACAGCACACTTGCTCTGAACGGGGAGGAGACATCACAGACTCCCTGCAAGTTCCAGAGGGAAATTTATTTTAGGGGTGGCAGGGCACAGTGCCTTGTCAATCTCCTATAGCAGCCATCTGCTAGTAAGGAGGACCCTATTTTTTTAGGCCTCTGAAAACCCACAACAATCTCCTTTGGTAATCACTGTCGATCACTTGGCAACTGGCCCCAGCCCTGGGGAATTTTGTGGGAATGCCTATAAATCAGCATAGCAGAGGAGGGCTGCTGCTGGGTTCTATTCAGTGGCTCTCATCTGGAAGCTCCTTTATCTTTTTCTCCTCCTGTAAACAACACATCAGACTGATTTGGTAAGGGCCAAGGTCTGGAGACAGAAGTAGCAAAGGGCTAAAAGCCAGATACCGCCTTGGCATCATTCCTTTCCCTGCCATGACTTGAGGCTTCCAGAAGGGGTCTGCAGGCCTAACACGAAGTCCTGAGCAGAGTCTGCGGCTCTGGAAACGTCAAAGCATCAGTAGGGGCCTGAGGTCAGGTGGGGCTGGGGGACTGTGGGCGTGGGTGGTAGTCAGCAGAGGACGCTTAGGTCAGAGTTTAAAGCCAGATTTAAAAAGGGCTGAAAATGCTATCTTGTTCACCAATCAAGCTAAAAAGGGGAATGGACAGGAAATTGGAGACAAAGATAAATGGAGGCCAACCCAGGAACACAGGGACATGCATTCAGATTGTCCTCTGAGACGGCCGGCCGTACCATCTAAATGCCTTTTAACCTATTAAATGCATGGACTCTACCCCAGCCCTATAAATTGTGACTCTCTGCGATGATGGAAATGTTCTATAAAGGCACCAGCCCATATGGTAGCCACCAGCCACACATGGCTATTAAGCGTTTGAAATGTGTGGCTGGTATGACTGAGAAACTTAATTTTAAATTTTATTTAATTTTAACTCATTTAAATTTAAATAGCCACATGTGGCTAGTGTCTACCATATGGACCAGCACAGGTCTTAGAGTTACCACACTCTCTGGGTTCAAATCCTAGCTCTGCCTCTTGTTGGCCGGGAGACTTTGGAAAATTACTTAACCTCTCTGTGGCTCAGTTTATTCATCTGTGAAATGGCAATAATAAGGGTTCTCACAGAGCTGTTGTGAGGATTATATGAGTTAATGTATGAAAAGTGTCTGGTGTATAACAAGGGCTGTAAGTTTTTTTTCCCAGTTGGAGACGCTCCGTAGAACACAGTCCCTCAGCCGCTCTGAGGCTTCTGCAACGGAAGAGAGCCCCTTTACTGCTACACAGATGGCAAGCGCAAGTCCTATGCTCTTCCTAAACCAGACTTTAGAAGAGACGAGATTCAAATCATTGCCCTTCTCCTGAAAGCCTGAGAACAGTGCGTATGTGGTAAGGTGCTAGAGAAAGTGCTCAACCCCAGTCACTCCCTGGACCTAGTTCCTCATCACAGACACACAGAATATTCCCTGTCTTTCCAAGCACATCCAGTTACAGATATGTGAGAGAATTCTGGCCAATGTTACCATCCTCAGCAGCGGGAGAGACAGGGAGGTGTAGCCATGGAGATCTGAATTTGAATCTCAGCCTAGCCATTAACTTACAGGGTGAGATTAGGTCAAGAACTTACCTTCTCTGAGCCTCAGTTTCTCTTATCTATCCAATGGGAGTATATTAATTCCTATCTTCCAAGATTGGTGTGATGATTGAAGAAAATAATACAAGCAAAGCACTAGATTAGCCAAAACACAAATCTGCTAGGTTTCACTAGGACAGTGTTTGGTAGCAGCTGTTTTTATCCATACCTGTATGCTGAATGAGAACCAATCCAAAGTAAATAAGTAAGTGAAGTTATTTCACAGTCCATCATCAACAACTCTCTGAGCTCAGCTGGATATAAGGAAGTCTACTTCCTTTTGCCTTCCTATTGCCCAGAGAAAGTGGAAATCAATTATCAAGCCCAGACTAAAACCCAGTCCTACTGCCTCCTAGCCCCAGGCCAGGCAGCACCAGAGCCCCTTCAAAGGGCCTGCTGGCTGCTAATTTCTGATGGAGTTATAGTGTTTATTTTTCATCAGTCAGTCTCAATGTAGGAAACAGAAGTACAAGTTACTTCATTAGAAGCCCTCGCACATTCCTGGATACATTTACATATTAAGCAGGCAACTGAGACCCTAATCTGTCTATTTTATGTACAGCTGTAATCATCACTCAGCATCAGAATGCTTGTTAGATACTCAGGGTACTACAGAGAACTCTCAAACCTTTGCTAAGTACAGGTGACAATTTGAAAGTGCTCCCATTCACAAGCTGGATGCAATCTCCCCTCAGCACCCCTTGTACCCGGGTGAGCACGTGTGCAGGTGCCCCTTGAGTTCATTCAAGTCACCTTAAGCACACACAGAGGTATGACTACAGGTCTCTTGGGTCTGTGATGTTTAGTCTGTCTCATTAGGTACCTGTTACATACAGGGAGCAGGTCTCTATTGTCTTGCACATTGTGTTGTTAGTTTTGGAAGTGAAACAGAGAAGGGAGACAGAACACTTCAGAGCTTGCAACAGCAGAGAGACTATTTGAGAGTCCAGTGCCACCTGCAGTTGCGGGAAGAAAGGTCAGTAGTGTGGCTTAGCAGAGTAGAGGGAGGCAAAGTGAGTACCCCAGAGAAATTTGCCCTTCTTACAACACTGTTGCCTCAGACCAACTCTAAATTCAGCCTCTCTACTTGAAAAGTAAATTCAATTCAGAATCCAATAAATACCAAAACAGACAAAGACATTATCAGAAAACTACAGCCCAATATCCCTCCTGAAAATAGACCAAAAAATCCTCAACAAAATATCAGCAAATCGGATTCAGCAACACAGAAAAAGATAATACCTTATGACTAAGTAAGGTTTACCTCAGGAATACAAGAGTGGTTAAACATTTGAAAATCAATCAGTGTAATTTATCATATCAAAAGGATGAAAAATAAAAACCATGTGATGATATCAATTCATGCAGAAAAGGCATTTGACAAAATGCAGATCCATTCATGATAAAAACTTTCAGGAAACCAGATATAGAAGGGAACATCCTCAAGCTGATAAATGGCATCTACAAAATTTACCCATACCTAACATCACACTTAATGGTAAAAGACTGAATGTTTTCCCCCTAAGAGCAGAAACAAGACAGAGATATCTGCTCTTGCCACTTCTATTCAACATTGCATTGGAGGGTCTAGTCAGGGCAATTAAGCAAGAAAAAAGAAATAAAAGACACAAAGATTAAAAAGGAAAAATTAAAGGGTGCCTGGGTGGCTCAGTCAGTTAAGTGTCTGACTTCGGCTCAGGTCATGATCTCACAGTTTGTGACTTCGAGCCCCACATTGGGCTGTCTGCTTTCAGCACAGAGCCCACTTCAGATCCTCTGTCTCCCTCCTTTCTCTACCCTTCCCTCATTCATGTGTGCGTGCTCTCTCTCTCTCTCTCTCTCTCAAAAATAAATAAAAACATTTAAAAAAGGAAAAATTAAGACCATATTTATTTACAAACATCATGATCATCTACCTAGAGAATCCCAGAGTGTACCAAAAAGTTACTAGATCTCATAAAAGTGTAGCAAAATTATAGGACACAAGGCTAATAAACAAAAATCAATTGTATGTCAATTGAAAATTGAAATTTAACAAACAGGACAATTTACAATAGCGTTATAAAAATGAAATACTTAGGGGCAAATCTAACAAAATATGTACCCAATTTCTATGCTGAAAGCTACAAAAACACTGATGAAATAAATTAAAAGAGACCTAAATAAATGGAGAGGCATACTGTGTTCATGGATCAGAAGACTCAATAGAGTTAAGATGTCAGTTCTCCCCAAAGTGGTCTATAGATTCAACACAATCTCAAACAAAATCCCAGCAGGCTTCTTTGTAGGAACTGACAAGATGATTCTAAAATTTTTATAGAAAAGCAAAAGACATCAAAGAGCCATAACTATATTTTAAAAGAACAAATTTGGAGGACCTACATTACCTGATTTCAAGACTATGAATCTACAGTAAACCAAACAGTGTGGTATTGGCATAAAGTTGCATATATAGGTCAATAGAACAGATTAGAAAATCTACAAGTAATCCCACACATGTAGTCAGTTGATTTTTGACAAAAAGGCAAAGACAATACAGTGGAGAGAGGACAGTCTTTTCAATAAATGGTAGTGGGACAATGTGACATCTATATGTAAGAAAAAAAAAAGAACCTCGACCCTTACCTATCACATACAAAAATTAACTCAAAATGGATCAGAGACATAAATATAAAAGCTGAAATATAAAACTTCTAGAATAAAACATAAGAGAAAACTCTTTGTGACCTCTGGTTAAGCAAAGATTTCTTTCTCTTTTTTTTTGATGTTTATTCAGTTTTGAGAGGGAGAGAGAGAGACAGAGTGTGAGTGGGGGGCTGAAAGAGAGAGAGGGCAACACGGACTCTGAAGCAGGCTCCAGGCTCTGAGCAGTCAGCACAGAGCCTGACATAGGACTCGAGCTCACAAACTATGAGATCATAAACTGAGCTGAAGCTGTACACTTAACCGACTGAGCCACCCAGGTGCCCCAGGCAAAGATTTCTTATATATGACCAAATAAAGAATGAAGAGTGTAAGAAGAAAACCAATAGATTGAGCTGCATCAAAATTACAAACTTCTGCTCTTTGAAAGACAGGGTTAGAAAATGAAAAGGTAAGCCACAGACTGGGAGAAAATATTTGCAAAATACATATCTGATAAAGGACTTGCATCCAGACTATATAAGTCAACACTCAATCAAGAAAACAAACAACCCAACTAAAAATTGGGCAAAATATTTAAATAGACACTTAACCAAAGAAGAGACATAGGTGGCAAATAAGCACACTGAAGGGGAGCAAACTGCATGATCCCAAAATATGCCATTTTGGCACGTGGATTATTTTGATCTAAAGGCAATCAAGACCTAGCAGATTCAAGAAAAACTTTTCCTTCTCCTGTAACTATCTAAAAAAATTTTAGGTATAGGCTCAGAGAGAGAGCTACTGCCAGAGATAATTTTTATCTGAATGACCTATCTGGATGGCAGGACAAACATTTAATAACCAAACATCTGCTCTTCTTATTGTCCTGAGAATTACCCTCCTCCCCTTTGAAGCCCCAGACGCCTATCCCATTCCTTTGCTCAAGATGGCATATAAGCCTCAACTGCCTGTCTTTGAGCCTCTTGTGTCTTTGTGGGGCTCCTATACATATGAAATTTTGTTTTTCTCCTATTAATCTGTCCTTTGTCAATTTAATTATTAGACCAGCCAAAGAACTTAGAAAGGTAGAAGGAAAATTTTTCCTCCCCAACAACAGGAAAGGACACTTGACATTATTAGTCATTAGAAAAATGCAATGTCAAACCACAATGAGAAAAACTACACATCTGTTAGGATCCTTAAATTAAAAAGATTGACCTTATGCAAGTATTAGAAAGGATGCAGAGAAACTAGAACTTTTATGCATTGCTGGTGGGAATTCACAAAGAGACAGCCACTTTGGAAAGAGTTTGGCAGATTCTGTTTTTAAAGTTATGTACACACTTACCCTATGAGCCAGCAATCCAGCTGCTGGGTATTTCCCCAAGAGAAATGAAGATATATGTTCATGCAAAAACTGTGCATAAATATTCACAGCAGCTTTATTAATTATCACTCAAGCCTGGAAACAACTCAAATGTCTATCAACTGGTGAAAGTGCAAACAAATTATAGTACATCCATACAATGGACTGTTTTGTGGCAATTAAAAAGGGATGAACTGAAACATAGATGAATCTCAAAAGTATTATGCTAAATAAAAGACGTCAAACCCAAAATCCTACATATTGTATGATTCCATTTATATAACCTACTGGAAAAGTAAAAACTATGGGAATAGAAAATAGATCAGTGGTCACCAGAGGTCGGATATAGGGGGAAAGGACTGACTGACTGCAAAGAGGCACAAGAGAACATCTTGGGGTAATGAAAATATTCCATATCTTGATTGTGTTGGTGGTGACACCACAATATACCTTTGTTGAAATTCATTAATCTTGTACACTTGAAAAAGGAGAATTTTACTGTATGAAAATTACACCACAATAAACCTGACTTTAAAAAACACAAATTAGGGGTGCCTAGGTGGCTCAGTCGGTTAAGTGGCCAACTCTTGATTTCGGTTGAGTTCATGATCTCACAGTTTGTGAGATCGAGCCCCATATGGGGCTCCTCACTGACAGTGGGAGCTTGCTTCAGATTCTCTCTCTCCCTCTCTCTCTGCCTCTCCCCTGTTCACACGTGCACTCTCTCTCTCTCTCTTTCTCTCTCTCTCTCTCTCTCTCTCTTGCGTGTGCACACACATGCAAAATAAATAAAGAAAGGTTTTTAAAAAGAACATGAATCATATGAGTGAGCCTGTGGTAGAGAAGGAGTCTGCCAGGCTTGCTTGCTTTCTAACTGAACCAAATGAGAGTTTGTCCACTCAATGCACAGAAAACCAATAAAAACAGACATAGAGCTTTTGCGGTGAAGATAGGTGATTTACTGGTGTGGCATCACCCAGAAGAATGGAGAGCTAATGACTCAGAAGTCGTGACCTCTCCAATGGCTTGCAAATGAGAGTTTTTAAGGACAAAATTTGGGGCGGGGGTCTTCTCAGAAGGTGGATGCAGTTGATTGGAGGCCCATGAGGTCATGCAAGCAAGGTGTTCTGGTCCCACTTAGTCTGGGTCCCTGAAGGTCTTCTCCACCTCAAGAGACTTGGAGTATTAAAAATAGCTTTATTTTTTATGTTAGAGATTTCATTAGGTACATGTGATTATATCTCTAGAGTAGTGCTGACTAACTACTTGTCCTACAAGTTCGTTTGAATGATAAGCATGCATTCCTATCTCTTGAGCCTAGGCCTACATGTTCCTTGGGCCGTCCAACCGTACTTGGGGGTAATGTGACCTGTGGTGTTCATTCTTCCAACTGAACTGGCAAAATGGATGCCAGCTTCCGCTTGTCTTCCATATGGAAGGGTACACATGGCTAGCGGAAGTGTCTCTCATTCAGGAAGGGCATCCCTCATTGGCCTGCTTGCCAGAATGCCTGCCCTGGCAATTTTTTTAAGTTTATTTATTTATTTTGAGAGAGAGATAAGTGGGCAGGAGAGGGGCAGAGAGGGAGAGAGAGAGAATCCCAAACAGGCTCCATGCTATGAGCACAAACCCCATGCGGGGCTTGAACTCACTAACCATGAGATCATGACCTGAGCTGAAACCAAGAGTCAGGCACTTGACTACTGAGCCATCCAGGGGCCCCTAACTCTGGGAATTTGGTAACAGTTGGGCAAATATAATTTAGGGAAGAATAGGGGAAGGGAGGAGAGACAGCATTGCACAGTTGTCTAAGGCACAGGTTTGGGTTTTTTTTTTTAATTGAGTTTTTAATTTTAATTCCAGTATAGTTAACATAGAGTGTTACATTAGATTTAGGGCCCAGGTTTTGACATCAGACTAATGTGAGTTCAAATCCTATTTTTGCTCTATCCAAGTTGTGTGAAGTGGGGTAACCCACTTACCGTCTCTCAGCCTCAGTTTCCTCATTTCTAAGATGGGAGCAATAGGACTCAGTTATCTCCCCAGCCTACTGAGAAGCTCTCATACCCTAACACAAGTGAACCGTGCCTGGGACATGTATAACCCAGCGATGAGAGATAACGTAGGAAGTAATGTGTATGAAAGTGCTTGATAAATGATAACCATTCTTATTCCTAAATCAAAAGATCATGTGGGGTAGAAGGAGAGCAGTCTGGCTGGTAGGAAAGATGCGTGGGAGGCATCGGTGGTGCCTCCACCTGCAACCACATTCAACTCTCCACTTGTGGCATTACCCATTCGGTACATGACCTACATTCCGGAATTTCCAGGACCCCTCCGTTCTAGTCCATCCGTTCAGAGGACCACTTGTCAGAGCTGGGGAAATAGAAGCGGCACTGTAGTTAGAGGACACGCTCCAAGCCTCTCCCACACCCACCGTCTTGATTTCTCTTTCCTCCCCTCCTCATCAGTGGGGATTTGCTCAGACTTCTTTCATATGAAACCAAACACAACTGGAAGGTAAATCTCCTGGGTGGAGGTGGGGGGGGGGCAACAAAATCCCACCACCTCTGTACAACACATTTGAACGCCAAACAGAAATGGTCGAGAGATCACCGTTGTCTGTGTTCTGGTTATCTGTGACACCCCTCCCCTCCCCGCCTCCCCGCCTCCCCGCCTCCGCGCCTCCCCGCCTCGTCCTCTCTCCTCCTCTCCCCTCCCCTCCCTTCTCCAGAGGGGGCTATGGCTGAAAAAACATTTGTCTCCCAGCTGATCAACTGAGACGGAGAGGAAGGCAAATGAATTATTTCGGTTCGGCCGCGAGCGCGAGCGTGGGTTTTTCGGTGCCCGCCCCCCCCCCTTTTTAATTAATGAACAATCTGGCCCATTGCTGCTCCCGTAGGTATGCAAAATAGCCTCTTCATTTGAAATCCCTATTGTTGAATGCACTCCGTGGGGCACAATCACATTGCCGCCCCGTTTTGCATAAGAAACCGCTGTTTCCAAGATAAGAATCTTTTCATTTAGCCGTCGTGAGCTCATCCTTTTTCCTGTGCATTGTGGCTCCTGCTCCTTTGAGTCAATACCCAAACAATGGCTGCCGGCGCTGGCTCGGGCACCCTCCTGCCCCCAGCCCCGGAAGACAGAAGGCTGCGGCCTCCGGAAGCCTGCCTAGGCAGGTTCTTTTCAGGCCTCAGATGTCAAGAGGGCAACAAATAAGAAGATCCGAGACCTCTGAAAACCTTCGGCTGGCTTTTCAGCCGACCTTGGGAAAGAAACCCTGAATGGAATCGGGGTGGGGGACGGGGGGGTGGGGGACGGACAGGCCGCGCCCTAGGATCGTGAACTTAAACAGCCTGGGAAATCTGCGGACAGGGAGTGAGGCGCCGACAGCGTGCAGAGCGGCTCAGCCACTCCTCCTCTGTCCCTGATCAGCCGACTGCATCCGGTCCCTGCCCTTTGGTTTGGAACAGCCCCGCCCACAGCACAGACCACACAATGGCGCTGCGCTCCAATCAAAAAGTGGAAGGATCCGCAGATTCTGTGGAATGCAAACCCTGTCCTCTTCCCGCATGTAGGTAAATCGAGGCCCGGGGTAGGGGGGAGGCAACCTGCTGGATAACACTCAGTTCACTAAGGAGGTGGGTGCTTCAAACTCCAGCCTCCTGCCACCACACACGGCTGCCTCTGGAGGGAATCAATAACATTTGTGTACAAAGCACCGAGGAAAGAGACAAGGAGATTAAACGAGATCTCGATAAACTACAAAGCCTATGCAAACAGTAGGGGTTTTATTGTTAGCCTCCTCGTTTGTAGGAGATATTTTCAAAAGATCCAGGAGAATAGCGAAATTTAACCTTTACCAGTGTGAAAGGGGTCTGCAGAAAGCAGTGAGTTTCCAAAGGGAGTGTATGTAGTCACTTTACCTCCGGGAACAGGGCTACACGGTTGCATCAACTCGGTGCTCATTATTTCCCCTTTGGGAAGAGGAAATAATGCAACGAAGAAGCTTTAATCAAACCGTAGATAAGGAACGTGTATCCAGGAGGAGGCCAGAGGCACTGAGGCCCACAAGAAATAGGGAAGACAAAGGCCATGCCCTTAGAGAGGTTACAAGCTGGTTGATGGCATGTTTTCTCTCTGCAGTTTGATCATAAACCCCTTCAGGGCGAAGCCCGTGTATCCTTGGTAACTTCTGGAACAAAAAAGCTCACAGTAGGAGTCTAGTCTACCCTTGCCGATTGGTTGGTTGACTAGGATAGACAGGACCTCCCGCACTGACTCTGAAGTATTCCCAGCGCTACGTTTCTCCATGTCTGAGATAGAGGGACTTTTATTACATTTCAAACAAACAGTTCCCCTGGGGCCCTGAGAAAGCACCAGTGAGGCCCAGTATGTTTAGCCCTCTGTGGCCCTCAAGACAGGAGGGAGGCATTTTCTTCCTAGGCACCAGAAAAAGTAGTATTTCAATGCCACTCACGATATTACCAAGTAAAACCACAGCAGGAAAATCAGGACGATTTCCCTCACCTGCCCATCAGTTTTAAGGCTCAGATATCCCACATCCTAGATCTAAAAGGAGCACTAGAGGAGAAGGCAGGATACCTGGGTTCACACCCTAACTTGGCCCCTCATTCGTTGTGAGATTTTGGCAAGCCACCTCTCTTCTCTGAGCCTCAGTCTCCTCACCTGTAAAATGAGGCACAGACTAGACCAAAGTTTCCCAGAGTTTTGGAAGTCTAAATCTTTTCGAATATGGGGATTTGGGGGTGTGGGGGTGAGTACCTGGTGGTAAAAACACATGGACCAATAATACATTCAGACAGTGGATTATTATTCAGTGCCCCCAAAAATGAGCTAGGAAACCACAAAAATACATGGAGGAACTTTAAATGCAGGTCACTGAGTGAAAGAAGCCAATCTGAAAAGGCTACATGCTATATAATGTCCAACTCTATGACATTCTGGAAAAGGCAAAACTATGGAAACAATAAAAAGATCAGTGGTTCACAGGTGTACGTGTGGGGGAGACAGATGAATAGGCAGAGAATAGAGGATTCTCTGGCAGCAAAACCACACTGTGTGATCTAATAATGATGAATATATGTTATTAGACATTTGCCCAAACCCATAGCATGTACAACACCAAGAGTGAACCCTAACATAAGCTATGGCCTCTGGGTGATGATGCATCAATGCAGATCCATCCTTTGTAACAAATGAGCCACTCTGGTGGAGGAGATGTTGATAATGGAGGAGTTATACGTATGTCGGAGCCGGGAGTATGTGGGAAATCTCTGTAGCTTCCTCTCCATTGTGTTGTAAACCTGAAACTGCTCCATTAAATAAAGTCTTTAAAAGAAAAAGACAAGAACCACTAGACTGGATGACTGTTTCTAGTTATAATATTTCATGATTCTATGAAATCCAATTTTTGTTCATGGGATCTGCTTTAAAAGGAATCAGGGTGTTTCCTTTTTTAAATTTATTGTTTTGGGGCCCCTGGGTGGCTCAGTTGGTTAAAAGCATCCGACTCTTGATTTTGCCTTGGGTCACTATCTCATGGCTTGTGTATTTGAGCCCTGCTTGGGATTTTCTCTCTCTCTCTCTCTCTGTCCCTCAAAATAAATAAATAAACTAAAAATTTTTTAATAAAAAATAAATAAATAAAAATAAGTTAAGTTTATTATTTTGAGGGAGAGAGAGAGAGAGCACGTGCACTCTGCTATCAGTACAGATACCGATGCAGGACTCGAACCCATGAACCGTGAAATCATGACCTGAGCCGAAATCAAGAGTGGCCCGCCCAACCGACTGTTTGCTATTTAAAAGAATCCCACTTCCAGTTATATCTGGCAACACATGCACTTAGCACTTTCCTGAGACCCAACAAAAAAGACATTAAGGAATGAAAGGGCCAAATACCTTGAGGACAAAGAAATAGGAGGAAAGGCTACAACAGGTAAGACAGAGGAGCCCACCAAGCTCCTACAAAATGTGGAAACTAGAAAATGGATAAATGAGCAGTAACTGACTCAGCAGGCTAGAGAAAGCTTGAAACCTAAGGAAGATGTTTGTACTGCAAACCCCCAAACCCCAAACCTTCAGGAATTGAAGGCACCAGGTATCTCTGAAAGTGGGAGTTTTGGTATGGAGTTGAAATCAGGATGATTGATTGAACATTTTTATAAGGAACAATTAACCCGCAGACCCCTTCCTCCATCCTAGCAAAAGATTGGACACTTCAACCAAGTGCAGCTGAGGGCCCACCAATACGCCATGCTGAAAACAAGGACTAAATTGAAGTCTGCATTCTGAACACTGAGACCTCTAGTCCCTTCCCTTGGCTCAGTTCCCAAAATACTGACAGCCAGGTTTACACACTCCAAGCAAGAAATTGGAAGATTCTACTCTGAATCTGAAACCGACTGAACCCAGAGAAATAAAACAGAGATGATACCAGAGAAGTAGACAGAGTGTCATATGTAGGATCTTGTAGGGTTTGGGGATTTTAGTGGAAGAACCAGAAAGTCATCCAAGGGTTTTATGTAGGAGAAAAGCAAGATCAAGTTTGCATTTTTAAAAAGATGACTATAGGGCTCCCGGGTGGCTCAGTCGGTTAAGCATCTGACTTCAGCTCAGGTCATGATCTCGCAGTTTGTGAGTTTAAGCCCCGCGTTGAGTGAGCTTGTGCCCCGCTGCAGGTGAGCACGAGCCCCTGCTTTGGGTGAGCCCCATTTCTCTCTCTCTCTCTCTCTCTCTCTCTCTCTCTACCCCTCGTGGGATTCTCTCTCCCTCTCTCTCTCTGTCTTTGCTCACTTACTCCCTCTGTCTCTCTCAAAAAATAAAAAACTAAAAAGATGATTATAAAGGAACTAGTGTGGATGTTCACAGACAGAGGATTCTGAACCATATCTTGGCCACTTTTGATCATGTTAAAATACAATGGCTTACCTTCCCTTTTCATCTCCCCTTTCAAGCTTGGAGGAGTCAGTGGCAGTGAAGGGGGCTGCAACATGGAGACACATCAGTGGCATTCTTGCTGGTGCCTGAGGATGTAGAGTGCTAGGGAGGGGGCAGGAGGTGCTATATGGAAGGATGTCAGTAGCATGCCCTTTGACACCAAGGCTGCATAGAGACACATTGGAAGCATGTCTATTGGTGCCCAAAGACATGGGGTGCCGAAACAGTGTAAGATGTCACATGGAAGAGCACTGGCAATGTGCCTGCTGATATGTGAGAATGCAGAGTGCTGGTGATAAGGTGCAGGGCAGGTGGAGGAGAAAGCTAATGTGGTTTGGAGATTGGTTACATTAACTGAGCAAATAAGTGAGGATTATAATAAATGCCAGGATTCTCACTGTTGAAGAAGATAGCAGAAACATGGAAATGAGCCAGACCAGACTGAACCCCAAGATTCTGAGTTGAAATTAGAGGTTTCGATATAAATCCATGCTTTTTAAACATATATGTTTATACTCAGAGAAATGGAGAAATAGTTATAGGTGTGTGTGTGTGTGTGTGTGTGTGTGTTGCAGGCACTCTTACAGACTAGCTCTGTTTACAAGAGGGCCTAGAAGCAATGACAACCCATTGGCAATGAGCATCCAGGTGCCCAGATCATGGTTTTTATATATTACCCTCCACTAAAGGAAGTGCTCAAAGAATAATGGGAATATGCCAAAGGAACACAGATTCCACCTTGAAAGGGATGCCCAACTGTAGAATCTGAGACAATTTGAGCATCAAAATAAATAATGATAATAGTGGATTATAACCAACTATATAAAATAGGAATCCATGAGTCCATATTGATATAAACAAATAAATGAATAAATACATGGGGGGTGGGAAGACTATATTTCACGAAGATACCCACCACAGTGTATTTTATGCTACATGCTGTTCTTACAATGAGATGTTAACAATGTAATTTTCCCACTGAGGGGTAAGGGCTACGTCCCCTTCCCTTGAACCTGGGTGCATACTTGTGACCACCTCAACCACAGAGCACAATGAAAGTGAAGCTACGTGACTTCTGAGATAGTATCAGCAAAGGACCGTGTGTTTTCACCTCACTCTCTTGCGTTGCCTGCTATTGAATCTCAGCCACAGTGCTAGAATAAAATCAAGCAGCCGCAGGGAGAGGCCTCGTGTAGGGGGTCTTGCTGACAGCCCTAGCTGAGGTCCCAAGTAAAAGCCAGCACCAACTTGTCAGCCATGTGAGTGAGCCACAGAGGAAGTGGACCCCCAGCCCCAGCTGAAACATCACCTTGCCCAGATGCAGATTCATAAGCTACATAAATGTGGTTGTTTTAACCCACCAGGTTTAATAAGAATGATTTGATACACAGCAACAGATAGCTGGAGCATGGGAGATTCCCTTCTCTTCCTTCTAGGAGAACGGCAACTAATAAATGTAGGCAGCCTGATTGATGGAAATAGAAAATCAGTCTGGGCACCATAACGGTAGTGGTTGACTCACGAGGCTAAGGGTGGCGGCTAGAGGATTGATGAAGAACAAGACGTTGGCATAATCTGGGAATATCTCCCCATGAAATACTAATTATAGAGAAAAACCATGGTGTCTTTAGGGTGGAGAAACAGCAGACACCAACATGACTGTGTGATCAAGGTTGACATTACCAGTGAGAAGACAGGTTGGCATCATGTGCCCTCTGATGTGAGGTACCGAGAAGAGCATGGCATCATTTCTGGGGTATTCCTGCCAAGAAAATGTAGGCTGAGTCTAGTCCTGAGGAAATGCACGTGGGTCATCCTACAAAATGTAAAAACAGTAGTTTCTAAAACTGCCGAGAACATGAAAGATCGAAAAAGACTACAGAACTATTTCAGGTTGGAGGAGCCTGAAAAGATTAAACAACTGCATGCGAACCCATGTTCCTGGATGGAATCCTGGACCGGGAAAGGAAAAACACTGTTGGGGCACTTGGCACAATTTTAATGAGCTCTGGGGACTGGAGAGAAAGAACGGCAGGCGAGCCCAAGCGCAGTGACCTGTTAACAGGAAACTGGGTGAAAGGGACATGGAAGTTCCCTGTGCCGCACTTAGCTTTTCTGCAAATTTGAAAATATTTCAAAATACACTATTTTTCAAAACCACACAATTGCTTATATTACCAAACCATTTCAGATCAAAGTCTCATTGCTTAATTTCAACCACTCAACCAACTCAATTCTTCAAGGCAAAGAGGTAAAGATACAGCATGCCTAACCCCAAACCACAGGTATGCAAATCATACTGCCAGCCAGGCTCCGATTCATACTAATTCATCAACATTTCCATGCCCAGTGCTACATCAGCCCTCTCAGGTCCAACCGAGAAGGCAGGGTTACGGGCTGCGCATCCAGGGCTGCAGGTGTTCAGTGCACAAAGCAGCCCCACCCCTGGTGTGATGCGACAGAGAGGTATGCTTTTGTGGCAACAGTCTTTATCTGTCATCTGTTAGTCTTTGGCAGAACTCGAACATCTCCCTTCCGTGTCCTTCTAATTCATTTTCTGCCCCATTCTTCCTTCTGTCACCACATTCTCTGCTCCTGATGCCCTGATGGCTAAGGCTGGGGGGTTGGGGTTGGATTTTGAGTCTTACCCTCCTCAGTTAGCATCCTGCATGGAGGGCCTTTTCTGTCTTCCCTCCAAAGTGTCCTGCCCCTCTAACATGTGAGATGTACGACAAGGATATCCAAATAGAAAGTGACTATATGAAAGAAATTAAACAATATGAATAATTAAAGAACATAAATTAAATCACAATGTGGTAGGCTTATTTTATATTAGTGCCAGCCTTGGGGCACCTGGGTGGCTCAATCAGTTGAGTCTCTGACTTCAGCTCAGGTCATGATCTCGAAGTCCATGAGTTTGAGCCCCGTGTCAGGCTCTGTGCTGACAGCTCAGAGCCTGGAGCCTGTTTCAGATTCTGTGTCTCCCTCTTTCTCTGCCCCTCCCCTGCTCACACTCTGTCTCTCTCTCTCTCTCTCTTTCCCTCTCTCTCTCTCTCTCAAAAATAAATAAACATTAAAAAATAATAAACAAATTAGTGCCAGTCTTTATAGCAGCATGATGATAATATCTATTAATGGTCATGAAAATATTCATGCCTTGTGTCCTGCATTTTGATACAATTGTCTTACTTTTAGAACTTTCCCCAGAAAGTTTATTCAAAAGATAAAGAGTATTATTTGCAATATTGAAAAGACGCACATCATATAAATGTGAGATATTCATACGTTCTTTCAACAAATATTTGCCGAGAACCTACTATGAACAGAGTACATACTAGAACAGGGTAATGTTTAAGTTTTACGATAAATGGACAAAATGAAATGTTACATAACTGCTAAACCACTGAGTAGAAATACTCATAGGAAATTGCTTATGAAATTGCATAAACCAGAATATGCAATTTTATAGACCCTATGTAAAAACTGTGTATGAACTGTAAATTATAATAAATCCAGAAACTTCATTAGATGCTTATGTATCTCATTTAAATACTCATGGAAACTCGGGTATTATTGCCCCCATGGAATAGATAAAGGAACTGAGGCTCACAGGGATTATGAAAATACAATATTAGAATGTTAGTTCCACAAGCTGTTTTGTCTGTCTCGTTTACTGCTGTATCCCTGGCATCTAGAACAGGGCCTCACATATAGCAGACACTCAATAAATAGTTCTTGATTGCCTGAAGTGAGCGAACAATGACTTGGACCCAGTGCCCCTATCTGGGAAAATGTCTTCATTCAAATAAGGTAGACCCACCAGGACGAGGGGGAATGGATTCTAAGATGGGTTTGGGTAACTTCGGAGTTCTTCATTCTTTGTGTTTTGAGGGCCTCCCAGCCTTTCCTCTCCTTTCCTTTCTCTTTTACTGGCTGCCCTCTGGTGGAGGTTCTAATGAGTAACAGGAGTCAAGGAAGAAGGCCAGGGTCATTACTGACTGGACAGATTACCTATGTAACACCCAGTTTTGTCTCTTTCGCCATGGTATGGAAATAGCTGCACAGATTTTCCCCAGATCTGGAGGCTATGTTTGAGGTGGTGTGAGTTAGAATACATTATATCGACAAAGTTAACTTTGGACAACGCTACAGGGCACCTTAGTTATTTTCTTCTTTTCCTGTTAAGTGGCCTGTCATTTTCAAGATGTTTATGAGTTAAGAAATTTACACTTTATGAACTTTGCTTAACTATCCTGGATGAAGAGGACATTCAAAAATTATGAATAAACTCGTTATTTTTCAAAATTCTTTATTTTTATTTTTCCTTGTCTCGGAATACAAAGAAATTAAATGCCCCCAAATTTACATTTACTTCAAGGGTTTTGAATAAATATGAGTTTCACGTCACCAAGAACATTTTTAGATGAGAATTTTGAGAGAGACAGAACACTTCGCAAGGCACATCCATGTGAGGGACAGTTGGAAAGACAGGCTGTTCTCCAAGGGCAAATGAACATGCGATGAGAAGAATGTTTGGTGGAAGATCAAGAGACTGATGCTCTTTCACAGGCAGTTGAAACCAAAGTCCAGTTCAAAGAGACATTTGGCTACGGGTCAGAAGATATGTGAGCTATGAATTCAGATGCTTCTGCAAGAGAAAATAGTGCTTTTAAACTTGAGCTCTGAATCAATGACGCCAAAGAATCTACACCAGTTCTCTGTCTGGAATCTGAAAGGAGAGCCTAAATGTTCCAATGAAAGGTCGTGTTGGAGCCAATTACTAAGCCTCCGAGGTTGCTAAAATCATTATTATGGAACAGCATCCAGAATTCCAAGATCTTTAAGATAATATCAGAGCTTAAACTGTATATTTCAACAGAGTGCAGTAGAGAGGAATCAGTATGTAACTCCCCCAAACCACTTGTTCCCCTTCAAACTACCCCTTCATCTTTCAAATGCCTGGAATACCGAGTATCTTCACCACCCCCATGGCTATTAATAAATCACAAGCACAGATGCCTCAAATAATCAGCGTTGTTCTCTGATGGGCTGCTTCTCATATGTGCAACACCATGGAATGTGTTCCTGAGTGATTAGCGACAGGGATCTACTCAAACGTGCTCCAGAATATAATAGTACACATGACCTCTAAAGAAACTTGTTACAAAGTTGAAAATTATTACAGCTCTGAATTAATTATTTCAATTAGAGAAAATTATTACAATTCCAACATTCATGTTTTTATTGTTTCTATTAAACTTTATTTAATGATAGTTAATTATTCTCTTGCAAAGCACTGGGAGCTTCCTAGAGTCTCATTTTTTTCCTGGCACTTATAATCAAGGCTTGTAGTGTTAACCTCTAGTTTTCTTTCTTATTGATGAAAAGAGACCAGCCTATTTAAGCACGTAGCAACCTCCTCAGTGGCTTGCACAGTGCTTGGCAAATAGTAAAGACTTAATATTTGCTGAACGAATAAATAACCTTTATATGAGCTGGGGGCTTTTTGGTTGTGAATAATAAAATTCAGTTCTCACTAACTTGGGACAAAGAGGAATTACTTGAAGGATACAGGGGAGCTAAAAGGTTTAAGAAAAGCCTGGAGAACTCAGATCTTCAGAAATCGGACAACTCCAGAAGGTTCCAGCAAGAACTGCTTAATGCTTCATCCAGTCTTTTTATCATTCCACTCCTGAATCAAATTCAAGAGGAAGCTTCTAATTGACCTAGCTTGGGACCATATCACTGCTCCTGAGCTAGGAGAGGACAGGGCGTCTTAATTACTATTCCTGCCAATCTGTACCCGGTATATATATGGAGAATTTGCCAAAATGAAATTGGGGTGCTATTGCCAACAGAAGGTAGAACGGATGCAGGAAAGGAAGGAAGGAGAAAGGAATGGAGTATTTTTCTAAAAGCTACATAAGAAAGTCCTTAGGAAGAAAGTACTTAGTATAAAAAATTGCTAAATATTAATTTTAAGGTATTGCCTTAGAGGTTGGGTTCGGAATGCCCCACAGGGCACAAGTCATAGATTCTAGAACACAGACATTCCTTTCAAGGGGGTTTTAAAGTGAAAGGGCCTTGGCTATTCACTATTAATATAATGCAAGGAACTGAGAGGAGGTCTAGTTTGTTCAGAAGGTAACAGTGACCCTAACCATGTGCATTCTCAGTAGAGACAGAGAATAGACAAGAGGCTACAAGCTGAAAGACTCTGTCATAGTCTGTAACTTACTTAATGATCTTTATTTAGCAATATGAATCACTCTCAGGCTTCAACTTACCCATCAACAAAATGGGATTACTAACACTTGCTTCACCCCTGTATTCGGGTGCTCCAGAGAAACAGAATAGAACCATATAGTGTGTGTGTGTGTGTGTGTGTGTGTGTGTAAAGAGTTTTATTATAAGAAATTGGCTTACACAATTAGGGAAGCTAAGAAGTCCCAAGATCTACAGTTGGCCAGCTAGAGACCCAGGAGAGTCAAAGGTATAATTTCAGTCTAAATGTCAGTATGCTCAAAACCCAGGAAAAAACCAATGTTTCAGTTTGAGTTCAAAGGCAGGAAAAACACAGATGTCCCAGCTCAAAGGCAGTCAGGCAGGAGAAGTTCCATCTTTTACAGAAAAGTCAACTTTTTTGTGCTATGCAAGCCTTCGACTGATTGGGTGAGGCCCACCCACATTGGAGAGTGCAATTTTTTTGTCCAGAGAGCCCTGACTAATACAAATTTTGGTACTGAGGAGTGCTACTGTAACAACTAAAAATGTGGAAATGGTGTCACAAGTCAGTAATGGGTGAGGACTAGAGGAGTTTTGAGTTACAGGCTAGAAAAAGCCTACATTGCCATAAAGGGACTGATGGCAGAAATGTGGATGCTAAAGATGATTCTGGTGAGAGCTCAGAAAGAAGAGAGCTGCAGAGAAAGCTTCTCTCTTCTTAGAGAATATATAAGTAACAGTGAACAGAATGTTGGTAGAAATACAGATGTCAAAGTCCGTTGTGTTGAGGTCTCAGACAGAAATGAGGAATGGGTGATTAAAAACTGGAAGACAGGTGATCCCTGTTATAAAGTGGCAAGGAATTTGGCTGAATTGTTCTCTAGTGCTTTGTGACAGTTAGAACTTATGAATAATGAAATTGGATATTTGATGAGGTTTCTAAGCAAAATATTGGAGGGCCTTCCTGATGCTTATAGAAAAATGCAAGAGGAGAGAGATAAATTGAAGGAGTTGTTAAGCAAAAAGGAAGCAGAACTTGAAGATTTGGAAAATTCACACCCTGTCCATAAGGCAAAAAATGGGGGAGGGGTGGCGCCTGGTGGCCCAGTTGGTTAAGCATCTGACTCTTGATTTCAGCTCAGGTCATCCCAGGGTAATGGGATCCTGCTCTGTGTGGAGCCCAATTGGGATTCATTCTCTCTCTCTCTCTCTCTCTCTCCAAAAAATTAAATAAATAAATAAATAATAAATAAATAATTTCTAACTAGTTAACATATAGTATAATATTAATTCCAGGGGTAGAATTTATTGATTCATCACTTACATACAACACCCAGTGCTCATCACAAGTGCCCTCCTTAATGCCCATCACCCTTTTAACCCATCCCCTTGCCCACCTGCCCTCCAGCAACCCTCAGTTTGCTCTCTATAGTTAAGAGTCTGTTTTATGGTTTGCCTCTCTTTTTTTCCGTACATTCATCTGTTTTTGTTTCTTGGATTACACATATGAGTGAAATCATATGGTATTTGTCTTTCTCTGACTGACTTATTTCTCTTAGCATAATAGACATGTCACTCTTTGTTTCCTTCTGATTTCTCCCTTTTGGAATGGGAATGTCTATCCCATGCCTGTCCCACTGATGTATTTTGGAAGCACATAACTTGTCTGGTTTCACAACTTCACAGCTGGAGAGGACTTAGCCTCAGGATGAATCATACCTCCAGTCTTACCCGTATCTGATTTAGACGAAATTTGGATGAGACTTGGGGGTTTCTGCTGGGAGCCGCATCGGCTTGCTGGATGACACAGTCACAGCGAAGAAATGGCAGACGTTTGCACGGCTCCTGCCATGAAGTAAAACTGGTATCTCCTTCGATTATTGGCTCATATTGGGAATGGGACCACTGTTATTGATTAGGCCTCACAATGTTCCAAATCAGACTGATATTCCCCACACAGTTACCCGATAAGAAAAAGCATATTCCTACCCCTGCATAAAGGATTTTAGATCAAAGCACTGCAGATGTTTGCCAAAAGGCTTTTCTAATGAGCCTTGCAGACCCAAGACATAAGGGGGCTAAGAACACAAGAGTTACGATTAACTCTGGCCCAGAGAAGAAGAGCCTAACTTAGAGATAAGAAACAGACAAGGACCGGACATAAGTTGCTACATATACCTTTGCTAACTGGAGCCACAAATACCTTCCCTTGTACTGACTTCAGTTATGAGGATGGGTAAAAAACTAGAAACCCAGGTGCAAGGCCAACGCACATAGGCCCCCCATTATGCTTACATCAAAGAAAGGGCTTTCTCTAGCAACTTGTTAACGAGCATTCTTTCTCTTATGGTTAATGAGCTAGATAAAATCACTCCTAGCCCACCTATATACAATTTAACCTATGTTTTCATTGTAGCGTTACTAACTTAAATAATATGTATATTATCCTGTTTTTTACTAAAAACATCCTGTTATTCTCTTGGTTATAAAATTTACTCAACCTCACTGTAAGTGCATTACATGACTCGGTTGTAACTTGTTAATTAAAAACAAAGTCATAATTATTGGCAAAAAACCAACCCGTACAAAATAAGATAGGTTTGTTACTTTCTTAATCTTGGGGACTGATGCCAAGAATAAATTGGGATGGTTCTACAAAAATACTTCTGCAAAACTTGTTTCTGTATACTTTCGATGATCAAAGCATCTTATCACAAAGAATTAACCACTGTAAAAAATTTCTATTTTCTGATGTCATGTTATTGCTTAACCAACAAAAAAGATACCAAAGCAGACAGAGCAGAGATGCCTGCCTGGTGATCCGAAAGAAACGTGTGGCTCTCTCATCACTCTCTCGTGCCGACTCCGTCCATCCTTCAGGGAACCCCGGACCTGCTGGAGCTGGACTCCGGTAACTTTTGACTTTAGAGTTGATGCTGGAATAAGCTAAGACTTTGGCACTGTTGGGGTGGAATGAATGTGTTTTGCAGGTGAAAAGAACATGCATTTTGGGGGACCGGGACTGGATTATTATAGATGGAATGTTTGCATCCTCCAAATTCATATGTTGAAACCTAACCCACAGTGGCTGTATTTGGAAATAGAGTCTCTAAGGAAGTAATTAAGGTGAAATAAGGTTATAAGAATGGGGCCTTGATCTGATAGGATTAGTGTCCTTATAAGAAGAGGCACCAGATGAACACCTGGGTGGCTCAGTGGCTTAAGCTTCCAACTCTTGGTTTCAGCTCAAGTCATGATCTCGTGGTTCATGGGTTTGAGCCCCACATTGGGCTCCACGCTGACAGTGCAGAACCTGCTTGGGATTCTCTCTCTCTCTCCCTTTATCTCTGCCCCTCCCTTGCTCTCTCTCTCTGTGTGTCTCAAAAATAAATAAACTTTAAAAAAAAAAGAAGAGACACCAGGGTCTCTTCTTCCCCACCCCTCTCTCTCCATGCACACACATCAAGGAAAGGCCATGTGAGCATACATCGAGAAGGTATCCATCTGCAAACCAAAGGAAAAGTCCATACTAGCCACCAACCTCACTGGCAACTTGATCTTAGATTTCCAGTCTCCATGACTGTGATAAAACAAACTTCTGTAGTTTAAACCACCAAGTCTATGGTAATTTGTTTTGGCAGCCCAAGCAGGCAAATACATCCCCCATAAAAAACTGTTAAGACAGTCAAATAATTTAAGAGATACAAAAGTGCCTTGTGGGGATAAATGATTAAAATAACTGCATAGGTGTAAATATTATTTTTGTGTGTCTATAATTCAAATAAACTACACTGACCATCAATTGTTACATAGGAATGTCTGAAAGACCCAAGTGTGAAAGACTACTACATTTTCAATGTTATCAAAATATGTACAGGGAACACTTCAAATTAGTGGGGAAAGCACGAATTATTCAATGAATTGTATGAAGTCACTTGGAAAAAATAAAGTTAAACTCCTACTTTATGCCAAACATAAAAATTCCAGACTCTTTTAAAACCTACATTAAAAAATAGCTCAACAGCATTAGAAGGAAATGTTGAAAACATTTTTACAATTTGGGAATGGAAAATATCTTAAGTTTCAAACTCAGAAGCCATAATGGAAATGATTAACAGTCATACGATAAAAAAATTTTCAAATTCTGTACAATAAAAGATAACACAAATTTAATAGATGAGCAACAGACTGCGAGAAAATATTTGCAGCATATAAAACAAAGGATTAATAGGCACCAAATATAAAGAGCTTCCACAAATTAATAAAACACCAATTATACAATAGAAATATAAACAAAGGATATAAACAGGCAACTCATTTTATTAAAGGGTTTTTAACACGTTCACAATGTTGTGCAACCATCACCACCATATAAATTTCAGAACATTTTGTCATCCTCAAAAGTAGGCCATACATATTAAGCAGTCATTCCCATTCCCTCCTCCCTTAAGCCCCTGGTAACCATTAGTCTACATTCTACATAAATCTAAAATCTATGAAAATTATGAATTTACCTATTCTGGACCTTTCATGTAAATGGAATCCTATGTGTCTGGCTACTTTCACTTAGCATAATATTTTTAAGGTTCATTCACATCGTATCATGTATCATGTATCATTAATTTTTATGGCTGAATACTATTTCATTGTATGGATATACCACATTTTTTATCCATTCATAACTTGATTGGCATTCAAGTTGTTTCCACTTTTCAGGTACCATGAATAATGCTGCTATTTGTGTACAAGTTTTTATGTGAACATATGTTTCTAATTCTCCTAAATATACATTTACCTAAAACCAGAATTGCTGGGTCATCTGGTAATTTCATGTTTAATTTACTGAGGAACTGACAAACTGTTTTTAAGAGCAGCTCCACCATATTACATTCCCACCAACAATGTTTGAGGTTTCCTATTTCTCCACATCGTTGCTACATCTTGTTACTTTCTGTTGTTGTTGTTTATTATAACCATCCTAGTGGATATGAAGTAGTATCTCATTGTGCTTTTGATTTCCGTTCTCCCAGTAACTAATGATGTTTAGCATCTGTTCATGTGCTTATTGGCCATTTGTATATATTTTAGAAAATGTCAGTTCCTTTGCCCATTTTAATTGGACTGTTCTTTTTGTTGTTGAGTTGCAAGAGTTTTTTTAATGTTCATTTATTTATTTTTGAGAGAGAGAGAGAGCATGAATAGGGGAGGGACAGAGAGAGGGAGAGAGAATCCCAAGCAGGCTCCACGCTGTCAGTGCAGTACCTGACACAGGGCAGGGCTTGAACCCACAAACTATGAGATCATGACCTGAGCCAAAACCAAGAGTCAGACACTTAACCGACTGAGCTACCCAGGTGCCCCTCAAGAGTTTTTATATATTCTGGGTACTAGACACTTAACACATATATGATTTCCAAATATTTTCTCTCATTCTACCAGTTGTCTTTTCACTGCCTTGATTGTATCCATTGAAGCATGAAAGTTTTTATCTTTTATGAAGTCCAATTTATCTATTTTCTTCCTTTCATTGTTTGTGCTTTGGGTACTGTGTTTAAATAATCATTGCCGAATTCGAGGTCACAAAGATTTACATCTATGTTTCTTTCTAAGAGTTTTGTAGCTCTTACATTCAGTTCTTTGATCCATTTGAAGTTAATTTTTGTATATGATACAAGGTAGAGGTCCAACCTCATTCTTTTGTGTGTGTATGTCCAGTTGTCCCAGCACCTTTTATTGAAGACAATTTATTTCCCACTGAATGGTCTTTGTTCCCCTGTCAAAAATCAATTGACCATAATGTACAGGTTTATTTCTGGATTCACAATTCTATTTCTTTGCTCTCGATGTGTATTCTTATGCCAGTACCACATTGCTATGATTACTGTAGCTTTGTATTAAGTTTTAAAATCGGAAAATGTAAGTCCTTCAAAATTGGTCTTCTTTTTCAAGATTATTTTGGCCATTTGGAGTTCCTTGTAATTCCATATGAATTTTAGGACTGATTTCTCTGTCTCTGGAAAAAAAATGCCATTGGGATTCTGATAGAGATTGCATTGAACCTGTAGATCACTCTGGGTAGCATTGCTATCCTAACAATATTAAATCTTCCAATTCATAAACAAAGGATGTCTTTTTTTAGGTCTTCTTTAAATTCTTTCATCCACCTTTTTTAGTTTCCAGTATGTCTTCAACGTCCTTGGTTAAATTTATTCCTAAGTACTTTTTTTATCCTATTGTAAGTGGAATTGTTTTCTTAATTTCATTTTCAGATCATTCACTGCTAGTGTATAGAAGGAAAGTTGATTTTTGTACACTGAGCTTGTACACTGCAAATTTGCTGAAATTTATTAGTTCTAATAATTACTTTGTGGATTCTTCAAGGTTACCACATATAAGATCATGTCATCTACAAATAAGAATACTTTTACTTATTCCTTTCCAATTTGGGTGACTTTTTTTTTGCCTAATTGTTTTGGCTAGAACTTCCAGTACAATGTTGAATAACAGTGGAGAAAGAAAACATTCTTGTCTTCTATCTGATCTTAGGGGGCCAGTTCTCAGTCTTTCACTATGAGTATGATGTTGGCTATGGGTTTTTCATTGAATATTGATGCTTTTTATCATATTAAGAAAGTTCCTTTTTATCTCTTGTTTTCTGAGTGTTTTTTCTCATGAAAGGATATTGGATTTTGTCAAATGCTTTTACTGTAACAACTGAGATGAATTTGTGGGGTTTTATCCTTCATTCTATTAATATGAGAATATTAATTAAAGAATATTCCCCAATATGATGCATTACATTGTATAATTTTTGTATGTTAAAACCACCCCTGCACACCTTGCATAAATTCTACATGGTCATGGTATATAATCCTTTTAATATGCTGCAAGATTCAGCTTGCTAGTATTTTGTTGATGATTTTTGCATCTATATTCCTAAGAGATATTGGTCTGTATTCTTCTTTCCAGGGAGGGTCTTTGTCTGGCTTTGCTATCAGAGTAATACCAGCCTCAATGAAGGAATTAAGAAGTGTTCCCTACTGTTTTATATTTTGGAAGAGTTTGAAAAGGCTTATTTCTTTCCTTCTTTAGTGATTTTTCTGAATTAATGTTATAAGGTCTATATTCCTTGTTACCGCTGAATTCCTCAGTCCATATACTCAGGTGATCAGCTAGTGATTTAACAGAGAATCCTTTTAATGCCTGGAATGACAACAACAACAAACCCCCAGTCTCCAAGTCTTTGCTGAGGGGTTGTGTGTTGTGGTATGCCATCAACCTTAGGTACTTAACAGCTCTGCCTGAGCCTTCACTACCTGCTCACACAGGGACTGGACGTGAGCCATACATAAGAGCTTATGGCCTTCTCAGGGCTTTCCTGAACATGCACACCATCTTAGGCATACACAGTCGCCTTCTAGATTCCCAGGAATATATAGGAGCTTTTAGAAGCCCTTTTCCCCAAAAGCAAATCATTTTCCAGCCTCTCCTCCCAAGCCTTTCAGTTTTCTATTGTTTGCCACTAATGTTATCTCTTGCCCCAGGTAAGCAGCAGCTAAAACATTTGCCTTTCAGTATTTTCAGCAAAAGCCCCACCTCAGCTCTGAGGGAGTTCCAAGTTAGGTAAAATAAAGGCAAGCCATTTGAGCTAATCCTCCTGGGGGGATATCAGACAGGTCAAAAAATTAGCCACAATTCCTTGAGAATAGTCTGCTCTACTCCCTCCACTACTGGGTGCTTATACCAGGAATGTAGCCTGTTGTCTTCAAGGCTCTGCCAAGCTTGGGAATGGGGAGGGGTACCAGGGTAAGGTTTTTTTTTTTAGTTTATTTATTTTGAAAGATAACACAAGTGGGGAAGGAGCAAAGAGAGAAGGAGAAAGAAAATCTCAAGCAGGCTCAGCACTATCTGTGCAGAACCTGATATGGGACTCCATCCCACGAACCGTGAGATCATGACCCCAGCCAAAAGCAAGAGTCAGACACTCAACTGACTGAGCCACCCAGGCGCCTTTGTAAGTGCATTTTAAAAGAACTAAATGGAAACATACAAACTAATAACCATAGCTACCTCTAGGAAGAAAAGGGGGAAATGGGGAAGGAATAAAGACCTTGCACATTTTACTATATGTAACTCTATGTTACTTGAACCTTCAGAACTGGAGTGAATCCACCTCACTAAAAAAATCATCTGATTTTAAACCTTATTTAAGATAAGTTTTTAAACAACATTAAAGCAGCTTGGGATAGGGAATCAGTAGTGGATCCATTTCTCTAGTAACAACAAGCATAGTTAGAGAATGCCAGCGACCTGAGTAAACTTATAGATTGCAACCTCAAGAGAGGAGATTTGCCCAAGTTGACAGTCAGTTAGTGACAGTTATGTGTACAACCCAGGTATCCTTAATGCAGTAGGAAAACTGGATTCCCAAACCAGAAAGAAAACCTGAAATGACACTGCAGTCAATGAACCATTAAATGTGAGAAACGTGCCAGAAGTCCGTTGCAGCTCATGGTGTTCTCCATCTGAGTGAATGTGGATAAAGGAAGATCAGAGGCTTGTTATAGACCAGGGAATATGTTGAGTTGGAGGTGTTCAGAAGGATGCTGTGGCAGTTTTGCCTTCCATGAGGTGTACAGTGCTGGTTCCTGTCACTTAGAATTCTCCCAAAAGCTGTTTGACAATCAGAAGAGGAAATTAAGTGCTTTATCGGTATCTGTGGAGTCCTTGACTTTAAAAGAGTCCCATGCCATGTTTAGCACTTAGCAGCAGCAGTAATAGGCTGTTCTGTCTCTTCAAGGTATACTTTTTTACTAATTGTTTTACATGGAGAAAGCTAGGGAAAGGGGTAGCATAATCCAACTTTGGCTAATCTGAGTAAAAGAAGAATGTACTGGAATGGTATGGTCAGTGGTGCCCTGGTACATGTTTAACAACCAGCTCTTCAGAACAGCAACAACAACAAAAAATCTTATTTCCATCAAATAAATACTCCTACCATGGCCTATTGCGAGCTTCCAGTGTGACATCATCTAGCTCACAAAACTCCCGAAAAGTTAGCAATGGCCCTCAGAGCTGATAGGGAGAAATTCACAGAATGGCAGAGAGGCAGCAGGTCTTCAACTCAGTGATACCAGTCTCCATGGCAAAAACTACTCGAAGATACTATCAGGTCACTCCCACATTAGTCCCTCGATGCAGACCTCTATATTGCTTCAACTACTTGTCATAGGTTTTATGACCTTTAGGGGAATAGTCACTCATTCACCTCAATATCCACAAACTATGTAATCCAAAATTAGTGTCATGACCACACTGCTGCATCTCGAAATACCCTGAGCTATGGGCCCCAGTTCATACCCGTAAGCCCCAGCTTGCAAAGTTTCTTCCTGCTGGTTCCTAAACGATATGAAATGAGTTTGTAATAAGATAGAGGCAATGGCTGAATTCAGGTCTCCTTATTTTTTTTTGTATTTTAGAAACTCTTCAATATGGAAAATTTATACACATACAGAAGTAGAAAGAAGAGCACAATGAACCCACATTCTCAATAATCATCAACTTGTGGCCAATTTTGTTCCTTCTATAGTCCCATTCTTTTTTTTTAAGGAGGGAAAGCATCACAAGGAACATCAGAGCAGTTGTTAAGACTGTTATTTGGAATTGGAATAAGCTAGTAAAACAATAAATAGTCACAAGGTTAAGAGTAACTATGGGTTAGGTGCTTTACATAAATTATCTCGTCAGATTTTCACAACATCTCTGCTAGATTGTCATTATAATCTGTTTTTCAGATGAGGAAATTCAAGCCAGGAATAGTTGAAAACTTGGCCAAAGCCCAAAAATATTGGTAGGGTCATAATGTTAACTTGGAAGGATACAAACTATGGTGTACCCAAAGTGTTAACAGTGGCTGCCTCTGGATAGTGGAATCATGGGTCTTTATTGTCTTCTTTTTGCTCATTTTTCCTTATTTCTCTATAATTAACATTCCTGGGTAGCATAGCAGTGCAGATATGCCCATGGGGGCTTTGAATTTTTCCTCCACAGACACAACTGGTTTGCTGCCAATGCATCCACCCCTCCCCCAAGCAACTTCAAGAAAACTCAGTTGAACAAGCTTCTGGACTTCGTGGTGTCTGTGCGGCTTGGGGTAGAAATGAACCCAACAGTCATCATGGAACGATTGCTACCATGTTCCCAAACGTGGTCTGAGCCCACTACACTGCACTCAGATAAGCAGTGCGTCCAAAGAAGTGATCACCCCCCATTCTTCTACACCAGTCTATGCACAATTGAAGCCAATGCCAATCAACTGCATCCAGAAGACTGACCAGGAGAGTCATTAGTATAAAACCATGTTAATGAGTCAATTACTACACACCCACTTTGTGCCAGACCTTAAGGTACAGTTCCTACTCTCAAAAAGATGACTCAAGTGGACCATGGAAGGTCTGAGGGCACTAGGAAGTATGTTTAGCCCGAAAAAGAGATGGCTCCAAAGTTGAGAGGAGGGAAGAGGTCAAGTAGAGTCTAAGGCTTATTTTAAACTCTTGAAAAGAATGCTATATAGAAGAGAAATTGACTTGTTCTATGCTATTCCAAAAGGCAGAATAATTCATACCTTGAGAGTGCAGCAAACATGGTCCACACAAAGCTCTGTGAAAGGCTATAATAGGGCATTTGCTAGGACTCCTGGGACAGGATGGAAATAATTGAAGAAAAGTGAACTTCTTGATCAAGCTGAAGGTACTGGGGACAAGCCAAGTTGGCAGGCATGTGATGAACATCTCCCCTTTGTCCACCCAGCATCTGCTTCCCCTGGACCTCTCATGATCCCCTTGTCTTCCAGTCACTAGCCCCCACCTCCTTGAACACAAAGGTGGGTGGGTGACCCAAGAACCTGAGCTCAGGGTTGGCTTAGCAGCAAGAGTGACCTGAGGAAGAGTCTCAGAGCACCAGCTACAACCACCGACTTCCCTCTGGCCTGTGGTCAGGGTACATCGTTAGAGCTTGGGACAGAGCTGAGGTTGTAGCTGAAAGACTGGATGATCCCCTAGTAAATGGTCCCAACCAGAGGAGTGCATGAGTTAGGGTTTAATTTAAGAAGCAGAGCCAGTAGGAGTTGCACTGGCTTCTCGGAGCCAGTCTATATATGTCTATAGAGGTTTGTTACAGAGATGTGACATTACAGGCATAACTCCTTCTGTTGTGCTTCACTTTATTGTGGTTTGCAGATACTGCTTTTCTTTTATAAATTGAAGGTTTGTGGCAACCCTGCATGGAGCAATCTATTGGCGCCATTTTTCCAACAGCGTTTGCTCCCTTCATGGCTCCGTGTCACATTTTGGTAAT
This sequence comes from Cryptoprocta ferox, assembly GCA_028646485.1. NCBI lineage: Eukaryota > Metazoa > Chordata > Mammalia > Carnivora > Eupleridae > Cryptoprocta > Cryptoprocta ferox. The sequence goes on from CM053579.1 coordinate 23,177,472, forward strand.
TCTTGCAATATTTCAAAGTTTTTGTTGGGGCACCTGGGTGGCTCTGTCAGTTAGGCCAACTTTGGCTCTGGTCATGATCTCACAGTTTGTGAGTTCAGACCCCGCATCAGGCTCTGCGCTGATAGCTCAGAGTCTGCTTAGGGCTCTCTCTCTTCCCTGACTCACGCTTTCTCTTTCTCAAAAATAAACAAACAAACTTAAAAAAAAAACTTACTATATTTGTTGTGGTGATTACAAAAGCTCAGATGAAGGTTAGCATTTTTTAGCAATCAAGTATTTTTTAATTAAGGTATGTACATTTTTTTCTTAGACATAATGCAATTGCACACTTAGCAGACTACAGTATAGTGTAAACATAACTTTGATATACACTGGGAAACCAAAAAACTCATTTCACTCTTTATTGTGATAATTCACTTTATTGTAGTGTTCTGGAACTTAGTGTGCAATTGGCAGAATTGCGGGTGCTGGTAAAGTAGGCTCTGTGTCTCCATAAGGCTATTGTCTTTGAGTCTGATATTACAGCTCGAAGTCCACAGGGCAAGGGAAAATGAACATATGGTGCAGAAGAACAAAGACATGCTGAAACCCACAAGCCCAAGCTGGATCCCACAAGGATAGACCAAAACTCATGTCAGTTCTTGTTGCCTCTGACTTTGGTAATACGGTGTGCTGCTAACCACACAAACCTGTCCCAGGACTTGGAGACGCCAAAGAGAGATGCAGGAGCAGGTGCAGCCATTGCAGACCCAGCCATTGCCTCACACGAACAAGGTGAATTAACGGACCAGCAACATGGATGAGCTACAAAATGGCTGCTGCTTCATTTCTGCCTTTCAAACCTCATGTGAGCACCTCTCCTCTGGCTCACCATAATGGGAAATAGGAAAGGAAATTCTGGGGAATGTAGTTCAGCCTAGCCAAGTTAACTGCTCAGAGAGGACAGAGGTAGAGGCTGGGAACCAGGAGCGGCATCATGGGTAGATATAGGCCTAATCAAAATTATAGGAATAATTCTCAAACAACCTGAGCTAACTGATCATTGTAATCCTGAGTCATACGTCATAAACCAGGAAGCTCTTCAGCTCTGGATGTGTTCAGGCAGAGGCTTATGGCCAGACCGTAGAAGGTCTTAAATACCAGTGAGGATCCGCACTGTTTTTAGGACTCCAGTAGATGAATTGGAAGAAGTGAGACTGAAGAAATGGAGACTCACTAGAAAACTTTTTTAGTCACATGGGGTAAAGGTAATGAGAATGGGAACAAGGGCAGTGGTGGTGGAGACGGCGAGGGGGGAATGGATTTGGGAGACAGGTGGAGGTAAACTGGAGAGGACGTAGCAGCTGATTTGAGGTGGGAGGGTGTATTCATTTCCTATGGCGGCTGTAACAAATTGCCACCAATTCAGTGGCTGAAAACAATGAAAACAAATCTTACGTAAACCAAGGCATTGACAGGGCTGATTCTTTCTGGAGATTCCAGAGGAGAATCTGTTGCCTGTCTCTTTCCGCTTCTGGTGGCTGCTAGCATTCCTTGCCTTGTGGCTGTGTCACCCCTATCTCTGCCTCCGTGCTCATAATGCCTTTTCCGCTTCCATATCAAATCTCCCTCAGCCTCTCTCTTAAGGACACTTATGATTATATCAGACTCAACCACATAATCCAGGATAATCTTCCTATTTCAAGATTCATTTTTTTTTTCAGTCTGCAAAGTCTCTTTGCCATACAAGGTAACATCTACGAGTTGCAGGGATTAGGATGTGGGTATCTTGTGGGGAGCCATTGTTTGCCTATCACAGATAGCAAAAAGAAACAAAGTTTATAAACATTCAATCGTTAATTCTCTCAACTTTCTTGTGAGGACAATTAATAAACAACTTACCTGTGTTACAGACACAGTCATCCAAGGGCTCCATACCTTCATGGAATAGAAAAGAATAGCAACAATTTTTTTCATTAAATATCAGGCTTGATTAATATTTTTAAAGAATAAAGGTCTTTTGGGGCACCTGGCTGACTCAATCAGAAGAGTATGTGACTCTCAATCTCAAGTGCAGAGATTACTTAAATTAATAATATACTTTTAAAAAAATTTATAAAAAAAGAATAAGGTTCTTTTGAAAACTATTTGTAAAACCCATTCACTACCTGTATTTGAATATGAAAACTCAAAACAATAGGCTGCACATTTGGGAAGGAATTTTTTTTCTTTTTACATGATTTTTTTGTTCAAGTAAAATTAACATACTGTGTTATATTAATTTCAGGTGTACAATATAGTGATTCGGTAATTTTATGCGTTACTCAGTGCTCATCACGATAAATGTACTCTTAATCTCCTTCAACTATTTCACTCATTCCCCCACCCACCTCCCCTCTGGCAACCACCAGTTTGTTCTCCATATTGAAGAGTCTGTTTTTTTGTTTCTTTTTTCTTTGTTCATTTGCTTTGTTTCTTAAATTCCACATACGAGTCAAATCATTAGGTATCCGTCTTTCTCTGACTGACTTATTTCACTTAGCATTATACCTCTAGCTCCATCCATGTTGTTGCAAATGATAGGAGTTTGTTTTTTCTTATGGATGAGTATTATTCCATTGTATCTCTATATCACATCTTGTTTTTGTTTTTGTTTTTACATCTTCTTTATCCATTCATCTATGAATAGGCATTTGGGTTGCTTCCGTACTTTGCCTTATTGTAAATAATGCTGCAGTAAACATAGAGGTGCATGTCTCTTTTCGAATTAGTGTTATCGTATTCTTTGGGTAAATACCCAGTAGTGGAATTACTGGATCATATGGTAATTCTATTTTTAATTTCTTGAGAAACATTCACATTGTTTTCCAGTGGCTGCACCAGTTTGCCTTCCCACCAACAGTGCATAAGTGTTCCCTATTCTCCACATCCGCACCAACAATTGTTCTTTCTTGTGTTTTTGATGTTAGCCATTTTGACAGATATGAGATGATAACTCATTGTGGTTTTGATTTGCATTTCCCTGATGATTAGTAATGTTGAGTGTCTTTTCGTGTGTCTGTTGGCTACATGTATGTCTTCTTTGGGAAAACATTTATTCATGTCTTCTGCTCAGCTTTTTTTCATGTTTACTTATGTATTTTGAGGGAGAGAGCACACATGACCATGTGTGCAAGTGGGGGAGAGGCAGAGAGAAAGAATCCCAAGCAGGTTCTATGCACATGACCTGAGCCAAAATCAAGAGTCAGACACTCAACCGACTGAGCCACCTAGGTGCCCCTCTTCTGCCCAACTTTAATTGGATTTGTTTTGGTGTTGAGTCATCTTATTTCAATATCTTAATCACATCTGCAAAGTCCCTTTGCCATACAAGGTAACATCTACGAGTTGCAAGGATTAAGATGTGGATATCTTGTGGGGAGCCATTGTTTGCCTATCACAGATAGCAAAAAGAAGGAAGGCAACTATAATTCAGGCTTCAAATCTACATGGCTCAGATCATGATAGAATAACTGACCAAGGGAAGAATATCGACAAGAAGAGAAAACAGTTTGGGGGAGAGGAGTTTACATTGGAATATGCTACTATGATACGAGAGGCTGGTGGGACATCCATATGGAGGGTCCCAAAAGAAACTTGGAATATCAAAGTTAGCAGCTTTGGGAAAGTATCCAGGCTGAAGATAAAGATTTGAGAGCATTTATGGAGATATGACAGAGGAAGAGTTTAAGCTCTTTGAAAGTAGAGATTAGACACTTACAGTTCTATCCTCAGTGACTAGCATGGTGTCTGGCACATAGTAGATGCTCAACAAATGTTTGCTGAATGAATAGATGAAAGTGAGATCCCAGAGAACGGCAGGGTGGGGTGGAGAGTATGGAGTAGTAGGCTTTGGATGAGAGGAGAAAGTTCCCTTCTTTGAAACAAGAGGTAATAGAAGGGAGAAAAGGTGTTCATGCAAAATACTTTTGAAATAATATGTTGCAAGATCTCACTCTGGAAACTTTGGTATTATCAAAATGGAAGGTGAAGTCATCAGTGAGTGAGTTGAGGTTTGAGGAAAGTAAACCATAACATGTCAAGAACTGAAAAGGACCTTGGAGAATAGCCCATAGCCCTCATTTTAGACATAGGAAGACCAGGATTTGAGAAAGGAATACATTTGCTTAGGTTACAAAAGCAAATAGTTTGGCTCAATTCATGCAACACACATTTATTGAATGTTGACTCTATGCCAGGCAGACCCTGTGCTGGGTGGTGGAGGTATAGTGAAAAACAAGGCTGACATAGGACCCGACCTCACTGAGTTTTTAGTACAGTGGCAAAGACACAGAAGAAGGTGGGGTGGTAGGTGCTATGGTAGGAAGCACTTAAATTGCTTAGGGGGGCCTAGAGGAGGAAGCATGAGAGGTAACAAGAAATGAATAGCAAGACTGGTGAGCTGATCTACCAGCCCAGCTGAGGGCAGACAGTGACTTTTGCTGTTAACCCAGGGAGCAGTTTCATGACCTACATGGTATTTATAATTCCAGGGAGAAGAAAAGAAGGCAACTCCCTGGACCTTGACGCTCGTTCCAACATTCCTTTCCACTTGGCTCTTTTCTTCATGCTCCCCAGGCAGGCCAGACCATGGGAGGATGCACTTCAATAAGTTGAGTGATCAACTGGTGGATTAAATCCTATAAATTCGAACAGACTCACAAATATGATTAAAACGCAGAAGTTGAGCTCTACTCTTCCAAGGGCACCCAGGATGAAAGAAGCTGACAGAGCAGGGATTAGTTGCCCTGAAGAAAGTGAGGTTTGTGGTGAGATTTCAAGTCCACAACAGGCAAGATTAACAGAGAGGGCAGCCCGCTTTGTTCCACTCTTAAGACCAGTTGTGCTAGAAGCCAATAATAGTTTAAGGCAATTATGTTTTGGAAAAGAACACATTTCAAGTGTAAAAAAAAAAAATATATATATATATATATATATATATATATATATATATATATACCACTTCTCTAGCTTGAAGAAAAACAATTAAATTTCTATTACTTTTCTAATTAAGTTACCCCTGCCCTCTCATCTTACCTGTCACTAGAGTATGCTTCTTCACTCTCCAGGGTGCCCCCCTCACAAGAGTTCTGTGAAGTCTCAGGGGTGTGCGCTCATTTCAAAAGGCAGTACTGGCTTTTGTTGCCTTGAGGAAAGAAAGCTGGAAGCCTGCTCAGTCCACCTAGGAAACGTTTTCTTCAGCTGCTGTCACTGTTGCTAAAACACAGCATTGCTAGGAGTCCAGCAGTCCAACCTCATCTTGGACGGCATGGTGGTTGAGGCATGCACTGGCACAGAAGCTTCTCTAGGTATCAGGGGTAGTAACAGAAGGGGTGTTATACTCAGCTGTGGGCAGGTCACATCACCCCTAGGTCTCGGCCTCAGAGCCTGGCAGACCTGGGTAGCGGCAAGCCTCCATCTGCACTCATGGGAAGAAATCAAAACACCCTAGAACTCTTTCTCTTGAGGAGATGAGTATAGTTTCCAAAAGAAGAGGGTGGGAATGCTGGATGGCCTGCAGAACAAATACTGGGGAGACTTTAGAGAGAGAGAGAGTGAGCGAGAGTGCCAGTGAGGCATCCCTCTTCTGAAGGCCTAAAATGGCGAGACTTCCTGCCATCTCCTTATGGAATTCTAGTGAAAGATTTAATAGATAAAGCAGAGCTTCCCAACTGATGGGCCCTGACACACTGGGGTGCTGTCATTGGATTAGAAGTGGGCACAAATTATTGATCTTCTCAATGTTTGGGACAATCAGGCAGAGCTTAGGGGAGCCAGAGCCCCCAGGCCAGTCGCCACCAGCTGCTAGCAGCTGAGGTGGATTTTTTTCAGAAGACAGACCCTGTAGATCAGAATCTGGAATTTTCCCTACAGTCTTCACAGGCAGCCAGCATGAAGGGCACTTCCCACACTCGTTGTTCCATTCCTTCACGCTGAGCATACCAAGGAGGTGCATCACCACCAGGACATCACTTTGAGGGAGACTAGAGGAGAGAGTGAAGTGGGGAACTGCTGGGGTAGGGGGTGCAGCTCCAGGTACCAGACTCAAGTATGTATCTTCACATGTCCCATACTGAGCATCTGTTTGCTATGCCCTTTGAGTTGCACCCACATTAACCACAGTGACTACATGTGTGTTCTGCAAATTGTAGCATCATTATTTCAAAATACCAGTATGCTTGACATGAGAAAGTTTGACTGGATTTGAAATCCATTTGTGTCATCAAAAGATATTTCATCATAGTATTTATCCATAACAGAAAATGACTCTTCAAATATACTTCAACTCATAAATTTTGGAATGATTGTAAAACCAGGTTTAAATAGTGTTTTTTTTTTTTCAAGATGCTTGGGTGGCTCAGTTGGTTGAGTGTCCAACTCTTGATTTTGGCTCAGGTCATGATCACAGGGTCGTGGGATTGAGCCCCACATTGGGCTCCAAACTGAGCTTGGAGCCTGCTTAGGACTGTCTCTCCCTCTGCCCCTCCCCATCCTATGCACACATGCACACACATCTCTCCCTCTAAAATAAATATTTTAAATTTTATTTAAAAATTTTTTTAAGTAAACTCTATGCCCAACATGGGACTCAACCCCAAGATCTAAAATCACATGCTCTATGGACTGAGCCAGCCAGGCACCCCAGGTTTAAATTGTGTTTATCTTCTACTTGTGGGAACAAAGTTTCTTGTCAATGGGGACCATGAAGAATTCAAAGACTCATCACCAAAATCTTGATAAAGAATGGTGTATAATCACTGCGAGCACAACACCTGATATAAAAAGTTATATTGAAGGAAGGAAGCCCATGTTTTTCATTAAACATTTTTTTGTTTTTTGTTTTTTTATTATTTTTACATTTTTTAATGTTTTATTCTATATTTGAGAGAGACAGACAGACAGAGAGTGAGCAGGGTAGGTGCAGAGAGAGAGGGAGACACAGAATCCGAAGCAGGCTCCAGGCTCTGAGCTGTCAGCACAGAACCCGATGCGGGGCTCAAACTCACAAACCGCGAGATCATGACCTGAGCCGAAGTCGGATGCTCAACCAACTGAGCCACCCAGGCGCCCCTCATTTAACATTTTTGAAAATGTGTTATGTATAAGTTTGACACACATGTTTAATATCTTTAACATTTTTTAAATTTTTTCTTATAATTATATGACATGAAAATGTAATGGATGTTGTCAGTGAGTCTCATATACACAACCCGTAGTTTGCCCCCAGGTGTCATACAAATGGTATCACAAATGTGTCGTGATATAGAGTTGGGGAAATCACATGAATATAAGAAGAAAGAGGAAAAGAGTTGCTTAAACCACGTTATTAATCAAGACTTAGTTGTAAGTGGCTCAACTACAACTAGCTGAAACTGAATAAGCAGTGGTGGTTGAAGAGTACATTCACTGACTCAAGAACCAAAAATGTATCAATGGCAGAGAAGGAGCTAGCCTCAGTGATGACTGGATAAAGGAACGCAAATACCATTAGCTTTCTCTCACTATCTCTAGATGTCCACTTCTCTATTTCTCATTGCTGCTCCTCTTGGAATGTTTCCTTTTCTACCTCCTCCCATTGGATTTTTCACATGAGGCAGGGAAAAACACTGTAAACAGATCTGGGCTTATATCTTTATAGCTTGTGTCCTGTATTAGTATAAAAATTCTGGGGGAAAATTCTGATTAGCCCACTTTGGGTCAGGAGGCCACCCCTTGACAAAGGGTACAGGATGTGTTAGCAGCAGAATAGTCACTGAGGAAATCATGACTGTTGATAGCCCTCAAATTTTTGTTTCCCAAATTCTGTATTGTAGTTCAGAGTATCTTTGGTCTGGAAGAGACGAGATTGGAGGGTTTCTGGAAAGGAATCATATCAGCTTACAAATGACCTTTCAAGATTCTAAGTGTTACAGGGCTGAGGGGGCACAAGTCCTTCCCAGTTAGATGATTAGATAAAGCCACCAAATAGCCTTAAAGAGGTACTACAGTTGGGCAGATGACTCCTCTAGCATGACAGACTTTAAGATGAACATCCCTGATATCTCTTCTGTATAGAAGCAAGACCCAAGCTACACCTGGGTGTATCAATCAGGATAGGCTAGGATTTGCTGGAGTAATAATCCTCAAATCTCAGTGGCTTAAACTAACAAATATTTATATCTCATTCATGCTTCATATCCGTTATGAGTTGGCAGGGGTCTCTGTTCATTATGATCATGCACGGACTCAGCCTGAAGGACAGAGAAAGCTCCGGAGAGTCTACCACTGGTAACTAAGTGCTCTGGTTTAAAAGCGTCATATCACTACCACTGTCTAATCAGCTTGGCCAGCTATAACAAAATACCATGGACTGTGTATCTTAACAGGAATTTATTTCTCACTGGGAAGTCCATGATCATCTGGTTTACAGATGGGTATTTTCTTGTTGTATCCTCACATGGCAGAGAGAGCATCTCTCGTGTCTCTGCCTCCTCCTCCTCCTTCTCCTTTTTCTTTTTCCTCTTTCTCTTCCTCCCCCTCCTCCTCCTTCTTCTGGTTATCTTTACTTTACTCTTTATTATTTTTGTGTGTCTCTTCCTATAAGAGCACAAGTCCCATTCCTGAGGGCTCTACCTTCATGACCTAATTACCTCCTAAAGACCCCACCTCCAAATACTATCACATTGGAGATGAGGGCTTTAAGATGAACTTTGAGGGCACGCAAACATTCAGTGTGTAGCAACTACTCACAGATCACAGGCCCCACCCACTTCAAAGAGGCCAGGAAGTGAAATCCTACCATATGCCAAGGAGAACCAGAAAATCTTGCTTAAGAGCACTAATGTTTACAACATTGGTTTATAACTGTACATATCAGAGAATGGGTGGTTGAGGCTCACACACAAAAAAATGACATAGGTAGGTGATCTTTCAGTATTGTATCTGATCTCAGAAGAATATAATATGAAAAATGCAAATTATTAAACCAGATCAAATGTGGGTTACATGTTCACAGTGCATGAATTGTAGGTCACAAAAGAATTCAGCTTAGAATTTCTGTAACACATCTAAATGTTTATTTACATATCATTTACTAAAGAGTTCTGTAACCCTTGTGTTGAACCTTAGGTTAACTCGTTTCACACACCTTTGAATTTTTACTGTATGTTGCGTGTGTTGCCTATCTCAGTGTTTCTGACACAACATATAAATTAATCCATAGGTTCTCTGGGGTGAGTTGTAAAGGGTCCCTTGTTAGCCAAACCCAGGGAGAAGACTAAAAGGCAAAGTGAAATAAAAACTGTGACATCCATTATGCAGAATAAGAAATTCACAAGGGTAGGACAAGAGTAATCTCTTCCCCCACATGTAAAGCGCCCCTTTTAATTTCAGACATGGCTGGTGGGATTTCCAATGAAACTCAGTAGTTGGTGTGTTTACACATTAAAATGAATAACAAAGACCTGGGAAGACACTTTATTCCCACAGCAAAATTGTTATAACAATAACTCAATATTAGCATATGGCAATGCCTTCACTCAAGAGGATACCCCACACCTCTGTTCAAGGGCAAAAGCACACTTTTTGTCTGGTTATCTTTGCCAATGACTCTCAAAATCATCAGCAACCAATGCACAGCCGAACTTTGCCACCTCTGGCAAGGGTGAGCTAAATAAACCAAAACAAAACATTCACTCTCGCTGCACACAAACTCTCCTGGGGCTGCTGCTCATCGAGTGTTAAGCACTGGGCCAGCAAAGTTGAAGGCCTTCAAAAGTGGTACAAAACTTGGCACCAGTCCTCATGGATTTGACATTCCACTTGAAAGAGACAGACCTGATATTAAGAAAAGTTGTAATTGCAAGCATGAAAAAACAGCCTTCAGCTACACAAGCAATACCACTAACTCACCAGGTACATGACCACCACCACTACCCTATCGTCCCATCCTCCAACCCCTTGAACTTGGCTGCTTTGCCCTGAGTATTCTGGAAGATGGCACTACATGCCTGGAGCAAATCAAACAAGAAAATTGGTGACAACTCCTTCCCAGGAAAAGCAGAAATTTATTGAAGGCTGAGGCACCAGTAGAATCCTGACACCTGGATATACAGAATGTCTGACATTCATTCATTCCCTTACTTAGTCATTAATTTGCAAGTGTTCATGAACACCCATGAATTGCTAAGCTGTGTGCTAGGCATTGGACAAGATGCACATGGTCCCTGCCCTTATGGAGCTCACATCCCGGTGAGGGAAACTAGCACAGTTGACCTTGAACAATTTGGGGGTTAGGGGTGCCGACCCCTCCCCGTGCAGTCAAAAATCTACAAATAACTTTTCACTCCCCAGAAATGTAGCTACTAATAGCCTACTATTGACCAGAAGCCTTACATTAACATTAACAGTTGATTAATACATATTTTGTATGTTGTATGTATTATATGCTGTATTCTTACAATAAAGTAAGATCTTAGAGAAGAGAAAATGTTACCAAGAAAATCACAAGGAAGAGAAAATACATTTACAGTACTCTACTGTGGTTATCAAAAAAAAATCCACACATAAGTGGATCTGTACAGTTCAAACCTGTGTTGTTCAAAGGTCTACTGAAAGCTGTTAATTATGGTGCTGTGAGGGTGGGGAAGACAGGGGAACACAGAGAGGGGGCACAGAGGAGGGGCCCTCAGCACGACTTAGGTGACTCAGGGAGAGATTCCAGTGCAGTCTAAGCTGAGGCCTCAAGGATGAATAGGCGTTTGCCTGATGGAAAGGTGGAGAAAGAGTGCTCCGGGCGGAGTGAACAGTCTGTGCAAAAGCACGGAGGTAAAAGCCTCAATTGGAGAACTAGACAAAGACCGCATAGTGGCCTCTCAGAGTGCGATAGAGCAATGGGAGACTGACAGGAAATGAAGCTAGAGAAATCATTAAGGAACAGATGCCGCAGAGCCTTGCGAACCATGGGATCAGAATTTGGACTTTATCCTAATGCAGTAGGAGTTTTAAGCAGGAGAGTGGCATGAACAGGATTGCATGCGAGAGATAGGTCTGGTTGCACAGAGAAGAAGGGATGGCAAGAGGGTAAGAGAAAGAGAAAGGAGCCCAGTTAGAGGGCAGCATATGGTGGCCCAAGCAAGAAATGATGGTGACCTGGGAGAGGGTAATAGATGTCACAGTGGAGAACAAGAGAAGCTGAATTTGAGAGGTGTTTTCAAGGTAGACTTGACGTTGGTCATTGATTAGATAAGGAGAGGGGAAGAAAGGTCACAGAGGATTTTCAGGTCTCTGACTTGAGCAATGAGTGCTGCCGTTTACTGGGCTGGGGGAAGGGGGTGTTAAAAATGAGGGAGACCTCAGTGGAAGATAGAGATTTAGGGGTTATCAGCATAAGTGGTGATTGGACGCGTATTCGTAGATGAAACCACCTAGCCCTACTACTCAGAGTGCGGGCCAGTGCCCAGCAGTGTGTGCATCACTTGGGAGCTTGTTAGAAATGCAGAATCTCCAGCCCCACCCCAGACATACTGAACACAAATCTGCCCTTTAGCAAGCTCCCCAGCACTCTCTATGCACATGAAAGTCTGAGAAGCACTGGTCTAGGGGGCATAAACATTTCTCAGCCAGGGCTCTATATAAACACTGACTTTGAGGCACTTCCCCCTACCCCTCAAATCAAGTTATTTATTTGCAATAAACAAAAATGTGTGTGAAAGGCAAAAATCACTTTCACATATGAACCTATGATAGGCATTACAGAGAAGAGACTCAGAGGCCATGGAATAAGACAAAATATGTGTGCCTTACAAAGAAGACATTCTTTTTTTCAGAAGTTTTATTTACCCAGGTAATCTCTACACCCAACATGGGGCTCAAACTCAGGACCCTGAGATCAAGAACGGCATATTCTTCTGACTGAGCCAGCCAGGCACCCTCAGAGATACATTTTGATGAGGAAATAGCCCCCGTGATAGACAGAATTACATGTCACATGATCTGTTAGAGAAAGAAAACTACAGTCTTGGCAAAGTGGTAGACCCTTAATATTTCACTAGACAAGTTATGTGACTCCACTCAAATTCATGTAATCAACATCCCTCACAAATAGCCTTTTGAAATCTCTTAACTATAATATTTAATTACACTCCATCTCCCTACCAAGGAATCCTTAACCAAGATTTTAAGAGTTTCTTCCCATAAGCCCTGCTGAAGCTATTCCAGAGAACTTTGAGAGGATGTTCGGCTACGAATGAATTTAGCAATTTGTTTAATTCCATCAAAGCATGGCTATTTATTACAGGATTCTATTGGTGCCTTGTGTAGATGAAAACATAATAGATACTGTTTGTATTAACATCCTCCCAAGAGACAGAACCAAGGGGGTGTGTGTATGGGGGTGGTGTATATGTGTGTGTAGAGGGAGAGACAGGTTTCTTGTAAGGAATTGGCTTACGTGATTGTGGGGGCCAACAAATTTGACATCTGTAGGGCTAGCCAACAGTTTGGAAATTGAGGTAAGAGTTGATGTTGCAGTCTTGAGTCTGACATCTATAGCGCAGGCCAGCAGGCTGGAAACTCTGGAAGAATTCCTATGTTATAGTCTTGAGTCAGAATTCACTTCTTCTTCAGGTAACTTCAGTCTTTGCTCTTAAGGCCTTCAAATGATTGGATGAGTCCTTATCCATATTATTGAGAACAATCTGCTTTACTTAAGGTCGAATGATTATAAATTTAATCACATCTAAAAAATATCTTCATGGCAACATCCATACTAGTGTTTGACCACACAGCTAGGTATCATAGTCTAGCTGGGTTCACACATAAAATCAACCATCAAACTGTTTTTCATTTCACCACGTTATGGTGGTGGTCTGTGAAAACCTGAACAAATGGAGTGTTATTCTACATGTACTTCCTTCAGGAGTGGGAAGGACTCTTTCTAAAGACAAATGGCTCCTTTCTCTCCACAGTATGCCACAGCCATACATTTCAAGCTTGTATTCTGTGGCTAAGAACCATACATTTTCTGCTTCTTTTTATGACACATAACTTGCAAGATGGAAAGGCATCAGGCACGCACGTCTGTGGTAGAGACTTCTACTGTTCATTAACGTCTGCTCCTCCTCCAGACACACAAGGAAGTACACTTCTCCATCTGTCTGTCATGAAGTTGGTTAGGGCCACGTGGCCAGTTTGGCCCGTAGAATGGGGGCTGGAGGGGCATGTAGCACTTCTGGAATGGAGTATTTAATTGCTTGTGCAACACCCTCAGACTCTCTTCTCATGTTACCTCAGTCAAGTTTAAAACAGTCATGTGTTGGTGCAATTAGTAGACGGTGAAGCCCCCATCAGCCTGGGTGGTCTAATTGCCATCCAGAGGTACAGTTGTGCTAGAAAGCCCCTCAGACTCACACTGGATAAGAGGGACAAATAAATCTTTGTTGCCTTAAAGCACTACTTTGTTACCATTTGTTACTATATCCTAACCTGGTGTATCCTCCGCTAAGTGTCCCTACAAACGTGGAAACACGGGAGAAGGCAGGCGGCCAGCTTTGACCACATTATCCATTTTTCTCCTCTGCCTCAGAAACCGTGGTCTCCCTCCCTTCCTCCCTTCATCCTTCCTTTCTGATGTACTTTCCATTTTACACAGACCGTCTCACTCCTCCTCCCACATGCACCCAATACACAAACTTCCTTGTGTTAAAACAAATTGTTCTAAAATGCAGCATCTCAAGATGCCTCTTTGAAAGAGCCTCTACCTCTATCAAATAAGAAATAAAAACTTGCTGAACAATGAGCACTAATTTTCAAATTTAAAAACCAATAGAGAATCCCTTCGTGTATCAGCTTCTTCTTTATTCATAAAATTCAGTGTCACTGTGATGTGTTCAAACACTTCAGCTTGGGGTTCTCGGCCAGTCAAAACACAAGACCAAAACATGTAGAGCTGCACCATTGGCTCCATTGCACTCAGGGCCGTCAACCAGGACGACCGCATTTCTGGCCTATGCTGGTAGAATGGAAAAAGCATCAGTGGAATGAAATATTGCCACAGAGGCACCTGTTTTTATAAGCAAATGTGTTGGCAAGACCTATAGCAGCAGGCAGCTTCTATGAAAGGCAGCATTGTGGGCTGAGAAGGGGGAAGATGGAGGAAGGAGTCTGTTGAAGTCGGTCTGTTATGATGAATTGTGAGGCCCTAGGAACTTTTAAAATGCATTGGTGGGTAAAGGTTGAGGTAGCTGTTATTTAAAAAATATGAGCACATGAGGCACCTGGGTGGCTCAGTCGGTTGAGCGTTGGACTTCGGCTCAGGTCATGACCTCGAGGTTCGTGAGTCTGAACCTGCATTGGGGTCACAGAGCCCGCTTTGGATTCTCTGTCTCCCTCTCTCTGCCCTTCCACTGCTCATGCTCTCTCAAAATTTAAAAAAAAAATACAAGCACAGAATTTGAGAAGTAGAAATGTGAATTCATCTTTAGTTCAAGCTGCTGCTTTTGGGGAGAAGTTGGGGAGAACCCTTGAATGGGCCCTTCAGTTCCAAACGTGCAGAGTAAGTAATGACACTTTGTTCTTGAATGAAGAATTTGTTAGACTGATAAACCGAGTTCTGTTTGATAATATAAATGGTTATCAGAATTGTTGGGTGAACAAGAGTCACCTCATCTGTAGATTTTTTTTTTGCCCTGGGGGACTTTCCTTGGCCTTATGATCACTGCTTATTCTTGTGGAAATATGTCTTCTCCTGTTTGAGTGGTCACACTTGGGAGGTGAGGGATTAAGCCTGAAACAACATACAGGGATGGCCTTCACCTTAAGAAGAGAGAGAGAAGATAAAACGGGACTGAATTAAATGCTAGCTTCCTAATTCTGGTAATTGAGAGCTAGATTGTTTGGACAACCCTCCTGATGAAAACAAGAGAAAAAGCTGGATAAAATAGAAAAATTACCACCTTAAAAGCATAAAAGACCCAACACTACAGTACGGAATTAGGAGGCCAAAATTGAAGGGAAAATATTCACCAGGGAGATGAATCAAGAACAAAAGCAACTTTTTTTCTCTGAGAGTTCTTGACAATCCTTCAAATTTGTGAATTTTCATTCTGAAAACTCACAGAACAAGTGGCAGTGGAACAGAAGTAAAACCCAGAGGCCTCACAAACAGGACAACATCCCCACAATAAGTCAGGACCCAGAAGTCAAGGCACCAAAGTCCTGAAGAGTGCTACACTCTCAGGGAAAGGTTGAGCCAGAACTGGGACAGTCTTCACAGAGGATTACAGCCTAAATCCAATTCTCTGGGCTATTCAGAGAACCTCAAGCTTTGTTTTTTATTTTTATTTTTTAGTTTATTTATTTATTTTGAGAGAGAGAGAGTGAGGAGGGGAGGGAGAGAAAGAGAGAGAGAGAGGGAGAGAGAGAGAGAAAGAGAGAGAGAATGAGAATCCCAAACAGGCTCCACACTGTCAGCACAGAGCCTGATGCGGGGCTCGAACCCACAAACCGCGAGATCATGACCTGAACCGAAACCAAGAGCCGGACGTTTAATTGACTGAGCCACCCAGGTGACCCTCAGAGAGCCTCAAGCTTTCAATTACACTTAAAGCACTTGGTGCCCCAAGTGCCTGACAGAAACAAATACATATCCTCTTTGGAAGAAGATACGTTTATCCTCGATCTCAAATTATTCTTAAAAAAACATTTAAATACAACAAGGAACACACGAAGATGACCAAGCATGCAAGGAAACTAGACTCCAGAAGCAAGAACCGGTAGAAATAACCAACAAAGTCAACAGCGCCTTGTAAACAGAGAAGTCATCAATGAAATACACAATTTATAAAAACATTATTGTTGTTCTTGTTTATATAAGTGTTTCGTATAGTATTTACCTGGATGCACTAATCATTAACATTTAAACAGGATGATATCAAAAATTCTAATTATCAAGTTTTGTGGCATTTCTCCACCAACAAAATAAAACAGTTGTTGGTATTTTGCCTTATTTGTTCTACATCTTTATTTATATTGTTAATATTTCCTTTGTAAGAAATAAAATATTACACATAAATCCTTTCACCTGCTTTTCTTCCCTTAGGTAGCTACTACCCCAAAATTGTTGTATATCTTTCCCATGTATGATTTGCACTTTTACTACAAATAAATGCACTCATAAACAATAAAGTCTTTGTAATATCATTTTTCTAACTTGTAAAAAATATTGCTTACAGCAAGCATTTTTAGCTTTAAATATTAAGATGAACTGCATTAAATTGTCCATATTGATCATTATTTTCCTATAAAAAATTACTATTTTATATACCCCAAACTAATATTTCATATATACATACAAAAGGCTGAAAATCAATGAATTAAAACAAAAACTAAAGTGAAGAAGAAAACAAAAACAGACTATTTACATAGAAACCATATATAAAGAAAATAAACAAATCCAAATGTTTTGGAAAAGACTTATTAATAAAATTGGAAACTTTTGGTGGGATTATTTAAGAAGAAAGAAAGAGAAAAGACATAAATAACCAAGATAAGATCAGAGACGAAAAGCAGGTTTCATGCATACGTTGAAAACATTTTTAAAAAATAAATGACAAAAATTACTGAAACTGACTAAAGAAGAAATAAAAAATCTGACCAGATCTATAACAAGAGGCTGAGTCAGTAATCAAACAGAAAAGCTAAGGACCAGATGTCTATACTGGTGAATTCTACCAAACATTTAAAAATAATTAACACTAGGGGCACCTGACTGGCTCAGTTGGTAGACCATGCAACTCTTGATCTCGGGGTTGTGGGTTCGAACCCCATGTAGGGTGTGGAGCCTACTTAAAATAAAATCTTAAAAATAATAATAATAAGCACTAATTCTTCTCAAACTCTTCCAAAAAGCAGAAGTAGAGAAAATACTTCCTTCCTAACTCATTCTTGAGGCTAGCGTTTCCCTGACACCAAAGCCAGCCAAAGATATAACAAAAAAAAGAAAAACTACAGGCCAATATCCTTTATGAATATAGATATGACAATCCTTGGGGTGCCTGGCCGACTCAGTTGGTTGAGCGTCTGGCTCTTGATTTCAGCTCAAGTCATGATCCCAGGGTCATGGGATCGAGCTCAGTGTGGAGCCTGCTTCAGATTCTCTCTCTCTCTCTCTCTCTCTCTCTCTCCCTCCCCACTTCCTCTTGCACACACACTCTCTTTCTCTCTAAAAATTAAAAAAAAAACTCCTCAAGAAAATACTAGCAAACCAAATTCTGCAGCATAGTAAGAGGATTATAAACCATGATCAATTGGGATTTATCCCACAAGTGCAAGGGTAGCTCAACATAAGAAAATCAGCCAATGTAGTAATACTCCACATTAATAGAATGACAGAAAAAAATCCACATGATCATCTCAATTAATGCAGAAAAAGCATTACACAAATCTAACACCCTTGTAGGATAAAAACGTTCAGAAAACTATGAATAGAAGGGAACTTTCTCAATCTGACAAAAGGCATTATGAAAATCCTATAGCTGACATTATATTCAATATTGAAAGACTGAAGGTTTTCCTCCCATGTTCCTAAGTTCAGGAACAACACAAGGAGGTCTTTTTCTTCACTGCTATTCAACATCGTACTGAATGTTCTAGCCAGGTCAATTAGGCAAGAAAAAGAAATAAAAGACATCCAAATTGGAGAGGAAGAACTGAAATTTATTCACAGATGACATGATCCCATAAACAGAAAATTATAAAGACTCCACAAAAATCTACATAAGCTAATAAATGAATGCAGCAAATTTGCAAAATACAAGATCAACATAAAAAAATCAATTGCATTTCTATACACTAGCAATGAACAATCCAAACAGGAAATTAAGAAAACATTTGCATTTACCATAGCAGCCAAAAGAATGAAATACCTAAGAATAAATTAAACCAAGGAGGTCAAAGAATTGTGTACTGAAAACTACAAAACATCAGTATGCATGAAGAAATGAGAGGGACTGAGCCCCAGCCAGAATCCAGAAATGAGTACACCCTCAGATCTCAATATATCAGCTTTACGTTTCTTTTTGTTCCTATTTTTTTAGTGTTTACTTTTGTTTGTTTTTTAAACTTTTTAAATGTTTATTTATTTGAGAGAGAGAGAGAGAGAGACAGACAGACAGACAGACAGAGCATGAGCAGGGGAGGAGCAGAGAGAAAGAGAGAGAGAGAGAGGGAGACACAGAATCCGAAGTAGGCTCCAGGCTCCAAGCTGTCAGCACAGAGCCCGTTGTGGGGCTCCAACCCACAAACCGTGAGATCATGACCTGAGCCAAAGTCAGACACTTAACGGACTGAGCCGCCCAGGCGCCCCCACATTTCTTTTAAATGGCTACAAAGATCTGCCCCCATATCTTTTCAGGTATTGTTTTGGGATTCAATAGAAAGGTAGATTCACAAATAAACATACTTCGAAGGGTTAATATACATTTGAAAAGCAGTTTTGAGTATACATTTTGAAAACAAGGGCAGTCAAATTAAAGAAAGTAAAATATTCATCAGATACACATATTTGAGAAGAGAGAATCAGTCTTTGTGCAGAGAAACAAAGATGAAAGAAATAAGGCATTAAAAAAATTTTAGTTGAATTTTTTAACATTTAGAATACATAATTTAAAGTTACTTTGATTATGGAGAGACTGATTAGGTTATCAACATCCATGGGCTATTTTCCTAATTCTGGTGTTGAGGGTTTTTTTTTTTTAATTCAAAAGAGCTCTTTATACATTAAGTGAAATTGTCATTTATCATAAATGTCAATATTTTCCAAGGTTCATTGTTTTTATTTTCAATTTTCATTTGCTATTTAGGAAACCATACATTTTTATGTAGTCAAATTTCTCAATCTTTCTGTGATTTCTGAGTTTAGGATCATACTTTAAAGTATCTTCCCCACCTTAGGATTATTGAAACATTTGCCTATATTTTCTCCTAGTATTTTTGTTTTAATATTTAAATCTTTGCTCCATTCGGAATGTATCTGGTATGAGGAATGAGGTAGGGATCAAGTTGGGTTTTGGTGGGGGGAGAATCAAGCTTAATTTTTTTCCCCAAGAGGTTAACCAATTGTTTCAACATCATTTCCTGAAAAGCCCACCCTTTCTCTATTGGTTTGAAATGCTACTTTTATCATATAATTAATTTCCAAAGAGACTTGGGTCTGTTTCTGAACATTCTGTCTACTTTATTCATTTTAAGTGGAGTTCTATTTTTCTACTTACCATTTTATTTCTGCCTGCTGCTCTGAGTGTCCCTTTCCTGATAGAAAGGTATCTCTACGATCAAGCCAGAAAACAACTTAGTAAGCATGAAATAAGATTCATAAGAAATACATGGTTTGGGGACAGTTCATCCAGGCCATATGGACTACCTCCAGCCAACGAGAGAGAACGCCTCTCTAATAATCAATGGTCTACCAAACCCTTTGTGATCTGGCTCTTGTCCCTTTCCAACATCATCTCTGACCACTTTCCATCCTCTCTCCCCTCACCATTTGCTTAGGAGCCCCCAAAACATCTTGTCATTTCATATCGTCTTGCCTTGCCCATGTTACGCCTTTTGCCCAGAAGCCCTTCTCTTCCTTGTCCACCTGGCAAATTCCTGTCCAATCCTTTAAAACCCAGCCACACCGTAAACTGTCACTCCTCGCCCCATGATGTTCTTCACTTAAAAGAGTCAGAAACGATCTTATTCATATTCGTATTTCCAGTGCCGAAAACAACCAGTTTACAGATGTTCAGCTGTGTTTGTTGCATGAAAAGCTTAATTCAAATCAATCTGATGTTTCCATTGTTAAGTGTTCTTATACCATATGGGGGTGGCTGACATTGAGTAGTTTTTCAAAAAAAGTTTACTCTAACCAGTATATCAGCCCTTGCCTCTCTATCGCGCTGGTGCACTTTACTGAACTGGGCGGGGGTGAGGATGGGGACAGAAGAGGGAAAAGGGGGGAGAGGAAAATGAGTGTCCTTAAAACAGCAGAACCATATTAGACACAGAGGAGGGTAATGGGATTCTATCTCCATAAGCATTTTCCTGAATTCATTGCTTGTGTAAAGCAAGACATACCATAAAAGCAGCAGGATAGCGATACTGTAATAGAGTATTCAAATTATAATAGTGAAATTAGTCAGATATGGTGCTGCTTTGATTGGACAAATATTAAAAAATAATTGAACTGTTTTCTTACCCCGATAGGCACTCTATGGCGTAGTTTTTAAACTGGAGAAAGTTTCTCTCATAAAATAATTTTTATTTGGGTCCAAAGAACCTTCATCTGCATGAACTACATTTCTAAAAAGTAAAAATTTTAGTAGAACACTGTAAGTGTTCTCAAAATTTTACCAAAAACATGGCTGACATAGAAAAGTACTTATGCATTCAAATTGCTTTTCTCCAGGGACTAGTCATTTTAATCTGTTTTATACACACAGCCCTTGAACTCAATTGTATTATAAATGACACAGGTTGGCTTGAATTCTGTCAAATAGTTCTCCAAGTTCTTGGTGCAATTTCTTAATCTCTGTTTTTCACTATAAAATGTTTCCTCTTGATTTACCAGCATACTTTTTCACCATTTCCAGCCACTATCTAATTTTATAGAAACAAAAAGGGTGAGGTGGTTACCAGGTGATGAAGATGCAGCTGATTTGTGTTAAAACCGGCAACAAAAACTCCAAAATTCCTTCTATTTCCCTTAAACATATTTCTTAGAAGTGGAATATATAGATTTTCCTTAAAGCCTAGTATATTTACTTTGCATGCTCTTTTCTGATGTATTTTCCCAAAATAATGGAGAAGAAAGGAAGGTTTATCTAGATAAGTTGCTGTGAACAAAGTCAACCCAGGAAATCTAGCCACTGAGTTATTTTCACCCTCTGACGATTTGTGTGGAACAGTTGAGGAGGGATGAGCAGTGGCTTTGTATATTTCACTTTGGCAGAGCAGTTCAGCCCACGCCACTGGCCTTATCAGCAGACATCAATCAACACATGGCTAGGATGCCATGGAAGAGAGGGGAAGCAGGGTGATGTGGTAGGGGTAAACCTCTCTGGGACAGGGTGCTCATAGCCTGTTTTTATTTTCTATCTTGGTCTTTTTAAATGTGCTATGTTTATACTGTCACAGCATAAATAGAACCATGATTTATATCTTTCCAACCTTCCTCTACCCAACAGCTTTTATATGGGTAATCTGATCTCATTACTCTGAAAGACATAAATGCTAATCCCTGATGTCATCACCATATCTTACGACAAATACTACTGAACGCCATCTACGTGTCAGGCTTGGTTACTAATATCCAAAGGACCTATAAGCAAGGACTCTAATAGGAAATTTCCTGGCATCGGCTCCGCCAAAGAGCTATTTTGGGGCAGGAACAAGAGGCTACACAGATGACTGGCTCTTCTGATGGAATTAGAGTCTTAAGGCTCCTGTTTTCTTCAGTATATTCCCTAACCCTGATCCTTCAGTTGACTGAAGATGTATTTACAGGATTCTATAAGAATAAGGAAAGTCAGTATGAGTATAAACCTTGTAGGAGTTTATTTTTTAATGTTTATTTATTTTTGAGAGGTGGGGCTCAAACTCATGAACCATGAGATCATGACCTGAGCTGAAGTCAGATGCTTAACCAACTGAGCCACCCACAGGCCCCTAAACTTTTAGAAGAGGTTAAAGAGAAAACAGAGCACCTAAGCTTTGCCATTAAGATTTTTATGGTATCTTTACCAGGAACTGAAATTTCTAAGGCAGCCTTCAGAATTCTTGGCAGCAACCTGGACTAAGTGACGCCATTTCCAGCGGCCTCTCACCATCTCGTTCCACACCTCATCATTCACTTCCAAAGTCCCCCGAAGGGGCTATTGCCCGTACTCTGTACTCAAGATCCTTTTGGATTTCTCTTCTAAGTTTATCAGTCTCTAAACCAATCATGCTAAGTTATTAATGCTTGATCATACAGTATTCCAAAGTGCAGTTTGCACTCAAATAGGGTACCCTAGAAGACATATGGTTTTACAAAAGGAATTTCTGGGTCAACGTCCACAAAAATGACTGGGAGGGATGACATTGTGTATTTCGGCCCACCTATGGGTGCGGCCGGCCCTGGAGGCATTGGGCTTAATTAGATCACTGTTGCACAAATTTTTTCAAGCAACTTCCTTGTTGAGACACATCACTGGGTTTCTCCACAGTCCCTATGGTCTTCATACCAATATAAAATAAAACGAATACCAGTATGCATTTGCACCATTAGTAAATTTGACCCTAAATAAGAAGATAAAAAATAAATGTTAATTATAGACACAAATTCAAATAGAACTTAACATCTGTACTACTTGTTATTTAATATTATACTTTCTTATACTGTGGGTTTATTTTCTTTTGTTTAAAGATATAAATTAATTTTATTATTTTTTTTTTTACTTAAATTCAAGTTCCTTAACGTACAGTGGAGCCTTGACCTCAGGAGTAGAACCCAGTGACTCATCACTTACATATGACACCCAGTGCTCATCTCAAAAAGTGCCCTCCTTAATGCCCATCACCCACCTAGCCCATCCTCCACCCACCTCCCCTCCAGCAACCCTCAATTTGTTCTCTGTATTTAAGAGTCTTTTATTGTTTGCCTCCCTCAACATGGATGGAACTAGAGTGTATTATGCTAAGTGAAGTAAGTCAGAGAAAGATATCACATGACTCCACTCATGTTTGGAATTTGAGAAAGGGAAGGAAAAATAAGAGTTTATTTTCTCATAGACACCTCTCCCTAGCTCAGCTGAGGACATGAGACCATATCTGATAATTTGTGCCAATGGTACTTAGCCAAACCCATGCATAAATATTCAACATTCTTTGAGGAATTGAAGCAACACCTGATGCTTGACTCAAAGAGAATAGAATGTTCAATGTCACATAGTGTGTGTAGTTGTACGTGTTTCATACAACTATCAGATCTCCTTTTTCTTCTCTCCATTACGGTTATGCCCATTTCTTATAGCAAATAGCTTCTGAGGTGTCTACATAGCTCACAGTGCGTCTTGCTTCTCTCAGTACTACTTTACTACCTATATGGATAAGAAGTCATGTTTACACTGTGTGCTGCCCCCATGATTGCAGTTGATTAGATCAGGGGTAGTGACTGCCAAGAGGTTAACCAATAAGTGTCTTCTTCCTGGGAATTTTTCATGGGGCATAGAGTCAGCCAGTCAGTCTCTGTGTCGACAGAGAAGCCCAGAAAGTCATTCTGCAAAGAGAGAAAAGCAAAGATGAGAGACCAAAAGAGAATATGCTTTCTGGGCCCCTGTGCTGACTTTCTGGCTCCTGGTTCTGGTTTCCTCTTGAGGTCCAGCTACATTCCTGCCTGCGGATACCACGAGACATCCACCATTTCCTTTTTGTGAATGACCATTTATATATTTTTGCTTACGTTGGCTTGAGATACAGTTTACTACTTAACCAGAATCTTACCTAATCTGCTTTCCATTATCCAAAAATCTACCAAGGGGGAGTGAAGCTACCAGACTGGTCGGCTGACACAACTTGCATAGCTGGCACTGTAGAGCAGGCTAGGTGACGGGATGCCTGGGACTTGTTACACATGTAGTAACCATTCAGAAGTCCAAAAAGTGTTGATCTAAGGCCCAGCCACCCATATACAGACTCAGGGGACATGAAGAATGCCTAGTAACATGACCAAAGCATGCTTGTTATATTACATGGCAAAAAAAAAAAAATGGCTGGGGCACCTGGGTGTCTCAGTCGGTTCAATGTCCGACTCTTGATTTAGGCTCAGGTCATGGCCTCATGGTTCATGAGATTGAGCCCCACGTAGGGCTCTGTGCTGATAACTCGGAGCCGGCTTGGGATTCTCTGTCTCCCTCTCTCTCTCCCCTCCCCTGGGTGCATGCTCGCACTCTCTCTCTCTCTCTCTCTCTCTCTCTCAAAATAAATTAACATCAAAAAACGTTTTTAAAAACAAAGGTAGATGTGGTTTATAATAATTTTTGAAGCTGTTTCATTTTTTAAATGCAAGATTTGACACAATGAAACAACATGCAAAGAAGAACAAAACCGGAGCCATCTCACTCAAAACCTAGGGTTTAACTGCAGCTCATGTCTATAAGGAAAAAGGGAAGAAATACATCTGGTTTCCCATGACTCTAACCAAAGGTGGTACATATTAATTCCATGTGAACTGAACATTGGTTAAAGGCTAAAGGATAACCTATGTTAGAGAATGAGCTTGTATTAAACCAACTATTACTATTTCATTGCAATACACATTATTAGTTTTGAGAGATTTTCCTCAAGATTTACACTAAGTACTCTAATGCAAGTCCACCTGCATACTTCTTTTCCTTGCTTCTGTTCCATTACCTTACTTTCTGCTCCATATCTGGAGCAGTCCTTACATCCTTCTAAGCTGACATTCTCTACTGGGTCTGCCTTGCACCAAGGGCAACAGCTCTCTGCCAAAACCAGTATCTTACTTTCAAATTAAAGCACTTTTTTTTTTTTGCTCCAAGGTTTAGTTATTTTAAAGTATTTTTGAAGTAATTTTATTTTTATTTCTTTTTGAATGTTTATTTTATGTTATTTGAGAGCAAGCAAGCAGGGGAGGGGCAAAGGGGAGGGACACAGAGGGTCTGAAGTGGGCTCTGTAATGACAACAGAGAGCCCTACGTGGGGTTCAAACTCATGAACCGTGAGATCATGACCTGAGCCAAAGTCAGATTCTTAACTGACTGAGCCCACCCAGGTGACTCTGAAGTAATTTTAGATTTACATAAAATTTACAAAGATAGTACAGAAAATTTCCATATATCTCCTCCCCATTTTCCCCAATGTCAACCTCTTATATGGCCGTGGTACGTTTGTCAAAACCAAGAAACGAACATTGTTACATTACTATTGACTAACCTCCAGAACTCCAGGCTAAGATTTCAACAGTTTTTCCAATGGTAGTTTTTTTTTTTTTTTTCTGTCCCAGGATCCAATCCAGGAGACTGCATTACATTTAGCCGTCCTTCCTTTTAATCCTCAATAGACAACCAGGAGCTTGAGGGAAACCCAGCTTTGGTCAGGACATCCTTTGAGTCTCATTTTTTACAAAACCATTAAGGCATCCAACTGGAAAGTCCACCTAGTACGTATGTTTGCTGGTTTCAGAGAATATCATCATTCCACTGGTTCTTCCTCCTCCTCACGCCTGACATCCTGCCTCAGCAACTTTCCCCAACATTTAACATGACTTCTTCCATCAAAGAGTGTTTTCCTTATAAGACGTACGATCTTCACACCCATTAGAAACAATGAGTAGCTTCCAACAAGAATTCAAATGATACTCTACTTCTACAGCCTCCTCTAAAGAAAACCACTCTCCTCTTCCATTCCTTTCATAACTCACCTCCTACTCCAGATCTTTTATCTTTTTCACTGGCATTCCCACTACAGGTGCACTCTCCACTTATTGTCCATGCTATTCATCTTTTTTTTTTAATTTATGTTTATTTATATTTGAGAGAGAGAGAATGAGAGGTGGAGGAGCACAGAGAATGAGACACAGAATCCGAAGCAGGCTCCAAGCTCTGAGCTGTCAGCAGACCCTGATGTGGGGCTCGAACCCACAAACTGTAAGATCATGACCTGAGCCTAAGCCGGATGCTTAACCGACTGAGCCACCCAGGTGCCCCCATGCTATTCACCTTAAAACAGCAAATAGAAGCAATTTATGTCTCTTGGGGAAGGTGTGGGCTGTCAGTGAAAACACATGATGCTATGTGGAAATGAAGCAGTATTTTATGATGTGCCACTGTGCACTGTGATGGATTATAATCATCTCAGCACTTTACCAAGTCACATTAGCCAGGAAAGTTCTGGAACAGGGAAATAAGTAAGCGTCGGCTGTAGGGATGCAGTGAAGTTTTAGCCCAAAATCTTCTCTCACATACGGCCTCACCCTTTTCAAGGGGGAATGTCTACCTCAGCATCATTTCTGCCATCACAGAACATGTGCAGGATGTAATCATGTATGTCAGCATAATATATAATCAGTATGAAAATGTCAGTAATATGAACAAAGAACATCAGATTTATTTTTAATATCTGAACATTTGTTTTCAAATATAGGTAAGCACGTAGATGTCAGTTGGACTGGAAATCTCACTGTGTTCTTTGTTGAAATCTTTCAGTCATTGACATACAAATACATATTTATTATGGCAGGAGTAAAATGCTGATTCTTAATGGTGAAAGCTTTTAATTTTATATACAAACATAATTTTTAG
Organism: Cryptoprocta ferox; assembly: GCA_028646485.1. Taxonomy (NCBI): domain Eukaryota; kingdom Metazoa; phylum Chordata; class Mammalia; order Carnivora; family Eupleridae; genus Cryptoprocta; species Cryptoprocta ferox. The sequence goes on from CM053579.1 coordinate 23,203,811, forward strand.
GAACTTACAGTTAAATAGGGAAATAGATAAGGTCAATACAAATATTAAGACAACACGCAGTGGGGTGACTGGCTGACTCAGTCAGTAGAGGATGTAACTCTTGATCTCAGGATCCTGAGTTTGGGCTCCATAACAGGCATAGAGCCTACTTAAAAAAATGCAGTGAACAACTAAACTTAAGAGCATTCTTTTGAGCCAATAACTTTTTATTTAAATATAAGATAAAAATAAAAAATATATAGAATTCTAATCTTTGTAGAATTGTTTTTTGTATTAGCATTCAAAACAATAAACAAAGTCACCTGTAAGAACTGTATTTAATTTTTCATTTTTAATTACAAGAAGACCATGCATGTTTTAAGAAAGGGTCTTATTTGAAAATCTTTCCACAGCTTATGAGAATGAAATAAAAGCTAAATGTGAACTTTTCCACAGGAAAATTGCATAAGAAAGAAAAACTCCCAAATCATGTACATCTATGATAAATCATGCTCCATCCAACTATAATAATGAATGTGATGAGAATAAAGGGAAGAAAGTCTTAGAGACAAGTGAGATAGCCAAAGTTTGTCTGATTCTCACTAAGCAACCCTTAAAATAGACTTTAAGAAATATTTTTAAGGTACTTCCTCCTGTTCTAGGAGTTAAAAAAGCTAAACAAAATTTGCTGAAGTGATGTTTATGGACTGCCAACCACTCTCAGTAGTTGAAATTGAAGAATTTTTGAGATGTGCTCAAGCTATGATTCCTAGCTACAAAGTTCCTTCGAGAAATGAAATTACTGGAAAACGTTTAATGTGAATTCTATTCTACTGTGCACAAAATGATCAGTGATACTATGAGATGTGCTACTTTTTTATTTTGTGCCTTGTACTCTTGGACATGCAGAAACACCCAGAAATCTTTTTTTTAATCAGACACCACAATGGATTAATGCTTTTGTTTTGCTTGCTTACGGCATCACTTAGCTATTGCTAAGTAAAAACAAACAGCTACCCAAAAACTCAGTGGCTTAAATAACAACCGTTTATTTGGCTCACGATTCTTCAGGTTGGCAATTTAGTCTGGGCCCAGCTGGGCAGTTCTGGGTACAGCCTTCATATGCTTGTGGGCAGCTGTGTGTCAGCTCGGTGAACCTACTTCTGGGGGTTGACTGGATGTATACGTGCCATAAATACCAAGATAGAGGTTAAAAATCATAGCAATGTTACATTGCTCCATTGTCACATTTCTAGATGCATAATTGAAAGGCAAATTTTTCACCAATGATTGTATAAAACAGCAAGGGCTTGTTTCCGTCCCCGCTGGGATGCAGAAGCACATTCCATTCTGTCTTCCTCACCGACCGCAGCTGGAAAACCTGGATGGAATGCACGGGGCAGCTATTTGAGGATTCTGCAGACTAAGTGGTAGCAGAGATCTTGGAAAAGAAGACAAGAATTCAAAGTGGCAACCAACTGGCACCCGTGGTAGCACGGGCAGCAGCGCCGACAGCATCAGGAGCAGGGACCCACAGGGTCTAAACCTCGGAGGCGGGGGAACCTTCCTCTTCAGGAAACGTAGTACCAAGAGGGTAGAGCACATCACCATTGCTTTTTTTCCTCCCAGACATGAGCACAGTCACCAGCAGTGCACGGCAGAACAGGGTACTAAAATCTCAGCTTTCTGGCCAGAGGACTGACCAGGGAAGCCCCAGGAATCAGAAAGTAGCAGGGAGATGGCGGAGAGAGAAGAGCTCAGGAAAATGACTCCATAAAATAGTTCATGAAGTCCTTATAGAATCGTACACCAAAAAAAGTCAAGTTTACTGTATCTTAAACTGAGAAATAGAATAAAAATGAGATAAATACAATCTAAAATAAAAATCAACCCAAAGGGGGAAAAAAAAAACCACCAAGGGCATACAAGTTATCAGAGGTTAAAAAGCATTGAACGGGGGCAACAATCTTAAAACCGCATCTGAAAATACTTAGAAAATGAGGTTTCCAGTTTCCAGTCCAGCATGAAAGACGCTTGTAAGTCACCACTAGGAGAGAAAATAGTTTTTCCCCCCCATATCGGGTACTATGCATTTAGGCAAAGAACCTAGTTCAGGAGGAGGATCGAAAGCTGTTGGATGTCTTGCTGTAAACATCCGTGAATTGTTTTGCCAACACTCATTCTTTCACTAGCTTATTCTCTCACTTAACATATATTAGCTAAGCACCTATCATTAGCCAGGCATTATGTAAGTTGCTGAATTTATGACAAAGTTCAAGACACAGTTTCTGACCTCAAGGATTTCAGAGATTACTAAATAAGACAGGTCTGGCTGCCAGACTAGCATGTAAAGAGCTCGAAAGTCGCCTCTCCAGGCTAACAATGAGTAGAAGGCTGAACAAATTGAAAAATCAACAACTCCTTTTAGATGTGTAAGAGATGTGAGGTTAAAAAAAAAAAAAAAGCGAGGTCAAAGATCAAACCAGTGCTCACAAAAGGGACTGACAGATGACTATAGAGAATCATAACTTACCCAAGCAGAAAGCTCCCAGGAAATCAGGGCTGGGGTGGGGAAGACTGAACTGTGAGTGATGAATCACTGAGGGCTGGCTCAGTGTGGACAAGTCTGAGAGTCAAAAACTCTAAGGGGACCCAGCAATCAGGGGTTCCCCACACTTTTGTGAGTTTTACGTTCTGGATTTCTACCAGATTCTCACTGGATTTCTATTGATTCTCAGTATCAGAGAACGATCCCCTCCTGCTTCTGGCAAGGAGAGAGGAAATGAAACTATGTTAAAAGATGCCAGAGCATTCTGTTCTCCTTAACAAGGTCTGCCTTCAGGAGAAACTATTTAACCAGAGCCTAGCCTGCTGGGCTTTTATCAGAGCCTAACTGACCTGAGGAAGGAAGTACTCAAATCCAGCCAATTGTAGCCTTCCACCTGGGAGAAGGAAAATACCCAACACAACCCACTCAGGCCATCTGATACCACCTGAGGGGGGAGGAAAAAACCTGAGAAGCACATGTGAAGTTCACAGTCCAGAGGGACAGACTCACTAAAATCTAAGACCTAATTTAAGACTATAGAATGCTTTCCCTTCCCCCCACACCTTATTACCATATCACTAAAGGCCTAGTTACAGCAGTTCCTTTTACCCAGTACATCATGTCTACCTATGAAGAAAAAATGACAAGACATACTAATGGGCGAAAAAAACAGTTTGAAGAAATAGAGCAAGAATCTGAATCAAACTCCTATATGGTAGGGATACAGGAATTATCAGACCAGAAATTCAAAACAACTATGATTAATATGCTAAGGACTCTAATGGACAAAGTAGACAGCATGTGAGAAGAGATAGGCAATGTAAACAATGAGATAGAAATTCTAAGAACCAAAAAGAAATGCTACAGATCAAAAACATTGTCACAAGAATGAAGATGCCTTCGACGTGCTTATTAGTAGACTGGACATGGCTGAGACAAAACCTCTGAGCGTGAGGACATCTCAACAGGAACCACCAAAACTGAGAAATAAACAGAAAAAACGACTGGAAAAAAAATCCCACAATATCCGGGAACTGTGGGACATGTTCAAAAGGTGTAACATGCCTAATGGGAACACCAGAAGGAGAACAAAGAAAGCAACAGAAGAAATATGTGAAACAATAATTGCTGAGAATTTCCCCCAAATTAATGTCAGACACCAAACCAGACTCAGGAAGCTTAGAGGACATCAAACAAAATAAATCCCCCAAAAACCTATACCTAAGCATATAATTTTCAAATTACAGAAAATTAAAGAAAAGTTCTTGAAAGAAATTGAAGGAAAAAACAACCCTACCCATAGAGGAGCAAGGATAAGGTTTATATCCAACTTCTCATAAACCTTACAAGCGAAGAGAGAGTGGTGTGAAATATTTAGCGTTGAGAGGGAAAAAAAAACACCACCAATCTAAAATTCTGCAAAAGAATCCTTCAAAAGCAAAATAGAAATAGAATTCCCCAAACAAAAATCAAAGGAATTTGTGGTCAATACACCTGCCTGGCAAGGAATGTTTTAAAAAGTTATTTAAAGAGAATAAAAGATTATATAGGTTAGAAATTCAGTCTACATGGGGCACCTGGGTGACTCAGTTGGTTAAGTGTTGGACTCTTGGTTTCAGTTCAGGTCATGACCTCATGGTTTTGTGGGTTCGAGCCCTGTGTCAGGCTTTGCACTGGCAGTGCAAAGCTTGCTTGGGATTCTCTGTCTCCCTCTCTCTCTGCCCCCCGCAACTTGCCCTGTCCCTGTCTCTCTCAAAATAAATAAACTTTAAAAAAGAAAAGAAATTCAGCCTACATAAAGAAAGGAAGAAGCACTGCAAAAGGAATAATTGAAGGTAACATTAAAACTTTAATTTTTTTATTCTTATTTGATCTCACAGACAAAAGTTTGCTCAAAATATTAATAGCAACACTGTATTCAACTATGTATGCCTATGTGTGTGTGTACTCATGTATGCTTATTGTAGAAGTGAAATAAAAGACAGCAAAGATACAAAGGACAGGAGGGATATATTATGATTATTTTGTGATTATAAGATAGTTTCACTACCTGTGAAGCTATACAGTCTTATTTTAAACTGGGCTTGGATTAGTTATAAATGTTGATTACAAACTCTAGGGCAACCACTAAAAAAAGTAAAAGAACATATAACTGATATGTTTAAAAAAAGGAAAGAAAATGGAATTACAGAAAATGCTGAATTGAAACCACAAAAGGCAGAAAAAGGAGTTGAAAACAAAAATAGGAACAAAGAACAAGGACAACAAATGAAGAACAGTAACAAACATGGTAGTTCAACTATATCTATAATCACTTTGAACATCAAGGATCTAAACACACCAGTTAAAAGACAGAGATTGTCAGAGTGGATCCAAAAACAAGATCCAGTTATAGGCTATCTACAAGAAACCCACGTTAAATATAAAGATACATATAGATTAAAAGCAAATGCATAGAGGAGGATATACCATGCTAATATTAATCAAAAGAAAGCAGGAGTAGCTATATCAATTTCAGACAGAGCAGACTTCAGACAAAGAAGAATTATCCGGGATAAAGAAGGGCATTACATAATGATAAAGGGGTCGATTCTCCAAGAAGACAACAATCCTGATGTGCATGTGCTTAACAACAGAGCATCAAACCACATGAGGTAAAAACGGATAGAAATGCAAGGAGATAGAAGATGTATCCACTATTATAGTTGGAGACATCAATATTCCTATATCAGAAATGGATAGATCCGGTAGGCAGAAAAATCAGTAAAGACAAAGTTGAACTCAACAACAGCATCAATCAACTGGACGTAATGGACAGCAATAGACTATTTCATCCAACAATAGCAGAATACTCATTCTTCTCAAGCTCACATGGAATATTCACCAAGATAGACCACATACTGGGCCAAAAACCATGCCGTAACAAATTTAAAAGAACAGAAATCATGCAATGTATTCTCTCAGACCACAATAAAATTAAACTAGAAAACAATAATAAAAAGAGAGCTGGAAAATCCCCAAATACTTCGAGATTAAACAACACATTTCCAAATAACACATGGGCCAACTAAGAAATCTCAAGAGAAATTTTAAAATATTTGAACTAAATTAAAATGAAAACATAATTTATCAAATCTGGTGGAATGCAGTGAAAGCAGTGGTTAGAGGGAAAATTCTAGCATTGAATGCATATATTAAAAAAGGAGAAATATCAAAAAATGAATAACCTAAACTTCCACTTCAGGAAACTCAAAAAAGAAAAGCAAATTAGGTCCAAAGTAAGCAGCAGACAAGAAATAATAAAAATTAGAGCTGATATGTGGAATTTAAGAAACAAATGAGCAAAAGGAAGAGAAGAAAGAGAGAGACAAAGCAAGAAAGAGATTCTAAACCATAGAGAACAAACTGATGGTTACCAGGGGGAGGTGGGTGGAGGGATGAGTGAAATGGGTGATGGGGATTAAGGAGAATATTTGTGATGAACACAGGGTGATGTACGGAAGTGTTGAATCACTACATTGTACACCTGAAACTAATATCACACTGTATATTAACTAACTGAAATTAAAATAAAAACTTAACAAAAGAAATAGAGCAGAAATCAATGAAGTTGAAAAAAGGAAGTCAATAGATAAAATCACTGAAACCAAACGCTGATTCTCTGAAAAGATCAATGAAAGTTATAGTCTATAGGCAGGCTAACTAAGGAAAAAAGAGAGAAATCACAATTTACTAATGCAGGCATTAGTTTGATTATGCTTTGCTTTGTTGCACTTCACAAATATTACATTTTTTACATGTTGAAGGTTTGTGGCAACACTGTGTTGAACAGGTCTATTGGTGCCATTTTTGCAACAGCATTTGCTCCTTTTGTGTCTCTGTGTCACATTTTGGAAATTCTCACAATATGTCAAACTTTTTCATTATTATTATATGTGTTATGATTATCTATGATCAATGATTATGACTTACTGAAAACTCAGATTATGGTTAGCATTTTTTAGCAATTAAGTTTTTTAATTTTTTTTTTTTATTTTAGAGAGAGAGCAAATCTTAAGCAGGCTCCATGCTTAGCGCAGAGCTTGACACGGGGCTGGATCCTATGATCCTGGGATCACGACCTGAGCCAAAATCAAGAGTCAAACACTCAACCAACTGAGCCAGACAGGCACCCCAGCAATTAAGTATTTTTAAATTAAGATATAGACATTGTTTTTAAAGACACAATGTTATTGCATACTTAATAGACTACAGTATAGTGTAAACATAACTTTTATATACCCTGGGAAACCAAAATATTAATTTGACTCACTTTTATTGTGATATTTGCTATATTGTAGTGGTCTGGAACCAAGCCCTCAATATCTCCAAGATACGCTTGTTTCTAGAATAAAAGAGACATCACTACAGATCCCATAAACATTAAAAGGGTAATAAAGCATACTCTCAATAACCCTATGCCCACAAATTTGATAACCTAGATGAAATGGACCAATTCCTTGAAAGATACAATCTGCCAAAACCCATATAAGTAGCAATAGACAATCTGAATAGGCCTGTATCAATAAAATTGAACCAATAATTAATAATTTTTTAAAACAAAGCAGCAAGCCCAAATGAATTTTACCAAACATTTAAGGAAGAAATTATATCAATTCTCCACAATCTATTTTGGAAGATAGAAGCAAAGGCAATACTTCCTAACCCATTCCATGAAGCCAGCATACCCTAATACCAAAACCAGACAAAAGACATTATAAGAAAACTACAGACCAGTATCTCTCATGAGCATAGATGCAAAAATCTTCAACAAAACAGTAGCAAATTGGATCTAAGAATGTATTAAAAGAATTATACAGCACAATCAAGTGGGATTTATCCCAGGTATGTAAAGCTAGTTCAATATTTGAAAATTGATTATTTAATTTATTACATCAATAGGCTAAAGAAGAAAAATAACATGATCATATCAACAGATGCAGAAAAAGCATTTGACAAAATCCAACACCCATGTATGACAAAAACTCTCAGTAAACTAAGAATAGAGGGGAACTTTCTCAACTTAAGAAATAATATATACAGGGGCACCTAGGTAGCTCAGTCGGTTGAGCATCTGACTTCAGCTCAGGTCATGATCTCACAGTCTGAGTTTGAGCCCCGCATCGGGCTCTCTGCTGTCAGCACCTGAGCCCACTTCGGATCCTCTGTCCCCCTCTATCTCTGCCTCTCTCTCTCTCTCTCTCTCTCTCTCTGTCTCTGTCTCTGTCTCTCTCTCAAAAATAAGTAAAACATTAAAAAAAAATAATATCTACCAATAAACAATAGCCAATATCATACTTAACGGTGAGAAGCTCAAAGCTTTCCCACTAAGAACATCAACAAGGCACGATGTCCCTTCTCACCTCTGCTTTTTAACATCATACTGGAAGTCCTAAAAAATACAGCAAGACAAGAAAAGGAAAAAATAGGTATACAGATTGGGAAGGAAGAAATAAAACTGTCTTTGTTTGCAGATGATGTGCTTGTCTATGAAGAATATCCATATGAATAGACAAAAAAAATCGGAACTAACAAACAGTGATACAGGTCAATTGCATTCCTATATTCCAGCAATGACTAAATGGAATTTTACATCAAAAATGCAACATCACTTACATTAGCACACCAAATAATGAAAACCTAAGGTATAAATCTAACAGTAAGTATATGTAGGAGAGCTGACAAGACTGACTCCATCTTTGGGCCCTCAATCTTATTTTTACCTGTGCAATTACCTCCCTGGAGGCTACGTTTTCCAGGACCCTTGGAGCTTAATGTATGTCGCGACGGGAATGTGAGAAGGCTTATTCTGATCTACCCTAAAGTGGTGCACAGGCGGTGCCACTTTAATTAATTACCCTTTGACTTCACCACAGTGCCCTTTGCTCTATAAAAGTTATGGATTAAGGTTCGGACTGGGTGGAGAATAGCTGTGTAGTGCCTGGATTGTTGGTCTGCCCAATCCCCCCCTGCTAGTAAGTTACCCTTATACATAGAACTCTGTGTAAACAATATGGGGTGACTTGCAACAGTTTTTGGTCTCAAAGTGCCTTGCCAGTCTGGTGAATACCGTCCCTCAGCCACATTCTAACATATGTACAAGATATATAGGAGGAAAACTACAAAATTCTGGTTAAAGAAATCAAAGAACTAAATAAATGGAAAGATATGCCATGTTCACGAATAGGAAGACTCAATATGGTCAAGATGTCAGTTCTTCCCAACTTGATCTATAGATTCATTGTAATCCCAATTAAAATCCTAGCAAGTTATTTTGTGGATATCAGCACATTGATTCTAAGGTTTACATGGAGAGGCAAAAGACCCAGAATTGCCAACATGGTATTGAAGGAGAAGAACAAAGTTGGAGGACTGACCTTACCCGACTTCCAGACTTATAAAGTTACAGCAATCAAGACAGTGTGGTATTGGTGAAAGAATAGACAAATAGATCAATGGAATAGAATAGAGAGCCCAAAATAGATCCACATAAATATAGTCAGGTGGTGTTTGACAGGGGAGCAAAGGCAATACAATGGAGAAAAAATAGTCTTTTCAACAAATGGCGCAGAAACAAATGGACATCCATGTGCAAAAAATAAATAAATAAATCTAGATATAGACCTTACACCCTTCAAGAAATTAGCTCAAAATGGATCACAGATCTAAATGTAGAATGTAAAACTGTAAAACTCCTATGATGTAACATAGGAGAAAATCTAGATGACCTTGGGTTTGAAGATGACTTTTTAGATACAACACTAAAGGCACAGTCCATGAAAGGAAGGATTAATAAGCTGGACTTCACTAAAATTAAGTTTTTTCTTGTCTGCAAAAGACACTCTTAAAGGAAAGAAAACACAAGCCACAGACTGGGAAAAATATTTGCAAAATATAAAAAGACCTCTTAAAACTCAATAATAAGAAAACAAACAACCTGATTAAAAAAATGGGCCAAAGACCTTTACAGTCACTTCACCAAAAAAGATATACAGATGGCAAATAAACATATGAAAAGATGCTCCACATCATATGTCATCAGGGAAATGCAAGTTAAAATAACAATGAGACACCACTACACACTTTTTAGAATGGCCAAAATCCAGAGCACTGACAACACCAAATACTGGTAAAGATGGGGAGCAATAGGAAGTCTTATTCATTGCTGGATGGGAAAGCAAAATGGTAGAGCCACTTTGGAACATGTTTGGGTGGTTTCTTACAAAATTAAATCTACTCCTACAATACAATTCAGCAATCATGCTTCTTGGTATTTACCCAAAGGAGAGGAAAACTTATGCCCACACAAAAACTTCCACAGATGCGGTTTTTTGTTTTTTTTTTTTTAGTTAGTTAGTTAGTTAGTTTGTTTGTTTAGAGACAGAGAGCAGAGAAGGGACACAGAGAGAGAGAGGGAGAGAGAATCCCAAGCAGGCTCCACGCAGTCAGCACAGAGCCTGATGCGGGGCTAAAACTCACAAAGTGCAGGATCATGACCTGAGCTGAAATCAAGAGTTGGATGCTTACCCGACTGAGCCACCCAGGCGCCCCTCCACATACGTGTTTGTAGCAGCTTTATTCATAATTGCCAAGCACGGGAAGGAACTAAGATATCCTTCAGTAGATGAATGAATAAATAAACTGGTACATCTAGACAATTTAGCACTTAAATCAAGCCATGAAAAGACATGGAGGAAATCTTAAATCCATATTACTAAGTGAATGAAGCCAATCTGAAAATACTACCTAGTGTATGTTTCCACCTACATGACATTCTGGAAGAAAGAAAACTATGGAGACAGTAAAAAGTTCAGTGATTGCCATGGGTTCGGGGCAAGGGGGAGGGATGAATAGGAAGGGCACAGAGGATTTTTAGGGCAAGGAAACTACTCTTTATGACAGTATATTGATGAAAACATGTCATTATATATTTGTCCAAATCCACAGAATGTACAACACCAAGAGTGAAAGCTAAGGTAAACTATAGGCTTTAGATGATAATGATACACTGATATAGGTTCTTTGTAACAACTGTTCCACTGTGGTACCGGCTGTGGATAATGGGGGAGACTATGCATGTGAGGGAACAGGAGGTATATGGGAAGTCTCTGTACCTTCCACTCAGTTTAAAAAATTTTTTTAATGTTTATTTATGAGAGGGACAGAGTACCAGTGGGGGAGGGGCAGAGAGAGCAGGAGACACAGAATCCAAAGCAGGCTCCAGGCTCTGAGCTGTCAGCACAGAGCCCGACGCGGCGCTTGTACTCACGAACCGCGAGATCATGACCTGAGCCGAAGTCGGACACTCAACCGACTGAGCCACCCAAGTACCCCTTTCTACTTGGTTTTTCTATGAACCTAAAACTACTCTAAAATACAAAGGCTATTTTTAAAATACTCAGAATGCATTTTCTTCACGCAGGATACAAAACTGAAAGTGCTGAGAAATGAGTGTCCCTGCAATGTAATGTCAAAATTTTAAATGTGAAAAAAACTTTTTTAATGTGAACCTCATGTTTTCACAAAAATCTTAATTTTTCAATAGGATTTTGGATTTATTCTTATATTCCAGAACTTTTTTTCTATGATAGTGTTATTTCGTTTTGGCCTTGGCTTCAGGTAAATATTGACTTTAACACCTAGTCACTTAGCAGGATGCTCAAATGAAATTCAGTTAACCGACAGTCACCAATTAAACAAGAACATCAGAACCACGAGGAGTATTTCAGGTAACCTTCTGTAAATTTTCTGATTCATCCAACAGGCCTATGTTCTGGCTCTGCCTCAACTTTACGTGTACCTTCATAATTTAATCAGTTTGAAATAAGAAGATGCTTTCTCTATTCCCATATGCAGGTTTTATTATCACAAACTAGGAGAGACAGTAATAAAGAGAGGTTTCAAACAAACCCTTAGAAAATCAAAGTCACCGTTCTTGGTAAACAGTCCTCAACATTTTATCAAGTGCAGCACTAATAATCCTATTCAGCAAGTCAATTCATTTGGTTACCTAGGCATACACTGGACAGCTAGTTTCTCTGGTGGCTGGTTCATCAGGAATTAGTGTTCAGAGCTAAATCTTTCCTGACATTCATTTTCATGACTGAGATTTGGTTACAGCTTTAAGTTTTTTCCAACCTAAAATTACTACAGCAATGCTCTCTAGTTTAGAATTTGGGAGTCTGGTTCATCTATGTGCTAAAAAGCAAATCACAACTTCCTTCTCGAGAGTTATATTGGCCCTGACAGTGAGTATGCCCTTGGCCTGTCTCCACGCAGAAGGGCAGTGGCTTTCTATTCCAGAATGGATTCTCGTTTGGCTCATCTCTCACTTGGGTTGACTTTTAAAACACATAGCTCTGTACTTCGGCAAACACAGAATAGTTGTGCTCTCAGGACTTGCCAGACAGCATACCCTCAAACCCACAGTTGTTGAACTTATCAAAAGCTCAGCTGAGAGAAATCAAACTTATGGAGGATTGCCTGAAGACTACGAAGTCTATCCATTTCTCTATTCAACAATTTATCCCTGGGGGCGCCTGGCTGGCTCAGTCAGTAGAGCATGTGACTCTTGATCTCAGCGTTGTGAGTTCAAGCGCCACACTGGACATAGAGCCTACTTTAAAAAAAAAAACAGAAAGGAGGGGCGCCTGGGTGGCTCAGTCGGTTAAGCGTCCGACTTCGGCTCAGGTCATGACCTCACGGTTCGTGGGTTCAAGCCCCGCGTTGGGCTCTGTGCTGACAGCTGGGAGCCTGGAGCCTGCTTCGGATTCTGTGTCTCCCTCTCTCTCTGCCCCTCCCCCACTCATGCTCTGTTTCTGCCTCAATAATAAATAAATGTAAAATTTAAGAAAAAATAAAACATAAAAAAACATAAAAGAAAGAAAAAGAAAATGTATCCCTGGATAAAAGTGTACCCCTGGATAAAAGCGTATCCCTGAATACAAGAAAACTGTATCCTTGGACTGAATTGATTTAGCCCCAAGTAACTGCTTTTTTAAAATTTGAGATATAATTTGCATACTACAAAATCCACCTATTTAAAACATACGGTTCAGTGTTTTTGAGTATATTGTGTTGTGCAACAGTCACCACTGTTATTCTTTGAAACATTTTCATCACCCCTCCCCAAAAAATCCCATGCCCACTCACTGTCATGCCCTCTTTCCCCTTTCCACCACTCTCATCCACTGAAAACCATGAATCTCTTTTCTGTCTCGTATAGATTTACCTGTTTTGAACAGTTCCTCACTGGAAAGACCATATGTGGTCTCTTGTGGCTGGAGGGCTTCACGATACATGATGTTTTCAAGGTTCATCCATGTTGTAGCACGTATCAGCACTTCATTCCTTTCTTGTAGATGAATAATATTCCATCCATGGATATACATTTTATTAATTCACCTGATTCATTCATTCATCAACTGATGGATGTTTGGGTTACTTCACATTTTGGCTAGTGTGAATAGTGCTGCTGGGGAGTTGCCTTTAATGAGTTGCATTTTGGCCTCACACTAATGGCCTGCATGAAGGAATATCCTAAGAAATATACTAGAAATGGGAGGTTTTCCTTACTGTTGTTCTTTCCATTGCTCGGGATCCTACGTATGAGAATTTATAAGAGCTTTAATCTGAAAAATTGGTTTTGTTTTATTTGCTTAGGGACGCTGTGAATCCTGTAATCATTTTTTTTTATTTTTGGTATTTACCTTTAGAAAGCTTAGAAACAAATTTATGGCCCACTTCTGGCCTCACACCCGACTGATTTTTAGTTTTAATAATCTTTTGTCCTGATTACTTGCTTACTTTTATATTGTTGTATTGTCCTATTTTGAACAAAATGGGGTATAAACATTAGTGGGCATTTAGCCCACTCTATGAGTCATGGCTGACAAGAAACAAGGCCTTGAATATTGAGAGAAAGTAAAACCAGAAGTCAACTGGGCAAAAGAAGACCAAACACGCTCCTTTTTAAATTTCAGTACCTGCCTTGAAGGCCAAGGTATAAAATTATGTTACCAAGACACAAATAAAAACTCCTTTTCCCTTTATCCACATTTTCCAAAATGAACACCTGGAAATATTAGAGGTCTTCAGTTAAATATTTTTTCCCAAACAACAGAGATTTACACTACCTATGGAACTCATTTGTTATTTTTATGTTTTGCATATAGGAGTTCTGTGTACTGTTTCATTTCACGAGATAGTTCAACTGCTAACATGTCGGAAAACCCCTGGGAGTGAGGAAAATTAGAGACAGGTAGTCAAAAAACGGGTTTGCCTTTAACCTGCTTTGTTAGTCCCCGAGTATGCTTCTGTCTGTGTAGAATGACGTGAGTTTGATTAGAAATTCCTGAGGTTCCTTCCAGTTCTGCCACTCTATGATAACTCCCAAGAATTAAATGCCTTTTTGAATGCAGCCACACTACCAATTATTTGACAAGACAAAATCTTATTTAAACAGATTCCGTCGATTTAAGTTTGAGGAGTTCTGCCATAGGGGAAGTGAATAGCCAGCAGTGGTGTTCTTGCTGTTGTGGGCTAAGCTCTTTAATTACAACTGTACATACTTTGTAAACAATGGTAAATTAAGTTGTCTTCCAAAATCGTATACTGTCTGTGTATGATCAGTTAACTGTCTCCGAGTCTGTTTACCTAGTACTGGGAACATGTTGTTAGCATTCCCTGTTTCCAAAGACCACATCCCTGTTGCTTAGAAGCTAGGGATAAATGATTCTTTTCTCTCTCTCTCTCTTCCTCTCTCCTCATTCCTTCCTTTTCAACAGCTTGCTCTGGAGATTTTCAAACACAGAAGAACGTTTTCCAGAGTGAACACCCATATACCCACCATCTGGAGTCTACAACTAATATTTTAACTACACATATCTATTCATCTGTCCGTCTCATCCATGAATTGATTCAATTTTTGATACACTTTGAAATAAGTTTAAGACAGCAGTACAGGGACACCTGGGTGGCTCAGTCAGTTAAGCATCCAACTTCAGCTCAGGTCACGATCTCACAGTTCCTGGATTTGAGCCCTGCATTGGGCTCTGTGCTAACAGCTGGGAGGGAGCCTGGAGCCTGCTTCAGATTCTGTCTGTCTGTCTCTCTCCGCCCCTGCCCCACTTGTGCTCTCTCTCTCAAAAATAAATACACATTTTAAAAAATTTTTAGTTAAAAAAAAGATAGTATATTTCACACGTAAATACTTCAGTATGAATATTAACTAGAATTAAATACAGGCTAATGGTTTTTGTTATTAGGTAAAATATAAATAACGTGAAATGCACAAATCTTAAATCTAAAGGTTTGGGTTACACAGGACAAAGCTTGTGTCACTTTCCAGTCAATTCTGGCATCTACACCCCAAAGGCAAACACCTGTTAGGATTTCTTCCACTATTCTTTTTATTACTGAGTCATATTCCATTGTATAAATATACCTTGGTTTACTTATCCATTTTCCTGTTGATAGAACTTGGGCTATTTCCAGTTTGGGGCCATCATCAATAAAGCCGCTGTGAACATGCTTGTACAAGTACAAGTCTTTTTATAGACATATGCTTTCACTTCTCTTGGGTGAGTGGCTAAGAGTGGAATTGCTGGATCATAGGGTATGTGTATGTTTAGTTTCCTAAGAAACTGCCAGACCTTTTACCCACAACGAAATATTAAGAGTTTAACTTGCCCCACATCTTGCCAATATTTTGTGTCTTCAGCTTTTTTGATTGTAGCCATTCTCGTAGGTATTTAGTGGTATCTTATTGTTATTTTAATTTGCATTTCCCTTCTGATGAGTACTAGAACGTTTTTCATGGGTTTATTTTCTGTCTTCCTATGTTTCATTGTGAAGTGTGTGTTCAACTCTTCTGCCCATTTTCATTAGGTATTTATTTCATTGAGTTGTCAGGAGTTTGGTTTTTTTTTAAAGTGATCTCTACACCGAACATGGGGCTCAAACTCACGACCCCGAGATCAAGACCTGCATGCTCCACCAACTGAGCCAGCCAGGTGCCCCTGGAGTTTATTTATCCTAGGTACCAGTCTTTTTTCAGATATATGTTTTGTGAATACTTTCTCCCAATCTACGGCTTGCCTACATATTTTCCTAATGGTGTCATTTCATTAGCAGAAGTTTTAAATTAAAAATTTTCTATTTTATCAATTTTTTCTTAAGAAACTTTTGCCTGCTGCCAAATCATGAAGATATTCACCTATGTTTTCTTACAGAAGCTTTAGATCTATAATCCATCTCAGATTGATTTTGTACTTAGTGTGAGATAGGGGTTGAGGTTAATATTTTTTCATATGGTCATCCAGTTGTTCCAACACTATATTTATCCAGTAAGGAAGAGAATATAAAATTAAGATACAGAAATCAAGGGCACCTGGGTGGCTCAGTCTGTTTAACATCCGTCTCTTGATTTTGGCTCCGGTCATGATCTTGTGGTTCAGGAGGTCGAGCCCCGCACTGGGCTCTAGGCAGACAGTGTGGAGTCTGCTTGGGATTCTCTCTCTGCCCCTCCCCACTTGGTCACACACACTCTCTCTCAAAATAAATAAATAATTTAAAAAATAAAATAAAATTAAGATACAAAAATAAATAGCCTTTATATATGCAATAAATCATCAGAGAAGACAAGAGTAGAGAAAAGTTCCATTCAAATCACAATAATGAAGATAAAGCACTTAGAAACAGACTTAACAAAAAATGTGCCAATCCTATGTGAGGGAAATTTTAAATACTCCCAAAAGTCACAAAGTAGAGATGAACAAATGAGAAGATATTTCCTGTTCTTGAATAGAACAACTTAGCATCATAAAGATATCAGCTGTCCTCAAGTTAGTTTTTAAATTTAACAGAAGCCCAATAAAAAACTAAAAGGATTTTTTTCTGGAGCTAGACAAGTTGATACTATCTATAGGGAAAAATAAACATGCAACAATAGCTAGGAAAACACTGAAAAGGAAACCACATATGGGATGTTAAAGCATACTATGAAGCCTTTATAAATAAAACAGTGTGGTTCTGTTCACCTAAATAGACAGACCGGTGGTACAGAAGTCCAGAAATATAAACCAAGTACACAGAGAAATTTGGTGTATGACAAAAGTGGCATCCAAAATCACTAGGGAAAAATAAAATAAAATAAAATAAAATAAAATAAAATAAATCACTAGGTCAAAGTTGTACTTTTAATAAACAGCACAGGATAGCCATTTGGGAAAATGTAAAAGTAGAGTCACACCTCACACCACACACAAGAATAAATTTCAAATGGATCAGAGAGCTGAATAAATACATTGAATCACGTAAGTCTTAGAAGAATATTTTACTAAATTCCTATACATGCTCTTTGTAGGGAATGGTTTTCTAACTATGACTCAAAATCTAGATGCAATAACAGATTGATACATTTGACCACATATAGGTTGTAAAAACTTTAGCATGGCAAAAAAGTCAATCAAACTCATAAGCTAAAAGTCAAAGACAAATGACAAGTGTGCTTGGCTGGCTCATGCCTCTCTTGATCACGGGGTGTGTGTTCAAGTCCCACACTGGGCATAGAGCTTATGTAAAAAAAAACAACAAAAAAGATAAATCACAAACTGGGAGAAAATATTTGAAACACACATCATTGATAAAGGGCAAATAACTCTAATATCCAAAGGCTTATTTAAAATTAAGTGGAGGGGCACCTGGGTGGCTCAGGCAGTGAAGCGTCTAACTTCAGCTCAGGTCATGATCTCACAGTTGGAGTTCAAGCCCCGTGTTGGGCTCTGTACTGACAGCTTGGAGCCTGGAGCCTGCTTAGGATTCTGTGTCTCCCTCTCTCTGCTCCTCCCTCTCTCTGCCCCTCCCCTGCTCGCACTCTCTCTCTCTCAAAAATAAACATAAAAAATTTTAATTAAGTGGAAAACCCAGAAAAAACTGATAAAACATAAGCGAAAGACATAAACAATTCACAAAAAAAAGATGTAAAAATGGTCCTTAAACAATAAAAATGTTCAACTTAAATAATAGAAATGCAAATTGAAACTACACTGTGATACCATTTCTCAGCGATCAAATTGGAAAAATTTAAAAAGTAAGGCAAGACAGTCAGTTGGTGAGGGTGTGGAGAAACAGGCACTTGTGCAGTCAGTACCATATGCTGGTGGAAATGCAAATTGATACAAGCCTTGCAGAGAGGGAATTTGGCAATATTTAACAAAAATACATTTGGCAATATTTAACAAAAAAAAGGCATTTACCGTTTGAACCAGTATTTCCACTGCTAGGAATTTATTCTAAAGATATACCTTCAACAATACAAAAAGACATATATATATATACACAGTTATTTATTGTACCATATTTCTGTGAGTGCAAAGCAATGGAAACAACTTGAATGCTCCTACATAGAGAGTGGTTAAACTATAGTATACCCACACAATGGAGTATTTTGTAACCACAAGAAAGAATGAGAATCTATAAATGATTTGGAGTGATTTCTAGGAAATACTGTGGGTTTTTTTTTTTTTTGGTCTATGTTTTTAAATTCCAGTATAGTTAATTAACATACAGTATAAGTATTAAGTTAAAAAATGCAAAAGAGTGATAAGGGAAAATAAAATATCCATGTTTCTGCTTATTTTGTGAAAGGAAACAAGAACTATAAACCAGAAACCAAAAAGACTAGTTATCTACAGGGGGTGAGTGGGTACAAGATGGAAAGAATGGTGGATGAAAATTAGGATAGAAGGAATCAGGATGGGACACCTGGGTGGCTCAGTCAGTAGAGCGTCCATCTTCAGCTCAGGTCATGATCTCGCAGTTTATGGGTTCAAGCCCCACATTAGGCTCTCTGCTGTCAGCGCAGAGCCTGCTTCAGATCTTCTGTCCCCCTCTCTCTCTGCCCCTCCCCTCCTTATTCTGTCTCTCTCAAAAATAAATAAACGTCAAAAAAGTTTTTTTAAAAAAAGAAGGAATCAGGTAGGAATGAGACTTCTCTAAATATATATTTTTGTATAATTTTGGCTTTGGGGTTTTTTTTGTTGTTGTTTATTTTTATTTATTTCGAGAAAGGTGAGCAGGGGTAGGGCAGAGAGAGGAGAGAGAGAATCCCAAGCAGGCTCCACACTGTTAGTACAGAGCCTGATGCAGGGCTTGAATCCATGGACCATGAGATCATGACCTGAGCCGAAATCAAGAGTCAGACGCTTAACCGACTGAGCCACCCAGGCGCCCCTGTTTCGGCTTTTGGAATCATGATAATAATGTTTCACATATTCAAAAATGAATAAAATCAATAAGGATTGAGGAGGACCTCAAAATGCAATATAAACCCAAGCAAATGAACCTAGCTATATGTCAAATGAATACATAAATCCCACTGTGGTGGCAGTGGTTGGGGAGGAGGGTGACACAGAACATTCATATAGCTATACAAGTATGCATATGTATGTGTATACATGCAGGCATTTCCCAACTCTGTCATCTAAGATGGTCTCTAGAAGCACTCACAATCCAGTGCCAATGAATGCATGTAGATCCCATATCTTGGCTCCTAAATACCATTCTCTCTCTTTTTTAAAATTTATTTAACTTCAAGTTAGTTAACATACAGCGTAGTATTGGTTTCAGGAGTAAAACCCAGTGATTCATCGTTTACATGTAACACCCAGTGCTCATCCAACAATAGAAAAAAAGACAGAAAAAATGTGTGTACATTGAAAAGAATGATAATTTATGGTAAATGTTAACACTTAAGGTATCTGGATAAAGAGGATACAAGACTTCTTTGTACTGAGGCGCCTGGGTGGCTTGGTTGGCTGAGCGTCTGACTCTTGATTTTGGCTCAGGTCATGATTCCAGGGTCGTGGGATCCAGCCCCGTGTTGGGCTCCCCACTGAGCACGGAGCCTGCTTAAGATTCTCTCGCTCTCCCTCTGCCCCTCTCCCCTGCTCAAGCTCTCTCAAAACAAAAAAAGAAAATTGTTTTAAATACTTCTTTGTACTAATTCTTGCAACATTTCTGTAAGTCTGACATTACTTCAAAGTAAAACATTTAATAAACTTATACAAAAAGAACTGTAAATATTGAAGTTTACTAAATGATATGTCTGCTGAAAAAAACATAGTTGTAAAAAATGACGGAACTTCCCACAACTGGCACAGATAACCACATAGAAAAGGAGCGACACCCTAACCTAGACCAGCTACCCTGGGCTATAAAGGGCAAAAAAAATAAAGCCTCTTTTATGGAAACCCCTGTATCTAAGCCATTGCTGGGTTTTGTAAGAGCAGCGTATTCTACATCAACTAATACAGATCATGTGCCTGAAAGAGGGATACGTCCAAATAAAATAAACTATTTGGCATTGCCCAATTCAGAGGTGGCCGTGGAGGATAATGGACAAGAAAAAACTTCCAGAGGAAGGATAAGGAAGACAAAAGATCAGGAAATCCCACGCAGAGAGCAGAACCAGGATCTGACCAAAGGACTTTCACTGCCAGGGCAGGAAGTCTTCCCAATTTCTGTCTAGCTGGTTTCCTATGGACCAAGTGACTGCCACAGTTTCCATCCTTCTCTTTTCTGAATGCGAGTCATTGTTGTCATCCTGTCCATGCTTCACATCTTTATATTGGGTGTTAGAGGATATCTATCTATATTTGGACCTGATGGAGAAGAGTGAGCATAGCCCAGAGGCACTGGACTTTGAACTGCAGGTAGTAACTGGGATAGGACTTTGGGTGGTTTCCCTTAAGGGAGGGGGCAAGTATGTCCTAAAAATGGCAAGAAGGATACACATGGATGGAAAAAGGGGAAAGACTGAGGCAGAGACAGTCAGTGGTCTGCCAAAATCCATTCTTCCCTTCATCCGGGCATATGACTAAAGCTACGTTTCCCAGGCTCCTTGCAAGTTAGGTGTGGCCATATAACGAAGTTCTCTCCAATGGAATGTGAACAATAGTGATGGATGCCACTTTCAGGTCTGGCCCATGGGGAAACTCCCCCACATACTCTGGCCATGATCTTTCCCCACCTCCTGTGGGCTAGAATGGTGATGACCAAACAACCTTGGAACATGTGTTAAAGATGGCAGAGTTGCTTTCCGTTAGCCTGTGTCTTGCAACAACTATATAGAGAAAGGGTATCTGCCAATTTGGAAGGGTCGTCCTGAATTGCTACCAAAAGGAAAAATTAAAAATAAATGTATTAAGTCACTGACTTGCTATTAAGTCTCCTTTTACAAATACCTCAGCCTTCTGCATACAGAGGTCCTGGGGCTCTCAAAGCAGACAATTATTTTTTTTTATGTTTTTTTTTTTTGAGAGAGAGACAGAGCACGAGTGGGGGAGGGGCAGAGAGAGAGAGGGAGACATGGATTCCGAAGCAGGCTCCAGGCTCTGAGCTGTCAGCACCATCCCGCTAACTGCGAGATCATGACCTGAGCCAAAGTTGGACACTTAACTGACTGAGGCACCCAGTCACCCCCAAAGCAGACAGTTCTTAATAAAAGGACTTTGAAGGTGCTAAAATCCTTTAAAGGACGTGCCAGGTAAACCTTTAAATGCTGTGGAAGGGCTGGTTAAATGTGTCTACGCTTATACTAAAACTTGGTACAAAGGACACTGGTCCCAAGGGATTTAGAATTGGAAAATGTGGATCTGACCCAAACAGGTTTTGGCAGGCATAAAATGGAGTGCCATGCTCTGCTCCAAGCTTAATCCATCCAATCTTCTCTCAACTCACTACCAAAACCATTTGCAAAGGATGGGAAGATGACGAAATTGGTTGTTCCACTAACACTGAAAGCCAGGAAATCACAGGGAAATTTCCATGTGGCAGAAGACAGACCCTGACAGCTATGGAGGTTGGGAACTAAATATAGCAGTTACAAGTTCAATTACTCTTGCGCAGGCTTTGGGAAAGCCCCATGGGAACATCCCTCTGTCAGTTCCTGGAGATGGCAGCCAAAAAAAAAAAAAAAAAAAAAAGGGAGGGGAGGGGAGGGAAGGGAAGGGAAAAAGAAAAACAAAAAAAGGCATCCCTAGAACTCCACCAAAAGGGCACAACACTCAACCTGCCATCAATGGGTTAGCCTGGGGCAGAGGGCGGTGATTTGGAGGAGAAAACTAGATTCTATACATAGATTAGTGAGAATACTGGTAAGAAAATTTGGCAAAATGCAGGTCACTGGGGCATAGAAAAGTTTCAGTGGAGTGGTAGGAATGAAGAGAGAATGGGAGCAGAATCCAGATAGTGAAGGGAGAGAGAGGGAGCAGTAGCTAGAGGGAGAGGTTTAGTCAAACAAATGTTTTTTGCCCCTAGTTTTGAAGATGGGGGATGTTTGTATGTTGCTAGGAACGATCCAGTTGAGGGGGAAATTAAGAATGCAGGGGAGGCAAGAGGGGAATCCAGGGTCTCAAAAACAGGGACAGCTTATCCACCTAAGAAAAGGAAATGCAGTATATACAAATTCAGAGGCAAGTAGGTAGATGCATTTAGTAGCACAAAGATGAAGGGAGGTGGATAAGAGCAGGGACTGTGAAGGCAGATGACCTGGGTTCAAATCCAGACTCCATCACTTATGGGTTATGTGCCCTTAGGCAAGTTGATTTCACATGTGCATCAGCGTCTTTATCTGTAAAATGCGGATACTATCAACTATAAGTTCACAGCAAGAACTATACCTGAAGCACCGTGAAGTGTTTGGCACACAGTGAACATAAATACTGGCTATTTCTTTAAAATTACCTATAATTTGCAGATACTGTAAATTTATTTAAAAGCTGGCTTGCCAAATATTCGCTAAACTCCTCGCACCTAAGACGGCAGAGGGTAAATGAGGTGAATTCAAAAATAGTCAACTTACCATAGCTGACCTTCCACTTTAAGTTTGCACTATCAGCCCCAAACTGACTTCAACTGAGCAACCTACTTTTCAAGAATTCACAGTTCATTTTTAATACAACCACACAGGTGATGAACTGTAGGAAAAGTATTATATTTCTCAATGGTACAATAAGGCCTAATGTGACTAAAGCATATAAAACATCCATGTCAGTAAACAAATCAATTTATCAAAACCCATTATAAAAGCACTTTGGATATTTGCCAATTCTGAGAGCATTGCATGTAACAGGTTATCAAAGGTGTAAGTTGTGAACACACTTTTTCATTTTTAAAGCTGATGTGAGGTAGTGGATGACCAACTATCTTCCGGTCTTGCCCCACCTACCCTAAACAGTTACTTAATAGTTCTTACACCCATGACAGTTGTAGATGCTGTCGCCTTTGCCTAGAATTCTCAGCCTTGGTCATGTCATCCCCTTTCACATAGCTTACCTCTCAGCTTTTAAAATTCAACTCCAGAAGTAGCTTTGTTCATAATAGCCAAAAGGTGGAAACAACCCAGATGTCCATCAACTACTGAACAGATAAACTGTTGACACATACAACATGGATAAATCTCAAAATCATACTGAAACTTTGGACAAAAATAATACACATTGTATGGGGCGCCTGGGTGGCTCAGTCGGTTAAGCACCCGACTTTGGCTCAGGTCATGATCTCACAGTCCGTGGGTTCGAGCCCCGCGTCAGGCTCTGTGCTGACAGCTCAGAGCCTGGAGCCTGCTTCGGATTCTGTGTCTCCCTCTTCTCTGCCCGTCCCCCGCTCACACTGTCTCTCCCTCCCTCAAAAATAAACGTTAAAAAACATCTTTAAAAAGAATATTGTATAATTTCATTCATATCAAGTTCTAGAATGACCGAATTTGATCTGTAGTGGAAAGAAAACAGTTGTTGCCTCTAAAAGGGATGGAAGCAGGGGTTGATCAGTAAGAAGTATAGAGGAACTTTCTGGATTGATGGTTGTGTTCATTACCTTTGATAGGGATTTGGGTTAAACAGCTGTTGAGCATTTGTTAAAACTTAGCAAATATACAGAGTGTTTCATCACATACGAATTTTACACAAGAAAAACTGGTAAACAAATATTAAACTATAAGTATGCTAAATATTTAAATAGTGGACTCATTTTGCAATTTACTTTGAAATAAATTTAAAAAATGAGATGTACTGATAGATGCCTATGTGGTAACGCAAGTATAATAAAATACATTCATTGTGAAGTTCAGCATTGCTGTGTGAAAACTTGCATTTTTTAAAACTGGGAGGGGGGAGTGACAGCTTTATATGTAGGAAGACTCCTCCCACAGCACAGCCGCAGTTAGTGCCCCTCCTCTGGGGTCCCAGAACACCCAATAAAAATATTGAACATACTTCATTTTATTGGTTTTGCATCAGCATCCCAAACCCCCGAACTGTAAACAACTTCAGAACGAAGTCTGTCTTACTGGTCTTTGCTAAGCAACTAACCCGAGGCCAGGCACACAGTAGATAGGTAAGACTGGCTGACTTGAAGGGATATGTAGTGAACTCCATCACCTAGTTTCCTCATAACCAAAGACCTTGTATGTTATCAGCTCACTTTCTTTGGCTGAATGATTACAGCTACCAGAAAAATCCAAGTGAATCCTTACAAGTTAGTTCCCTTTGAGGCAGGATATTAAAGACCTCTCTTCTGGGTTATCCACTTCTCTCCCAGTCTCTCAACTTGAAAACTACCAACTAGTTAACTATTTATGGGCTCAAGGCTCAATTCATACTCTCTTTACACAAGTCAGCTGGGTAGCATATTAAGGGCAATGTTTCTTCACACCACTCAGTTCCATAGCCAGCTGGACTCCTTAAAGATGCTCCATTTCTTCACCATGACACAATGAATAATGTGCCATTTTATCTTCATGCAACTATCTAGGTTATCGTTATGTATCCGTTTCGATGCTCTTGGGACTTAATGCAGCCAGACTGCCTGGATTTGAATGCCAACTCCATCACTAGCCATATAGGCTCGCTCAAGGTATTTTAACTTCTCTGTGCCTCATTTTATTCACTGCCTCCTGACTTAGAAAAAGGCAGGGGAAGGGGAGGGAGGAAAGGTGGGGGACAACACCTTGTATCACCTACTATCATGACGTTTTAAAAAGTTACTGCATGTAAACCACTTAAACAGTGCCCCAGCTATTAGCTATCATTTAATATGTTTAGCTCTGAATCACCAATGACAGAAGACCGGTCTTTATAATATGATCTACAAACGAGTTGAACCTATGTGCTAATGTTAAAAGAGTACAATGCAGGAGTGCCTGAGTGGCTAAGTTAAGTGTCAGTTAATGGGTCAGTTAAGTGTCTGACTTCGGCTCGGATCATGATCTATTGGCTCGGGAGTTCCAGTCCTGCATTGAGCGCTGTGCTGATGGCTCGGAGCCTGGAGCCTGCTTCACATTCTCTGTCTCCCTCTCTCTCTCTCTCTGCCCCTCCCCTGCTTGTGCCCTGTGTCTGTCTCTCTCTCAAAAATAAACGTCAAAAAAAAAAGTACAATGCAAATCTTAACACGTTAAAGACCATAGTCTTTTCTTAAAAAGTCAATTAGTAAATGTTTTTTCAAATGTTCGGCTTTCACTCACCTTTAAGCATGAATGAGTCCCTTGTCTAAGGGAGATTTTACACACACACACACACGTTCATTCTCTAGCTCAGCACACACTGGTAATTTTCTTCCTAGCACTCCTTATAAGTTTAATTATTTTGTTTCCCTCACTAGATCTATGAGGGAGGAACCTTATCTATCTTCTTCACTGTTAAGCTCTCTAACACATGCCTAGCACACAGTAGGCACTCAAATGTATCCTGGATAAATAATGCAGACATTTTGAAGAGTGCTTAACCCATACCAATTAAAAACTCAAGTTAATAATGGTCGCAGGTTTCCATTTTAAAGTAATAACCCAATTAGGGATTTAGCCTCGTTTAAAAATACGTATGATTTATTAAAAATAAAAAATGGCAATGTTTTCTATAAATTAACCTCGACACATGTTAAAATCTGTGATGATAGATGTTTTCTAAGCCATTTATAGCCACCCTCCTCCTTTAATTATAAAAGATAAAACATACAACATACTGTAGGTTTATTTTTATTCAAAAAGTTACTGTCTCAAGACATAAATACAAATCAGAAAACAGTACAATTAGGACAATAGAATGTGGAGGACAACAGGTTAGAGTAATATATAAAACATTTTTAGCTGGTTGAAAACAAAGCTGTAAGAACTGCTTTCACAAAAAAGTACTCCTTTCAAGAGTGAGAAACAAAATCAACTTAGGTTTAAAATCATATATACAGTCCTCTCAGCAGTTCTAGTAAATGCAGTGGTGTGAAAAACACAGGCAGTACTTTTTGCACATGACAATATTTGTAGATGGAAAATCTGTTTAGACAAGTCTGGTTTCATTTGTTATTAACCACGATTTAATAAAACAATTGTACTGTATCACGATTTTTTAGCTAACCTATGGTTTTTGGCTACCACAGCCCAATGCTTGTTGATTTCTGACTCTAAGAACTGGAAGCCTTTTGGTATTCACCCATCTGAAGATATTCTCAAATTGCAAGCATATTAAGGCATGGAATGATTAAAATAATATACCTCAAGAACTGAGAGACGACTGACAAAAGATAGATATACATGTAATATAAGTTAATATTTTGTTTTAAACGATGTCTAGCTGCCTAAGCCTCGCAAAATGAGTTGATGTCAAAATGGCAAGTAGCCACTTTCTGTTTTAAACTAATTTATTTGTGAAAGGACATAAAATGAAGTTTAAAGCTTAGCTTTCAAAGAATATTATGGGTTATGAATTCTATTATCCCATCTAATTTACATACAGAGGAAATGTACTGTAACCTGTTAGAAGTATCTTTAACCTGAAGACTGCTTGCAAAGACGGATAGATAAAACAATATAAAATACAAATTTAAAAATCATTTTAAAGCATGAACACTCACGCTTTTCTATTTTTAAACATTGTTAAACTTTCAATATATTTCTGAAACCTCATAATTTTAAGTTGGAATTTAAAAGTAAGAAAAAACTAAACAAACTGCGCAATTATAAAATCAGCACCAATTTATATATATATATAATTTTATTTAAAATTTAGATCCCTATTCCCACACTCTAATAAGCTGTATAATTTTTGTTTAGAATTTTTCTGCAAACATACTACAATAAGCTTCTTTTATTTGGAGACAAAATACAGTGGCACTACTGGAAGGAATATCACAACATTACATTTGTATCTTAAAGGACAAGCAAACTCTCAGGGCTGATAATGGGATGAGCATGTTTGAGACTGGTTACCTTCTGGCAGTTCACTGCATCTGGATATTTCTGAAAAGTATAGAGAAGCTCTTGGATTTTAAAAATATCTTAAAATACATTTTAGATGAAAAAACTGTAAAAGTTCTGCTTATAAGTTTACTTTTCTCCACAATTACAATATTTAAAAGAAAGCTTTGTTGATTGACGTTTTAAGCATTTAAATTTAGAATGCTAAAAACAATTCTATCCTATAATTTCAGGGAAGGGGAATAAATTCATCCTTAACTTTGTTTCTTGGATGTAAACAGAAATCCAGCAGAGGTCATCATTACTTAGTACACCCAGTAAATAAATGTGAGAGGATTCATGTCTGTACCAAATGCCTCTTTAGATTGTTATATTTTCTTTAAAAAAAGCATGAAATAATTGATTCAAAAGCCAACTAACAGCGCATAAATAAAATATTTACTTTCTAAGAAAAACTGTAGCTTATCATCAAATTGTTTACTTGTCCTTTACTTTTTTCAGGCAAACAAAACTGCCCCTCAATGCACTTGATCTTGGTAAGCATAAGCATGTCATATTCTCCTTAGAGAAAAATCTGTACAGAATTTCACTGTATCTACCACACTTTATTTTAAAACTTCCTCTTCCACTTAGAAAATGACTTCACCACAGATTTAATTGTGAACTGGTATTAAAACATTGACACCCCAAGAACCTAATGAGAGAGAAGAAAAAAAAAATCTTGTTAAAATTGTCATTCATTTCTTTGTAAAACTGATCTGTATATGTTACATTAATATTTGATAATATGTTTAATAATATGCTAATAAAACCACTTTGGAAAAATTCCTCTCCCTTCGGATATATAATTCTAAAACTGAAATGACCATAAATATGTACTGAAATAACAACATCAAGCCTAATAAAGATGCTACTTACCTCACAAATATATATAACTAAGAGAAGGGACCACGTCTCATGTCTATGTTTATTCACACTGTTGACACCTAGATGATGCCCTGAACACAGGCATTCAACATTTGTTGAATGAGCAAATGAATGCTTCTTTACATATACTTCTGGCACAGGCTCACTGGAAAGAGCTTAAGAATGCCTTGCAAACTTGGTCATTTGCACTGTGAAGTGGGTTTTGCTCATTTTAAAAAGGCATTTGAACATACAGACCAAAACTATCCAAGAACAATACAAGTATATAGAAAATTCAGAAAATCTAGTCTGAGTAAATGAACAGAACTACAAATTTTAAGAAATAAGTAATGTGAAATTTGGGCAAAGTAACTTATGTTGATGCTTTTTTATACCATTCCAGTTGGTAAAAGAAAGGTAAAATCTAATAATTACTCCTCACTAACTAAAAAAAAGTAAAGATGATGAATGGAGCACTACCTCTTGTTCATCAAACAAAAACATAACATACATAACAAACATAACATAAAAAGACATAACTTTCAGTTGCGTATACTAAAAGTTAAGGCTATTCGATTAAAATTCCAGCATTTATTAGGACAATTAAGGACTATTTTGAAATACTATAATGAGCTAAGATTGGGATTACAAAGGGCTCTTACTTATAAATGAAATCTCATTTTAACAAAAGTCACTGAACTCAGCACTTGTTCAGTACTCACTTGAAGGAAGCGAGTGTTTCCAGACCAGGAGACAAGTATCTATCTGAATGCAGCCTCTTTATGATGAATCATCAAGTAAAGTCTTTGGAATCCCCCGTAATGTGAACAAAGAGGATTAAATACACCCCACTTCTTACCTGCCATTCACCAAAACCACCACCACTTCTCACCCCTTGCTCTCTCCGACCCTCCAATAAAGTTCAGGGTTCTCCTTTTTTGGCTAGAGTCAGAGTTTGGGTGGTTAGAATATTTCCACCAAAGAAGCCTACATGATGTTTAAAGGTCCGTACTAGCCATAATACTCTGACTCTGGGTAAGAAAATGACGATGAATTAAAGGATAAATCTTACTAGCAACTCTTAGTGTAGAGTATGGCATGAAGATGAACTCACGTTCTTTCCAGAGTGCCTAACTAGAAATCACATGAAGTTTTTTGCTTTTGTACAGATTAGGTTATATGTAGATTCTTCTACTAGAACATAAAGTTAGCTCCATTAGACTGAACCTTTCTTTTACCAATCTTATACCACAGATAATTCTAATATGAGAATCTCAATATAGAATATCAATGACACTTGTTCTCTTTTTGTGCTAACAATCATTTGTTTCTGATGTTAAGATTAATAAACACTTAAGAATATATTTTAAAAGTATAAACAGCAAGCTTTAGTGTGTAATGGCAATAATGACCCACTGGTAGCAGAAAGTGACTAATGACACAATGAAATAAACCAATATTGCTTCCAGACATAAAACTCACTAAACCATAAATGTAGAATCTTGTGTATATGCATCCCAAAACTGAGCTGCTCAGAGTTTTGATGCTACCACTTCTGAATCATGTGAATTTCATGTTACAAAAGATTGTTTAGGATGTATTTAGTAATAAAGCATCTATGTAGGATATTTTCATTATATCGCTTAGAACTAGAGAATCTTAGAACTGGGTATAAAAAGATTTAAGTCCCAATTTTACTATTGTTTGGATGACTCCGTTATCACAGGCTTGAGTTAAAACAGATGTAGGCTATTGTATAAAGGCAAACACAGATTTTTACATTTAAAATTTTCCATTATTCCATTTCTTAAGTTATTGTTGAAACAATGAGGTAAAGTTTAATGTATATTTTAAAATAAATGAGTATTAACTTAATATATAATATTAAATTAAAATATATTAACTTATATATGTTAATATTAACATATATAAATAAATATAAATACACATACATATATATGGTCAAAGATAACTGAACTTGGAAATTTTACTGGGCACTCAGTTATGTGACTGCTGCCATCATGTGGTAACACTATAAAACTACAGAAACAGATGCATGTGTGCTCTTTTTCCTCATTCTAGTAGAAACAGCTAAACTACTATCCTCTTAGTTATAACATAACCTATTCAACAAGACATGAGAATGCCAAAAAAAAAAACCCTCCTATAAATAACAAGCAATTATTAGGTTCCTATCTGGCTTCACTCAGATTGTAGCTTCCCTAAAAGTTGTCAAAAATATATATGTATGATTTACATTGATGTTTCATTATTTTAGTAATCTCAAGTAAAGAACACCTTTTTGCAAATCTTTAAGTTCACTTTAGGTGAACACATGAAAAATAAATCTCCAACTGCCCTTATCAATTTTGACTACAGTTAATCATTCCAATTTCTAAATTACTTTCTTGGTATTTCTTCTAAATGATGTCTGATTTTAGTTTGGGAAAGTACAACAGCAGAGACAGCATGGGATTTTTTAAATCAAAAGGAACTCAGATCAAATTACAACTCTTGACACTAGAGTTGTAAAACTGAACAAGTCAACGAACTACTTCTTCAGTCCCACCAAATGTGCTTGAGTGTGAAAATGAGGTTCTACCACCTTTCTCACAAGGCAGCTGAGAGGATACAATTAAACCATGCCTAGCACAGCATCAGGGGCATTAAGCTCTCAAATACTAGCTTCCGTCCCTTTCATTTCAAAGGGATGGTCACTGTGAACTAGAATACAAACTCCTGGAGGGCAAGGAGAACATCGAACTCATTTTAGCACCAAAGTCCAGCCCAATAAACTGTTAGATTAATGCATTTCATTATATCTGCTTGAAAAGATTCTTTTACTTATCACAGTCCCCACCTTCATGTTCTACTTAACAAATTGAAGATACATATTCCTGGATTATCAGGGAACCATATACTTCAAAACACACTTCAACTATACACTTCTAGGTAGGCCTAGCTCACTCATGCTACTGAAAGTATGGTGGGCAGATCTGAACCATCAACAGCACTTGTGACACGCAGAATCTCAGCCACACTCCAGACCAATTGAAGCAGATCTACATTTTAATAAGAGGATTCATATGCACACCAGAGACAAGAAACACTGATTTAAAGGATCTCAAGGTGGCTTCTCCAAAGATTTCTATACCTGCTGCTCTATGAAATGGTGTCTTCTGACTCAAGTAACTGGCTTCGTTAATATAATATATTGGTGTGAGTTAGTTAAAATTTTCCTAAGAACTATCTGAAGCAGATTATGAGGTGAGAAAGGGCAAGGAGAGAATAGCAGAAACTGGGGCACAGAAGGCAGGCCTCAGAGGATAGTCGCCTGAGGTAGTAAGAGTTAGGAGGAAGGAGAACAAGTTGGTAGACACTAAAAAATGGGATGGAAGGGGCCTTAACGGATTTATTCATTTGATAAAACTAAACACCTATTACACTGGGTAGAACTCAAAATGAAGAAAATCATCATTGCCAGGCGTTCAGCCTACTGAGCGAAATGTAATATCCTATTTCACGCCACAGGTCTGGTAATTATCAAAATAAAAATGTACACAAAGTGGTACAAGAGCCAAAAACAAAGCATTTATCTGGAGGGGTCAGCAAAAACTTCATAGGTAATGTCAGAACTATTAAGGGATGAATTCACTAGGAGAAAAAGGAAAGGAGCAATTCTGGCAGAGAAAAGCTTATACAAAGTCATGGTGTCATGAAAGAGCATGGGGTGTCTGGGAGGAACTATAAGACTTGGTACTGTTGTAGAGGATACATGTAAGGAAAAAGCCAAGGTTAAGTTGGCAAGGGAGCAAGAACACAAAACTTTGTTTGCTATATTTTTTCTTAATGGCAATGGGGGGAAAATCAATGAAAGATCTAAAACTATGAGGGAGAGAACCAGATTTGCATTTTAGGAAGATGACCACAAAAGAAATATAAAGGAGTGCTGTGGCAGCAAGATCAGTCTAAAGGCTACTGCAATAGGCCATGTAAAAACTGAAGGAGACGTGTACCAAGGCACTGTCAGGGATGATATGGCAGTGGGGACAAATATGAGATGTACTCAAGAAACAGAACTGACAATACCTACCAATAACCAGTCTCTTTCCCCTTCTCTTTATTATCAAATTTTATTCAAGTTCTGTTTTACTACGTCTTCATATTATGCTTATGATTTGTCATTTATCCTATCCGTCCATAAATGCCGTCCAGAAAGGAAATCTTTCTGAAACAAAGTTCTGATCATGCCACTCCCTCACTCAACATCCTTCAATGGGTAACTCAAGCCTACAGAAAGAGTCCAAACTCCCAACACATAACACTTTAAGTCCCAGTTGGCCAAGGATTCAAAGGTACTTTTAAATCTGTTCCCACCACTGCATCACCACCTGCCCTCCTCCTGAAATCCCTTCTGTCTGCCTCTTTTTCTCCTGTCCAATTGTTTTTATCCAGTTTCAACGAGCTGTCCCAGCTCTTCAATCTCAAACTTAGGGATTTGCCTGTACTTTTGATTTTGCAATCCTGGGGTACATTTAAATTGAACGTACTGATTCATCCATAATTGAAGCTGGATCAAAGAAATCAGGTTTCAGTTCTGTTCTTTCTCGTCTGTTCTTTGATGGTGGCTATGGAAGAAAAAAAAAAAAAGGAAGGGAGTTGACAATCGCTCTATCTATAGACCAGATAGCAGCTGAAAATATTGAAATTATCGTTAAGTGTTCACACATTATGAAATTGCAAGCGTACCTTACAGTATTTTAAATACTGTATATTAAAACTACAGAATGCATAAAAATACAAAAGCAAATCATTCACAGAAAATTATTCTGAAAGATGAAAACTAGAAAACTTACTTTTTTGTTTTACCTTAAAAAATGCCTCTCTCAAATCATTTTCCTTTTATTATTTTTTAATGTTTACTTACTTAGAAGACAGAGAGAGAGAGAGAGAGAGAGAGAGAGAGAGAGAGAGAGAGAGAGAGAGAGAGAGAGAGAGAGAGAGAGAGAATCCCAAGCAGGCTCTGGGCTGTCAGCGCAGAGCCCAAAGCGGGACTCACAAACTGTGAGATCATGACCTGAGCCAAAATCAAGGGTCGGATGCTTAACCTACAGAACCCACCCAGGCGCCCCTCAAATCATTTTCCTTTAAAGGTGCCAAATCACACTACTCCCAAGAGAAGCCATGTTTACTTATGCCTTCCTTTTAAGGAGAACACAGCATAGCATGCTAAGAAATAGAATTAGAAGACCTAGCTTATAGTCTCAGCTTTACGGTTTCTTAGTTTTGTCTCCTTGGATGGGCTGTCTTAAGTTTCAATATTCTCAATCCTCCCAACCTACCTCACAAAGCTGAATGAGGTATGTGGCAAGATGAAATGTGCAGAAGCATTTTATGTATGATAAAGTCCTACTCACATATATAATAAAGAATATATCCATATATATTTAATTTCCCTGTTTAAGTAATTTTATTAATATGGAAATGTATCTCAATAACAGGGTAGTATCAAATTACTAATGTTTTGATAATGGCAAATAAATGGAAAATGCTAAGGTGATATGATACTTAGCATAACAGTAAGCAAAATGTATTCTTTAAATCGATATATTCTTAAATTAATGTGAAAATTTGCCATCTTAAACTAAGAGTTAACAGCCTCATCAACCTCACCCTCTCCCCAATCCCTTCTCATACACCTAAATACCTGGCAACTATTTTATTTAATCTTTTTCCAAAACTTACTTTTCATGGCAGGTATCTCCTTTAATTCCAACTTAATTTCCAAAGGATCTTAAATGAAAATCATACAGAAATCATTAAGTTTCTTACCAAGTCTATATCCATGGTGTCAAAATCCATTCCCTCATTAAGATCTTCAATCCTCCCTTCTGAGGACATCATAACATCTTCAACAATTGGCTCTTCATCATCTTCCATTAGGCTTGTACCACGCCGACTGGGGAAATATAAAACAAGGTCAAGATCTGGACCAATGCTGTGACTATTAATATACTGGCAGCAACTATGTAGCTCTCTATATTGAAGTGTAATGGAAAATGATGGAATTAAAGGTCAGGGAAAATGATTAGGCATTGATCATGTCATCAATGATGTCAAAACCCCAATGTTCACTGGTCTAAAAATGCTAAGGAGTTGTTTATTCTACATTACTTCAATACATTTAGCTTGACAGTTCTGATATCCCATATATAAAGTTCAATGAGAATTTTCCCACATGGGAACAGACAAGATACCTCAAATCCTTTTTGAAAGTAGGCAGGGTACAAATTAATAAACAAATATAAAACAGAGACCACAGAAAGGACATTTTTTCAGAATACACGTATTTTCACTAATATATATTAACTTTACCCATCACTCACTCAAATTCACTCAGTACTTCCTGCACCAGGCACTCACTCATTCATTCAATCACACAGCGCCTACTATATGCCAGCCTTCTATGGCCTATGGATGCAAAAACAATGAAACAAAACAAAAAAGATAAATAAGACATGGTTCCTGCCCTCAAGGAGCTCACAGTCTACTATGGGAAAACAGAAATAATTAATTGTAACAAAATGTGACAAATATTGCAAGAGAATCATGTATCAAGGGCTATAAAAGGTTACTGAAAGAAGAGATTAATTCTGCTTCAGGAAGAAATGAGTAACATTTATGCTGAAACTTGGATCCTGTGTCTTATGAAACTCAGAAAGAAGATATATATAAAAAAGTAAAATAAAAACTTAAGACTAAAACCTCTGTATGTTATCACATAATTACAAGGAATAAACTCAAATTTCAAGTTCACAAATTAGCCCAGATCAGCACAGAGAAGTCAACAAGGTAGTAAAACTGAAGGCACTGGTTCCCCAGTTTGGCCAATATTTCCTTCTTTTCTCGCTCATCTAACGATTCCCACCACCACCAAAATCAATTATTTACTTACAATTTACACAACACTATGTTGAGTCTTAAAAAATAATGTAAAAATAGAAAGACATGATGTCTTATCCAGGCTACCTGGACAAATATGTTGACTGGTTCCTATTTTCTAAGAGTTCTGGACAGTAAAATGACAATTTTACTGTATCTGGTAGAGGCAACTGCGGAGGAAATATGTGAACCGTGTTATAGAAAACCAGAAATCCATTCTGCATCTCATTTGGAGTATAAGGAAGATACATGTGATATAAACTATAAAAAAAAAAGAGATAACTTGGAAGTATTTTCACTTACAGAGCAGATGCCATTAGGGAAAAATCAGGGTAAAACAAAAATATTTTAAAGTTTCAGGCAATAGACCACTTATGGCACAACAACCAAAAGACTTCTATGGTAATAATTACTTCAATGGGATAATCTCTCATAGTCAGCTGGGGAAGTTCAATGGGAATTAAAACAAACTTCAAATAAAAGAAATAATGATAAATGGTACTGAGTAATGAGATGCTATGGAAGATCTTAGGGACTGGCAGAAAACTTTTGGGCGGGGGGGGGGGGGGGATAAGGACCAAACGACTGTATAGTAGAATTCCAGAAAGTCTGAACTGGTTGACTGGCTGGAGGCTAAGAAATTAGCTGTTGAATCCAGCATGAAGTAAGAATACATTAAGGGGAATGTGGCCACAGAAAAAGAGAACAGAGGGCAGAACCAAGTCATAGTACAGATGATGACCCTATAAGCCAAGTCAGGATCAGAATCTATACATGTGATAGAGTGTACCTAACTGTAGAGGTTCCTAAGACCATAACTAAGGTGAATTTAGTAGGTTACCAGGCATGTGGTTAAGTGATCACTTTTTAAGAAAAACAGGTGAAATTCTCATCATTTAAAAACCAACAGAATGAAACAAAACATGAATTTTAAAAAGAAGGTAACAATTACTGTCTCCCAGTATTAAAACATATACCACATCATGTTACAAATACAAAGCTTTCAAACTCAAAATGTAAGTAATCAGAATCATTAGATCTTCCCTTTTGTACCAATCATCTAAAGACTGCTTTTCTGCCATTTCTTCTGGAGCCAAAGCTAATAAAGATTCATAAACTCTCATACAGATTCCAGTAAAAACAAAGTATTTAAAAGTTACACTACAATTTTTTTTTGCATTGGACATTTATTCATTCAACGAACATTTACTTAGCACTTTTTATGTGCCAAGCACCAACAGGCAATGAAAGTGGTCCCTGCCCTTAAGGAGCTCACAGTCTAAAGAAAGGGACATATTCATAAACAAGTAATTACAGTACAATGTGGTAAGTGCTGTAAGAAATATGAATATACATAGTGCTATGGGAGCACAAATGATCACAGCTTAACTTAAGGTGACACCCGAGCTTATTCTTTTACAAGTGTTTCTACCGCTTGCCAAGGAATGGGGGATATCATACTAATATGTAGGCAGGGGGCTGTATTTTGAAAGATCTTGCATGCCATGAGCTAAGGAGTTTGGACTTTATCCTGTAGGCACTGGGGAGCCACAGAAAGGTTTTAAGTCTGAGAGTTACATGACCAGATTTTTATTCTACAGTAGTCATTTTTGATGGTAGTGTGAATGATGGAGTGGTGGCGGGGGGGAAGTGAGGGGTGGGGTCTGGTAAGAGGAGAAATGGGAGCTCTGAGGGAAGAAAACAAGTTAGAAAGCTAATACAATGGTGCAGATGAGGGATGAGGGCCTGCACTAGGCTGGGGAATCAGTTAAGATGGAACAAAACTGGATTGTTAAGCTAGAATTCTGTGTACCAAAATAAACAAGGATTCAATTTAAACTTTTCCAACAGATCAACCTAAGACAGGTCCTTTTTAGCTAACTAGTGAATATTGAACTTTGAAAGTTTTCTTCTGTTGGAAAGACCAATTTTTAGTTCCTTGATTATTTCAGCTTACTCTAGAGTTTGCTGAAATTTTTAGGTAAGGCACACATTAAAATATGTTAAGATGAATTGAATTAGTGAACTTCCTAGACTCAGACAATAAGGCACTCTCACTTACATGGCATGCTGGAGATTAGTTCGCAGTTTAACATAGCTCATTGCTGCTCTCTCCTGCTGTTGCCTTGCTTCCTCGTGTTGTCTTTGAGCTAACATCCATGTTACCTGCGTGCTTCAAGGAGAATTTTATTCTTCTTTTAACTTAACTTTTTTCTATGTAATTAAAAAAGTTATACTACAGAAAATAATCAAATGTACTTACTTATAATCAAGAGGAGTTTGATGATGTTCAGTCTGCATCGGAT
This sequence comes from Cryptoprocta ferox, assembly GCA_028646485.1. Lineage (NCBI taxonomy): Eukaryota > Metazoa > Chordata > Mammalia > Carnivora > Eupleridae > Cryptoprocta > Cryptoprocta ferox. Next base: position 23,240,778 of record CM053579.1, read on the forward strand.
AGACGCTCATGAAGCTATCCTCAGGTCGTAATCTTTTGGGCTCTCTCATAATCGTTGAGGTGAGTTGTGGTGTCTGCATCATAACTGGGGTGTGCAGTGTTTGTTCTCTGCTTAACCACATACTGTCGCTACTACTGCTTTCTTCAGCTAAATGAGAAAATTGATAGCAATAAAGTTCAGACGCTAATTTTGACGAACGAAATGTCTAATACAACCTGTTCAGGTCAACAAACATCTGGTTGCTTTCCACATGCTAGTGCTTGACACAGGGGGTACACCAAGGTGTGTAAGGTGCAGTCCCTGTCCTTGGAGACAAAGAAAACACACGCAATGACAACCTGGTGTGATAAGTGCTACAAGAGAGGGGAGCACAGGTGGAATGGGAGCAATGAGAAGGATCAGAGCCAACTACCCAAAAGTGACTTCTAATTACAGTAGATACCGTGTCAACCGTGACATTTGCCAGGCAGGGGGAAGAACATAAGCAAAAACACTGAGGCACAAAACTACAATGACTGAACCATACTAATTTGCTGACATTCAGCAGTTTTTGACCTACAAAAATGGCAATTTCATATGGTTCAAACTAAGAATTTGGTACTCCTAGGGTAAGTGGCAAAAGGTAAGGCTGAATAAAGAGGCAGGAACCAATTTTCGGCAAGTCTTACAAGCTGTGCTAAGGTGACAGGAACTACCGCTGAAGTTTTATGGAAGGGAAGCAATGTGGTTCGGTTACGTGTCTTAGTCGAGGTATGCGGTGGCAGTGTAGAAGACAGACTGAGGAACATGAAGACTAGTGAGCAGACAGGCTAGTTAGGAGGCAAGGTGGGAAGAGAAATGGAAACAGTGGAAAAATGACTCCTAGTTTACAGGATGCTCACCAACTCCAAGGGGAGCACAAATCCATATACGTATTAAGCACTGGACCAAAAACACCAGATTTCACACCTGCAAAAGCTATTTGTTTTCAAATCTATAGATGCTGCCATAATTAATAAAAGACAAATTCACATGCAAGTGTTACTGAATTCACAGTAATTTTTTTTAAATCACTGATTTGGGAGGTGAAATTGATAGCACTTGAGGAGTGTGCAGGAGAAGATTACACATGTGCATACAGATGTGTTTTTAATTTTGAAAAGAGCAGAAAGAAAAATGTAATAGTAGTTAATGCCCTAGTAACCTACAGATTAGACATAAATATCACAATCTGCAATACAATTACATGACACCATAAGTTCTACTGTGTTAGGCTCCAATTCTCTCTTCAAAATTGCACTGATCTGGACAATCTATCAGTAGTCATCCTTCCAAGTTCCTAAAGCCCCAATTTCTATGGCTTTCTCCAAAAATCTAAACAAAGAGTATTGACGCTTTCTATAAAATTGATCATCTTCAAGATGTTATATAAATGACAATTCTTTTGTGCTCCATGTAGTCTATGGAAAAGGAGAGTTGATGGTCTGGCATAAATCTGTAACTACTATTTGTTCAGATGAGAAAAACTTCTAATGATAGGCAGGAAACATCTTTTAATTGCATAAATCTTCTACTTAAAAAAAAAAAGAAAAATTTATTTTAACTTCCTATAAAGCATTAACCCTAACTATTTTAACTGTTCGGGAATACTGTAAAAGAAATTGCCCCATAGACCGGGACGTTGGAACTATATAACCAACCAAGTCTAGATCTAAGGTTGTACCAGTTGTAAGTTCATGCATTTATATTACTGGACAAAAGATACAACCATTATCCATAAGACAATCAAGTACTGAACACTATATACCTGATGATGGCTGAAGAATTATGTGGCAATTAGAAAATATGGCCCCCAAATCCTTGACACTCTGCACATTAAGAGGTGGAAGATTTATGTCCCATCCCCTTGAAGCTGGGTCTGAATGCCTGGTCAAGAGAATATGGTAGAATATGCTATGCCAGTTTCTGGCCTTAAAAAACTGATAGCTTCTACTTCCTGTCTCTCTTCAGACATTTGCTCTTAGAGCCCAGTCACATGCTGTGAGAAAGCCAAACAACCACATGGAGAGGTCACATGTAGGTGTTCTGGCAGACAATAGAGGCTGAAGTCCAAGGTGTTAGCTAGCACCAGATATTATCTATAAGTGAAGGTGCCTCCATGGGATTTGTCACCAGCCTTTGAGCCTTGCTAGGTGAAGACTCCTCGCTGAAGCATCAGAAACCATGTCCCTTATATGTCCTAAGTTGTGGGGTATTTTGTTATTCAGCAATAACTAACACATTTTGGCAACTCTGCTAATTCGTTAAAAGGTTCCAAAGGGGAGGAAAAATGTCCCCAGGCCCATTATGAACCAGCGCTAGAGCGCTAGGAGTCCAAGAGACTCAAGCATCATAATGCATTTTTACTTCTAAGATTACAGACAGAAATTTGTATCTTTACCAAGTTCTTCATGATAAATGACCTCTTCACAGAAATTCCTAAGTCAGAACCTCCCTGAATCTGTTGCTCCACACTTAAATTAGATAATCTGGTTTCTTAGGTAACATTAGCTCTGTAATACTTAGTCATATCCCTATGCATATACAGTATAGCATAGTGATTAAAAAGCAGTGGGTTCTAGGGGTGCCTGGGTGGCTCAGTTGGTTGAACATCCAACTCTCGATCTCGGCTCAGGTCTGATCCCAGGATCGTGGCTTGAGCCCCACATCGGGCTCCACGCTGAGCATGGAGCCGCTTAGGATTTTCTCTCTTTCTCCCTCTGCCCTTCTCCCCGACTTCTGCTCTAAAATTGAAAAAAAAAATTTTTTTTAATTAAAAAAAAAAAAAGAGCACGGGTTCTGGAGTAAGACTGCCTGGGTACTGAATAGTTGTGTGACCTTAGGTTAAGTTACTTAACCACACCACTCTTCTAGTTTTCTCATCTGAAAAATGAGGATGTACCTAAAGAGGGGCGAGAACTGAGTTTATGTACATACAATGCTTAAAACACTAAACTTACACATAACTAGACACACTGTGCAAGATATTACTTAACACATAGCTCTAATTTAAAACCATGGTAAACCTAATGACAAGTCTGTTGGTAAACATAAGGGATACATATAAAGAGAATAAACAATATTCTTACTGAGTGCAAGTTGCATGCCTTCAACCACTTTCCGTTTTCCTGTAGATGGTTTTGATTTTTTACTCCGCACGGTTGACCCTCGACTGCTGATCCCACTAATGACTGACATGGTGTCATCATCACCACCAGCTAGCAAAGAATTTCGGTAAGACATCAGTGGAAGCCACACATCTTCTCTTCGGAGTGACATCTGAAAGGTCATGAACTTTTCCAAGTAAACATACCTTAAAAAGAAGTAGAAACCATTAGCTTTGATACATAAAACTGCCATAGCTTCCCCACCCCCAATTTTTATTTATTCCTCATAACGTTAAGGCTCACATACCATATGGAACTTTCAATGATTTAATTAGACTTAAAAAGTAAATTAGAATGAAACAAAATAAACATTTCCTAAAAGCACACAGTAACAACTGAAGAATTTTAGTGTTTTCTTTTCCATTATGTTTTTGGTCTATCTTAACTTTACAGGTCTTCTGCTTGGAGAACAAACCTAAATCATATTTCGGGAAAGAGAACTGGATTTAAAATCACACAAATTTGGGTTCTAGTCCCAGCTCCACCAAGTCCCAGCTGTATAAGAAGGGACACATCACTCCATGATTCAATCTCAGCCTCATCAGTACACTGACAAGGTATTTTGTCTCTATCAAGATTCTTCATTAAATGAAATAATCCAGAGCATTTCAGCTTAGTATTCGTCAAGCATCCACTATGTCACTATGTCCTCAGCATCGGGGATTGGTACAAAGATGAATAAGCTATGGCCTCTATCTGCAACCTGATGGCTTCAAAAAAGTTTCAGCCTGATGGAAGTCATACATTTATCCATGGATCCAAGTATCACAAGGATTCCATGGCTTATATGTAATATAGCAATAAAAATTCAACTAACATTTGTGTGACTACTAATGTGTTAGGCATTTTATTCTTGGGTTCTTTATCTTTATTCTCATAGTCCTGTGAGGAAAATATTCTCCTCATATGATAGATGAGGAAGCAAAGGATAAGAATGAGAAAACAATATAACCATGATTCAAATCCCAGACTTTTTAACATGTTTTGTTTATTTTTAAGAGAAAGAGAGAGCACGAGCAGAGGAGGGGCAGAGAGAGAAAGAGAGAGAGAGAGAGAATCCGAAGCAGGCTCCAGGCTCTGAACTGTCAGCATAAAGCCCCATGTGGGGGCTTGAACTCAAGAACTGTGAGATCATGACCTGAGCCAAAGTCGGCCGCTTAACCGACTGAGCCACGGAGGCACCCCTCAAATCCCAGACTTTTGACGCTAAGTTCAGTGATTTATTGTCTAAATTATGCTTCATATACATGAACACAATTTTTGTCAACTAACTATAATGTGTAACCCAAACAATCTGTCATAATAATGACTAATTCTAATCAATTCAAAAATCACCAGTTTTGGACACCATTAAAGAGAAACGATAGGGGGCGCCTGGGTGGCTCAGTCGGTTGAACATCTGACTTCGGCTCAGGTCATGATCTCACAGTTCGTGAGTTGGAGCCCTGTGTTGGGCTCTGTGCTGACAGCTCTGAGCGCGGAGCCTGCTTTGGATGCTGTGTCTCCCTCTCTCTCTGCCCCTCCCCCGCTCGCTCTCTGTTTCTCTCTCTCAAAATAAAATAAAGACATAAAAAATGTAAAAAAGAAGAGAGAAAGGATAGGAGGAATCAGTTACAAAGATACTGCTTGGGGTTAGTTCACTATTTCTTAATTATATTTCAGGTATACACAGTAGTACAGTACTCCTCAAAGTGTGGACTACCAACTAGACATCAGTCTGAAAACTGTTACCAATCTGCGACAGATATGGAGCTTAGGCTAAAATATACTCACTGGTAGAAAGATTTACAACTTTGTATGCACCACATGGCTTAAATGTAGAGTCCAGAAAAGGAGATGTCCCTGATGCTCTTTCCCTTTGTCCTCTTCCCTGCCACAAAGGCTTACCACCAACCTGAATTTGCTATTTATCATCCCCATGCATATTATAATATTTTTAATAAATATTTTTCTCAGGTTTTTATTTAAATTCCAGTTAGTTAATATACAGTATAATATTGGTTTCAGGTTTAGGATTTAGGGATTCATCACCTACACACAACATCTGGTGCTCATCACAACAAGTGCCCTCCTTAATCCCCACACCCACCTACCCTCTGGAAACCATCAGTTTGTTCTCTCCAGTTAAGAGTCTGTTTCTTGGTTTGCCTTTCCCCACCATGTTTGATTGTTTTGTTTCTTAAATTCCACATGAAATCATAATATATTTTTAATATATATTTGTCTAAAAACATTATAGCACAATTTTGTACTTTGATTTTTACACATTGTTTCAAAAATCTAACCATTTTTGGAAGAGCAGTGTAAGCTAATCCTGTAGTGTTAATAATTTTCCAATATATAAGTGTACCAAATCAACATGTACACCTTAAAATTACACAATGTCATATGTCAAATATATCTCAGTCAAGTTGGGAAAAGAATTTTTAAAGATGAAGGACATCTGAGCATCTAACGTATAACATGGTGATTACAGTTGATGATGGTGTATTATTATAACATTGTATAACTAAAATTTGCTAAAAGAGGAGCATTTAAGTATTCTCAAAAAAAAAAAAACGGGTAAATACATGAAGTGACAGATGTGTTAATTAACTTGATCAGAGGAATCTTCTCAGGATACATACATATACGAAAATCATCATATTGCACACGTTAAACATATTACAATTTTGGGGTGCCTGTGTGGCTCAGCTGGTTGAGTGTCTCTTACTTTCGGCTCAGATCATTTTTTCACGATTCGGGAGTTCAAGCCCTGCATCAGGCTCTGCACTGACAACGAGTAGCCTACTTGGGATTCTCTCCGTCTCTCTCTGCCCCTCTCCAACTCATGCACGCTCCTCCTCTCACTCTCCAATAGAAGTCATTTATGACATGAGACTACTAGAAATTTGAACAATGACTGGGTGTTTAATGAAATTAAGAAATTATGTTTACTTTGGAAAAGATCTAACCATTTTGACTGCTTATGATATCCTGTTGTATAACAATCTATTGATCTCATTTTCTAATTGATAGATGTTAAGCTGTTTTGACTTTTCCTCTATGCAAAACCTACAATGGTCAAATTCTTTTATAGTTCTCCATGTATACATGTTTACGAGTTTCTCTAAGGTATCTACCTATGAACAGAATTACTGGATCATGAGGTAGGGAGAATCTTAAATTTTACTAGACATCGCCAAATAGCTCCACAAAGTGGTTTTGTACCAATTTACACTGTCACCAACAATGAATGAAAGTCTCTTTCTCCACATCTTTACAATACTTTGCACTATCAGACTTCTTAATTTTTGCTAATCTGCTAGGTGAGAAATGGTTATTCATTGTTTTATAATTTCTATCTATGATTAATAGTGCTAATGTAATTTTTAACTGGGATAGATTTATATATAATAAAGTGCACAGAACTTAAGAATACAGTTGGATCAGTTTTGCAAATTAATGCAGTCATGTAACCTACACATCTATCAAGAACATCCCCATGATCCTACAAATTACCTTATGTCCCTTTTTCCATTCAACAGCCCCAACCCGAAAAGAAACCACTACTGTGATTTCTGTCACCAGAGATTAGTTTTGTCTACTTTAGAAAATCATGTAAAATCTACACAATCTTTAAATGCAAACTACCGGGAGACGTTGAGAAGAGGTACACAATAGTATGAGTCACTCATATTCTGCCCTTTTATACCTCAAAAAGGGGAGTGAATTTTGAGAATTTTTGCTTGGGTTCTCTTAGAAGATAAGTCACCATTTTAGGAGACCACACTAGAAAAGTACTGTCTAACTGGTCGGCTGAGAATAGGACTAGTAGTTAAAGCAAAAAATATAAAAAGGAAACTTCTGCTTTCCAGTGTAGTCACAGCTCAACACAGAGACTAACATGCTCCTGGATGAATTACCGATATTATTGTCTATTAGGCTAAGGTGAAGAATGCAGATGAGACTACATAAAGCATTTAAGTTACAACTCTAACGCCACAACTACATTGTGAGAGGAACAAAGAAAATTAAAATGGAGGATAATGCACAAAATACAGTTATAAACCTTAAATTATAAAATTTTGTCATATAAAGTATTTTGTGCATTAATGTAATCTTACAATTCTGTTTGTGCAGAAGGGAGAAAAACCAAGTGTAACAATTCATCTTTAACAATTTCAAAACAAAGGTGCCTGGGTGGCTCCTTCGGGTGGCTCTGTCGGTGGAGTGTCTCTTGGTTCTGACTCTTGGTTTCAGCTCAGGTCATGATCCCAGGGTTGTGGGATAGAGCCCCTCCCCCACCCCCATCGGGCTCCATGCTCAGCTTAAGATTCTCTCCCTTCCTCCCTCTGCCCCTCTTCCCCATTCACACATACTCTCCCCAAAACAAAACAAAGCACACAAGAATTTCAACACAAAAATAGAATATTTTTAGCAAATACATACACCGTTCTTTTGTCTTGTCGGAGTAGTTTAGAAGAAAATTCACTCAGAATATCAAGAAATGCCAAATTTAAAGGTGGATGGCTCTCTCCTTGTGGGTTAGGCTCTTTAAAAGCAAATTCTATGCCATCTCTGCAACAACAATACAAAGACAAAACATTTAAGGAACCACAATATAAAATTTAATAACACAGAAAGGAAATTTCTCTCTATAGTTTTGTTTCACTATTAAGATGTTTCCTCTGCCATGCATTTAATCTGAGGAATAAAGAGAATAAGGAAGCCATAGCATGAGAATGAACAAAAACATTTACATTTTATGTCACTGTTACTTTAAAACCAAAACACACACAGGTATACACACACACACCAGCTAGCATTTACTTTGAATGTGATCTGGTATATCTACATTCTTGGTTCTCTTCTCCAAAGAAAATAGTCCAAATTCTTTCTTGTAATGATCAATATATATTCCATATTTTTCAAGACATAAAGGAGACCTACTATAATGCACAGAACTAATTTAAAAATAATTATTAAAAACTATTTCTGATAGCATATTTAAGAGTAAATTTCAAAATTTAATTTCACTCAAGGACCATTTTAAATATATTTATTTAGTAATAAATACCGCCAATCAAGACAACAATCCAATATTATATTCTTATACTCTATCAAAAACATTTATAAATGTGTAAAAAACAATCCGATGAAATTAGGGAGGAAGGAATGGAAAGCTACTACATGAAGAAATAATATATTACTTTCTCAAAATAATCACTACATGTGTGGTCCCCTTAAATAGTACCTAAAATTATCATCCAATATATTACTGAAAGGCATAAAAAGGAATTTGAGACGTTTAGAACAAAGTGAAAGGAGAGAGTGAGTTAGAGCTGGGGAAGGTATGGAACTAACTTAAAGAAAAGAAAAATATCGGCAGGGAGATATTTCACGCTTTTATAACTAAGAAAGCAAGGAGTAAAAGAGACACAAATGAAACAGAGAGCTTTCATAAAAGAGAGTCCAAGCCTCCTGATTTTCCCAAAGGCCAGGCTCTTCATCCAGAATTAAGAAATAAAGGGTATTACTATTCACGGGCTGGTTATATTAAAACTCTAAAATATACTCCTATTTAAAAGCATGATTGAATGCTAAATTACATGTCCAAAATAAAGTCAGATAATTTTTAATTTTGATAAGGGAAAGAACATATGCAGACAGAAAGAATGCTGTGGCTCAAAACAAGAGAAAAGATCACTACAAAATAGAAAACAGAACCAGAAAGAGAAAAACTGCATCAAATCTCAAAAATTTCTCTACCTAGCAGTGAGATTATAGTAAAAGCTATTAAAAGAGATTTTATAATACCTGATGAATATGTGTTGCTTTTCTTCACATAATTTATAAAGATTTTTGTATTGTTTTAATTAAAGCAAAGACTTTCTATAAAAGAAGTTTTAGTCCCAACACATGTGTTAATGGAGATAGCATTATTACTGGTTCTCAAGAAAGGAGATATGCCACAGATTTGAAAAAAAAATAATAAAGCATCAATTGAATTTGGTTATTCTAAACAAATGAAGTAAATACAAAAAAAAATTTCATGATTAAAAAACAGGAGAGCTGAATAAAATATTTGAAGATTACTTGTGTAGCATAGCAATGGCCTCTCTTGTTTTCAACTGATCGAGTCCAAAAGTTAAAGCAAAACGTCGAGCAAGCTCTTTTATGCCGCTAAATGTTGAGGATGATCTATCAAAATTATAGCCATTTTCCTGTATCATTTCATTAAAAAGCTGTTTGGAAAGAAAGAAAACAGGTTAAGAGTTTTATAGTAAGTATGGATTACTAACATCCTTTAAGATCTCATATTCTCTAGATGGTCCATAAATGAGGCACTGCATTTTATTCTAAAACATGGATTTTTAAGAATATGATAGAAATGACCAAAATTACAGCACTTAATATATTCAGACTAGAGGGAGTTACTGACATTAGGAACTCTTTAGGTTAGTTATGCACAATGCTATTCTGATGGAATTAACTGGATATTAAAACAGCATATAAAAATATAAAGAAAAAGGAAACCCACTCAATTATTAGGCAACTATGCTGGTATTTTAACATTTAAATGATGAACCTTCACAGCAAGAACTTCCAGCATAAGTAAGCGCAACAAAATATAATTTTCAACTACCAAATGACCAAGGTTTTCAACAGATAATGGCTGCTACTGATAAGAATATCATGCAATGAGCACTCTGACCTGCTAGAAACATAAAGATAACCTTTCTATAGAGCAATCTGTAGTCAAAACTGTAAAATTTTGATGTCCTTTATCTAAGCAATTCTAATTATTGGACTTTACTCAAAGGAGTAACAGTATCTGTGCATGGTACACAGGTACAAAAATGTTTCAGTGTTCTTTATAATGGCAAGGATAGTAAAAGACCTCAACATTAAACAAGAAGAGATCTTGGTTAAATTATGGTACCTTTATAAAATGGAATACTATACAGTCATTCAAAATGCTAAGGAAAGGGGCGCCTGGGTGCCTCAGTCGGTTGAGTGTCCGACTTTGGCTCAGGTAATGATCGTGCTATTTGTGAGTTCAAGCGCCACATCAGGCTCGCTGCTGTCAGGACAGAGCTGGCTTCAGATCCTCTGTCCCTCTCTCACTGCCCCTCCCCTGCTTGTGCTCTATTAAACATTAAAGAATATCCAAATATGCAAATGGAATTAAGAAATTTAATACCAAGATTTCTTAAAAGAAAATTTATCAAACTGAAATAGATTGGGTTATGTTCTACATGCATTTGGTCTCCAGGGACAAATGCATGTTAAGCAAATGATTTTTACCCGGTTAAACCTGCCTCACCACTGTCAAAATAAAAATGAGTATTGTGGTTTGATTATAAGCCTGATAAGTGCTCATTAAGGTAAATATGAAAATTAAAAAAAAACAGTAAAATTCACTTGAAACCTACCAAAGCAAGTTAACCACAGCTAAAATTCTGGTGATGATTTTTCCAGATAGATATACAGAGAAGTACAATTTTACAGGGATGCTGTACTATAATCTTTTTCATTTTATTCTCAAACTACACATTGTGATCTTTACACATTAGTGAATACAGATCTACACAACTTATAAGTGCTACACAATAAAGAAAAAATAACAATTTTAAGTATACACAATAGCCATTGAAGAGATGCACCACACAGTATATTCATCTAATATCTGATTGATGGACATCTGGATTATTTCTGATTTCTTGCTATTCTAAACAATCCTGGCATGTGTGATACTGTATACCTCTTTTTGCTAACTTGTCATGTTACCACTTTGTATAAAATTTTAAAAGTAGAATTGAAGTGCTGCCAAAAATGGCATGCACATTATACATTCTAACATACACTGCCCAACAACTGCCTACCGGAAGCCTGTACCAATACACACTGCTGACAGTACCTATTTCTCTCATACCTTAGATAGCTGTTAAGTGTTGCCAACCTTGCCCATCTAAAAGCAAAAAATGGTCTCACTTGCACAATGTCTACTAGTGAGATTAAAAATCATGTATTTCTACTTTTATGAACTAATGCATCCTTTGCCCAGTTTCCTACTTGTCACCTTGAAAACTATGAGGTGTTAATTATGTTTACCTAAGTTGATACTCGTTATATCTTACCTGTTGCAAACTGAGAATAAGGGTCTTTGCACACTGAATTTTGTCTATCTGCCTTGTTTTACTCATCGTTTCTTTGATGATATCTCCATAGTCGTTATAATACTAGAAAAGAAATTTGTACAAATTAGAGCTTTATCTCCTAAAACTCTTGGACAATAACACTAATTTTATGTTAGCAATGTATGTCACAAAATATGTATTCGGCTGAAATTACACATTCAAAGATCGAAAAAGATGTTACTAAACTTTAACATAATTTCTAAGCATATAATCCCTAAACACCAGTAAATTCTGAAACACACAGTTGAGATCCAATCACATTAAGCTCCAGACCTGGTTTTAAGGAGGTGCAAAGTAAAACAGTAACCAGGCTATGCACATTGTCAGAAACAGCACAAACGATATAAACAAAGTTCTTGTGCTCTTGGTGAACTATCCAGACAATGAATATAATCAGTTACATTTATAACTTATTCATTGTTATGGGCCTACAGGTCACATGCAGTTTCCACCTTTATTAATTTGGCTTATGGAAACTAACAGCCTGTTAACATTTAAAAGAAAACTCATTGTGTGTGACATTTGTATTATACATTCGTTGCACATCAATTTTTTTTCTAATTTAAGACCTTGTTTCAAAATGAATACAGAACTATCAGAGATAACAGGATAACCACACCCTTATGACTAATAAAACTGACTTTACAATACCTAAGCCAAAAAGTTTAAACTTGCAAAATGACTTCACAACCTTCGTTTAAAAAAAAAATCTAAAAATAATGACAAATAACTTAAGTTCTTAAGTAATTTACAATGGTTCTAAGAGAGCTCTACCATGTAGCAAAATATATCAAAGAGAGAATTAATTAGGTTTTAACAAATTTATTATGTATTTTATTTGGTGACAGCAAAGGCTTAAAAAAAGTTCACATTTATAATTAGATTTTACTTGAGAAAGGATTAAAGAGGAAATATCTTACCACATTTAGTCATTATTTCATTATTACCGCTAATGACATCCTTTCTACTACCACTTAAAACTTAGAGAATCTCACAGGTACTTATGAAAATTGTGAATAAGCCACTGTGAATCGAATCAGATTTTCAAAGCCTAAAGGAACCTTAGTTATCACAGTGGAACAGATGAAGAAAGACAGGACACAAAAGGTATTGAATTACTCAGGGTCACGAGCTGCAGCGTAACCAAGCCAGAACTATAGCAGCTAAGTCTCCTGACTCCTAGAACAATACCCTTTTTATGCTACATCAAGCAGAGGAGGAACATCATCCTGTTGTCTTAAACCAAACCACAAAGGTAATTTCTAATAGTGCTAGTTAACCAAAGACAACATGTTTCCAATATTCTAAAAGAAGTGAATTCACCAAACCCAAAATATTCATTAATGGAAGACTATGAGGTCATGTTACCGAAAACGTTATATTTTAAAAGAAATTTTATTTCATGCTAGAAAAGTAATTTACTATTTAAAAAATTCAATGGCAATCAGGCATAAAAGCCAGTGTTACATTCATTTTCTCTTAAGCATTATAAAAATAAATTGCTATCCATTTTTCAACTTTACCTTCATATACTGCTTGAAGATATCTGCAGCTGTATTCATCTCCACCACAGTATATACAATTAGCTTACAAAATGCTGCAAGTAAATTTCTTCTCTTGTGCAGAGCTTCAATTTTACTGGCTTCATCCTCCTGCTGACCGTCTGAGAAAAAAGTTATAAACATTAAGCCATCTGTATTTTACTTCTGCCATATACATTTTTTAACTCGTACTATAAAATACCTTTATTTTGGAGAACTTGAAAAATAAGGAAAAAGCATTTAAGTAAAATGCAAATTATAATCACTCTTAATATCTCAGTGAATGATCAGTCCATTAATTCCAACAGAGAAAATGTCGGTGAACTCAAACAGTAATCATAAGGTTGCTTGTTGAAGACGTAACAGGAACAAGTAGAGTGAGTCAGAGGAACTGATGTTTAGTGAAGCCAGGCTGAGCTTGCCTAACCCATTCATCCACTTCCCTAATAGGATAGTTTGCCAAAGAGATCTGCATATTCAAGGTGTGTTGGTTAAGGCTCTTCACAGGGGGCAGCCACCCTCAGAAATTCTCCTATCCCTTCAAGGATGATCCCATCCTACCTTACCCTCAACATATTTTATGCATATTACATACATTCAGTAAGTCTAGTCTAGGAACTATTCTTTTTAAGATAACATCACATATTTCTGCTCTGATCCATTATCTGAGAGGTTGACATTCAGAGTTATCAAGGAGTGAGACTTACTTCCAACTCTACAGTCAAGAAAGCTGGACTACAGCCTCCAAGCACAGCCAAAAGACAGTTTCTAATTATTTGATACTGCAAATGAAATTGTGATGAAACCTTTTATATACAAAGCTACGTAAAGAATTATCCTCTGGACAAATTTTATAAATGAAATTCCTTATAAAAACTATCTTATTTTGATTTACATTTCTTTGGTTAGCAGTGAAGTTAAAGTTTTTCATGCATTTATTAGCTGTTTATTATTTCCTCTTTTGAGAACAGTAGGTGCGCATCCTGTCAGCTCTTCAATATAAGAACACCAATATCATACAACTAATTTGTGTAAAATAAGAATGTTCTTTAAAATAAATGTTTATTTTACCCTGTCTCTGATAATCCTTGATAACTGCTAGTAAGTTAAAAATTTGAGAATAGGAATTTCAGACAGAGCATCAGAAAAAGTTATCACAAGTGCATATTCCAGAATCCCAAAGCCATTTGATTAGAAACCTAAAATGTATTATTTACTCTTTTAAAAGATTACACTGTGTATACGACCTTTTTCTAAATATCTCTGTGATTATAATGGATTGGATTTCTATACAATATGTTTCCAATTACTGTTTAGTACTACTCTTGCGAGGTACGTATATAAATGTTTTCCCCCTACAGATTAAATTACCCATATATTAAGAGTTTTCAAGCTCTGATTTTGGATTTATTTTGCTTCTTTTTTTTTTAAGTTCATTTATTTATTTTTTGGTGATCTCTGCACCCAATGTGGGGCTTGAACTCATGACCCTGAATCAAGAATCGCATACACTTCTGAGCCAGCCAGGCACCCTGGTTTTTTTCCATTTCTTATTGAAAACTCGCCACCTGTGGGGATTAAACAATGTTAGAGAATTATCTCACATACAGAGCCTCTCATAGATGTCAGCTGCCATTATTATTCTGTGTTGTCACTGCCTCGAGAAGCACTCTGTTTTACGCTCTCCTTGTCATTTGATGTGGACTAACGAATCAAATAAATAACCATGGATCTACAACATCTGGGCTTAGATGAGAATGAAAAGCAATGGAAACTCATGTTCCTGGTGGGAGAGAAAAACAATACAACTTTGGAGAATAATTTCGCAACATGTGGTCAAGTTTAAGATGCGCAAAGACTACAGAATCTGGCAATTCCACGCTTAGGTATGCACTAGAAAAGCATTTGCACATGTGCTCACGGACAGAAGTATAAGAAAATATTTGTTTTAACAATACAATAGGGAAAAATTTGAAAACAACCTAAATGTTCATCAATATAGAAATGTGGTGGGGTGCCTGGGTGGCTCAGTCGGTTAAGCGTCCGACTCTTGATTTCAGCTCAGGTCATGATCTTACAGTCGTGGGATCAAGCCCCACGTAGGGCTCTGCACTGATCATGGAGCCTGTTTGGGATTCTTTCTCTCTCTCTCTCCTGCTCATGCTCCCTCTAAAATAAGAAAAGGAAAAAATATAAAAATGGATAAAGTAGGGTTAATTCATATTATATAATAGCAGTCAAGATGAATACGATATAACCATATGTCAACACTGACAGGTTTCAAAAATGTTAATGCAAAAAAGATGCAAAATAAAATGTTCAACATAATACCATTTATGTGGAAACGAGCAACAGAAAATAAACTACATATTGTTATCTGACATATAAACTTCTAATAAAATTAAAATGCAATGAATGATAATACCAAATTCAGGATAGCAGTTATCTCCAGGGAAAAAGAATAATAGGATTGGGCAGGGACACAAACGGGGATTTCTTTTGTATCTATCCTTTATTCCTTAAAAAACAAAAATAAGTAACAAATAAGGCAAAATTTGACAAATGCTAGTGGTAGATATGGACAAATGTTATATTTTATAATTTTCAAAAAAAACCTGGAATATATTCCATTTTTAAGGTTTAAATAGGGGGGAAAAAAGTCCAATAAGACTGAATATAATTTCAACAAGCTCCTAGAAAACTCAGAGGAGTATCGGCAAGCTTATTCCCATTCTAGTTTCATGTTATAAACGAAGAAGAGGCAGTCACCCAATTAACAAAAGGGTTATAAACCAAAACTGATTCTGTATCAGTTTTTGGAATGCAACTATGCTTTCCCATAGAAGTTTTAAAAACTCCTACTCATCTCTTTTAAGATCTGATTCAGATGTTAGCTTATTTCAATGTTTTGACTCCCAGACCAGTTAAAACTTTCTCTACAAGCCCACAACAACATGAACATGCCTTTATTATTTACCAAATTGCACTGAAATTATTTGTTTTTAGACATGTCTTTTCAGGGCACCTGGGTGGCTCAGTTGGTTAAGCATTTGACTCTTGATTTTTACTCTGGTCATGATCTCATGATTCAGGAATTCAAGCCCCGAGTCAGGCTCTGGGCTGACAGCATGGAGCCTGCTTGGGATTCTCTCTCTCTGCCCTTCCCCTGCCTGTGCTCTCTCTCAAAATAAATAAATAAACATTTTTTAAAAATAGGTAATGGCTTTTCCACTTGAACTGAATTCTCAAAGGAAAAGACCTTGTTTCATTTTTTGATATCCATAGCATATCTAGTATACTGCCTGCTGACCAATAAATGTCAAATAAATGTTAAAAAAAATAAAACTCTAAACCAACAGCTCGAAGTAAAAGGTAAAAAATTTTAAGTAAATAAACTTCAATACATGGACTTTGGACAAATGTTTTTGCTGCTCTAGGTTTCTCAATTCTGTTTTGGCTAAGTTTTTAATACTTGAGAAACAAAGTTCTTTATTGATAAAAACAAGCTATAAGCCATGTCTAGAATTGTATGTATTTAGAATCTGATTTGCAGTGATGTGTCAGGATATGCATGGAAATTCATGTATATTGATGTTATATTGCCCTTCAAGTATAACTTCAAATTAAAAACAAACCCAGAAAGAAGTCACCCAACACTGTTTTTCCACAACTTCTTGTTCAAGTAAGGCATCTGTGTATGTAATTAGGGTAGGAAGAGTAACTTAACACGAGGCAAGGCTGGTGCAATTATTTTCCTGTGAACATTCTTGACTGCCTCAGACATTTACAGAACAGTTTCAAACATTTTCTAACACTGAGAAATTATTACAGTTTAATACCCCCCAAAATATGAAAACCTATGTTTTAAAAGTATACAACAGAAATGTCACTTAAACACTTTACTCTGCTGAAACTACCTGAAAACTGGTATTAGCAATGACTAAGGAGAAGAGGGAATAAATTTTATTGAGAACTGACTTCATGTCCAGGCATGTATATACAAGTCATTTTGCTCAATTAATTCACACAGTTCTGTAAGGTAGCTACAAATTAGAAAAAAAGGCTTAGGGTTAGTGAGAAGCAAAGATCTGACTCCAAAGCCTATGGCCTGAGATATCGCATTATCTTTACAACATTACAAAAAATTAATACAAATGTGCTGAAACATGGACCTGTACTGTAAGTTTTCAAAATAAAATATCAAAAAGTATTCTACGACTTACTTAAATTTCTGGTGGATACAAGGATTTAACAAAACGATACTGGGGCACCTGGATGGCTCAGTCGGTTGAAGGACCGACTTCAGCTCAGGTCATGATCTCATGGTCTGTGAGTTCAGGCCCCGCGTTGGGCTCTGTGCTGACAGCTCAGAGCCTGGAGCCTGCTTCAGATTCTGTGTTTCCCTCTCTCTCTTCTCCCCACCCCTTGTGTTCTATCAAAAATAAATAAACATTAAAAAAATAATTTAAAAAATTATCAATAAAATTACCTGCGCTGTTGTTATCATCATCCTGTTCAATGAAGACATGATCCAGAATAAAGCTGAGCAACTCAGACTGCAATGAAGAATCAGGGGTGTAAACTAATGGCTCTAACATGTCCCGTCCTCCAGACATAATTTGATGGCTGAAGATCATCAGAATATCACACAAAATAGTGAAGGCCTATTAAAAAAAAAAAGTACAGCATGCTGTAATTCAAAGTTTTTCACCAACTACCACAAGTAACATATTTAACACAGAAACAGAATCTAACTTTTGCTTAAAAAATTAGTGTTTAGTATTTTCCTAAACTTTAAAATCTGAAGAATGTAATTTTTATAATAATGATTACTAGTATATGCACTCATGCTTTACTAACTGCAAGGTAATTTCACAAATATTCTTTCTTTTCAGCAACCTTTAAGTGACTTGAATATGTTAACACTACCAAAACATGCAGTCAGAACTCAACCTCAGGTTTTCTGACTCCAAATCCCACTCTAAACTATATGACAATGCCTCATGTTCTACATTCCTAAATATGAAATAACATATAAACTTGGTACCATTCCTTTCCTCTATGGAAGACAAAAACTGATACCAAGGAAATCAATTATCTCGTAGAATGTCTCTTAGAAGAGAGATCACAAAGTGTCTGGTACTTTTTAAGGACTCTCGTTCTCATTATGTGTGGTGATTAAGTAGAGAAAAAACACAACCAATTATGTGCCTGTTTATTACTCAGCAAGCAAACCTGATAATATCATAATAAACATAAAGCTAATATTAATCTTAAGGAGCTTTATTAAAAACTTTGCCAGGAATTTTAAATGGAGTCAAACACTAGTAAAAATAGAAGGAAACTGGAAATTTTTAATTACCTATTGGGAAGGGATTGTAATGAAAATAGAATTTGGGGGTCACAAAGTCAATAGTGAATTACATTTCAAGGAAGACTACTGCTAGACAGATTCTAAGAGTATACTGCAGAGCACAAAGCAGATCTCATTAATGGTTTTGCCTTTTTGGGACTAACCACATTTAGTTTTTTCTCTTTTACTTTATGCTTTCATCTCTTCTTTCAGTCTCTTCTCATTTTGCTATTATAGTAATCATTTATATCCATCAGGATATCTGAGTTTACAAAAACTTTTGCAACATATACCGTAAGACCACAAAGCTGATAAGCATGTTGGTATTTACTAATTAGGTAAACTGGCAGGTCAAGTGAACTAACCAGGAATTATTTCTGGAAGCCGGTAGAATTTCTGGAAGCTGATAGGAAGACTGACACAGAAGATAATTCATGACCAATATTTCATGACCAAATAATTAATTGCCAAGGCCTGAACAACAGGTTATATAGGAGGTTACATACGATAACCCATAACATACGATAACACATAACGAATTCTGTGAACACTATAAGAAATAGGGAATATTAAGCTCAATATCTTGGTGGCATATAAAAATATATCAATAGTTCATGTATTAAATTTGCATCAATGTATACCTCCATTAAAATCATATCCTAAGAGTTTAAACTCAATTTACCACCTACAGAAACTTTTCTTCCTTTCATGTGAATTGTAGAGATGAAAACTGAATTTCCAAATCATTTATTGCTACATTTCAAATCTAGATACTTAAAACTGGAAAATTCAGCAATGTAATAATTATAAGAATATACTTCATACTTGTGCAAGAAAAATGTGAAATTCAATAACTGGATCTTGGCCATTTAGTTTCTTCTAATATATTTATGCCCAAGCATATATATACTATGGGAGGGACAAAAGGGAGTTGGAAATAAGGAAAATAAGATTAACAGTTGGATACTGACTATAAATTTTTCATTATAAAATTCCAAATGTATTTCAATGAAATCAGTTTTGATATTCTAAAATAAAGTAAAATAAAGACAAGTGACAAACAGAAAGGTTGAACTTTACTGATCGCTTTATAGTTGAATGACTATATCTGAACTACTTTCATTGTAGCTTTAAGAATACACTATAAATTAAAATGAACAGTAACCCCCAAAATGAAAAATATATAAAGAGCACCCAACAGAACACAAACCGCTGAAAATAGCACTTATGACTGCTGGAGATCTATCCCAATACGCAAAGGTTAAAGAGAATGAAATCGTTAAAAAAAAAAAAAAAACCTTGAAATCACCATAACCATTTTCACTGTGTCATCATTAATATTTCTTATGATTATAAAAATGTCTTCCTCACAGAAGCATTTAAAAAGCTTATGTCCAAAAAACCTTAATCCTCTATTAGGGAATTAAAACTAAATAGGCTCTTAGTTCAAGGATCAGAATTCACTTTACAGATGGGAAAATTACCTATGGCAGTATTTAACAATGTATTTCCGAAATGAGATAAACAGTAGTAATGAAATCATGAGGGCATATATGAAGTGTGAGGATTAACATTTTGAAGGCAGGAAAATGATTAAAATTTTTATTTCAGACCAAGTCCACAAAAGGAAAAATAATGTACACAATCAGGATGGGCAGGAATATCATATCTATCTGATAATATTCTCAGATAAATGACAAAACTGTATGGACTCATTCTCCTCCCTGAGGCATACTTGTACTTGTTAATTTCAATGGGGCGCCTGGGTGGCTCAGTCGGTTAAGTGTCCAAACTCTTGATTTTGGCTCAGGTCATGATCTCACACTTTGTGAGATCGAGCCCCACTTCGGGCTCTGTGCTGACAGCACAGCAGCTGCTTGGGATTCTCCCTAACCCTCCCCCAACTCATGTGAACTCTCTCGAAATAAAAGTTTAAAAAAAAAGAATAACTTATATAATTTCATGCATCTAATTTGTAGATATGGGTCTGTTTACCAAGTGAGTCATAAAGAAACAATAACAGAATAACTACAATATGAGGGTAATCTACAACGTAGAGATTCCATATGAAATCCATTAATCTATTTTTTGAGCATCGTATACATGGACAGATAGATACAAGTCATTTCTACTTTGCTCAACCTAAGTATTACTTTAATTTTCTGTATTACTTCAGACATTTATAAGGGTTGCTTACAAAAGATGGCTATCTATAGTAATTACTAACCTGCTCCTTAACAGTAGTATTCACGTTGGTCAGGTAATGCTGACATATCTGACAGAATACCCTCATCTGTTTCTTTAAACGCAGCAAGTCCTCCTTGAAAAATTTAACATAAACAATTTATTGTATAAAAACCTCTCTCATTATTTAAGATATATCAAATTACATAAAATAGGTCATATATTTAACTATATTAACTCTGCTTATACATTAGATTTAAATTCTTCTTTATTATTTATCAGAAAGAAAAAACAAATTAGACCATTTTTCTTAAAATTCACAACAAATTGCAGCCTTAAAAATACCAGGTATATTAATGGAGAATATCCTAAGTGGTCTGGGTGCTTTAAAATTAGAAAACCTATATGGCTATATAGGACTATCTTTAATAAATCTACTACCTAAGAATACATAAAGAGTAAAGATTTATGCTCCATCATCATTTTGTAATTTGAAGGGTAGCCAATTGATAAGCAGAAGAAATTAATTAATAATTAAATAGACGGTATCTTTTATTTCTTACTTGAAGGATACCAGTTGTACTTTTTAAAAACAGAGACGGACAAAATCAGTTTTGTGGTTTTGCTCAAATTAACAAAAAACTTAAGGTCTTATAAACATACAATAAAAATAAATCTTTTCCTTACATTTTTTAATAAATATTTACCAGTTAATTTAAAATATAAAACCATTCGGCAAAGATCATCCTCACTCATTTAAGGTATAACCTTGACCCATCACCTAATACTGGATCCCAAATGATCGAATACGAATATATAATTGTAATAGATCATAAAGTTAAAGAAAAACAAGTTTAACTTGGAGATTGATTTGGTAAAGAAAAGTCAACCAATCTTCAGAAGAATTTAGATTCAGTAACATTCATTTTTACCCTTTTTTCTCTGCTCAAAATATAATCTCCTTTTCCATTTTAATTTTTAATTCAATGCTTATGAGAAATCATATTTGCTAATATGGCTATTGTTCCTATTGGAAGCTTGGTATTGAGTTAAATAAATTTATTGGGTGTTTGACAAAAAGTACACTAACAACAATACTGAATTGCTTTTTCAAAGGAGAAATATCCATTTGTGGATATAACAGCATCTTGTGCATTATCAGAGAAATTCTAAGCATTTAAAATTATTCTGGTTTTATGCAAAAGAAATTTATTATCAAGACAATGGTTTTTGAGGGAAAGAAGCTGTGAACTAATTCTCTATCTTCCAGAAAGTGCTTAATATTAATAAAAATATTATATAATATTTAAGGCAACATCTACTACAAGTACCATGCTTAAATTTCCAGTTCACAAATCAAAGAGGCAGTACTGCTTAGTTCAATTACTGAACACATCAAAGATTACCATTATGGATAAAATTCTGAAAGTTCCACTACATTGTAGCTGCCACATTATACTCAGCCAGAAAGTGATTTTTCATGAATTTCAAACATCAGTAGAAAGATCTAGGTATGAACAAAGTAAGGGCTTGTTCTCATCAATTTATATAATCCAATAGCTGTATGCTGGTTTCAAAGGCTCTTGGTCATAATTTACAAAATCTATATTTCTATATGTCCTCAATACTATTGAGAATATGGACGTACATAAACTATGCCACCTTAAAATGTGAAAAAAATTTTAATTTAAAATCATGCCTTGAAACATAACTTATTAATGTTCTTTCACTGAATATATATCAAACTACAAACACAACTTTGTAATGGTATACATGGCTAAATGGTACTTTAGAAATAAGCAACACTTTACTGAAATAATTGATCTTATTAAATGCGTACATGTGCCAAAAAGTTAGTGACACTGAGCATACTAAGAGCCCCATGGGACCACCACAAACCTTTGTAGAGCTGCTTTCAGTTATCTTTGCAAGCTGCCAAAGGATTACATAGTGAGTACATTGCAGAGCATGAATAACAATCTATAAAAAGAAAAGGATACAGTTAAAATTAAAAAGTTACAAGTCTTCATTCTCCAAGTTAAATATGTAACTTGAAAATAAATAAAAACCTGTTCAGGCATGTCTCCATTTTCAATTCCGGTTTTCAATAGTTTGTAATTACAAGCAAACAAATCCCACTTTGAAAGATCATGGGCACTGTAAAAAAACAAGTTATATTTAAAAGTTAAGCTTAATCGCTTTGAGTGATTTTGGACTTGAATGGTAACAAAATGCTGTTAATGTAAATAAAGCAAACTTTTTAACAGGCACCCGTAACCAAAAAAAAAAAAAAGTTTTAAAAAGTATACTGTTTGATAATTTGTCAATTACTCCTCAAAACATTACTCTACCAACTACTTTTTATATAAAAGCACAAGAAATCTAGCAGAATGTGATAATATTATAACCCTAAAACATGTAAAGTGGTTTTGATTTTGCTAGTTTTAAGAAATCAGAAACATTAAAATTCAACTTACTTATGAAAAGCAGTGATTCTCTTCAATGTTGACAATACCTGATATGCATCATCTTCATCAGGCTCTTCGCCCTACAAATATTAATTACACAGTATTAAATCTTAGTAACTACCCAAGTGAAAAACTTTAGGCTATCACATTGGTGATACCACCTTGATAAAAATAACCTAACACCACAAATTAACTTTCTCATTCAATACCTAGATCTGTTCAAATTTAAAGTAATATGGCTGGAGTAGTGAGTCAATAGAGTTGTTATCACAGATACATTCTACCCAAGAGAGAAAAACTGAATGACACTCTCCCCTTTCCCTTAAGGTAACCCTGACACAAAACAAAAAGAAGTAAGTTACTCTTTTCACAGTAAAAGATGCATTCGGACAATAAAGAAAAATATAGTAAAGGACAAGCAAGAGAACATAAAGACAACACCTAAAAGAATGAAACATAGTGCTCAACAATGACACATCAGACCTTTTGGAGTATCAATTTTCCAATTTAGAGTAACAAGTTTTTGAAAATTTTATGCTGCATAAAACTTACAATTTTTTAAAACACTATCGAACTTACTGTACTGAACCCCGTGTCTCTCAAAAAAAACCTTGTTTCTAAACGTCAATTTTTCTACCCAAGTAGTTAAACTTAAATAATCCACTGCTTGGGGCACCTGGGTGGCTCAGTCAGTTAAGTGCCTGCCTTCAGCTCAAGTCACAATCTCAAGAGTCATGAGTTTGAGCCCCGCGTCGGGCTCTGTGCTGACAGCTCAGAGCCTGGAGCCTGCTTCAGATTCTGTGTCTCACTCTCTCTCTGCCCCTCCCCAGCTCAGGCTCTGTCTCTCTCTCTCTCCTTCAAAAATAAATAAATGTTTTTTTTAATTAAAAAAATTGTAAAATAAACGTAATTAATCCATTGCTTGATTTTGACTTCACTTGCCCTTGTCACAATCATATCCAACCAATAGTAGAGCCATTAAATTTTTTAACGAAAAGGGTGCCTGGATGGCTCAGCAGGTTGAACGTCTGACTTCAGCTCGAGTCATGATCTTGCAGTTCATGAGTTCGAGCCACATCGGCCTCACTGCTATCAGCCTGTCGGCGCAGAGCCCGCTTCAGATCCTCTGTCCCCCTCTCTCTGCCCCTCCCCTGCTTGCACTCTCCCCAAAAAATATTAAAAAAATAAATTTTTAAAATGGTTTTATTTATTTTTGAGAGACAGACAGCATGAGTAGGGGAGGGTCAGAGAGAGAGGGAGACACAGAATCCGAAGACAGGCTCCAGGATCTGAGCTAGCTGTCAGCACAGAGCCCGATGCAGGGCTCGAACCCACAAACCGTGAGATCATGACCTGAGCTGAAGTCGGAAGCTTTAATTGACTGAGCCACCCAGGCGCCCCAAAAATAAATAAATTTTTTAACTAAGAATGTCATCATTGTACATGAACATATTTGCACAGACCTCCAATTAAGCAAAACTCATTAATCATGGAATGTTACACGCACCAAGAAAATAAAGTTAAAAACGTAATAAACAAGAAAAGTGAAAATTACAAAGTCCATATGATTTTTGTAACATTAATGATAAGAGGTGGAAAAGGCTAAATGCATTAATTTGAGAATTATGACTTTTTACTTTATGCAAGTCAATTAAACTGTTAAGTATACATTTCCAGAAAGTACAAAAACTCAAAACTACAAGTGTATTTGAGTGCCACAATTTAAGTTTCTTTGGAAATAAAATAGAACACAGGAAACCCTCAAATGAACAGTGGCTAAAACAGCAATTTAGCAAGGCTTTACAATATCAAAGATCATTGATTGCCTTTCCTTACTAACACTGCCAAAAAACTAAGAAATAGCCTTCTTTTTTGAGGCTATATGGCCATCGTTTAGTTCTACTTTTCTGGTCCATTCATACCCTAATTGCCTAATTAATAAAAGGGGAAGGAATATTAGTTTCACTTCCACCTTCTCCCAGTCACAAATTCTTACCACCTTTCCATTTTGGTGGAGTAATAGTAACATGATGAATCAAAGAACAAAAAGTCTGAACATTTTTAAACACACTGCTAGGGACTATGCCAGGACATGTGAATAATTCAGTTACTGAAGGGGAGGAACTCAACTGACAAAATACTTGTAATATTTACCTCTTGCAGAAAATCCTCAAGAAGCCGGTTAAATTTATCTGCCAACTCATCTATCAGTTGACTTCTTGAAATATCTACCCTGTTGAAGATTGTGAACTCTTCATTACAGAGTGCATGGTAAGTTTTAGAACATGCTTCCAAAACATCTGTATCAGTGTGCTTCTCTACAATATTCCGGATCTGTCGTAATAAGGCATCCAAATGCTGCAAAATCAAAGTTTTTTTTTTTTCAGTAAAACTAAGGAAAATAAATATAAAAACACTAAGTTACAGATGATAGGCTTTCAGAAAGACTACACTGTTGAGATAAAAAAGCTTCAAATATGGTAACTCTACAACAAATAGGACATACATTTTGATGTTTTTCTAGTCGTGGTAAATAAATACACTGACCCACCCATACTTATTGCCTCAGCTTTAATGGGAATAATATTACCGATCTCATAGAGCCTTGGTGAGAATACAAAGAAGTTACAACAGTACCTGGAACATAGTGAAAGTATTCAATGAATATTAACTGCTCTCATTTTATAATTGTTCTTATCCAGTTATCTAATCCCAATCTCCATAAATGATCAGATATATTCTCATAATGGGTAGGAATGAGGGTAAGGCTACGGGCATGAATCAAAAGGAAGCCTCATTAATGCCATTCTTTAAATCCAACGTATAAAAAATAAAGAAGATACATAAAATGTAGGTTTCCTTTAGCATTAGAAGTTCTGAAAATGTAAACAAACAATATGATGAGATGAACTAAACCAATTTTTCTTCAAGGTGTTTTTACAGAGAAAACACTGTACCTTTTCTAATCGTCCAGTGGTATATATTTCCAAATCAAAATACTGAGGCAACTGCAACAAGTTAGTCACCTTTTCTGCATCTATAGAATACTTTGAAATAAAAAGAAAATCATGACAAAACATCACAATAATGATAAGTAGACATTTTGATAAAAATCTGCATGGCAATTCCAAACAAAACCTGTAGTTTCTTAGAAATATTCTGAAATTACACAAATGTACCTTAGCTAATAGCTGAGGAAGGGCCACAGCAAAAAGTTCAGTGATTTTTGTCCTGTCATCCAACTGGGTCTTCTTCTCCTTCGCTGTCAGCACCTGAATGAAGACAACAATGCTTTTAAGTATTTACTAAACCTATTAACATGGTTAGATGCTCAAGTTTAAGTTAAGACACAAAATAAGTAACGAAAACTACATTTTAAATGATGATGCTAAAATTTCTACTATAAAATGTGAAATCCAAAAGTAACAGAGAATAACTTGCACAATTATTTTAAAAGCCACCTAAAATAACAATAAAAAACTTTGAATAATTCCAGAGGCAAAATCAATACCCAATTAGACTAACCAATTCTACCATTAGATGAATAAAGAAGCAGTTAGGAATAGGAAATGTAGTTTAGGAGCTTATAGAATAACGATTTGAGTAGCATTTCAGCCTCCTCTAAAATGTGGGCCATGATCCATGAGTTATAAATTCAACATGGTAAGTCACTGTCATCAATTAGAAGAACAAGAAAAAAATGGGAAACAAAATAAAATGCATCACATACCATTAAGTTTCAGTATTGTTTGATGAAGTTTTATTTCAGTTACACATAAACACACATATATAGGTGTATACCAGGTGACAAACCATGTATTTTTATGCCTCATAATCAAAAAAGTTTAAAAGACTGGGGAATTACTGGTCTACAATGTGAATATATGTGAACTTTGCAGTGATATTTTAAAAAATAATCCAAGGAAATAGGAATTCCTACATCTTAATGAATAACCATCTGTTTTAATTTCTAGTTTTTATTGAAAGAAAAAAAAAGCAAGTCTATAAATAAACCAAAACACAAAAATGCACCATTCTAGGGGCACCAGGGTGGCTCAGTTGGTGAAGCATTCGACTCTGGATTTCGGCTCAGGTCGTAATCTCACAGCTCATGAGAACCAGCCCCACGCTGGGCTCTGCGCAGACAGTGCAGAGCCTGCTTGTGATTTTCTCTCTTTCTCTCTGTCTCTGCTCCTCCCCTGCTCTGTCTCTCTCTCTCTCAAAAATAAATACACATTTTTAAAAAATGCACCTTGTGAGTTACATTTAGCCTTGAGCAGAGATCGTCTATCACTGTATCTCCTGAAGTAACTAACAAAGTACCTTGTGAAAGGAACTCAAATTTTCCAAATTGCTAATGCTTTAAAATTTACTTCTGACACATATTTATTAGCAAAGATCATCTGAAAAATAAAGTTTAAGATTAAAAAATACGGCTCTATAGCTACAAACAAGAATTGTTTTAATGATATTGAAAAGGGAGAAATATACTTTAAAATACTGAAACTATACTGACATACCCTTTTTCCTGTCCCTCTTCCCACAGGAGGATGACATTCAGCTGCTTGTCTAATGGTACAAAGCATTATTTCAATCAGAGCACTCTCTTGTCTGTCTGTTAGTGCTGCAAAAAAAAAAAAAGAATCAGAAAGAGTTAACCTATTTCTTTTTCCTATATGCCACTTATAAGTATTACATAACAAGTCCTTCTGCCTGTGACAGAACCTGACCTAATGTACTAAAGAAAATCCCATTACTGTATCACAGAAAGGATGAGAACAAGTTAAACTATCCTGAACAGTACAAATCTGTATATCACTGGTCCACAATTTGACCAAAAAAAATATGAACACAGATACAAGGGGGAAAACATCAACAATATCGACAGCAACTACATCTTTCTACAGCATATTCGTCTATATGAAAACAAAATTATTCACAAAGCTTTTCAGTTACGTGTTAATATTAAAGACAAATGGATTAAGTATAATCTATTTCCAAAACTGTCTAGACAAGAAAACAACCACTTACCTTCTTCTCCACTAAGTGGCTCCTCCAGCAACAAGCTATTCATACATTCCCAGTCTTTCAGTAGCTCGGTAGCACAGTCCCACATGCTGTCCACAAGGTATGCTGCATGCTCATGTAACTAAAAGTAAAAAAGAGCAACGTGCTCTTAGACAAATAGTATACTAGCCTTAACTCAAAAGAATGGAAGCTTTGTTGGCACCATGTACAAACTGAAACAGCAATCTGTTTTTTGAGGTTAAATGGAAGAAAGGACAAAGAAAAAACTTGACTTAGCTTGCTGTATATAAGTTAACCTAGTTACGTAGTATCATTAAACATTCCTCACAATAATCACTAAATACTTAACAAGAAAATTAATTTTGAAACGATTATATGCATTTAAGTTTAGTGCCTATTTTGACTCAATAATACATGACTTAACTACAATTATAATATGCTATGATTTTGATTTAATGGGAGTGCTATTGGTTACTTAAAACGTAAAATGTTTACTTATCAATTCAATATATAAGCATATTATTTCTCTTCATTCTGTGAATCTTAAAAGGCCCCATAGCGTCCCCACTCATTTTAGGGGACTAACATTACAATGATACCAAAACCTGTCAAACACATTACAAATAAAACAATACATGGACCAACATCTTACATGAATATAGAGGGAATAGAAACCAGCAATACATAAAAAGGATAATAGATCATGACAAAGTAGGTTTTACCCTAGAAATGCAAGGTTGGTTCAATATTCAAAAAACCAACATAATTCAAATAGTAACATAATGAAGGATAAAATAAACCAACCATCTTAAGGGACACAGAAAAAGCACTGGACAGAATTCAACATCCATTCAACATAAAACTCAGCAAAAGGGATAGAAGGAAACATCCTCAATATAAACAGCTACACAATACCCATAACCAATAACAGAATATAAAACATTGGACATTTTTCCACTAAGATCAGGAATAATACAAAGATGTCTACTCTCGCATTCTATTCGACATTCTACTGGATGTCCTAGCCAGTGCAATAATGCCAGGGGAGGGGTACCTGGGTGACTCAGTCTTTTGATTTCAACTCAGGACATGGTCTCACAGGTTTGTGAGTAAGAGCCCCGCATCGGGCTTGCACTGACAGTGCAGAGCCTGCTTGGGATTCTCTCTCTCCCTCTCTCTGTCCACCCTGCCCCAACTTGTCCATGCACGGCTGGTCTGTCTCTATCTCAGAAAATAAAGAATGATAAAAAAAAAATAACGCCAAGGAAAAATGGCATAAATGAAGAAAAGGAAGAAATAAAGCTATCGTTATTTGCAATGGCCTGATTGCATTATTAGAGAACATCTCAACGAATCTATTAAAAACTTACTAAAATAAGTGAATTTAGCTAAGTTACAGATAAGAAGTCAATATGCAAAAACCAAGTATATTTCTATATATGGAAACAATTAGAAAATTTAAAGACTTTATTTAATTAAATAATTATTTATATTAAATAATTTCTATTAAATATTTAAAATACATATTATGTATTAAATAATACATAATATGGACACCAAAAATGTATGCTGGATCCTCTCAAATTCTGGTCAACAGGCAGGTTTTCAACCTGAGGGAGACCTAAGAGCTGATGTTAAATGTAAATCCCTATCTCCTTCTTTATAACAAATGTAATAAAGCAGCTACCAAATACTGAGAACAAAATGCAGGGTCTATGTTAAGAGTTTCACATGGATTAGCTCAGTGTTACCTAAGAAATTATTATCCACATTTTACAAGGGAAATTGGGCTTAGAAAGACTAAGTAACTAAAATAAAGTTACACAAATAATAAGCACAGGATCTCAACTGGTAATCAGGTCTTTCTGATTCCAAAACTCACACTCTAAGCCCTATACATAAATGCTACTATTTGAACATCTTTAAGAAAAGTTGAAACTTTTTTTTAATATTGTGTAATGGGTACAACTATTCTATCCAAGATTCTCTGTGATATGTGGAAGATTTTAAAATATACATTCCAACCCTTTCTCCAAAATTGTTTTGAACTTAAGTATAAAATAAACAACATCAACTAACCTCACTTTCCAGAAAGAAAAAAACCAATGTCTTCACCAGGTTGGCATTTGGACCTTGTCGTCCCCTCCTTTTCATCATTCCGTCCTCCTCTGGATCTCTACGACTGAAGAGCCTACGATCAACAAGAATTTAGAACAAAAAAATCCCCATTATTTCCTAATTAAAAAAAACTGTCGGTATTCCATATTTAAGCATCTAAAAAGGAGAGTTAAATGTTCTCCAACATGATACCCAAGCAAATAATTGTTATAAACCTTTTTCATTTCAAACTTGATAGTACTTCTAAGTCCTCTTAAATTAACTTCTCAAGTTAATTGTATGGAGTTATGAATTATTTCTTTTTAAAAACATTACTGCATTTTATGCAACCATTCCTTTTCATAAAAATATTATACTAACCTGTATCATTTATGCCCTAAATCTATGATATTCATCTCTTTAAAACTGAAAATATATTTTCTTTCTATCCGTCTTACAATTATCCCGAAGTCTGAATTTAGTGGCCTCTCTCTATGGATATCATGGTGGTTTTTCCTTATATATAACAAAAGAGAACTATGACCGGTGGCAATCAATAGAAAACTGGAGTATGAACACTTTATATCCTGCAGAACTTTCTAATAAATGCTTCCCCTAAACAGGCATTTTAATAAAACCTCAAAGATATATAGTTTAGTCCACGTGGTTCAAATTGTTCTCTTTAAAGTCATTACATAACATTTGCCGAATGTTTTCTGTGGCCAGATATTCACACTGTTATCCATACTACCTGATCTGAGGTGTAAGGGCAACATAAAAAAGACTGTAGGACTCTTGGGATTCTTATGTCAAACTATATCAAACACTTGAAGCTAAACCAATATTTTCTAAAGCAAAACAATAACAGGCTTAAGACTAAATATTATATTAGGAAGAGCAATATTTGGAAGCTGACATCAAAAAAAAAAGAATGAAAAATTAGGAAGAGGTCAGTCTTAACATGGTGATATAGTTAGATATATTTTTATATATTTTATTCATTCAAAGACATTTCCCTTTAAAGATTTAACTTCTATAAATCAAGTGACTTGGAGAAGGGAAATTGAAACCTTTAAATAAGGTTTAAATGTGAAAGTTTCAATACGACCTATACTGAATAGTTTTTTTAAATGAGTTATATATATCTTTAGTATCAATTATAGCACAAAGAACTACTGTCATAAAAGTATACTTTACAAAATAACAAAAATACAGGTTTACTTTTTGTAGAGAAATTCCCCAGCTGCTACTGCTACTGGCCGATGAGCTGAATAAACCAGATGGTAGACATTTTCACAATCTTCTGCAGTAAGAACTTCTTCACTACTCCTAAAAAAATAAATGAGCAGGAGCAGTTTTAACAATGACTTAATTTTAAGGACACTGAGTACAACAATCCGTGCTCATACATTAAAAAATAGTACACTTTTACTAACTTGTGTTAAAAAACAAAAACTCAACCTTATTTATCATGTCAGTAAAAGCTTGCCCTGACAAAAGAGCTGAATATTTTGTTAACATCTAAGATCAATGGGAGGAAAAATTAGAGTGAATACCAAATGTACTGAAATATATGATGAAGAGAAGTGATAATGTGACAAGGATGCGAAAGAGAAATGAAGACAGAATAATAGAAACTAATGAAAAAAATTAAGTGGTGGCATTCTAAGAGCTTAGAGTTAATAATCACAGAAAATATTCTCTGTATTTCAAAGTAATATTACAGAGATAATATCACAACATTAAAATATACCAACAGCCCAATTCTCTCACAATGATGAATACTTCATTCACCATGTACTGAACACCATAAGGCAATGCAAATGGATTTTTGCAACAGTTAAAAATCAAGTGCCAAAGACCTTTAATTGCAAGCTATCATTGGAAAAATCTTACTAAAATTCAGTGCACACTTTCCTGATCTCATTTTTAAAACACAAAATAAACCTAATAAAACCTTCTTGGTGAATAAATGTCATTATTAGGCCCATCAACCACAGTACCCCAGGGTAACCTTGTTAAATTCTTCCCTTATGGACTCTGTATTCAGGGTCCTGGCCTCTGGTACCTCCTTTACCCCTAATATGCAATCTAGGTTTTTTGCATTATATGTAAATTGAGAATCACAGGACCACCACCAGAGAAAAAAGTCTAAGTACATTAGATGGGTATTTGAGGAGCTCAGATCCTTTTTGGTTTTCTGCTGTGCTCAAGATTTCCAGAAGTCTGATATCTAAGGAAATCTTACTTCTTTTTAAGAGAAACAAAACCAAAATGTTACAATTTTTACTTACTCTATGTATAACACTGAATCATTACTGGAAAAACCACTTGGGTCATTTTTTTTTAATGTTTATTTATTTTTGAGAGAGAGACAGAATGTGAGCAGGGTAGGGGCAGAGAAAGAGGGAGACGCAGAATCTGAATCAGGCTCCAGGCTCTGAGCCATCAGCACAAAGCTGAACGCAGGGCTCGAATTCACAGACTGCGAGATCATGACCTGAGCCGAAGTCGTTTGCTCAACAGACTGAGCCACCCAGGTGCCCTCACTGGGGTCATTTTATAAATGAAAAAAAATATATACTGACTCAAATCATTTGGAAGTATAATAAATGTGCAGTAGTTCACTCACTTTAACTGTTTGAGAAAGAATGTTCCTGACAAGTTCCAGTGATTAGGTATGTAATAGCTGAATCAACTAAATGGCTATTATCCTTAAAAAAAAAAATATTAGATATCCATAGGGTATTACGGAGGAAGGAAGAAGCTACAGAAATACATGTAAAATACTATTACTTTCTTATTTCAGAATTCTTTCAATACCTTCATAACATGTATATAACATTTATAATTTTTTAAGTCAAACTAAAAAAGAAAATGCAATAGTTAAGAATATTCAAAACAGGTATTATCTTACATATTAATTTAATTCTTCCTCTATTGATAATCATTTAGGCCATATCAAAAATTCTATTTTGGGGCACCTGGGTGGCTCAGTCAGTTAAGCATCCCACTCTTGATTTCAGCTCAGGTCATGACCTCACTGTTCATGAGACTCAGGCCCATGTGTGAGCCCAGACCTGGGCTGTGTGCTGCCTGCTTGGGATTCTCTCTCTCCCTCGCCCTGCCACTGTTCGTGTTCACTCTCTCCCTCTCATAATAAACATTTTTTTTAATTCTATTATAAACAATGCTATGTTAGAGAATGTGAGCGTTTACAGTTTGAATATACTGTCAAAGCTTTTTCCAAAAAAGGTTATACCAATTTATAGTAACATCAATAATGTTTAAGGACCTGTTTTCACACAGCTTTAACAACACAGTGTTTTACCAAACACTTGTATGTCTGAAAAACAACAGGTTAAAAAATGGACTCATTTTAATATACTTCTCTTCAAGTGTGGTTCAACATCTTTTCATATGTTTAAATTTTTATTTTCTTTTCTGCCCATGATCTGGTTCCCTGACTCTGGACTATTCTTGGGTTTCTATTCTTTAAATTGATTTATTGAAATTAACTCCTATGATAAGTATATTTTGCCCAATCTGTCATTGGCTCTCTGAGTTTATGGTATATTATGTCATACAGATATTTTTAACTTTTTATGTAATTAATTCAATGATTTTTGTTATGTCTAGGTTTTATGTCAAACTCCAAAAGATCTTGCTCATTTTACATATGAAGTAAAAATGTTTAATCTCGGGGCCCCTGAGTGGCTCAGTCTGTTGAGCGTCCAACTTTGGCTCAGGTCATGATCTCATGGTTCGTGGGTTCGAGCCCCACGTTGGGCTCTGTGCTGACCGCTAGCTCAGAGCCTGTAGCCTGCTTCGGATTCTGTGTCTCCCTCTCTCTCCGTCCCTCCCCTGTTCACACTCTGTGTCTCTCTGTCTCTCAAAAGTAAATAAATGTAAAAAAAGAAAAAATTTTTTTAAAATGTTTAATCTCCCCCAGGTTTTAATCTAGTACTTGAATGATTTCATTTATTTGCATTTAAATATTTCATCCATGTGGAAATTACTTTTGTATAAGGAATGGGATGGGAATCCAATTTAATTTTTCTCCAAATAGAACCTAGTTGTCACAAATCCATTTCTTTTTTTTAACCATTTATTTTCTTTTAGGAAATGTCACCCTCACCCTATACTAGGTTCCCTGATTCATTTGCATTTGTCTCTATTCTTTATTCTCTGCTACTAATCACAGTCTATTCACACACCAGTACCGAAATCTAAAATTACTATGGTTCTACAATATGACTTAAAATGATACTGAGCAGGAGCTCCTGGGTGGCTCAGTCGGTTGCATGCCAATAAAAAAGTTTTAAGAAAGAAAGAGAGACAATTTTATTGGAAGTTCTGGGCAATGCTAATTTTAACCAAATCACTTTCAGCCATTTGTGGACATAGGTAAAAAAATAAATTTATTTTGGGGGGCACCTGGGTGGCTCAATTGGTTAAGCATCCAACTTCTGATTTCAGCTCAGGTCATGATCTCAGGGTGGTGAGATCTGGGCATGGAGCCTGCTTAAAATTCTCACCCTTTCCCTCTGCCTCTCCCCCATGCTCTCTCTCTCAAAAAAAAAAATTAAAAAAGAAAGAACATTCATTCTTAGAATGAATAAAGAATATCCTTTTTAAAAAATAATACTGGGCAGTCATCACTCACTAAATGTTTTTATCAGCAGTTTCACTGGCTACTATTACATGATGAATTTTCCATACGAGTGTCAGAATTAGCATGGTATGTTAAAAAAAATATCCTTTTGCAATTATTATTTGGATCATGCTAACAAACTAAATGTCCACTGACAGATGAACGGATAAACAAAATGTAGTATAAACATACAATAGAATATTACTAAGCCTCAAAAGTAAATGAAATCCTGATATATGCTATAATATGAATAAACTCAAGACATTATGCTAAGTGAAATAAGCCAAATACTATGTGATTCCACTTATATGAGTTTCCTAAAACAGTCTAATTTATAGAGATAGAAAGTAGAACAGTGGTCACCAGGGGCTGGGAGGGAATGAAGGAATAGGGAGTTAGTGTTTAATGGGTACAGTTTCAGTATGGGATGATAAAAATAGTTCTGGAGATGGATAATGGTGATGGCTTTACAAGATGAACATATTAAATGCCTCTAAACCATAGGCTTAAAAATATGTTTAATATTGTAAATTTTTAATGACTGAGTAATATTCCTGTGTGTGTGTGTGTGTGTGCGTGCGCGTGCACTTGCAGTGTACACCGTATCTTCTTTACCCATTTATCTGTTGATGGGACACTCAGATTGCTTATTTATCTTGGTTATTCTAAATAATACTCCAATTAAAAATAGCGGGGGCATGTATCTGAATTAGTGTTTCCATTTTCTTTAGGTTAATACCCAGTAATGGAATTACTGGATTCTATGGTACTTCTATTTTTAGTTTTTTGAGAAACCTCCATACTGTTTTCATCTTTAAAGAACTCATACAACTCAATATCAAAAACAAAAATCTAATTAAAAACTGGGCAGAGGACATGAATAGTAGACATTTTTCCAAAGACATACAGATGACCAACATACAAATGAAAAGAATGTCAACATCACTAATCATTAGGGAAATGCAAATCAAAACCACAATGAGATATTACTTCACACCAGTCAGAATGGCTAGTATCAAAAAGACAAATAACAGTGCTGGGGAGGATGTGGAGAAAAGGGAACCCTTGTGCCAAAGGGGAAGGGAGTAGGACAAACGGGAAGAATGGAAGAAGGGATTAAGAGGAACAAATTTTCAGTTATAAAATAACTAAGTGACAAGGATGAAAAGTGTATCAAAGGGAAATAGAGTCAATAATACTGTAATACACATACTGTGGTGAGCATTTCATAATATATATTATTTTTGAATCACTACATTGTATACCTGCAACTAATTTTATGTCAACAATGCGTCAAATAAAAATTTTAAATAAAAAAAATAAGATGGTTAATTTTTCTAAAAAGGAAAAAGTAAGTTGCATCACTATTACATTTTAACATAATAGAATTTTTTTAGTCTTTTTTTTTTTTTTTTTTACTCTAAAGTTAGTCAACATAGCCATAGTCGTGGCTTCAGAAGGAGAACCCAGTGCTCATCCCGAAAAATGCCCTCCTTAATGCCACCCCCCCGGGGAGGGGGGTGTTAAATGTATAAGAGAATGTTTTAAATTCAGAATGTTTACAGAGAAATTTCAGTAAATACTACTTTCTAAAAAAGTGACAAAATATAATAGGCATATTTAATATGCTCAAGTGTTTAACTTTATTTCAAGAGCACCTAAGACAGTGAAATGGAAAGGAAACCGGCCATTAGAATGGGAACACATGAATTCCTAGCGCTCAGTTAAAATTTTCTACTCTAATGATTTCCTCTTCCTGTTTCTTCAGCCTTACATGAGAAAATTAAACTTCTGGCTACAAAAATTCCGTGACTTAATTAATTAAAATTTAGAACCAGATAAATTTAAACTATGTACTCTAATGTTTTATTAAAACATCTGGACATTAGTAATATGCAATAAATACATACTTACTGTAAAACAAGAGTAAGTAATTTTATTGCTTGCACTGCAACATCATATTCTTTGTCAAGGGTCATAGACACAATTCTATCCTAAGGACAAAGAAATTAAGATGTTTTTAAAGTACAAGTTAGAGAAAAATATTTTCAAACAATAAATAATTTTTAAAACCTTCAAGTTATACTAACCTTGAACCGACTGGTGAAAAGCTCCAGTTTGGAATTAAGCTCTTTGTTATAATAAAGCCCTTGTAGAGCAGTGAGACATTTGAGTCTTACCTCACCTTGCTAAATGAAACAAGAGGAGAAAATGCATTAAAACTCTGCATATTTCCAATGTGAATATTCAAGACATATACAGTATCTTCTACTTTAAATTTTTAAGCATCTTCTATATAATTCTTCAAAACTCTCAGTTTCAAAAACTATCATATCTGATAATGCAAAAATAGGAATCAATACATACATTTAAGACTAAATACCTTTTGGGTTACTATTTCTTTAGGTCAAATGGAAATTTTTTGAAAATTTGTTCAGAGCAATACTATTGTGAAAGACAATACTGTGAAGTAGCACATTTCACAGTAAGTTTTCCTTCACAAAAAGTAGCATTTGTAAGGGATACATGCATAAAAGTTTAAGGCTAGTGAAAAGGTAGCCTACGAGAAAGGCAGATTAACAAAATACAGAAAATAAAAAAGGTCAGAGGCAAAGTTGTAATTTATCAAAAAAGAGAATAAAATTAGAAACATTTTAAAAAGTATATAGCACTCACGTATTAAGAATAAGGACTCTTCTTACTGCTCTAAGAAATGCCTAACCACCACCACCTACATGATTCTAATGTTTCACTATAAAAAGTAATTCAAGATTAAGTCTAAATCAGTGGCCAAGACTTAAAAATCTAGGGGACTTTATACAAGAGAGACCATGTTTTCATGGAGCAGATAGAAAAGAATAAAAGAGAGAGGCCTACAGGAATGTGCTCCCAGGCATACCTATATGCAGATGACTCATTATGAATGAGAGCTGTAGATAGCTATGCCTGTGTGTAGACAGACAAATATTCTGTAAGAGCATATCTTACCTTATCATGCATAGTCCAACCAACATACTTTAAATAACTGTCATTTAGAAAGGCATCACTATACATTTTCATCCAAATGCCAATTTCTTCAATGCAAATAGCTCGGATTTCAGCTATTGCATCACTAAATGAAGGAAAGAAAAATTACATATATTAGTGCCATTACAGCAACAGGATTTGTGATTTATTCAAGAAATGCCAAATACTTCCTACCTAATATGAATATACCACTATCTTATGGATTACTGGGGATTTAAAAGTAGAACGCCTGAACACTTACATTCTATTGGCAAAGCATAACAATCATAGCATAAAAATTTTAAATTAAATAAAACCACAAACAAAATTGGATCCCTCACCTTTTATATCATGCCATATCCCAGCCTCTGCTCACACCTGCTGGGCACGGTGTGTTCAGAAGACAGCAGGCACACTAGTCTAGTTAGAGCATAATTTTCCAGGAAAGAATTAGGTACACATAACATTGAGGCCAAGCTAAATTTGGATTTGAATGCCAGACTAAATTATTCTGAATTCATCCTATAGGTAATGGTGAGTTATTGAAGGCTTTTGAGCAGAGAATAACAACAAAAGAATGTTTTAGGAAAATTTTCAGTAATCTCTAGGTATGAGAAATGATGGGAGAATAGACTATGGTAATGGTGACAACAAAAACAAAAACGAAAAAATGGACAAAGGGACATAATGAAGGAAGTGATTGTAACTGCCAAGTTGAGGAAGTGAGGGAGAAGTTGAATAAAAATGCCACCAACATTTAAAGAATAGGTTACAAGGAGAAATGGTGATAAGATTACCTATTTCTTTCCTCTGCTCATTCAAAACAGCAAAAAAAAAAAAAAAATCAAACCAGAAACAACAAAAAAACTCTTAAATCTATCCAAACTTTCCCACTGACATGCACGCAAATGGTGGAGAAGAGTCCAGAATTGTCATGCATAGTTTCTATTAACATAGTACATCCAAAAGCAATTTCATATTCTGGGCCCTGAGTCCTAATCAAAGAAGTAGCTTCCATCTGCTGGGCAGCTACAAGTCAAGCACAACATTACCCCATTTTGCAGAGAGGAAACATCAACTTCAGAGCAGTTAAATAACTTGACTAGAGCATCTCAATCAGTAGACCTTACCTTCTAACAGTGATCTTGTTCCAATGCTCCTTCCACTAATTTATACTGCCTAAACCACTAAATATCGAAACTTGAATAGAAAAAAGAATTACTTATAGGGTGCCTGGGTGACTCGGTTAAACATCTGACTCCTGATTTCTTGATTTTGGCTCAGGTCATGATCTCACGGTTGGTGAGATTGAGCCCTGCATCAGGCTGCACACTGACAGCGCAGAACCTGCTTGGGATTCTCTCCTCTCTCTCTGCCACTAGCTCCCACATGCGTTTGCATGCTCTCTCTCTTAGAATAAATGAATAAATTTAAACTATAAAAAAAGATAGGAAAAAAAAGCCGGACTTACCGGTATCTATGTACAAACACTCCCTTAAATATTGCATTCATCATATTTTCTATCTCGTCTTGATTTTCCTGAAGCTGAAAAGACATCATTTCTTTTCAATTGTAAGGAAGGACAACCAAAAGAACCTCTAAAAGTTGTTACAAGTACAAATGCACGTCTCTACAGTGTTTTGGAAATTACATCTAATTTTTAATTCTACTAGATAACAGTAACCACACAGAAAAATTAACAGCTGCTGTAGATCAGGTAGCTAAAGTCCCATGATACCTGGAATATTTGACTTGGCTTTTAATGTTTAGCTGGTAGATTAGCCTTTCTAAGGCTCACAAATTTCCATTGTAAAAAGGCACATAAAATCTGTTAAGTAATTTATTGTAATACATATCATCTATTATATAACATATATGTTCACATCAAAAAAGCCTAACATTATTGCATTATCTTGGTCATAATCATCGTAAAAAGAAATGTTACAGTGCCTGCTCAAAGAACACAGGATATTTGAGTAAAATAACTTGGTAAAAATTAATCTCTCTGCTAAATTCTTTTGAAGGAAACAAAGTTCACCTTAAATAATCAACTAAACATTTTAAAATCTTAGTTTACTTATCTACTCCCATTATTTTCAATTCAGAGTTTGAGGATGAAGACGAAATTGTTTTAGAGCTTGAGAGGAGAAAAATCTTTCACGGTTTTAGTATCAATGAGTTTTTAGATTATGTTCTGTGCTTTTGTTAAATGTATTTTTTTCTATTATAAATACATTCTTGCATTTCCAAATAATGCTAACAAGGGCATGTGCTTCTTATATTTATTTATTAGCAAGGACAGTCAAATATACAAGGTGGTCAAAAACGTAACCCTAACCTAAAAGTATTAATATCTTATACTTGTACAGGAATTTTAATCTCAAAATCCTTTTACCTAAAGCCCCTCATTCTATGCTCACAATCTTAAATTTATGTCCAAGAACTGAGCCATAATTTTAAGGCCTAAGACATGCATTACGTTTACCTAATAAATCATATGATAAACTTTATTAACTAAATTAAGAGGCAAAAAGGTCATTTCTTCATTTCAAACTATACAAAAAAGGTGAGGAATTTAGGTAGGGGGAAAATATGGACAAGATTTTTAGGCTTTTCTTGAGTCAGGACATTTTAGAAAGTTATTGACTATCTCAAAAATAACCAACTAAAATTCTAGCTACTACCAACCCCAAATATGGCAAAATCAAGTAGGAATTTATGGATTACTATGGCAAATATTAACTGCATTACCAACATTTCTGAAATATCAGGTCTTATATATTAGAAATCAGCACAAACATCACAAATATCAGATAGCAAAATATTAATATCACTAATGAAGGAGGAATTTAAAATCACAAACACAACATTAAAATATTTTATTTAGGGGGTGCCTGGGTGGCTCAGTTGGTTATGTGTTCAACTTTGGCTCAGGTCATGATCTCGTGGCTTGTAAGTTCGAGTCCCATGTTGGGCTCTGTGCTGACAGCTCAGATCCTGTAGCCTGCTTCAGATTCTGTGTCTCCCTCTCTCAAAAATAAACATTAAAAAAAATTTTTTAAGGCTGAAAAATAGTTTCCTCATTCAAAGTTATATTTGGCGGTCAATCATTAATGTTAACTGCCTTCTATACTACAAAAAAACAAGTACGCAACTGAGACACCATAAATAGCCCATAAGTAATTTTTCATAGTGATGTCACATAAGTAAAACCTGAATTCATCCTGATAACAAGCTCAGGGAAGAAGTTAAGAGAGACATTTTCATGGCAGAGATAAATAATACTAAGGCTTACAACTTGTCTGAATGGCCCAGGACTCCTTACTTAAAACCTTGAACTCTTAATCCTAGTCCACACAGAAAGAAAATGCATGCAAAAGATACTGTTTGCATGCATAGTCAACCCAACTGAACATTTAAACAACTTGAAATGTTATTTAAATTTAAATTGTTCCCAAAACTTTATCTGAGGAACTTGCGCCGTTATATGACAATTAATAGTGACCAAGTTGATCATGGATTAGCAGCTTAAATATTCAATACAGGGGCACCTGGGTGGCTCAGTCAGTTAAGCAAGCATCTAACTCTTGATTTTAGCTCAGGTCATGGCTTCACAGTTCCTGAGATCCAGCTCCATGTCACGCTACACACTACCAGTGCGGAGCCTGCTTAGGATTCTCTCTCTGCCCCTCCCTTGCTCAAGCTCACGCAAGTGCACATGAGCATTCTCTTTCTCTCTCTCTCAAGATAAACAAAAAATTAACATTAAAAAAATACTCAATACAAAAGTTTACCTCCTTCCGCTTCTGGAGCAGGAGTTCTAGCCTCTCATTGGCTCGTTTTCCAATCATTTTATTCCGTTCTGCCTCATACTGTCTTTGTGTATTATCCATATTAATGCTAAGATTTAGTGCCACATTCACCAAAGCTGTCATCAACTTCATAGCTATTTTTAAATGGAAAATGTTGAAATTAGTCTCACAGATGCAAAATTTTACAATTTAATATCAAGTTAAGAGAAATTAAGGACAAGATGGGCTGTTCTGCTTCCAACAGGAAAGAAAAATACAGCTGCTACAAATGACAACAACAAAATAAACAACGGCTAATGTGTACTGATGAATACTTACTATATGTCAGTTATCTATGTTAAAGTATTCTTCATGGATTATCTCCTAAACCTCACAACAACCCTCAAAGTTAAGTATTATCCCCATTTCATTCATGAGGAAACTAAAGGCTGTGGAGATTAAGAAATCTGCCTGAGATTATAC
Organism: Cryptoprocta ferox; assembly: GCA_028646485.1. Taxonomy (NCBI): domain Eukaryota; kingdom Metazoa; phylum Chordata; class Mammalia; order Carnivora; family Eupleridae; genus Cryptoprocta; species Cryptoprocta ferox. Next base: position 23,282,751 of record CM053579.1, read on the forward strand.
AGTTCATGTAAGTAGTTAAACCAGTATCCAAAACTAGGTAATCTGGGGTGCCTGAGTGGCTCAGTTGGTTACGCATCTGACTTTGGCTCAGGTCATAATCTCACAGTCCAGGAGATTGACTCCCTGGGCTGACAGCTCAGAGCCTGGAGCCTACTTCAGATTCTGTGTCTCCCTTTCTCTATCTGCCCCTCCCCCACTCATGCTCACTCGCACTCGCTCTCTCTCAAAAATAAACTTTTTTAAAAAACTAGGTAATCTGACTTTAGACTATGCTCAAATATCACTACTCTAAAAGGTGTCCCCTATAATCTTTTTCAGACATATTTCACCTTCTAAGTAAATTTTGGTTCATATGGCAGTCATTTAGCTATCTCAGTAACCAAAGGGAGAGGGAATCTGAGTGCTTCATGTCAAACTGTAGTGTGTAAAACTTACAGAGTTTCATCTGTATTTGATTTCCTTTGATTTTACTCTATTACATATCATCATAAAGACAATGGTGAAATTACGAAAAACAGATCTAGATGAATAGTCAAAAGCACAAAAAAAAATATCACTCAATAAAGTGCTTTTTATTACACTTCCTCCAGATTCCCACCTTCTGTTACCGAACCTACGCTCCTGAGACAAGACTCCCTATGATTTGAAACTTACTATCTCACCACTTTACACTTTTTTTAGTTTACTCCAGACTATTTGTCAGACCTGGTTCATTGCATAATAGAACAACAAAAAACTAAATCTTAAATTGTGGCTATTGGGTGTCTTTAAAAGGGATTCTCAACTTTCTCTTCAGAGCTATTTCATTCCCTCAGTTTGTTATTCTGATCTAAAATTATTCACCTTATGCTACAACATACTTATTTTAGCCATCAAATTCCTAATATTAAATGCTACCTAAGTTCACAGAGCAGAACACAGTCGTATTTTGTGACTTCCAATCTAAAAACAAAAATCCTATAGAAAGATTGCCTGAATTTTTTTCCTCCACCCCCTTCCCCCAGATTACCTGAATTTTGTTTTTTGAAAATAGAAGACTTAGCAAAAGTACATTTTTAATCATATCTTTAATTCTTTAGGAAAATAAAGGATAAAAATATCCCCACACTTAAAGAATGAAACATTTTTGTAGAAATCCTATATTCTAGCATTGAGGCTTATAATACTATAGTAACAATGAATGCCTAGTTGATTTTTACAAACTCAAACCAAGAAGAACATATTCAGTGATAGCATATCAACAATTTTACTTTTAGCACGAAGGAAAAAACCAAAAGATTTTATAAACACCAACACCAAAAATCACTGTTCTAGAATTATGTGAGGCTTAAAAATATAACTCATTTCAAAAATCAAAGAATTTAGCTCAGTCTAAAGTTACTCTGAAATATACAAAAAAATTAACTTTTGTTGTGTGATTAAAGAATAAACATCATCCTGCAAGGACCATCAATCCAGGAGGGACAGTGCACATCAGAGAGAAAATAAGGGTCATTAGAACTACGTATCCAAAATGATTGATGGTCTCCCCAAATTTACTGTCAATGTCTTCCCTGATAAAACATCTTTCAATAACATAACACATTCCTATCCACTTCTTTCCCCCTTCTGTGCCATAGTAATCAAGGAGGTTTGACACAAGAAAATCACCATACACTAACTATAATATAAAATATAGCTTCACAAAATCAAAACTGAAAAATATCATTGCATTCCCAGTAATTCACGAGGTGGGGGTGGGGTGGAAGAAGAGTGTCCTGTTTGCGGTTACTCTATAAACAAGATTAATATGTGTGATTATTATTTCATTTCTTTTAATGAAAACCATTTTCATCTCTAACGTAAAGAAATATGCAAAAAAATTTTAATACTGACCTGCCAGGGTGCTTGTATGTCGAAATGCTCTGACTTGTGAGTCAGACAATCCTGTAAGAAGTGAAATGACTGTATCCATCATGTACTCATCATATATGATACTATACTGACACTGCCGTACTAATACGCCAATGAATTCACAAAAACTGGATTTGAACTTCTTCCACTGAGGACCAGCCATGGTAAGTGGATAGTCTCCACTATCCTAAAACAAAAATTTTAAACAGCAATTTCATTTAAAACACATGATTTAACAAAATTTCGCTTACCTTTGAAATTCCCTAGGCAGAAGCTAAAAATAGACTCCTTTACCTCACCTTTCTTCTCCATTAAATCCTCAAAGTAGGCAGGAGAAAAATATGCTAGGTGGAGGTACCTTTGAACACTTCTCTTTAAGACCAAAATGGATATTCTGAATTCACTTTAACTAATAAAAATATATACCAATTACTCAAAGTTAAAAATAAAAACCTTCTCCCATCAAAGCAAAACATTCTGATTAACAAAGATAAACTGATTGCATTTCCTTAAAACAAAAGCATACAAAAATCCAACCAATGTTCTATTTTTAATGGATTAAAAATGAAATCATATTCTCAGCCAATCTAAATGATATATGATTTATAAATAATCAAAAGAATTACAATGTAATTTTCATTAGCTTCAAGGACATCAAATAGTCAGCAGACATAAACAGTGACATAATTTTTAAAAGAAATGGAAAGAAAGCTAGTAGAGCCTGGAAAGACTGGTACTTAAGTATTCTTCTACATAAAGATGGGGCATCTCCATAAATCATTAAAAACAAATCCTTAAAAAATAAAAAGAGGCCAATACTTCATAGAACTTCCAAAATAAGAGTTGCTTTCAAGAGTATCCTAGACACTTAAGATCATTTTATTAATACAGTTTAGTACGTTTTTGAACCATGATATATGTATTTTTCTTATATTTTCAAATAGGCTCCACGCCCAAGGAAGGGCTGGAACTCACAACTCTAAGATCAAAAGTCGCATGCTCTACCAACTGAGCCAGCCAGGCACCCCTATATTTTGTCATGAGAGCAATATTTTTTTTAATTTTAGGTCATGACACATAGAAGTTGAAATATTATTTATCTGAGAATAAGATTCTAATATTCCACAAAAAAAGCTTTCTTCCATATTCTCTGATTAAATCATTTAGTAGCTACAATGAACTGTATCATCTTAATTGTTGTTAGTAACTTGGTTTGCTGACACTTTCAAATCAGATTTCAGGATTCTTATCCTAAACACCTATTTCCCTTTAGTAAGAAGTTTCTCACTAAAACATTTGATATTAGTGAATTAAAATAAACTAGTCCCTCCCACCGTTATCCCATTTCATTTTCCATGTTTCAGTTACCCAGAGTCAACCTCCATCCAAAAGCAGATGATCTTTCTTCTGAGGTATTGTCAGAAGTTCAGTAGTAACCTAACATTATGTCAAACACTTATGTTATTCACCTCACTTCATCTCTCTCATCATTGTAGGTAATTTTGTCATCTCGCATCATCACAAGAGTGAGTACAGCACAAGATATTTTGAGAGAGAAAGACTACATTCGCATAAGTTTTATTACAGTATAGTGTTATAACTGTTCTGTTTTATTATTAGTTATTGTTAATCTCTTATTGTGTCTAATTAATACATTAAATTTCATCACAGGTATGTATCCATAGGGGAAAAAAAACATAGAATATACAGGGTTGGTACTACTTGTGGCTTCAGGCATCCACTGGAGATTTTGGAATGTATCCCTGGGGATAAGGGGGGTGGGGGGTGGGGGGACTGCTGTAATACCATTACTCATAATTACCTCTCAACTACTTGGAGACTGATTAATAGCACTTAGTGAACATCAAAGCCTTTGAAACAACTTTTGTCCATCTTTTAGAATAATAGTTGAAAGCTCCTTCATCAGAGTAAACAAGAAAAGAAATGATCAAGTAGAACTTACATTAGACCAGACTTTCTACTTGAAAATTCACAGTGACAAGTTTTGAAGAGTAAACCTGCTGGTGCTGGAATGCAGCTGTGAACCTTGCCCTGAAGGAGTTTACATTATAGTAAATCTGTCTTTATTGGTAACAATACTTTAAAGACATCACTGTTATAAAGAATTCATTCAGGGGCACCTGGGTGGCTCAGTCGGTTGAACTTCCGACTTCGGCTCAGGTCATGGATCTCACTGTTGTGGGTTCAAGCCCCACATCGGGCTCTGTGCTGACAGCTCAGACCCTGGAGCCTCCTTCAGATTCTGTGTCTCCCTCTCTCTCTGCCCCTTCCCTGCTTATGCTCTCTCAAAAAATAAAATAAATGTTTAAAAAACTTAAAAAAAAAAGAATTCATTCAAGCCTAAGCTAGTATTTTTTCATTTGTATTGCTCTTATTACTCATATTTGAAACATAAAGGATATTCTAAATAATAACGTATAGAGAACTGACCCTTAAACAACATGGGTTTGAACTGTACGAGTCTACTAATACACAGATTTTCTTCAATAAACAAATGTACAGTACTCTAAATTTGTATTAAGATTTTCTTAATAACTTTATTTTCTCTTCCTTATAATTTTCTCAATAACATTTTCTCTAGCTTACTTCATTATAAGAATACAGTATATAACACACATAACATACAAATGTTTGTTAATCAACCATTCATTGATAAAGCTTCCGGTGAAGAGTAGGCTATTATAATAGTTAAGGTTGGGGGTAGTCAAAGTTATATCCATATATTTGACCATGGGGGCATCAGCATCCTAACTCCCACGCTGTTTAAGGGTCAACTGTATAGTCTTTTGTCTAAGGTACCTGTTCCCCAAATATTGACCAAATCTGTCTTTAACAATATTCCAAGACACGTTCTTAGGCAATACATGTTATTCGGCAATACATGTTATTCTTTCTTGAAGTTTTAATTTTTTGACAATAATAATAGCTACCATTATTAAGTTCTTACTATATACCAGGCATTGTAAAATGCTAAGAAATTTTTTAAACATTACTGAATTAAATCTTTACCACAGCCTTATGAAAGAAGTACTATTAGCCCCATTTTCCCAATGAAACCGATGTTAAGACAACAACTTGCCCAAGGTCACATCTCATCATCTGGTTAAATCTGATGCCAAAGCTGTTGTCCATAACACTAACACTCAGAATTTAAGAATACTTTCAAGGGTAAATCAAGATGAACATGCATAAAATTATCAAAACATTTAGGGTAATAAGTTACCTCATCAAACTCTTCAGTCATTTTTCGAATTATTTCAGAGTTCTGCATATGTCTAAACATTTCTGCTGTGACAACTCCTGAAATGTGCAAGTGTAAGAAGTTAATATACATTGTAGACTGAATAAAATAAAGAGAACTTCTAAGTCAGCCTCGAATACTGTCAGTCTTCTATAACACTTCTAGCTGACTTAATCTAGTCTTACCTAAAATATGTATACTAGCTTAGCCCCTTTTAATATAAAACATGTCATCAAGGGTGAGGCAGCACCCAGGGTAACAATTAAAACCTTAAGGATAAAACTGAATATAATAAGGAAGAGAGTGATAGGTAAAGTTCACTTTAGCCAGGTTTCCTTATTAAGCACTACTATATATATAAGGCAATAACTCATCATCCTTTAAAATGGCTTCAAATAAACAGTAAATTGTAGTTCCCGCTCATCCTGTAATCTAGCCAGAAGTTTAAATAAAGAATAACAAAAACAGGAAGGAGGCGTCTGGGTGGCTCAGTCAGTTAAAGGTCTGACTCTTGATTTTGGCTCAACTCATGATCTCACAGTTGTAAGATCAACCCCTGCGTAGGGCTCTGCACTGACAGTGCAGAGACTGCTTGTGATTCTCTCTCTCCCTCTCCCAGCTCCTGCTCTGTCTCAGAAGGAAGGAAGGGAGGGAGAAAAAAAAAAACACTATTAAACGCAGTATATAAGAAATACCCTAATGAGTGGCAATGCCAAGAAAAGCTATAGGTCAGACAAAAAATAAATAAATTAGCATAAGTCAGGTGTTTCACAGAGAAGGAATCTGATAAGGACGCTCAGAATTTCAAAGCGAGATGGGAAAAGGGAGAAAAAAGGGTGTACATTACAAGAAGTAGTAAAAGTTAGCCAGGTAGATCAAGTATCAGAAAAGGGACTTCTAGAAAAAATGATGAGTAGGAGACAATGCAGGAAGAAGATGTACATGAACTTCCACTGATGGGGTATCAGATTATTTAAAAAGGAACATATGTAAAAACTGGATTCTTAAAATCCTATTTCTGTTTCTAGACTACTTATTCCCTGCCAGTCCTAGCAGTTCGAACACCATAAATATAGTACCATCTTAAAAAAAAAAGAAGAAGAAGAAAAGAAGAATGTCTTGGTACAGGAAGAAGAGATATATTATAAATTTTAGATATAGGGGCACATGGGTGGCTCAGCTGGTTAAGCTTCCAACTCTGGATTTCAGCTCAAGTCATGCTCTCAGGGTTCATGAGTTTGAGCCCTGCATTGGGCTATGCACTCACAGGACGGAGCCTACTTGGGATTCTATCTCTACCTCTCCCTCTCTGCCTGCCCCTCAAATCTCCCCCTCCACCGCCCAACTCACATGCACACTCTCTCAAAATAAACATTTTTTTAAAATTAGATACAATTAATAGATTTATTTCAAATAACCATGATATATTTTGTATATGCATGTACTTGTGTGTATATATATATAAATTTTAAAACAATAAAATATCATACTCTCTTTCCAACGCCAAACCAGAAAAGAACAGCTGATACCTGAGCTCCTTCTCTATGGGCATGCAATTTAAGACTTCCCAGTAGCATAACAAAGCCAGCAAGGGTACAAGAGGAACTAGCATCCACTGAGCCTCCTATACACCAGCCACTTTACATACATTTAGCCCTGGGAACAAGCCTATGAGGTAGGCACTATAATCCTGTTTTTACAGATGAGAAAGCTAAAGGCTAAGGTGAAGAGAAACTAAATACTTTGTCTGAGATTATTCATCTACATCAATTTCGAGTGGTGCTGTGAAAAGCCTTTACTTACCACAACATTAAAGAACTACATGATTGTTTTCAAATATTTACAAATCTGAAGAAAGCACCATTTTCCTGGCTAAAGAAGCACCTTATCAAAAACCTTTTGAAAAAGGTTTTTATTTTAATCTAGAATAATAGATATGATTATCATCTTCAGAACCTTCCTACACTTTACTCCCAGGTGCTATAAACTTGGCAATGCTACAGAAAGACAGGTTACTCAATCCCTGAAACAATTTCTACAAAATAAGCGTGCATATAATAAATATATCTCAAAGCAAACATACTGCATACATTTTGACAAAGTGTCCCATTTCTAAAGCTCCTCTCTCATCTCACTGACCATCTAACAGCCAGACACCCAAAAATAAGCAGAAAAAAATAGCTGTCACAAACTCCATGCACATATCACTTGGGGCAGGTGTGAAGGTGCCATTAAGACACCAGGCCTAAGCCCACTGCCTTGAAATTGTAGAAGAGATGAAGACAGAATCCTAAAAACTGGTAAACTAAAAAGTGATAGCTGACCAGGAAAGAAGGGAGGAGACATTGGCCACAGATTGAGCCACCACAAAGTAGTCTGGAGCCATTCGGTGTAGAACCAAATATCCCGCCACACTGCAATAGCTGCTGAAGGCAAAACTACAGTAACATAACTGATGTTCATGATGACAATCAGGACTCCAAAAGAAAAAGGTTAAAGTACAATTCATACACTTAAAGATGTTTCTAACTCGTTTATAAAAGAATTCAATCTAAACAATGCTAAGTGTGTTTTAAAGTACTTAATGACCTTATCTTTGGATTATATGATAAATTCTCCTTTGTGGAGCTTTCTTGATTCTAAAATAAATATTACGGCAGTGTTTAAATATACCTGGTAATTTAAGTTTTCAACACCTTCAATTTTTAAAAATCTGGACAACCTGGTTTATGACAAAGTATATCCAAACACTCAGCTGGCAAGCTCCTGATTCATGAAACACATTGGTTCCAGAAAAGGAATGAATCTGATAAAGGATAAATGCTCTCTGACTATGGCCTTGTTTTAAAACTACAATTCAGAAGCCTAACTAAGGAAACTAAAACTGACTAAACTACCATATAATAGGGAAGACTAAAGATAAAAATCAGAATTTTAACTCATCAAGTGATTTCTGGAACCTGTTCAGTTGTTCTGCAATCAACCTCCCACTTTCAAAGATTGTAAAGAGAAAGGACAAACAGGGCCCTTGATTACACACCACCACAAACAGGTACTTGATTTCTTCTACTCCAGAAAAATGGACTGGATGTAGACAAAATAAAAATATTAATATATCTCATTTATGAAAAATGTTATTCTGATTCATCATACTGTCATTATTGCACTTCCTTTGAGCAGAGTCAGTAGAATTTTCTAATACTAATTTGTGGCTACCTATAGCTGAGAAATAAACTAGGCAACTCTCTCTAAAGTTTTAAATTCTCTTAAGAGACAATTTTTAAAATTTCTCAAAATTGACCACATAAATGGCATTATGCAGGTAAGACTCTAGAAGTTAATTTTTTATCTATCTGGCCTCTCATACATAATATCTAGTATGTATGCTACATTGAATATTGTGTTCAACCTCATATAAAAAGTATCAGTTCTTAAAATGTTACTTGTTCATATGAATTGTTGAATCACTATACTGTACACCTGAAAATAATAGAACACTGTATGTTAACTACATTGGAATTAAAATAAATATTTTTAAATCTTCACTAAAAACAAGTCTTTATATAAACAGTCAGATTATCTAAGTTTTACATTGAACAGTGTAATTTTGAAAATTAGGATTTTAATCCTACGCTACCTGGAATAAAAAGTAATGTGAGAAGAATGTAACTTAACTCTACTTTCAATAAAATGTCACTTTCAAAGTGAAAAAAATAAAAATAAAAAAATAACTCATTTTAAAAATGTGACTTCTTTTACAACTCCAATAACAGTACTTTTGAAGTATTATTATAGAATTAAAGGAATAGACATAAATAAATTGCTTCTTGGGATACTCTTTACAGATTTGTTTAAATCCATCATTCTTTAACATCACAACTTCTCAGATCTATTTTTAAGCAAACAACCCTCCTCTTGACTTCTAATGCCCATGTTTTTGGTACCACTTTCATTAAAAAAATGCAATACTCCTGGAAAACTCTGTAACATTTATTTTCCTGGACATCTTCTAGAATTTCAAGGACGGACCAAGTATTACAGAGAAACAAAATAGATCCTAACCTGCCCATGATTTTGTCTGAATCATTTACTGATCCAGATCAGGATGTATGACACCTCCCAACTTACATAATTTTGTCTCCCTGCCAAATGTCTGCACTAAATATTTTTGCCCCAGGGAAGACACTAACTGTATTTTATATTTACTTCATTCCTACTTCAAAATCTTTGTAAATAAAGTGAAAAAACATTTTCAACAAAACCCCACTCTGAAACTTCTCTACTTTTTAGAAAAACTAGAAATTTCACCAGAACCTTACTTAACTTACTTACTTACTTACTTACCTACTTACTTACTTACTTACTTACTGTTATTCATGGCACTTTTAAACTCCCTACACTTTACAATTCCCTGCCACTTGAACCTGTATCTCTTCATTATCTTCCTCCTCCCTTCTTAATCCATTTCTTTGTTCCTAAAACCAGATGCTGAAAGTGGGAAATATATCTAATAATAAAAGTAATATAACAATTATAAATTGCCATGTTTATAGTTAACATTCACACATGAATACAATGGTCTCAAAGAGTTTCTTTCTTACTCTGTTCTTTGCTTTTTTCCTTTAACATTTTGTATGGTTATAATGCAAACAATTCAATATCTTGGCATTATTTTCCATGTAAAGCACTAATACATATTTAGGTGGAACAAAAAGAGATCATTTGAGAACATTCTGCTTCCAAAATAAATGTATCTTACCTTTACAGCCTGAACACTGAATAAAAAAGTTGATGAGGTCAAGAAGTGCTATATCTCGGTCATGCTTGTAGGATTCTATCCAATCATCTACCACTGACTACAGCAGAGGAGAAAATTAAAAAAAGAAATTAGCTTTTGCTAATGTTCTAAGAATCAAGTCTGATTAAATTCATTAAGATTCAACATTAAACGGTATCCCATTACTTCATATTAATATATACATACTTGTACACTAAAATTTAAAATTAAACTTTAACTGAATTCAGTAAAATAATCACCTGATGGCACAAAATGATGATCAATCTTCTGTTTATTCTGCATTAAAAGGAATTTGAAAACAAACTATGGGACCCAACTCTATAAAGTGTTAATTATTTACTTCTTAGTGACATTAAGGATATCAAAGAAAATATTAAAAATCACACCCTTACTTTTTCACTAAAATATGGTAGTAAATATAAATAACACTTAAATATTAACATTTCGATGAAATGAAAACAAAAATCTTATAAAAGAGGTGAATGGCTGGCTGGGTCAATGAGAAAATGCACAACTGAATTTTTTTTTTTCAACAGTGAGCAATAATAGTTCCATCTTAATAACAAAAGCAAATTGATGGCTAAATAAACATCATAAGAGAGTAGGACAGTTCATGGGTCTGGAGACCTAATATTATTAGATGACAATACTCTCCAAATAGATTTATAAACTCAATGCAATCCCTATTAAAAGCCTAGCTGGGGGCACCTGGGGGGCTCAGTCGGTTAAGCGCCCGACTTCGGCTCAGGTCATGATCTCACAGTTCCTGAGTTTTAGCCCCACATCAGGCTGTGTGCAGACAGCTCATCAGGCTGTGCGCTGACAGCTCAGAGCCTGGAGTCTGCTTGGGATTCTGTGTCTCCCTCTTTCTCTCTCTCTCGCCCCCCGCTCCCGTCCCTCCCCCATTTGTGCACTCTCTCTAACATAAATAAACATTAAAAAAAATTTTTAAAGCCTAGCTGGCTTCTTAGCAGAAATTGGAAAGCTGATCCTAAAATCCTTATGGTAATGCAAGAGATCTAGAATAGTCCAACAATCTTGAAAAAGAAACACAAAGTTGGAGGACTCACACACTTCATGATTTTAAAACCTGTTACAAAGTTACAGTAATCAAGATAATACTGGCTTAAAGATAGATGTGTAGATCAATGGAATAAAAATGAGAATCCAAAAATAAACCCTTATATTGTTGGTTACTTGACTTTTCGATGCCAAGACAATTCAATGAAGAAAGACTAGTCTTTTCAACAAATGGTGCTGGCAAAACTGGGTATCTGTATGCAAAAGAATGAAGTTGGACCCTACCTCATAAAATACACAAACCTTAACTCAAAATGGATCAAAGACCAAAATGTAACAGCTAAAACTATAAAACACCTAAGTAAATCTTATAACTATGTGTTAAGCAAACTAATCTTAGATATTAGACTAAAAGCACAAGAGACAAAAAACAAATTTCACTTAATTACAATGAAAACTTATGTATTTCAAAGGACTCCATCAAGGATGAGAAAAGACAATCCACAGAATAGGACAAAATATTTGCAAATCATGTATCTGGTAAGGCATTTGTACTCAAAATATTAAAAGCATATATTGTTCTATTGCACTTCACAGATACTGCGGGTGGTTGTTTTGTTTTTACAAACCAAAAGTTTGTGGCATCCATATGTCAAACAAGTCTTTTGGAGCCATTTATCCAACAGCAGGTGCTCACTTTGGGTCTCTGTCACACTTTGGTAATTCTCTCATATTTTAAACTTTTTCATTATTATTGTATTTGTTATTGGAATCTGGGATCTTTGATCTCACTACTGTAGTCGTTATGGGGCACCATAAATCGTGCCCACATAAGACTGTGAACTTAATAAATGCTGTGTGTGTTCTGATTCCCTCACCTCTCTTCCTCTCCTCAGACCGCTGTACTCCCTGAGATATACTACTATTAAAATTAGGCCAATTAATAACCCTACAATGACCTCCAACTGAAAGAAAGAGTTGCACATCTCTCATTTTAAGTCAAAAGCTGAAATGATTAGCTTAAAGAGGAAGGCAGGTCAAAATCAGAGACAGGCCAATAGATAGGCAGGCCTCTTGAGCCAAATAGCCAAATTATAAATGCAAAAGAAAAATTCTTGCAGAAAATGAAGTGTTCAGTGAACACATGATGACAACAAAGTGAAACGGCCTTACTGCTGATATGGAGAAAGTTTTAGAGGTCTGGACGAGATAATCAAACCAGCCACAACACTGCCTTAAGCCAAAACCTAATCCAGGGTAAGGCCTCACAACTCTCTTGCATTTTATGAAGGCTGGGGAAAGGTGAAGAAAATGCAGAAGAAAAACTGAAGCTAGCAGAGGCTGGTTCATGAAGTTAAAAGTGCACATCAAAGTGCAAGGTGAAGCAGTAAATGCTGATGTAGAAGCTGCACTAAGTTATCCAGAAAACTAGCTAAGATAATTAACCAGGGTAGCTTACTCAACAATAAATTTCCAATGTAAACAAAATAGGCTTATAGTGGAAGTAGACGCCATCTTGGGCTTTCATAGCTAGCTAGAGAGAAGTCAATGCTGGTCTTCAAAGCTTCAAAGGACAGACTGACCCTCTTTGTCAGGGACTAATGCAGCTGGTGACTTTAACTTGAAGCCAATGTTCATTTACCGTTTCAAAAATCCTAGGGCCCTTAAGAATTATGCTGAATCTACTAAGCCTGTGTTCTATAAATGGAACAACAAAGCCTATTGTCAACATGGTTTACTGAATATATGAAGCCCACTTTTGAGGCCTACTGCTCAGGGGAAAAAATTACTTTCAAAATATTACTGCTTATTGACAAAGCACCTGGTAACCCACGAGCTCTGATGGAAATGTACAATGAGATTCATGTTATTTTCATGCCTACTAACACAAAATCCATTCTGCAGCCCGTGGATCAAGAAATAACTTCAACTTTCAAATCTTATTTAAGAAATACATTTCACAAGGCTATAGCTGCCATAGATGGTGATTCCTGTGATGTATATGGGCAAAGTCAATTGAAAACCTTCTGTAAATGATTCATCATTCTATATGCCATTTAGAACATTCGTGATCCATGGGAAGAAGTCAAAATACCAACATTAACAGGAGCTGGGAAGAAGTTGATTGTAACCCTCACAGATGACTTTGAGGGTTTCAAGCCTTCCAGTGGTTGTGATAGAAATTTCACTGCAGGTGTGGTAGAAATAGCAAAAGGAATAAAATTAGAAATGGCACCAGAAGGTGTACCTGGTGGCTCAGTCAGTTAAACGTCTGACTCTTCATTTCGGCTCAGGTCATGATCTCACAGTTTGTGAGATCTAGCTGCATGTCAGGCTCTGTGCTGACAGCATGGAGCCTGCTTGGGATATTCTTTCTCTCTCTCTCTCTCTCTCTCTCTCTCTCTCTCTCCCCTCCCCAATAAAAACATTATAAAAAAAAAGAAGAAATGGAGACTGAAGATGTGACTGAATTGCTGAAATCCCATGACAAAATTTTTAATAAATGAGGAACTGCTTCTTATAGATGATCAAAGAAAGTGGTTTCTTGAGATGGAATCTACTCCAGGTGTAGATCCTGTGAAGACTGTTGAAATGATAAAGTATTTAGAATATTATATCAACTTAGATGATAAACCAGCAGATTTTGAGAAGACTGACTTCATTTTTTAAAGAAGTTCTACTGTAGGTAAAATGCTATCAAACAGTATTGCAGGCAACAAAGAAATCATTTGTGAAAGGAACAGTCTCTTTATGTGGCAAATTTCATTGTTGTCTTATTCTAAGAAATTGCCAGTCACCCTAACCTTCAGCAACCACCACCTCAATCCATGAGCAGCCATCAATCAACACTGAGGCAAGATCCTCTACCAGCAAAAAGATCACAACTCACCAAAAGCTCAGATAATGATTACCATTTTTTAGCAATAATTTTTTAATTAAGGTATATACAGTTTAGGGGTGCCTGGTGGCTCAGTCAATTGAGCATCCAACTCAACTCTTGATTTCAGCTCAAGTCATGATCCCAAGGTTGTGAGATCAAGCCTGCACCGGGCACCACACTGAGCCTGCTTAAGATTCTCTCTCTCTTCTGCCCATCTCCCCCCTCGCACTCTAAAATAAAAACATTTAAAAAATTTTTTAATTTTAAAAAGGTACATACGGTTTAGACATAATGCTGTTGCACATTTAACAGACCACAGTAAAGTACAAACATAACTTTCATATGTATTGGGAAACCAAAAAATTCATCTGACGTGCTTTATTGTGTTATTTGCTTTACTGCAGTGGTCTAGAACCACTGAGGTATGCCAAATGAAGAACTCTTAACAATTTAATGATTTTTAAAAGCCAAATAATCTAATTAAAAATATAGGCAGAGCATCTGGGTGGCTCAGTAGGTTAAGCATCCAACTCTTGATTTCAGCTCAGGTCATGATCTCACAGTCATGAGATCAAGCCCCACATCAGGCTCCATGCTGAGGGTGGAGCCTGCTTGGGATATTCATATCGTCTGTCCGTCTGTCTCTATCTCTCTGTCTGTCTCTCTCTTTCTCTCTCTCTCCTTCCTCCACTCCCCTACTCTAAAAAATAAACATTAAAAAATAAAAAAAGATTCTGAATATAGTTCTATACACATGATATACAAATGGCCATTAGCTCATCAAAAGATGCTCAATTGTAACTGGCCATCAAGGAAATGGAAATAAAAAGTATAATAAGATACCACTCACACCCACTAGGATGGCTATAATCAAAAATACAGACAGTGATAAATGTTGGCAAGGATGTGAGAAACTGAATGGTGAGAACATGTAATGGTGCTGCCACTTTGGAAAAATAGTTTGGCAGCTCTGCAAATGGGTAAAAAGTTACCATGATCCTGCAACTCAACTCCTAGGTATATATTATCCAAGTGAAATGAAGACATAAGTTCAAACAAAAACTTGTACAGCAATACTTATAACAGCATTATTCACAGTAGCCAAAAAGTGGAAGCAAGCAAAATGTGCATCAAAAGACGAATGGATAAACAGAATATTATTTGGCAATAAAAAAAATGAGGTTATGATACATACAATATGGATGAGCCTTGAAAACATTATGTTAAGTC
Organism: Cryptoprocta ferox; assembly: GCA_028646485.1. Lineage (NCBI taxonomy): Eukaryota > Metazoa > Chordata > Mammalia > Carnivora > Eupleridae > Cryptoprocta > Cryptoprocta ferox. Next base: position 23,297,835 of record CM053579.1, read on the forward strand.
CAAAGAACAATTCAAAAAGGACCACATATTGAACAGATCATATATATGAAATGTTCCAAAACGGTAAATTTATAAAAAGTCAATTAGTGGTTGCCTAGATGTGGGGCAGGTGAAGAGAAAGTTACTGCTAATAGGCACAGGGTTTCTTTCTTTAAAAATATTTTAAAATTAGGGGCGCCTGGGTGGCTCAGTTGGTTGAGCCTCTGACTTCAGCACAGGTCATGATCCTGAGGTTCATGGGTTCGAGCCATGCATTTGGCTCACTGCTGTCACCGCAGAGCCCACTTCAGATCCTCTGTCCACCTCTCCTTCTGCCCCTTCCCCGCTCATGCGTGCTCTCTCTCTCAAAAATAAAAAAAAAATTATTTTAAAATTAGATGGTGGTGATGGCTACACAACTCTGTGAATATACTAAAAACCACTGAATTTACATTTTAAAGGGTGGATTTTATGGTATGTGAAGTATGTTTCAACATTGTATTTTTTTGTAAATAGGACAGAGCTAAAAAAATAAAAGCAGCACTTTATTCTTTGGGGGATAGAAGAAACCACAAAGCTGATGAAAATTGTTTTTAAATAAACCAAGCTTTAAACATTAGGATGAAAAATAAGAGCTAATAAAAAACAAAGTGTCACAAGGGAAAAACACTGAACTTATGTACCAACAAATAGGAAACAAACTAAATGAATAAAATATGTACAATTTGATGTGCATTAAAGAAAATAAAAAGGAAATATTATCTAAGAATTACCTGGCTCAGAGATTGACAGGAGATCTTCTACAATTTTACATAATTTCTAGATTTCAGTCCTTTTCTGTATTTTACAACAGCTTAGGTATGTTAACTAAATCAATTTAACACATTTAAGATTATTCCCAAGTATGATACAGTTAATAAATGTCAAGAGAATATATTATGAGACTGTGAGAGTTTTAAAATATGGCCCAAAATGCTGGACACTGTTCTTCAATAAGAAATGGGGTCTATGTTCCCTTATCTAGGACTGAAGGCAGTAAAAATGATGCTTCCAAAGGTAGGTCACTGAACACCATTCAACTGCATTGGGTACTTGGAGCACTAGAGAACTAGATACTCCTGCTCAGGATACTATCCAAACCCAGAAGGCATACTGTAAGAAACCCAAGCCATATGCAAAAACCATTTGTACATACTCCAGGTAACAGTTCCAGCTGTGCCCAGCCTTCTTTAAGTCACTCCAGACTAGACACCAAACACGAATAAAGAAGCTTCCAGATGATTATAGTCCCTAACTGTTTATGTAACCTCCAAGCATTAAAGCTGTCTCAGGTAGGGCCCCAGTCATCATGGAAGGGAGCACAGACAATTTCATCCCTATTGAGTTCTGTCTGAATTCTAGACCAACAGAATCATTAAGCCTAATAAAATATTGTTCTTTCAAATCACTAAGCTTGGAGTGATTTGTTATGCAGCAATAGATAAGTGGAACAAGGGCTATTTTCATTAATAAAGATACAAAAATATTTAATGAAATCTTACAAAAAGATCACATCATATTAAAAGGTTATTGAGAAAGATAAAATAAAATTTGTACTAGGAACACAAGGTTGCTGTAATAAATACAAGCTAACACATTAAAATATTTTAAATTTTTCATCATCAAATAGCTTGCTAAGAATTTATTCAGTAAGATTCAACATATATTATCTAATAGAACAAAGGACATATACATGCATGATCCCTCCGTTTTTTAAATATAAGAACTATTTGAAAACTGACGACCAGTCTTGTACTTACTTTCACCTATAATTACTGCAATAGGCATATCCTGGGGATATAAAAAATGAATAATACACAGTCCCTGATCAAGAAATTAATAATCCAGAAGCATTTTCAGACATATGCATACCTATAATATACTAAGTGCGATAATGGAAAGAGAAGAGTAAGAAATATATTCAAGGAAAGAAAGAGACAAAGCCCAAGAATGCTTCTCAAAAGAGTGACATGTGATTTAAGTCAATCTTATGTGGTATGGAAAGAAGGAAAGAAGGCTATTCTAGGCAAAGGGAAAAAACAAAAAGAATGGTGTGGGAGCACTGGGTGGGGTGGAGGCAGAGTACATACTATGGCTGGGGAAGAGCAAGCACACCATTAAAAAAAATCTGGGCTGGAACTTTTAGATAAGGAAGAACTGTTAGAAGCTTGTAAACAGGAGACTTCCTTGATCAAATTTTGTATTACCAAGATAACACAAGTAAGAGTACACATAACAAACTAGAGGTAGAAGACAATTCAGGGAAATCAATGGAGAGATACTGTGGACATTCCTTCTAAGGGTGAAAACACATTTAGAAACAAAAATAGCATAGAGGTACAATCTTAATATATGGTAAACCATAATCAACACAAAAATAAGGAAAATGTTCATTCTTTAAACACTGAGATACCATTAACAAAAAAATTATAAAGCAAAATCTTCACATTTTCTATTAAAAATTTTTGATGAGCCAAAAAGTTAAACAAAAACCCTACAGACCAGACAAAAATAGAACAGCCTAATTAGCTGTGGATATAAGTTGAGATTTCTGATGTTAACAAAAATGAAAGACACTAAAAAAAAAAGATTAATGCCTTTAACAGCTTAAAATATAATAGAGAAAAAGTATAATATAAAAATAAAAAGGAAAGTAATGAAATACTATACATGACGTAACTGAGACAATTTATTCTTTTGATAAAATTAAACCAAAATGGGAACTACAGAGAGAGGGATAACTTTTTAAATTATGGAATGACTAAATAAACCATAGCACCATAATAATAAGACATTATTTTTTAAAATATCAAATGTATATATGAAAGTCATTTAAAACATTAAGAAGAAATAAAATCCACACCCTCACCACAACTATATAAAAAGCAAAGCATATATGAATAAATGAAGGCAAATTCAAAATTAAAAAATCATGTTCCTCTGTAGAACTGGTGATAGCTCAATTTTTATTATACATGTAAAAATGCTGTTTATTAGTCCTAATTGATACATAAAATTTACTTACAAAACCGCATATTCAGATTAATAAGTCCATATTTCTAAATAAGAATATTTACTTTTTAATAACACAAAGTTTAAGTGGCTAGTCCTCCAAATTCAATCCATGTGTACTTTTTGTTGATTAAAATTAATTCTCTGAAAATTATCCCTTACAGCTTTCATAAATTAAATAACCTTATTAAGCATGTATATTCTTTGAGTATAGTATATTCAATTTTTTAAAATGGTAGAGGTTTAGCCTCCATTGTAAAGCCTAAATGCTTCTCTTGTCATAAAATCATGCAGAAGAAACAAAATTAGGATGACTTGACATGGATATGACTCACTTTTTACTCTTCTGCTAAGAAACAGCACAAGTAATAAAATGTGTGTAATAGACAACAGTGATCAACATAATTCAATTCACTAAAGTGGATAGTGATTATATTAGGTCACTCAACCAAGAATTCATTACGGGCAAAGAACTTCATATTTTAATGGTAGCCATATAAAATTCAGGGGAAATTAAAACCTCCTAGTTTATATCAGCATATTTTTTGAGCAAAGAATTATTATTATATATCATGAAAAGAAAAAAATGCAGTAGAAAATGACTCAAGGCACAGCTTAAAGGTCTTATGTCTTGAAAGACAGATCCCTAGTTCTCTGATGACTTTGTTCCTTTTTTCTAGTAAGCAGTGTTAGATATTTTTTAAATGCAATTCAAAAACTCCAGCATTTTATGTGACTCACTGAAGTTTGAAATGTACAAATAAAACTGGGAAGAACACAATAAACATTACCTGCATAGCACTCTTGCCCATTTTAACAACTTCAAACAACATCATGTTTTCCACTCCATTCTGTTGGTGATGACCATTCATTCGGTTTGGACCAGAAGGAGGTTTTCCTCCTCCATTTCCACTTTTGCCCTTTTCTCCTGGGCCCTTTTTGCCTTTTTTACAAGTCTGCATAAAAATACAAGTTGGGTAAGTTATATCATTATCCTTGAAAACTCAAAACAAAGCTACAGCAGAAGCAGTTGAAAGGGTACATAATTATAACATGCCTAAACCTGACCTAAAGAGGAGTACCATACACATATGTTGAGAAAGCCTCTTTGTGGTATCAGTTTGTTTACTTATCCTATCAGACACCTCACATGACGCTGTAGTTAGGAGCACAGTCTTTACAGAGTGACAGATTGCATGGGTCCAAATTCTTACTCCTATCAGCTGAGTGATAGGAGTAGGCAAGTTACTTTAACCACACTGTGCCGCAGATTTTCTCATTTGTAAAGTGAGGATAAAACTGTGCCTACTCATAGGGTTGCTGCTTTAGGGTGCAGACTAGAGTGAGCAGCAAGAATAACAAAACACTTTATCAAGTAAGTAGCTCATATTTAGTTCAAACTTTTAAATTCTACTGTTAGTCTTACAAATTCTTGTGATGGACTGACAAAGGAATTCTAAAAAGGATGACTAGGTGTATCAATCTCATTCTTATTCTGAATAACTGAAGGCAAATTCAAATTTAAGAAATCATGTTCCTCTGTACAACGGATGATAGCTCAACACTTATTTATCATGAAAATTCAGTTAATGAACACTAGGGAAATGAAGCCCTTTATAAGGAAACTGTCAATATTTGGGGGTTGGGGTTTCATAAATCAGTGAAAAGGTTGCCTACATGCCTCAGTTATAAAATACCTCCCACAGCCTTTATACCTTGTTATAGAAAAGCAAGTCATTCCCCAACTCAGAGTCCTCATTTCTAAAATGTCAGAGTTGTATTAAATCTTTAGATTAGAAGAGATGATTTCTAGGTCTCTTTTCAACCTACACATTTCTATGATCTAGAGCAAGGGTCGGCAAACTTTCTGTACAATACCAGACAGTAAATATTTCAGGCTTTGCAGGCCACATTCCATCTCTGTCACATGTTCTTTGTTTATTTTTATAACCCTTTAAAAATATAAAAGCCATTCTTAGCTTATGGGCAGTATAAAAACAGGTCGTAGTTTACAAACCCCCAATCTACCGTCAGGTCTACAAATGTATTTCTGCTGAAAGCCTGTATGGGTCTATACTTTATCCCATAGAGGGTCCTTCCTCCTTCCTCAAGAGTCCAAAACCACCCTACTGTAACAACTACTTCAAACTCCTTGCTAACAACTGAAATATATTACTTGTTAATTTACATTATTTTGTTGATGAGACGCAGTCTTTGTGAAACTAAGTCATTAATTCCTAATTGTAGAATGAAAGGTTATTGTCCCCAGTAAAAGGAATTTCAGAGATAAGGGTGAAAGAAAACATCAACTACAGAGTACACATTAGAAAAGTATAAAATGTTAATGTTAATTAAACAAAACTATATATTTGCAATCTATCTATCATATGCTTCAATACTCCCTGTTGGTATAGAAAACTAATTAGTACAATTAAAATGGCTCAATGAATATGCTATGCCAGAAAACAACGTGCAAGGAATGATAACACAGGGAAGTACAAGAAGTAAACATGCTAACCTGGGTACAATCTTCTAGATGAAAAACATCTCTAAAGAAAGAGTATGAGCTAGCATACTACAGTGGATTAAGAGCACCAACTTTTAACAGATGTGGGCTCAAATCCTTTAAGCACTGGCCATCTCTGGACCACAGTTTCCTATCTATAAAAATAAGGAAGATTTCTAATCCACAGGGTGGTTCAAGTATTAAATTAGTTAATAAATAGCATTATAAGCACAGTGGTTGGGACATACATAGTATAGTGTCAAAACATAGTTTCCAGGGTGCCTGGGTGGCTCAGTCAGTTAAGCACCTGACTCTTGATTTCAGCTCAGGTCATCATCTCACCGTTCGAGAGATTGATTTCCACATCAGACTCTGTGCTGACAGCGCAGAGTCTGCTTGGGATTCTCTCCTCCTCTCTCTGCCCCTCCCTCACTCACGTGTATTCTCTGTCTCTCTGAAAATAAATAAACTTTAAAAAACCCATTACTATTATTATTATAATAAATCTTTGACCTGACCCCTAACACCTCACTCATAGCAGTGGCTATATGAAGTTAAACTGGCACAAAAATTTTGGGGAGTCCTCTATTCAGATGCCACTGTGAGTCTTATACCAACTTGTAAATGAAATCAAAGTCAAAAGCAGATTTTTAGGTTTGCAAGGTGTTTGCAGAACAAGAAAACATGGTTTTATAATGACTAAACCATAAACTACCCGCTAGAATTATAACTGCCTTTGGAGAGTCATGAGTTAACATTTTATTCACTCACACTTTTTCTGTCTCAAAACTTCTACTTATTAACAGACTAAAAAAGCATATAAAATTACGAAACATGGATTATGTGAACTCTAAAAATATATTCCAAGGACTAGTTAAATAAATTATATTCCATACATAAAATGTGATGCCCTGACACCATTAGAAATGACAAGGAAAATTCACTGATAGGAAAGCTGCTGACAACATACTATTGAGTTTTAAAAGCAAATTAAGCAGTCTGCATAGTATAAATCCATTGAAGTAAAATTCTATGTGCATGTTTACAGACAGGTGTATGTATAAAAGTATGTTCATCAAAATGTTTAAAGACTATATTACCTGTATGATAGGTTTATAGGGAAATTTTACTTTGTTCATTTTACATTCCTGTATTATTTAGACTTTAAGTAAATGTGTCATAAGAAAATATAAACCCAAAATTCATTTTGGGAAAGAAAATGGTGAACAAAAACAAACCTCCTTTTGTATAATGTATTCACACACATGCACAGGGTCAAATGTACTTTCCAAAACATCAAAATAATTCATCCATTCACCAAGTTAACCAGAGCCCTCAGGCTAACCACTCATGTTCTAAACTTGCATTCTATTGACTCAGAGCCCTTCTTTGTTAGTTTTTATCCTTGGCATTATTTATAAAGAGTGAAACTCTTGTCAACTGTAACCTGTTAGACTTAAACTGGTTATAAGTTACATCTTTAGAATAGGACATTTTATTATTGCTTTGCTTTATATTTGACGACTCATGCGTAAAGCCAACAAAATATCACATTGTGCTTAGCTTACTGTGCTTTACAAAAGAAACTATTAGAAACAGAAACAAGTGTTGGTGAGGATGTACAGAAAAAGGAGCCCTCGTACTGATGGTGGGAATGCAACCTGGTGCAGCCACTGTGGGAAACAGTATAAAGTTCCTCAAAATAATTAAAGCTAGAACCACCCTATGATCCAATAATCACACTAATGATTTGGGTATTTACCCAAAGAATACAAAAACACTAATTCAAAAGGATATATACACCCCTATGTTTACTGCAGCATTATTTACAATAGCCAAATTATGGAAGCAGCACATCAACAGATACCCATCAATAGACAAACGGATAAAGAAGATTTAGTGTGTGCATACAATGGATTATTATTCAGCCACAGAAAAGAATGAAATCTTGCCATTTGTAACAAGATGGATGGAGCTAAAGAGTATAATGCTAAGTGAAATAAGTCAGAGAAAGACAAATACCATATGATTTGACTCCTATATGGAATTTAAGAAACAAATGAACAAATGAAAAAGGAGAGAGACAAACCAAGAAATTGACTCTTCATAACTATAGAGAACAAACTGATGGTTACCATAGGGGAGTTATGTGGAGGGATGGGTGAAATAGGTGAAGGGGATTAAAAAATAGTACACTTACCATAATGAGCACTGAGTAATGTATAAAATTATCGAATCACTATATTGTACACCTAAAACTAATATAACACTGTATGTTAACTATACTGGAATGAAAATTAAAAACTTAATTAAATTTTTAAAAGAAAAAAGAAATAATGATGTGTTATTAATTTCAACTTTACAGTAGTGTAAATAGATAATCAAAAGGTATTTGACCTAGGGGCGCCTGGGTGACTTAGGTCAGTTAAGAGTCCAACTCTTGATTTTGGCTCAGGTCATGATTTCACAGTTCATGAGTTCAAGCCCCGCATCAGACTCTGCACTCACAGTGCAGATCCTCCTTGGGATTCTCTCTCCCTGCTTTTCTCTCTTTCTCTCTCTCTCTCAATAAACAAACTTTTAAAAAAGTAAAAGGGAACATCTGAGATACAACTAAAACTACATATATTTTATATATATAATTATATATATGTGTGGTTGTGTGTGTGTGTATACAAATGAACTTAAGAACCAAAATAGTTACACAGTCTATACATACCTTTCCTTTGCCTTGCTTTTGGTTTTTTCCTTCAATGTCTTCAAAATCTGTGTCAGAAGAAAAATGTGTTTCTGACTCCCTGTGACAGAAAGATAAGCAATTATTTAAAACTTTCCTTATGGGGCATCTGGGTGGCTCAGTCAGTTAAGTGTCCCAACTCTTGATCTTGGCTCAGGTCGTGCTCTCATGGTTCATAAGATCGAGCCCTGAAGAGGGCTCTGTGCTGAGAACGGGGAGCCTGCTTGGGATTCTCTCCTTCCCTCCGTCTCTGCCCCTCCCCTCAAAATAAATAAATAAACTTGAAAATTTTTTTTTAAACTTTCCTTAGAAATACAGGTGGAGTTTAGGGCACCTGGGTGGCTCAGTCAGTTGAGCATCTGACTTCAGCTCAAGTCCTGATATCACAGTCTGTGAGTTGGAGGCCCACATCAGGCTCAATGCTCTCAGTGCAGAGCCCACTTCAGATCTGCCCTGCTCTGTGCCCCTCCCTACCTTGCTCGCTCTCTCTCGAAAATAAATAAAACTTTTTTAAAAATATAGGTGAAGTTTCTAATTTTTGCCATATTTTCTAACAGAAAGGTTTGGTTCATTCTTTAGACTCCTTATTAGCATTAAATATAATTAAGATGCTTCCCCAAAACATCATACCATAGCACATTACCAAACATAAAATTACATAACCAACTACAAAAACAATAATCTAAAACACAAATATCTAAACATTTTTTATTTTGTTAATTTTAACCAAAATATAAAAACAAAACGAGTGGCTTTCAAAATTTTAACCCTAGGACTTGTGTTCTATGGCTGGTTCCATTTTCTGATTCAAACACCATGGTGCTCAGAGAAAACTGCATTTTAAGACTAAGAACTAGATGAACTTAGTATTAGGGAATTTTAGTAATATTAAGGATCCTCTAACCACTCCTCTCTCAAAAAATATTTGTAAATCTATAACCATACAAAACATTTCTGAAAGGTATGTATAAAACATTTTTACAAACTAAACTATTTGAAATACAAGTGTGCTAACCCTTTTTGAAATAAAGAGGTGGTGAGCTATATAGTCAGGAGAACTGGTTCTCGTACTAAGAAACTGTGTGATCTGAGACAAGTGACAACCTCTCAATCTTCTCATCTATAAACAATGTATATGCCAGAAAGAATAAAATCTCGGAAGTCTCTTCAATCTCCTCCAAGACATAAATCTGTAATTCTAAGAAGTTGTCCTTTATATTGGAGAAGGTGGGGTGTTTTGTATTAGCTGGATTTTCTCACACATGAGGAAGAAGATTAATTTAAATACACATGTATAATGCTTCATACAGATGTAAATATGGGTCTATCTATATAAATAGTACTAACATAATCTCATTTAAATGTTTAAGTCAAGGCAGGTCGCCTGGGTGGCTCATTCAGTTTAAGAGTAAGACTTTGGCTCAGGTAATGATCTCCCAGGTTCGTGAGTTCAAGCCCCGCACTGGGCTCCGAGCTGACAACTCGGAGCCTGGAGCCTGCTTCGGATTCTGTGTCTCCCTCTCTCTCTGCCCCTCCCCTGCCTGTACTCTGTCTCTCTCTCAAAAATAAAACGAAACATTAAAAAAAACTTGTTTAAATAAAATAAAAATAAGTGCTTAAGTCAAGGCATGCTTAGAATTTGGGTCATAATGGATTTTAGAATTGAGCCACACCCATAAAAGATAAAGTTTTACCACTCCACATATGTAAACCTAGTACCAGTTTTGCTTAAAATAAATGCAAGCAAAATTTAAAGCTATCTTTCTAAAGCCAGTCTTCTCTAACTGGATTTCTTTCCATTTTTATTGCCACAATAACCAGTTGTCCAGAGGCTGTGAGGTAGGAATACTTTATATACCTACAGTAATGGTTAAGGTGGTAGCAAGGGGGAAAAATTACTATTTATAGCACTCAGCTACAAAGTAATTTAAATAATGCACTGAAGATAGTGGCAATCCTGACTATCTCCTATAATGCCGAGAGGAAAGGGCTTATAATGAATACCATTTCCCAGAGTTAATGCACCAAAACCTAAATGACTACCATAATATTAACCCTGAAACTCATGCCTGTTACATCTTAAGAAGATTGTTACCATCAATATTCTCCCCACATACCTATATGGCCTTGCAAAAAAATGTTTTTAAGGATCTGCTGACTATAAATAATACTTCTTTCTTCCCAAGACATTTGTGGGACACCAGCTCTCTTAGAGAGCTCAGTAACTGCAAGAAGTCTGTAAACAATAACTAGTCTGCACAATATTCCAATGGCCACAGGCTCAATTACACTCCTAATCCTCATCTCCAGGCTATCCCAACTAAAAGAATGAGCCACTAGAGGTTTGATTACTAACTGGAAAACCTTATGAAGAAACCTGGAGTAATCAGGATAGGAGTCTAAAATATCCCCAACCAGAGAAGAAATATTCTTCAAAGTCTGTCTTTCTCCAGTGTTTCCCTCTGCTTTTAAGATTAAAACACCACCACCACCACCACCTATCCTAGGTAAATTAACCTATGCTAGCATGTTTATGGGGCATACTAGGTTAACCCTTTAGTGGCTTGAAATTTCTTGAGTCATTTATCATATGACTGAACCTTCCACTCCTTTCTCTTTACTCTGGCCCCCAACTCATACCCAACCAAATACTGTCTATTCTATCCTCCACAACAATTCCCTCTTATCCATTATCCTATTTCAGTCCTTACTTACTTGAGATATTCTAATAGTCAATAGTCTAGTTTATAATATAAAGTCTTAATTGGCTCCAATCTTAATTAACGATTTAAAAAATTTCCTAATTTTACAATAGTCAAACCAAAAATTATTTCTATCTCAGACTATCCCATATCCTCCCCTCAAACAAAAACGAGAAATGTTCCTCAAGAATCTTAAAACAGGGTCACTCAACACTGGGATCAAAGTCACATTAAAAAGCATACTTTGAAATATTGGCAACATCCCAGTAGACCCCTGTAGTCTCCACTGAAAATAATAAAATTATTTCGAAAATGAAAACCTAGGAGCGCCTGGGTGGCTCAGTTGGTTGAGCATCCAATTCTTGATTTCAGCTCAGGTCATGATCCCAGGGTTGTGAGATAAAGACCTGAGCTGGGCTCCACGCGGAGCATGGCACCTGCTTAAGATTCTCTCTCTCCCTCCCTCCGCCCCTCTACCCTGTTTGTGATCCCCACCCTCTAATATAAAATAAAATTTGTAATTTTTATAAACATAAAAATCTATAAAGCATCAAAAGTAGATACTGGCAACCATTATGTACAAAGATAACTATCTAATGTTTTCACAATTTTTAGCAACCAAAATATTTTCAAATCAAGTCTTCTAAAGATTCCAACAGCAAATATAGCATAGTGTATATGTGTGTAACGTTAAAGGGATCCAAAGGCAGTTTAAAGTTCACTTTTCATTAAGGCACCTCATGAAACTGCAGCTTCGTATGAAAACTACTATTACATACAGTAGCTCAAATTCCTTCCTACATCAAATACTAAAAAGTAATTAGAATAAAAGTTGAATAAGGAGTATAGGTAGCTTTTTAGAACAAAGGATAAAAGAAAATACCTATGCTGAAGTTACTTTATGGACCAATAAGCATGTAATTTGTTTCTGGAAAAAAATATGGAGAGCATATCCTACCCTCCCAGATTTGTTTTAGCCTATTATCATTGGATTTTATAACAAAAATCTGATATTACATCCTAAATGCTACTACGTGGTATAGATTCCTTACTAATAAGAACACTGTACATTTTAAGAATTTCATGGTACTCCCTTCAAAACAGTTGCTACTGTAAAACCAAGTATGGATTCAAAGAATCACATGACAAAATAATAAATTGTACTGTATCTAAATTTAAAATAATTTTAATTTAATACATAGTATAGAAAACCATGGAATTGCTGTTACAGAGACCAATGAGCCCTGATATAAACTGTTTCAAAGTATACATGCTTATCTTCTATCTTACATATTAGATCTTCTGAAATAACTTTAACTGAAATTAATACACTGTATTTCCTATTTTATGGAAAAACCAAGTATTTAAAAATTTTCATAATATACTTACTGTAGTAGATTAAAATCAGTTGGTATTTCTGGAGCTGCTATCATTTCTTTATCATCTTCCGGAACACCCCAATGACAGAAATATATTCATATATTTACGTGGGTAAAATGATGGTTTGCTTCTTTCTTCTAAGACAAACAATTCCTTTAAGGGAAAAGATGCCATATTTATTACAAACAAATGAAAAATATTGGGAAGGATATCTATACCCAAAAACTAAATTTCCAGGGTGCCTGGCTGGCTCAGTCGGTAGAGCATGCAACTCTTACTCTCCAGGTTCTAAGTTCGGGTATAGAGATTACTTAAAATCTTAAAAAAAAAAAAAAAAAAAAAAAACCACACACACAACTAAATTTCCCAGTGCCTGCTACTGTCCTTTAGTAAATAAGCATTTGACTCCTTTTCCTAGATGTGGATTTGTTATAAACAGATGTAGCCCCACGGTAATAACAACAGTTACAAAGAAAAAACACTTATATTACAGACAATTATTTTTAAATTTTATTATGATTCTCGCTCTTTGGTCTCGGCCACAGAAATGAGATGATGAAGGGAACATAATCATTTGGAAAGTGTGGCAATAAGATGCACACATTGTGCCACCACTCTGACTCTAAGGCCTACCACCTTCACAAGTCAAGCTGTGGTGGGGCACCTGGGTGGCTCAGTCGGTTAAGCTGACTTCCGCCCAGATCATAATACTGTGCTTCGTGGGTTCGAGTCCTGCAGCGGGCTCTATGCTGACAGCTCAGAGCCTGGAAGCCTGCTTCGGGTTCTGTGTCTCCCTCTCTCTCTCTGCCCCTCCCCTGCTTGCACTCGTGTCTGTCACCCAAAAATAAATAAATATTTTAAAAATATTTAAAAAAAAAAAGTCAACCTGTGGCAAATATCCTGCCAAGGGGAAGAGAAAGCGTAACTGGAGTGTCAAGGCTAAAAGATGAAACACCACTGGGACTGATCAAATGAGGCACCTAAAAATTGTATACTGCAGATTCCAGCTTGGATTCCATGAAGGAACACTTAAACCCAAGAGGGCAGAAGCTGCAGCATCTGTTTCATCTTAAGGATTTCAATAATTAGTTACAAAATAAATGTTCTGGTTTAAATAATTAATTAAAATTTGTTATGATTCTCTAGCCTGGCATTGAAGAGACCTATGCCCTAACTAGGAACAGGATGTGACTCTTACTGGTCCTAAAATCCTCATGACATGGTTAAAACCATAATACAAGATGCCTGAAAATTCTACAACTTTTTGTTGATGATGTACCGTACAAATGAAAGAAGCTAGCTAGGGGTGCCTGAATGGTCCAACCTGTAGAGCATGCAACTCTTGATCTCGGGGGCATGATTTCAAGCCCCATATTAGGCATAGAGCTTACTTTAAAAAAAAAAAAAGCAGGTTCTTCTATAATAAAAGAAACCCAGAGCCCAAAGTCTTGCTTATTAATAAATAACCACATCATGATAATACAACACTGTGTTGAATAGAGAAGGGGAAAAAATGTTAGCTCTAATCTATTCCCTCAAGGAACTTACAATCAATTTAAATACCAATAATTATTTGTCACCAAAATAAGTTTAGTTTGGCCACAGGAAGGATATTATTTCTAGCTTTGAAGATCAAATATACAGATCCTAAATGAGAAAATGATCAAAACGTAAATGATAAATCTGTAACAAAACAGAGAAAACAGGCTGGGTCTGAAGCTCTTAATCTTGTGTATAACTTTCTTGTGTTTTTCTTTTATTTCCATGTGAATCTAGTACTTGATGGCCACCTAAACAAAAAGCAGATAAGACTAAACATATCCAATTAATAATAAATGTTATAATCAACATCCAACTATTGATTTCAGGTCCAGTCACGATCCCAGGGTTGTGAGATCAAGCCCCACATTGAGCTCTGTGCTGAGCATGGAGAGCCTGCTTGGGATTTTCTCTCTCTCTCTCTCTCTCTCTCTCTCTCTCTCTCTCTGCCCTTCCCCCCGTCCCTGCTCTCTCCTCCCCAAAAATAATAATGTTAAAATAATGTATTCTGATTAACTTCTAATGATCTCTCCCAATAAATGAGACATTATATAAGAAACTAGTAATTCAATTTCTCCATTAATTTTAAGATTTTTTAAAAGTAATCTTACTATACCCAACATGGGGCTGAAACTCACAACCCTGAGATCAACAGTTGCATGCTCTACCAACCGAGCCAGCCAGATGCCCCATTTTTCCCAGAAATTTTAAGTCCCTAAAAATCATAAATGGCTAGTCATATTCAATTAATAGAAATTCAAAACACTGCATTTCCTGAACAGCAAAACAATGAGGTAATAGGAGAGACAAGAAGAATGAGTAATCCACAAATCAAGCCCTAAATAATCAGGGTTTGTCTCTACCACCACTTTGAGTTTATCTTTTTTTCTGAAGAGTACTCATATTGTAAATCTTTATTTAGGTATGACCGTTAGTATGGTCTTCTCATTGCACTAAATCATGGTCCCAGGATTGTTCACCTCTAAAACCACTAAATTGTTAATCTGGTTTTATTCTTATTGTAACCTAAGGAATTATCTAAGTAGCAAACCAGAGTTCTGATGCTTGCCATCACATGTAGGATGCACTCAAGCCTCCTAAATATACCAATTTATTTTAAAAAAAACATATTTCATGAAAAACAATTTTGTTTCTTATAAAGGAACTGGAGAAGTAGAGAGCTAATAAGTTCTAACCAACACGTCAGGCAATCTAGATGGCAAGATGGAAATAAAGTGCTTGTTCTGTCTGCCTACCTGCAATGTCCTCAGCCCTCCCCCAAGCATTTTATAAAACCAAACTTGCTGCATTCCTTAAATACACAGTTTTTAAAAGTAGTTCATAAATATATCCTCCTAAGGGACATAAAGAATACATCAGTTCTGAAAATCAGAAAACACCAAGTAAACTAAGCATTGTATGATACACTTACCACATTCCTCTAAATAGCACAAATTTCTAGTGTACAAGTTTTGCCAGATCAAATTATTTTGTACAGTATCAGGTTATACTACTGTGGATTTGGTAATTAGAAACCACAGCAAACACTAAGGAAAAATGGAATTTATTAAGATGTAAGTCTCTCCGACAAGTTGTATTTAAAAATTTTTTAATGTTTATTTTTGAGAGAGAGAGAGAGAGAGAGAGAGAGAGAGCGCGAGAGAGAGAACGAGCAGGGAAGGGGCAGACAGAGAGAGAGAGAGAGAGAGAGAGAGAGAGACACAGAATCTGAAGCAGGCTCCAGGCTCTGAGCTGTCAGCACAGAGCCCAATGCGGGGCTCAAACCCACAAACCGAGAGATCATGAGCTGAAGTTGGATGGTTAACTGACTGAGCCACCCAAGTACCTGTGCCCTAAAGTACAAGTTGTACTTTAAAAAGAAATACCATGACAAGGTCTAACAGAAAAAATTATTAAACTGGCCAACTCCCTATCCTGGTTAAATATCTGTTCTAATAAGTTTCTAATTATTAGAAATCCATCCAACCAATTAAAGGCATCTATACCATGTGCCAAATGCAGTGCTGGGCACTGGGGAACACAGTGGTGAACATGAGAGATCCTTACCCTTTTGAAACTACCTGTATCAATAAACATGAAAATATATTTCTACAAGAAGGCACCTACGTATACTGCCACCTAGTATTATTAAACATAAATACCAAATTGCTTGTATCTCAGTTTTTGCTATTTTAATCACTGTCTAAATAACCAATTTGCCACCAAAACAGTTCTTCAGAGTTCAAAATATTGTATATATTAAAAGCTGCTTTATACTTCGAAGGGGGGAGAAGCAATGGGTAAATTAGCATTGGGTTTTTTAAAAATCTAAACGTTTATCTGTAGGAAGGGCTATGAATTTTTTCTTTTTATTTTAAATGTCTACAGCTGTATATAAATACAGTTGCTTCCCCCGAAGACTTACATTTAAAAAAACTTATAAACAATATCTTTAAATATACTTAATAATATTTGTCCCACGTTGGAAAACCCAAAACTGTAAGAGTATGTAATGTTCAAATAAAAGTAAGAGTTTGAGGATCAAACTTATCACACCATTTCTGGCCTACTGTAGTTTACTAATTTTTTAAAAAATATGCTCAAAGATCACAAGGTGGAGCTCTCACCTAGTGTCAAGGAAAAACTGATTTTTATCACATGTACCAATTCTCTGCAACTACTATAGAAGAGTTAACATTCCAAAAGCTTTGGAAGATAATTCACAGAAATGAAATTTGCTTTAGCTCTGAATCGCTATGTTCCTTTTAAGAAAAAAATATATCCAATAACAATTAGCTTCTGTTTCTCCTCTTACTGAAAACTAAGCAACACATTTGTAGATAGGTTGAATATACCTTAAAGTAAAACCATTTCCTTAGGCTCAAGTGTTATTAGCATACTTCCATTAAAGGTTTGTTAAATACATTTACATATAATTATTAGAATAAGCAATAGGTGATTATATATTTTCAATTCTATACATTAAACCCTATCAGAGGCACTTTTGATAAAAACAGAGATCCAAAAGCTAAAACTTGATCACTGTAGCTTTTCCAAGTTATCTATAATAAATACATGTTTATGGCCTGTTGCTCAAAAATTACATTCCATGTTAAATTAATTCAATACCGAAATCTTCCCTCACTTCTGAAAACCTGGACTCTTAAGACCGTATAAACACAAATATATACGAAGTATGTAATTATGCTTGCATCATTGACTTTGAATGACTTGCTAATAAATTCATTGAGACTACGCCCCCAAAAAGTAAAATTATACAAAAAACCTGTTTTTCTATGATATTGTTTAAAAATCTTAATTTTGATTTTTTGGAAAAAAAAATAATTGTTTCAAAGTTCTTTTAAAGTCAAATCCCAAGTGGTCTCAAAATAGAAAATAAAAAGCTCCAAAACAGAGAGCCATCACTAACACGGT
The DNA here is from genome assembly GCA_028646485.1 of Cryptoprocta ferox. NCBI lineage: Eukaryota > Metazoa > Chordata > Mammalia > Carnivora > Eupleridae > Cryptoprocta > Cryptoprocta ferox. The sequence goes on from CM053579.1 coordinate 23,315,164, forward strand.
CCCCCACAATCCACATATTGTTAGGGAGTCAGGGGAGCATTTAAAGTGACGAGGTGTATTATATCGCAAAAAATGCAGAAATATTCAGCTGCTAAAGGCCAGCAAATTCAACACATACAAGCATGCTAATAATCTATTATGTTAACACTCCTCTCAAAAGGATTACATCCTTCTCTAAGAATCACATCTAGGAAATACATATAACCCTCTGAAATGCCACCATCACTATAATATAAACACTTAAAAGGGGGAACTACCAAAATGTCCAGCCATATATTAATTAGGGTACAAAAACACAATTAATATAACATTCATTCACTGTAACTATTTATGATGACTGTGTAGCAACATGGGTAAAGTTTGATACATCAAAGCCTTCTATTAACGGATGCAATATTAACAACAACAAAAAAGCAGCAGGGAAGGAGAACATAGGGTGGTGGGATGCCTGGGTGGTTCAGTTGGTTAAGCATCCAACTCTTGATTCTGGCTCAAGTCATGATCACACAGTTGGTGAGACCGAGCCCTGTGTCAGGCTCTGTGCTGACAGCGCTGGGCCCCGTGCCAACAGTAGGGAACCTGCTTGGGATTCTCTCCTCACTCTGCCCTTCCCCCGCCTGTGCTGCACAAGCTCACAGGAATGCTCTCGCTCTCAAAAAAAATTAACATTTAAAAAACCATTAGGATGGTGACAATGTAGGTGATTTTTCTTATTTTTAATTCACAATTTTATTGTTTGTACGGAAAAAGTAAATTATACAGGTGGAGATACATTTTTCTAATGTCATCGTTTAAAATCTGAACTACCTGAGGAATTACAAAACTATCTCTGATTTATTCATATTTCGGGTCCATAATCTCAAAGTATTTACAAAAATCCGAATTCTATCATAAAATGATCTTTTTTAAAAAGTAATCTCTACTCCCAGTGTGGGGCTCAAACTCACGATCCCTGAGGTGAAGAGTCACATGCTCCACCAACTGAGCCATCCAGGTGCTCACATAAAATGAATTTTATCATGTTCATAATCTCAAAGTATTTACAAAAATCCGAGTTCTATCACAAAATGATCTTTTTTAAAAAGTAATCTCTACTCCCAGTGTGGGGCTCAAACTCACGATCCCTGAGATGAAGAGTCACATGCTCCACCAACTGAGCCATCCAGGTGCTCACATAAAATGAATTTTATCATGTTCGTCTATTCAAGGTTAGCAGGGAACAAAAACTCTTCATGTATTTTTTAAAGTTTATTTATTTTGGGGGGGGGGGAGGGGCAGAGAGAGAGGCAGAAAGATAATCCCAAGCAGGGTCCAAATTGCCATCGCAGAGCCCCACACAGGGCTCAAACTCAAACTGTGAGATCATGACCCCAGCCAAAATCAGGAGTCCAACTCTTAACCAACTGAGCCACCCAGGCACCCCCAAAAACTTTTTTATGAACAAGACCCATTGCTATGCTCCTTTTATTGGCCTATCTACTTTCTTAGAAGCCAACAGGTAGGAAGGAGTCTGCCATTCAGGTTGAGGTCATGAATGTCAAAAGGTAAACTAGTTCCCGCAGCGGAACACTTAATCAAAATAGGAAAGTTATTATCATTCCTTATGTCAAATGATACCTGGCAACTTTGAGTACATAGGGCAAGAAATGAAAAGCTCACAAAAAAACTATTAGACATAAACACATACCTTCAAAAGAAGAAAATCTACTGTCCCTTTCATGATTAATAACCTTTAAAAAAAAAAGATTTCTCCTTGCTCAAAAAGATGTTTTTCTCCTCTCTATTTATCTCCCCAATTTCTGCTATAGTCTTCTAAGGAGACAACAAGGTAAAAATCAAGCAATGATCATGTATACCCAGACCAGTAACAAAACTTTAACCAAAACATTTCTTGATAGCATACTCATATCGTAGCTACCACATATATCATTTGGAAATATATTTTCATTTCCATAAACCTAAATGGAGCCCTTAAGAATTTGTAATGAAAGCACCTGCTTCAGCGCAGAAAAAGGTAATCTGGAAATGGTAGGACTAAAAGAAATTTGCACACTTCAGAGAATTAACGACCCCATCTACATTTCCTAACTAACTGTATGATAGATCAAGTATCTGCCCTTACAAACTTAAAAATAATATACAGAAGGAAAGAGGGAGACCAAAATTAAAAGGACTTTCTCAAATAAGTTAAGTAGACAAATTGAACACAATGCCATAACACTTCAGAAACAATTTCTACTTTCAGGAAGAGGGGAAGGAGCAAGCTGGGGCACAGTCTACACAGATATGGTATCACTACACACTGCCAGAAACTAAAGCCAGACAGAACTGGAAACATCCACCTGTTCTCCTCCTATTTTTAAGTATGTGATAGTAGGTGCTCAGCAATCTTCCTAGTTTCCTTGTCTACCCACATTCCCCAATACTTTCCAAATATGACTACAGTCCTAAACACAAGAATGACCGGGCCCAACCTACATACTCTGCTTGCCCCAGATCTTGACCATCAATTCTGATGTCTGTAGAAAATCTAGCATGCCACTCCTCAACTTTACAACAAATGAGTATTACCAGTTACGGTTGGGGACGGGGGGTAGGTATTTTTTTTTGGCAGGGGAAGGGGAGGGAGATAAGAAAACGCTTCTGCTTTATTCCTGCAGACCTACTACTCTTTCACCCTGTACTCGGTTGTACCCTGTGCCCGAGTCCTCCCAGGATCAATACTCTATTTGTTCTTGCTATAAATTATCTATCAACCCCATCCCATGAACTGGATTCCTGCCCAAAACCCACCCTAAAAACAGTCTCTCTGTGTCTCTCCAGCTGCCCTAATCTGAATGCCACATCTGCCTAACATACAAGCACTGGCTGCTGCTAGACACTGGATGTCATATCATACCTGATATACTGCACATATATCAACTAATTCCAAGTCTGCTGATTCCCCAGTTTGTCCAAACAAGCTGCAGTTGGTTTTTATAAAAAAATATCAAAAGAGATAAATACCAAAATAAATATCAAGCTAAACATCAAAAAAGAATTTTTGTTTTACGATATACTATCACCTTAAACTCTTAGTCTGCCAAAGTCAATAGCTAAATCCATGAGTAATTTTTAAAAATACTGTCAATGCTCACTCACTCTTCACCTCATACCAGAATACCATATTCCGCTTTCTACACTGAGTTAATTTAAAAATATATATATGCCCCCACTGACACAACTTTCTGTATATTAAGACATCATGAATAAACAGTGATAATTACAACTGGGTGTAGTGGCTATCAACATTTCAAAGGTGAGACCCAATTAGCTGATATAAATGAATATCTAGATCTGAAAATCAAATTGACACCCATGAGCTAAATTCATATGTGAATACTTGTAAATGGCATACAGCAGGATATAAGCACAGTGCATTATTACCATCAAACCCACTTCACACTGGGCACCACTAGCTCACTGGCAGACTTCAAGCAACAGATAGCAAAGCAGATTTTATAGCAAAGTAGATGAAAACAGGATAATCCTGTCTGGATTTCAAGGGAAATCCAAATTTTTATTTCACATATTCTCAGATTGATTACAACAAAACTTTATTTATTCAAGGTAGTACAAAAAATATCTAAGTAAAATAGAATGTTTATTAATAATTCACAGGAAGATGGAGATACAATTGTAACTACGATACAATTCAGTTAATAAAAAACAATAAAAGCAAAGTGTAAACAAGCTAAACCACTTTACAGAGGATAATGGGAAATTTTAATCTAAAATGCATAATTGCAGTTACTATTAGTAAGCACAAAAACTGTGATTTTAGTATGACCATGAAACACAACATACATGCTACATATTTAATATTTTTGTGCCTTCAATTTCTGGTTAGATAACACCCTATCAAAATACCTAGCATTAGCATCCACTTGATATAAACTGCTCACCTTTCTACTAAAGGTATACCCACAATATACAATTCGTAGGCTTGAATTATATTCATATTGGAAGTTCGGAAATCAAATATGCTTTCCCAGTGAATTTTATAAACCAGTATACTTCCCATTTCTTATTTTGGATTTAAGAGGTTGGTTCTTCATTTGTTAATTCTACACGATGACAATGACAGAAGAGTCATACGTATGTAAACTCTAAATTTATTTAAAATCTAAACTTAAGTTTTCCTAAACATTAAAACATGTAAATGACATTTTAAAAGTTAAATTACGCCAGATAGACACTACAAAAAACCTCAGACCAATATCCCTGATGAACACCAATACAGAAATCCCCAAAAATATACTAGCAAACCAAATTCAATAGCGCCTTAGAAGTATTATACATCATGACCAAGTGGGATTTATTCCTAGAATGCAAGGCTGGTGGAACATACGAAAACCAACCACTGAAATGCACCATACTGAATGAAGGACAAAAAAATTCATAGTCATCTCAATTGCTGCAGAAAAAGCATTTGAGAACACCTTTCTACTAAATAAGCATACTGTAGGCCTTAACTATTAACATCTTTTGAATTGCAGTTTTTTATAAATAAGACACAAACAATTTATATCTACACTCAAGGTACTTTGCTTTAGCAAACAGATTTTTTTTGTCTATTAAATATGATAAAAATGAACCAAAGCTTGTGTAACTTTATGGCAAAAGGTCCAAAAAAATATCTAGCTTTTCAAAAAAAAAAAAATGGAAGCACTTTTTTGCTTAGGTTGAACAATGCAAGCTAGTCCTAGCTAGCTACATCTTTGAAGTTACTCACCACAGAGTATGAAAACGATCACTGAAACCCATTTAATAAATGTTCAATATTTGTCTCCTTTGTTCGAAATTTGATGGTACAAATTTCATAACTTCCCACAAGAAAACAGCACACAACTTAAAGCTAGAAAAAAGCGTCAAGAACCTTCTAGCAGCAATCAAGCAGGCTGCAGTCAAGGGCTAAAAACATGCTAGAAATGCATCATGTGATGATACTAGGAATTAGAGGAGTTACTACTGGATCCCTAAAATGTAGCGTGTGGTTCCATTAAATTTGGTAGGGGGAGCTTATCATTAGCATACCTCATAAAGATGATTGAGTAAGAGATATTAAATGTTAAACATACATAGATTACTGATACTAGATATTACAAGAGGTCCCCACATTTTGCCCTGTAATCGATTTCATTTTTGGTGCCTTTATACACCTGAGTGTATTTCATACACCTGAGTATGCCATCCAATGGTGAAAGAGAGGGAAACAAAATCAACTCTCAAACTGAGCTCTAAGACAGTGGGAATTTTTTTTAATGTTTATTTATTTTTGAGAGAAAAAGACAGAGAGACAGAGTGCGAGCAGGGGAGGAGCCGAGAGAGACATAGAATCTGAAGCAAACTCCAGGCTTTGAGCTGTCAGCATAGGGCCTGACGGGGGGGGCGCTCGAACCCACGAACGGTGAGATCATGACCTGAGCCAAAGTTGGATGCTCAACTGACTGAACCACCCAGGCACCCTGATGGTGAAAATTTTTTATACTCCTAGAGCAACTGATACCAAAAGACCACCTTATTTCTAAACCATCACAAATATATTAAAGCATCCTACAAAACACCCCTAAAAGGATTACCTAAATGCTAAAAAAGGAAGCAAAGTAATGACTCAGTACACGTTTAATATTAATTAAGAATGATATGTTATTAAAGGAAAATTTATCCTAGAACTAATGTTTTAACTATTAGGTATACTTGAACATATACTATATTGCAGAGAACTTAAATTGGAGAGGTTTATAGTTATTGCAAGCTTACTTTTAAGATAGAATTTGTTGTGCTAATGATTTATCTGTGAAGTCACTAGTCGGGAAAGAAACTTCTCAATTAGGAAACTCTTTCAATAGAAAACCATGTGTGTAATGATCCACTTTATAAAAAAATTTTTCTACCAAATAATTTAACAGAATCTGAGAACAATATGCCTAAGGAGATTCTTCATATTCAAGTATCTCCCATTTTATTCTATTATTACTTTGCCAAAAGTGCTCAAAATGCTCTTTTCATCATGAAAAGCAGTCTCTCTACCATCCACAATTATGCTCAGCTTTCCTGATTAATACGTTTCAAACAAGAAAAAGATTTTTTCTTTAACTGCTTCTTGCAAATTATTCTGCTAATGTCTGCCAAATATCCCACTCGTTATGCACCCCCACACACACACACACAGGTTACTGCTGTTATCACTTGCTTTGGCTAGCAATAACCACTTACTAGGTATTCAACTATATTTCATCTGTCTTTTTCTTTCTAAAATTACATAGTAACAGGCAGATTTCTCCAATGTCGTAATAATCATTTGCACAGTTACTAGTGAAACTATCTCATTACTTCATATTGATCATAACTTGCAAACAGATCATGAAATGGTTCAGGTCAGTATGGCAGACTCAATTCTCACGTGATGGAAGACATCAACAACACAACTCTTCTGTTAGGTCTGGCACCTAATATCAATGTCTATAACAAATTATTTTGACTAGTATACTAATTTCAAGATAGAATAGTAAAATAAGAATGTACATATGGATGTATTTGTTTGTCTGCCCAGAAAGAAATACTGGAAGGATTGACAAGAAACACTTTTTTCAGCTGCCTGTGAGGGCGAGGGGATGAAAGAAAGAATAGAGGAGCACCTGGGTGGCTCAGTCAGTTAAGCGTCCAATTCTTGATTGGACGTCCCACCATCGTGGGATCAAGCCCCACACCAGGCTCCAAGCTGTCAGCTTGATATACTCTCTGCCCCTCCCCAACTGGTGCTCACCTTCTCTCAAAAATAAATAATCTTTACCAAGAAAGAAAGAAAGAAAGAAAGAAAGAAAGAAAGAAAGAAAGAAAGAAAGAAAAGAGAAGGCAGGAGTCTCTGGTGACTTCTATGCATACCTTTATATATCAAATTTTAACTTCTGATTTAGGAAAATGAATTATCTATTCGAGACATGACACTGAATTTCTGAAATTTCTGAAGTTGAAATTTAGAAACATAAACTTAATCATGTACACTGAATAAATAACATGAATATACAGAGAAAGCACTTATAGTAAGATTGCAAGGCACAACACAACATCCTTGGTGGGATGAATTCCAAAGGGAAAAAGAAATATAAGGAAAATTTAAACTTTGCTTCATAGTTTCATCGTTTATGGAGCGCCTGGAGGGCTCAGTCAGTTAAGCGTCTGACTTTGGCTCGGGTCATGATCTCATGGATCATGGGTTCGAGCCCCATGTCAGGCTCTGTGCTGACAGCTCAGAGCCTGGAGCCTGCTTCCGATTCTGTGTCCCCCCTCTCTCTCTGCCCCTCTCCCACTCGTGCGGTCTTGCTCTGTTTCTCAAAAATAAATGTTAATGTTAAGGAAAAAATGTTTTAAGTAGTTTTATCAATTGTTATAATACTGATCATGTTCTTCTGAAGCTATTTTCTTTTTCCTGTAGGATAGCAAATAAGTAATCATGTTAATGGTATTAAAGATCAAGAGTTTAAGAGAAAAAATTATCCAAGTTGGGGTCTGAGCTGATGGTGTAGAGCCTGCTTGGGATTCTCTCTCCCTCTCTCCGTCCCTCCCCCACTTGTTTTTTTCTTTCTCTCTCTCAAAATAAATAAGTAAACATTTAAAAATAAATAAATAAAATTTAAAATAAACACAAAAAAATACAGGAGGGAATTGAGACAGACGTGCACACAGTGAGAACATCACGTAAAAATGAAGGAGGAGACCAAGGTGATGCTTTTATAAACCAAGAAACACCAAATATTGCCAACAAACTATGAGAAGCTTGGGAAAAGGCATGGAACAGACTCTCTCCCACAGCCTTCAGAAGGGACCAACCCTGCTGACACCATGATCTGGGATATCTAGCCTCCAGAACTCCAAAACAATAGATTATCATTGTTTAAGACACCCACTTTCTGGTCCTGGGATCCCTAGCAAACCAGTACAAACTACCATAAAAACTAATTTCAAATTTCCTTCAATGAGTCGGTGGTTAAACTGTGGTACATCTGTACCGTGGAATATGACTCAGCAATATAAAGGACTTAACTATTGGAATGCAACAACTTGGATGGACCTCATGACAATTATGTTGAGTGAAAAAAAAGTTAATCTCAACAGGTTATATATTACATGATTTCCATTTATAACAGAGCCTCCAAAATGACACAGTTATGGAGAACAAATTAGTGGTTGTCAGGGATTAGGAACAGAATTGAGGAAGGTGAGGGAGGGGGAAGAAAGTAACTATAAACTAGTAGCATGAGGGATCTTCATGATGAGGGATCTTTGTGATGATGGAACAATGCTGTTATCTTGGTGGTGGTGGTTACATTCATCTACACATGTGATAATATTGGACAGAATTATAAACACAAACACTGTCACACAAATGAGTGCACATATAACTGTAAAAATCTAAATAAATAGACTCTATGCATTGCACACAATGCCAATTTTCTGGTCTTGATATTGTACTATCATTCTGAAAGATGTTTCCATTGGTTGAAACTGAGTAGAGAATACATGGGACTTCTCTCCTGTTTTGGCAACTTATGAATCTAGTATTATACCAAAATAAAACTTTAAAAAGTCTAATCAAAATCCTAGTAAGGGGGGGGACACCTGGGTGCCTCAGTCAGTTAAGCATCTGACTCTTGATTTCTGCTCAGGTCATGATCTCATGGTTTGTCTTAGGTGAAAGGCAAAGGAATTACAACAGCCAAAACAATTTTGAAACACAACAAATTTGGAGGACTTACACTATACATTATATCACAGCTTACTATAAAGCTACAGTAATCAAGACAGTGCAAATGGTGACCAAGACAGACCAACAGAACTAGAAACCTGAAACAGACCCACGCCACAAATGGTCACTTGGTTTTGGACAAAGTTAACCAAGGCATTTCAATGAAAAAAGGTCCTTTTCAAAGGGTTGGGTATCCATATAACAAAAGAAGTAACTTAATCCATTACCTTGCACCATATGCAAAACTTAACTCAAAATGAATGCAAGACTCAATGTAAAAACCTAAAAATATAAAACTTCAAAGTGGCTTTACCAAGCACTAAACGGTAGAAAAACAATCCAAATATCCTTCTACTGGTGAATGGATAAGCCAATTATGTTACAACGGAATACTACCCAGTAACAAAAAGGAACAAACTTCTGATACGCATGACTCCACTGAATCGCAAATGCATTATGCTAACTGACTACTTACTGTAGTAAATGGATTCCATTTACATGACAGTCTAGAAAAGTAACAAACAAAAAAAAAACAAAAAAAAACAAAAAAAAAACCTATGGACAGAAAACAGATCAGTGCTTGCCAGACAGGATGGAAAAAGACTGACTACACCAGGCTGATGATCTCTTTCTTGCCAACTTCAAAAAGTGTCAGGATAGTCATTCAGCATTGAGAAGCCACAGATTCTCTCCACTGCTTCCACAAAGATCACTTCCTGCTAATATGGCACCCTCATGCAATGCCATAGTTGTTATATAGAGCCCTTCCTTGTGCAATGCAATAGTTGTTATATACAACCCTATCATCTCTCCTAGTCTGACTAAACCTTGTCCGCCAAAGCTTTATCTTCTACCCTGCTCCCCTGCTCACCTCTTTATCTGCTCCCATTGCCACCCACAAAGGACATTATCTTTTGCACTTGAGATTTTTAAGATCAGCCATCTCCTCTTAAGCTAGCTCACTACGCTCCATTCTTCTTTGATGCACTACCTACCCTCCTTACGTATTTTTTTGTAATCTGCACATTTTATCTGTCTCCAAGTATGCTAAAAAAAAGTTTACAAAGGGTTTTTTCAGTTCACCTCGTTATTTTTCTGTATTATACCCAAAACATCCCCTCACATCATGGTAAAACCAGAAGTCTTATCAAAATATTTAAGTAATGTCATAAAATGTTTTGTACAACACATCATCAAATTCCCATAAACACTCATCAACACTGAATATTTTTAAAAAGGTTAAGAGTCTTGCCCAAGGTTATACAGATAAGTAAGAGGCAAAGATCTGGGGATTGAACCTGTCTTCTGCATATTTGTCTCACAAATAGATAGGTATCTTGTTAGCCTAATTCACATACCATATATTCAGAACATAAATGAGGTTATGCTCTTAAAGTCTTCTGAATCAGTCCATTTCAAATATAAGAGAGGTGTTGGTTTCTTTCCTCTGTATTTAAATACTTAAAATGATTACACAGAAAAAACCCTGAAATATCTTACACACCTTGATCAATACATGCAATAAAAACAATTGTTTCCTTACAATTGTGTACACAAAATAATCTCCAGCAATATCTAGAGCAGCAGAAAATCCCCAAGAGCTGCATTTTACCATCAATCTTATTATAAAGTAAATAGGCAATTGCCACCTATAATTGTACTTTTCTGAAGGGGAACAGTAGCTCCACCATAATATCTACAGGTGACCACTTAATAAATAAATGGAAAAGTCTATGTATAAAAGAGTGATTCTCTTAAATTCCAACTGCCTAAGAATCACATAAAATGCTTATTAAAATGTACTATCACAGGACTCACACCAAGAGACTTCTTCAGTAAATCTGTACAAAAGTCCCAATTATCTGTATTATTCATAAATCCCCTACATAGGTGGGTCCATATCCCACTTTAAGAAAAGCTGCTGTAAGCCACAGAATCTGCAACCTCTAATGTACAGAATGACCCAGTTTTAGAGACAGAGAAGGCATGAGTAGTTGGGAATAGAAACAAACACACTTCCCCTTTTCTGCCTTGGGCCACTTAATCATCTGAACCTTATTCACTCAAACGCCAGAAACCCACAGCTCGATGCACTTCCCCAAAATGTCCTTAAAGAAGCTTCCCAGAGTCTAAGCCACTAGTGGTCACCACAACACTCTTCTTTCCACAAGGAAATAGGTCTTTTCTAGAAGATACTGCCCAAGTTTAAGTTAATCAAGATTTAACATCTCCAGGAAGTTTATTCCATATAGACTTCATTTTGCCACTGGGATCTTCCTCCTTCCAAATTCTATATTCTACAGAAATACCAGGAGCTGCCCGTTTTTAAAGTCTAAACAACCCAAGACAGAAGGATGCTTAATTGAAAAAAAGTATCAGATATAAAGAGTTAATTTTTTAAACTGTGCGTTTAAGAAAAATACAAGATAATCTCCTTGAGCACTTGTTATATTTTAACACCATCAAGTCACTTCCCAATCCTGAGAAGATCCTGCAAAGACTAGTTTCTACTAATGTTTTTATTAATGAAACTGAACCTATGACCCCAATTACAATGCTGGTCTCATTATTCCATGAAAGTTATTCATTCCCATCTCTGTTTCTCCAGCCTGTAACCATAACCACCCCCTTCCACTCAACCTAGAACCATTCTTTAAGCCCCAATTAAAACCCTAGCTTCTAACATCAGCTCCTGGCATCCTCTCAACCTCGCTATTCCTCCCCACTCTATCCCCAAATCCACTGCTATCCTTTTCTATTTACCTAGCATTTATTTCAGCCTTTAAATAATAAATTATTCTAATAAGCATATTATCCTTGTTCTATGAAATTCTCTCTACCCCAGCCCTTAATAAATCGTCCAAGTGCAATACACTTATAGTTAAATGCACAAAATTAAGGATTACAATTCAAATACTAAGCACCTCTACACTAGCACTGTGATAGCCCTGATGACAAAAACAACAGGCACAATTTTCAAAATATAAAAAAAGGATGAAAATGAATAAAACACAAACTCCATTTTATGACCATAATGCTGAAGTCTTTAGGGGTAGAAAGATAACTAACGTCTACAACTTACTTTGATGTTTATTTATTTTTGAGAGAGAGACAGAGAGAGACAGAGCAGGAGCAGGGGAGGGGTAGAGAGAAAGGGAGATACAGAATCCAAAGCAGGCTCCAGGCTCTGAGCTGTCAGGACAGAGCCTGACACGGGGCTCGAATGCACAGACCATGAGATCATGACCTGAGCTCAAGTCGGACGCTTAACCGACTGAGCTACCCAGGTGCCCCTACAAATTACTCTGAAATCACACACACACACACACACACACAAAGGTCATCAATGGATAGAAGGGAGCAATGGCAAGATGGATGCATATGTGACAAAGCAAGTACAGCAAAATGTTAAAGACCGAATCTAGGTGATGGATATATAGCTGATCACTGTACAATCATGTATATTGTAAATTTTTCATAATAAAATATTGGGGGATGCATAAAACAGTCACCCCCGCAAATGAGCTTTACAGTACAGTGAAGGTGTCACACAAACAATTATACAATTGAGTACACTGAAAGTACACTGGCATAAATATACATAGGAAGCCCCAGGGCACAGAGAAGTGACTCTTAACTGGGAAAGAGGAGCTTAGATATGGTTTCCATGTGACCCCAATCTAAATGTGGAAGGACATATACAGTTATGCTGGCAAGTGGGTGCATGTGTATTCTAGGCATTAGAAAGCTCAAGCAAATAAACTTGTAGGCATCAAACAGTGTGGTATGTTAACGGAACTAAGGGCAGTTGGAAACTACTACAATGTATAAGGAGAGGGGGAGAGGGGGAGGGGGAGAGGGAGGGAGAGAGAGGGAGAGAGAGAGGGGGGGAGAGAGAGAGAGAGAGAGAGAGAGAGAGAGGGAGACTGGCTGGCTGATCTGCAATGCCCTGATAAACTTCTACTGAATCTTAATCACTATTCACCCCGTGGTAAGGCACGCTCCCTGAAGTTTTCCAGATAATCACTACCTCTTTCAATTTCTAAACTTTACACGTTTCCATTATTACAATAATGATCCTATATTTTATTTTTTTAAATTTAATGTTTTTTTAAATTTATTTTTGAGAGAGAGAGCGAGCGAGCGAGCAGGGGAGGGTCAGAGAGAGAGGGAGATACAGAATCTGAAGACAGGCTCCAGGCTCTGAGCTAGCGGTCAGCATAGAGCCCGTGGGGCTCGAACCCGCGAACCGTGAGATCATGACCTGAGCTGAAGTTGGACGCTTAACTGACTGAGCCACCCAGGCGCCCTATTAATGATCCTCTATTTTAATGTTTTTGTTTCCTTAGCTACCTTCTGTATTCAGACTATGGACTCTAAGGACAAAACTGCATCTTATACACAATTCACACTGAAAACACACCATTATAATACAAATAAAAATTTTCTTTGAAATAAGGTACACCCTAAATCACATCCCCATGAACTTCCCACACAACAAAAACGGTCTAGGCTAACTTAGTATAGAGAATAATACAATACCACTTTTTCTAAGAAAAAACTAAATTACATGTATTCCCAGAAAAAAAATCTGCATTTTTAAAAGCCATGACAGATAGATTCATAAAGCATATACTGCTAAAAATATGTTGATATTATAAAATGTTAAGATAGTGTCATCAAGTGGAAAGAACAAATGACAGACCAACACATAAGTTTCTTTTTAAGACCTTATTTTTTTACCATTATTTTAATGTTTATTTATTTTTGAGGGGGGGGGGCAGAGAGAGGGAGACACAGAATCTGAAGCAGGCTCCAGGCTCTGAGCTATCAGCACAGACTCTCGAGCCGTGAGATCATGACCTGAGCTGAAGTCAGATGCTTAACCAAGCCACCCAGGCCCCCCCCCACCAAGATTTTTATTTTTACATAATCTCTACACCCAACATACGGCTTGAACTCACAACCTGAGATCAAGAGATGCATGGTCCACCAACTGAACCAGCCAGGTGCCCCATAGACATATGGATAAATATGATCCAATTTGTTTATGCTTACAAAATTTCTAGAAGGATCCAAAGAAACTACTAGCAGTGGTTACTTCTGAAACTGGGAATAGTAACATTGCAATTTTTCACGTTACACCTCTTTTGTACTGAATTTTTACCATGGGTAGAGATCATTATGTTTATACAAGTAATAATAGAGTCATTTCTTCTTTCAAAGTACTTTGCTCTACAAACATTTTAAAAGTCCTTTTTAAAATCCTTTGAAGACATGAAGACCATGCTACAGAACCTGTAAATTTTCCAAACAATTCTGTGTAAAATACGCAACACAAGAAAGATGAACATTCCAAAGAATTACAGTACAGAGAACTCACTGGTTTCACTCCCTGATTATTTTTTAATGTTTATTTATTTATTTTGAGAAACAGTGTGTTGTGCCCGTGTGTGGAGGAGAGAGGGAGGGAGAGAGAGACTCCCAAGCAGGCTCCATGCTGTCAGTGCAGAGCCCAATGTGGGGCTGGAACTCAGGAAGTGAGATCATGACCTGAGTTGAAATCAAGAGGTGGATGCTTAAGCCACCCAAGCACCCCTCCCTTATAAATTTAAAACAAATCCGCCTGAGAGCATGGAGTCGGTTTGGGATTCTCTCTCTTCCTGTCTTTCTGCCCCTCCCCTGCACACAGGCAGGCACATACTCTCTTTCTCTCAAAATAAATAAATCAACTTAAAAAACGTAAAACCAATCAGACAGAGGGGTGCATGCACAAGCATACACATGGGGGAAGGGCAGGAATATTGATTTAACAATACCTTTAATTGGAACACAACTGCAAACAACTGAAAAAGTATTCTGGTAAGTTTTCAAACCACCAAGACCATCATACTATTTACACAGGTAACTTCTAACAAGCTTCTTTTAAAATCAGTATATAAATGAGAAATACAAGAATCAATGGTGTACTGTCTTGTACAGATGAATGGAAAAAGAGAAGGAATCAAAACTCACACCTCAACCAGTCTTTTTTATGGAAGCAATGAAACAGAAAAGAGCACACATACCATAAAATATATCAACCATAAAATATATGAAGTAATTTGGGAGGCAGAGAGCAGTAAAGTATTTGCTTTGCTGATTGACAGACAAGCTACACAAAAGGCAATGGGCATAGAAGATTACAGTGGATGGTTTCCCTCATAATACTGCAGTGGGACGTACATCTATCTGGGGCTTAAATAAGCATGCTTCTTTCATGTCACCAAGAAGTTGAATAATCTTAAATAAATCCATTAGGGGAAAAATAGTTATATAATATATAGGTCTACTTATTGTAACTATGATTTTCAAGAACAAGAAGAATAACACTGAAATTCCAAGGTAAAATACAATAGGTTGACTGATAATGTGTGCTCAGAGTCTACTGGAAGAAAAAAGTAAAAAACCAGTAGCTGAGAGTATTAAAGTCCCCCCCAAAGTAGAAGATACAATATATTGGACCATGTCAGCTAGGTCAAGTGCCTTGATATTTTAAGGGCAACGTTGTTCAGTGTATTACTACACAGGAAGCATATGACCTTGGTTTCCACAAAATTACACACAAAATTAATTTTAAGAACAACCACATAACCAACTTGACAATAATTAAAAAAAAAAAAGAACAACCACGTAGCATCCATTACCCTGGTAAATCACTTATTTTCATTTTTCCTTCCAGGCTTTGTCTATTATGTGTGCATAAATACCTAGGTGTAAATCTTTTCAAAACTGTAAACACAGAATGGATTAGTAGTGCATAATTTTCCATCTGTATATGCACTTCTACCGCTTCCTGTGATATTCATAATAAAAACTACTGTTTTCGTGAAATTCCACCAGATGTGATGTACCATAACCTATTTATTTATTGTTAGACATTAAGATTAACTCCAATATTTCATTATAACATTGCCTCCTGTATATAGATTTTATGCTGAATTATTCCTGATTTTCTCATTATTAGATCCAAGTGGATCAACATTATTTTAGGGCTCTTGATTAGAGACAAGGTACATTTCTACAATTATTGGCTATTTGTAAAATGGGAGATTTGCACCTATTTTTGCATGGTTACTGCCTAACGATTTAAAGTGACAGCTGTCAAGCACGTAGTAAGACTCAGTAAGAAGTAGTAATATTATTAACATCTTCAAGTCCACTAACATTTAAGATCACAATAGTTGCTTATATCAATTTGTATGAATTATAATATAAAACCTTTGGTCAATGCATTCCCAAATTGTTTTAAGTTTTATTTAAGTAATCTCTATACCCAATGTGGGGCTCAGCCTCACAATCTCAAAATCAAGTGTTACATGCTCTCCCAACTCAGTCAGCCAGGTGTCCCCAAATTTGTTTTCATCTTAGTTGTTCCTTTCTATACTGTAAAAAAAGTTTTGTATGTGACATTTTGTAAAATAATGTTAACACTGAGTATATTCCATGTGTCAGAAACTTAACATAATACACTATCTTTAATTATTTTAAGGTAGGTGATATCCTACCCATTTTACAGATGAGAAAACAAAAGTTAGGTAATTTCCACAAGGTCAAACAGTTGAGTAAAAGAGTCCTAAGATTCCAACACGTTTGCTTTGCTTGAAGGCTTATGTTCTTTCCACTATCCCATGACGCCTCAAAATAAATTCAAATATTTTTAGAAGCTATTCACCATTACAAGTATACACATGAACCAGAAAACTATTAAGAAACCCAAATACCTTTGCTATCTGCTAGTCAATTCATTCAGTAGCATACACACCTACAAGATCAAAGGCATGGAAGATTAGAAACAAGACAGAACTAATCTGAGGATGAGAGCTAGATCGGAATCCTGGCGGGCACATTAGCTTTGTAACGTTAAATTATTTCATAATTTATATATATGAGATGAAGAGTCCTTAAAACTTCTTCCTGATCTAAAATTCTATGGTTCTAAAGAACACAGAACCAGGAAACAAGATGTATGCTCTAGAGTTTACCAATTTTACTTGTGTGACCTTGGGCCATGTTTGCCACCTCGGAAAGGCTAACTCCTCATCTGTAAAGTATTTGCATAAATACCACAAGACTTCCCTCCCCCTAAAGGATTATTATGAGGACTGAAAGTGCTATGTAAATTCTACAATGCACTGAAACTATGGTGGAATCGTCACTACTGTTACACTTGATTAACACACATAATGAGCAGCACATTTGGAATTTGGTATTAGGTAATATGTTCAACACTGGAAAATAAAGTGCAAGCAAACATAACTCCCCTCCCCCGATCCTCCTACAAGATGGGGCAAAAAAGCAATGTAGTTTGTAACTACTCTTTTCTCACTTTTTCAAAGTTCTTTTCTGCAACTTGCAAAAGAAGCTAAGTTTGGAAATGTACCAAATCAGATGCTTAACAGTAAAAGTATACCTTAACTTGAAGATAAAATTGATAAAGAAAATATGCTAATAGTCATAACTCAGATAATGAGTTCAGACATAGTTACATACAGCACCAAGATTTATTTAATGGACTTTGGAGACTGGAGTCTTTTTTTAGCCTTATCTCTAATTTCTTGTATTCTATAGAAATACTGACAAGCCCCTCAGATCTCAAAACTTTTTCCACTTCTCAGATTTAAAACAAAACGCAAAAAACCCTGAGTTATTTCTAAAAGTTCAGAAGTTTAGTTACATTCACAACTAGGGCTGAATTTACTTCTAAATACTTTATCCAGATAAAATAATATTTTTCTTAGTAGGCTCCATGCCCACTGTGGGCCTCAAACTCACAACCTGAAGATCAACAGTGGCATGCTCAGGGAACCTGGGTGGCTGTCAGTTAAGCATCTGACTCATGATTTCAGCTCGGGTCATATCTCACTGTTCATGGGATCAAGGCAAGTCGGGCTCTGCATTGACAGTGCAGAACCTGCTTGGACTCTCTTTCTCTGCCTCTCTGCTCCAAGCATGCACACATGCACGCACGCGCACACGCACACGCGCGCACGCACACGCACACGCGCGCACGCTCTCGCTCTCTCTCGCAAAATAATAAACATTTAAAAAGAAAAAGAGTAGCATGCTCTACCAACTTAGAGCCACAAAGGTTACAGCATTAAACCACAAAGTCCTGGGGCACCTGGGTGGCTCAGCCGGTTGAGCGTCCGACTTCTGCTCAGGTCATGATCTCACGGTTTGTGGGTTCGAGCCCTGCATCAGGCTCCGTGCTGACAGCTCAGAGCCTGGAGCCTGTCTTCGGATTCTGTATCTCCCTCTCTTTCTACCCCTCCCCTGCTTATGCTGTCTCTGTCTCTCAAAAATAAATAAATGTTAAAAAAAATTTTTTTTAAGTTGCTAGTGCATCTTTATTTACTCAAACGTTAGGGGTGCCTGGGTGGCTCAGTTGGTTAAGCATCTGACTCGATCTCAGCTCAGGTCTTGATCTCAGGGTCCTGAGTTCAAGCCCCATGCCCATTAAGTGGAACCTACTTAATAATAATAATAATAATAATAATAATAACTCAAAAGCTAAGTAGTCTGGGGGCAGCTGGGTGGCTCAGCCAGTTTAGCGTCTGACTCTTTTATCCCAGCTGGGGTTCTGATCTCATGGTTTTTGAGTTTGATCCTTGAGCCCCACATTGAGCCCACCTCAGGCTCTGCACTGACAGTGTGGGGCCTGCTGGGATTCTCTCTCTGCTCCTCCCCCAGTCTGTCTGTCTCTCTCTCAAAATAAACTTTAAAAAATTAAAGTGTGAAACTTTTTTTAAATGTCTTGTCTTCCTTTTAATTTTTTTTTACATTTATTATTATTGAGAGACAGAGAGAGAGAGATACAGCGCGAACGGGGGAGGGGCAGAGAGAGAGGGAGACACAGAATCTGAAGCAGGCTCCAGGCTCTGAGCTGTCAGCACAGAGCCCGACGCAGGGCTCGATCTCACAAACCATGAGATCATGACCTGAGCCGAAGTCAGACACTCAACCGAACGAGCCACCCAGGCGCCCCTGAAACTTTTTTTAAAAAAGTTATGTAGTCAAGAATATTCTCAGATATCCTAAAGAAAGAAGAGTACCTTTTTCCATAGGTTTCACAATGCCATGGCACTGACAAATTCCCAATAGGGAAGCCTACAGACTTTCTTCCTGGAAGTAGTCTATGGACTACCACCTGACATAACCATAAATGCAATCATGTAATTATTTTTTAAAAAGAATGTATAACAGCCAGTTTTATTTTATCTGCCCTGCTCATAACTAAAAATGATCATTACTATTAAGAAACTGGCTGAACTAATAAAAATTTAATTTCACTGTAGGTTTCATTGCTAAAAAGATAACACTGAAGTGAGAAAAAAAAAATCTAGGCCTTTGCCCCTGGTTCTCATACTCTGTTTATAGAACACTTGAACAAAGCTCACCCACAAAGTGTCCACTGAATGCAACTTAGCACTATGGGGCTAAACAAGATGATGGGATAGATTACTGCAGGTTTCCTAAGTAACCGCTACTTGTATATTGAAATGAACTACGAACATGAAAAAAGTGAACAGACATCACAACATAATATACAAATCCAATTAATTGAGATATATCTACTTAATACTAAAAACTGGGGCGCTTGGGTGGCTCAGTCAGTTGAGCGTCCAGCTCTTGACTTTGGCTCAGATGATGATATCTTGGTTCATGAGGTCAAGCCCTGAGTCCAGCTCTGCACTCTTGTGTGGAGCCTGCTTAGGATTCTCTCTCCCTCTCTTTCTGTCCCTCCCCAGCTTGTGCTCCTGCACTCTCTAAACAAATAAATAACTTTTTAAAAATACTAAAAACCATCACTACCAGTAACCAGAAAATTACTATAAACTCCTAATTAAAGGACCCTCAGGTTAAACTTAAGTGTTGTCTGCTGTCACATTCAAAATACCTTGCTCAAAAATAAGGGGAAATGTTCATTCTAGCAAATAATCAAAGAAACACAAATTAAAGGCATCTGAGATAACAGTGGCAAAACTGCTTAAAATAACATCTCCAAAGCAGGGATAATGTGGTTACCATATATCGCAGCAAGAGTGGTACTGTTAGGTGGGTAACAACCCTATTAGAAAACAGTAAATCTTCAGTTACTTAGAGCTTTAAAAAGTTCAGACTGATTGACAGCATGATCCCACTGCTGGACAGAATTAGATAGGGAAAAAAACCCCACAAAGCTACCACAGAAGCAGTGCCTTCAATGTAAAACAGAGGGGAAAGAAACACACAAGCGTACAGCAAGAAAATTATTAGGTAGTCCATGGCATGGCACAAAAAAAAGATCGAAGTTCATTATGTTTTATACCTGAAACAAATGTAATATTGTGTGTCAAGTATAACTTAAATAATTGTTTTAAAAGACAAAAGTGGGGTGTGTGAGTGGCTCAGTGAGTTAAGTGTCCGACTCCTGGTTTCAGCTCAGGTCATGATCTTAGGGTTCATGGAATCAAGATTCTGTGCTGATAGAGTGGAACCTGCTTGGGATTCTCTTTCACCTCACTCTCTCTGTCCCTCCCCTGCTCTCTCTCAAAATAAACATTTAAATTAAAAAAATAAAAATAAAAAACAGGGGCTCCTGGGTGGCTTAGTTGGTTAAGCGTCCTACTTCCGCTCAGGTCATGATCTCTCGGTTTGTGGGTTCAAGCCCCACGCTGGGCTCTGTGCTGACAGCTGAGAGCTTGGTTTGGATTCTGTGTCACCCTCTCTCTCTCGGCCCCTTCCCCCACTCGCTTTGTCTCTCCCTCTCAAAAATAAAAACATTTAAAAAAATTAAAAAATAAAGAAATTAAAAAAGACAAGGTAAGTTGGTTCTGAGACCCAATTCCAATGTGTTTTTCTTCCCACAGGGCACCAAGTAATTCTCCAGACACCAGCTGGGTGTCATACAATGCAACTCAATTCGGACACTATCTACTTCAAGATAGCATCAAATTCCACAGGTTAAGGGTTCAGTCCTACTAGACTGCCCCCACCACCATCACCAGCACCTTCTGCTACCAGTTACAAACCCAGGTTACCTCTGCTTCTGACAATCGGCTACAGATTGGACATTCCCATGACTTACCTCCTTGGACTTTCAGAGGACAGGTGCAAGTCCAGGTTGTTACTAGTACTGCTAACTAACTGGCTATAAATCAGAGGTTTATAAGACCCTCTCCCTAGGGTTCGATTAATTTGCTAGAGCAGAACACAGAACTCAGAGAAATCCTTTATTTACTAGATCACCAGTTTATTATAAAAGGATATAATTCCCAGGAACAGCTAGATGGAAAAGACACATAAAAAGAAGGTACGGAGAAAGGACATGAAGTTTCCCTGCCCACTTCACAGCTCACCACTCCCAAAACTCCACATATTCACCAGCCTGAAAGCCCTCGGAGCCCTGTCCTTCGGGTCTCATTACAGAGGTGTGAGTGATTAAATCATTTGGCCAGCTGGTGACTGGATTCCATCACCAGTCCCTTTCACCATTACGTGGGGGGTGGGGGGGGGAGGGGGCTTAAGGTCCCAGACCTCAAAACACAAGGTTGGCACCACTGGCAACCAACCAGCCCCATCCCCAAGTGCTTTCCAAAAGTAACCACATTAACATAATGAAAGACACCCTAATCTCTCAACACTTAGGAAATTCCAAGGGTTTTAGGAGCTCTGTGCCAGGAACTGGGTCAAAGACCAAATATATATACTTATATATATCTTACAATATATACAAATATATATCTTATTATATAAATATGTATCATATACATCTATATATTTACATATATGAATATATATCATATACATCTATATACTTACATAAATATATACCATATACATCTATATATTTATATATATAAATATATATCTTATATACATCTATATATTTATATATATATAAATATATGTTATAAATCACAGTATCACAATAGCCCTACCTCACATCATAGTCAAAAACAAACTCCAGGCATTAACTCTTTATTTTTTTTTATGTATATTTATTTTTTGAAAGATTGAGAGTGCGTGTGCAAGGGGCAGAGACAGGGAAACAGAGGATCTGAAACGGGTTCTGGGCCGACAGCAGAGAGCCCAGAGGTGGGGCTCGAACTCACAAACCATGAGATCATGACCTGAGCAGAAGTCAGATGCTTAACAGACTGAGCCACCCAGGCGCCCCCGCATTAACTTTTTACGTGTTCCAGGTGGTGGTGGGTAGGGGAGTGGGGTGCCGCAGGGATTATACTGGAATATGGAAAAGCATTTGATATTATGTATTCTTCTAATAATATATACATCCCTACAACCATATAAAACATACACATGGCACTCTGTACTTGCCCTTTTTTTTTAACACTTAACATTCTTAATTTTAACTACTGACTTAATATACTTCTATCCACAGTAGACTAATTTCTTTGAGGGCAGGGACCGGGCTCATTGCTTTATCTCCAGTGCTTAGCACAGTGTCTGCCACATACTAGACACTCAAATATTTGTGGAGCAATTGTACTTCTGGGTATATAAACAAAAGAACTGAAAGTAAGGACTCAAACAGATATTTGTACACCCATATTCATAGGAGCATCATTCACAATAGTCAAAAGGTAGAAGCAACCCAAATGTCCATCATGGATGGATGAACAAAATGTGTCATATATACACAATGGAATATTATTCAGCCTTAAAAGGGGAAGGAAATTCTGGCACATCCTACAAAATAGATGAAGCTTGACAACATTATGCCAAGTGAAATAAGTTAGTCACAAAAGGATATATATTTTATGTTTCCCCTTAGATCAGCTACCTAGAATAGTCAAATACATAGACACAAAGGAGAGCACTGGTTTATCAGGGACTCTCTGAGATAGGGAGTTGTTTAATGGGCACAGAGTTTCATTATGGGATGATGAAATAATGCTGGAGATGGGTGGTGGTAATATTTGCACAACAATGTGAATGTACTTAATGCTGCGGAACTGTACTACACTTAAAATGGTAAAATGGTAAGTTCACCAAAAAAAGTATTTTTGGAATGAAGTAAGCATTAGAATTTGGGTAGTTTTTCAGATTAATAATTTCTCTTTGAAATGTTATCCCAAGAAGCAGAAAAGTGAGAAGATTCTATAAGATACTCATGTCTGGTGTTATTTCTACTCAAGACAGCTTTTCCAAAAACTTGAAGAAAACTGAAGTGATTATCTACACACTTTGTTACCTCGGTACTTCTATGTGAAATAAAGAAAAAAAGGTTTGGGGCGCCTGGGTGGCTCAGTCGGTTGAACGTCTGGCTTCGGCTCAGGTCATGATCTCGCAGTTCATGAGCTCGCAGCTCAGAGCCTGGAGCCTGTCTTCAGATTCTGTGTCTCCCTCTCTCTCTGACCCCCCCCTGCTCACGCTGTCTCTCTCTCTCTCTCTCTCTCTCTCAAAAATAAATAAAATATTTTAAAAAACTTAAAAGAAAAAAGAAAAAAAGGTTTTCCTTTTCAAAATAGACTCCAACAAATCCAATCATAATTATCATAGCTCACATATAAGAACAATCAATTCTTTGATTATCTACACTAACATAAATGTTTCATAGAAAATAATTCCAAGAAGTGCCTGGGTGGCTCAGTCGGTTGAGCGTCGGGCTCTTCATTTCAGCTCAGGTCATGATCTCATGGTTCATGAGATGCAGCCCCGTGTGGAACTCTGTGCTGACTGTGTGGAGCCTGCTTGGGATTCTCTCTCTCCCTCTCTCTCTCTGACCCTCCCCCACTCTCGCTCTCTCTCAAAAGTAAACAAACACTTTTTTTAAAAAGACAAAACAATTCCATTGTATTTTTAGCTGACTTTGTAGAAAGAAGTAAGCCAGGTATGCCCTCCCCTCTTGTCCCAGACCACTCACTTCACAGCTTAGTGTAATTCTTGGTAACCTGGGACCCAGTGTGTAAGAAGAACCCAACTCTCAAGAGATGCCACAAAGCAAACATTCAACATGAGGATAATCATTGATTAGATCAGCTTTAAAGATAATTTCAACCTGACATAATTGGAACAAGTTTTTATACTGTATACAATTCAAAAGCATCTCCCAGATGAGAGAACATACCATCTGGATTCTTTTCAAATTTCAGATACTTACAGATTCTATTCTACATTTTCCTAAATTTTCTCCTATCTCTCTGACCACTATCAATGGTCCTACTTCTTCCTCCTGTCCAAATAATGAAATTTTCACCCCTGACCCTCTGCTCCTCTTTATAAGTTCTCCCCTCTAAAAGCCAATGTACGCTATGCATAGGAGTCTCTAACATATATCTCCTGCTCTTCTATCTGCTGAACTCCAGTTGCATAATATCAGCTTAAGGTTGAAGTATCTGAAATATAATTCGTCTCTTTCTCTCCAAAATCAGCCACCATTTATTTAAACGCAAGAGCACAGTGCAATATTATCACTACTATGTTCCAACTACATAAATTATTCCAAGAAATTTTTCAAGAAGTAGAAACAAATAGGTATGCATTCCAGATCATAAAATAATGACTTATGTGCTATCAAAATATTAACTAAAATATAATTATTGAAAGTTTCAATACATGGCAGGTTTTTAAACATACACTCATATGTATGTGTGTGTGTGTATGTTGTAGGTATGTTATCTCCTACTAAATTATAAGTGGCAAAGCTAGGAATCCTCCTCTCTGAAGCCTACTCCTTACTTCATCTCTAGCTCCACACTGTGCTCATTACAAATCACTATAAAAGCTCAATGAACAAATCTTTAGGCAAAATGAGGGATTGAAAGTTAAGACCGTAAGAAGCTGGAAGGCATACCTCTACTAAAAGATAAAAGGCTTCCCAGAACCTAGAAACTGAGCTGAGTACGCATACTCCTCCTGGAACTGAAGGCAATTCAAGAGACAAGGCTTCTAAAACTACTAAAGACTCTGCTATCTCCCTGCTCCCACCCCAGAACAGGCCCAAGCACATGCCACAGTACTTCTCTACTCCAGGGAATGCCCATCTTGGCCCATTAAGATCAAAATCAGTTTAACTCAGGATCAGCTCACAAATGTAGTCTAATGAGTGTCACAATACCACATAATGCATCCACTCAAATATTTATACAACCTACTATGTCCCAAACACTGTTCTAAGTGCTGGGGTGAAGGCAGAAAAATATTCTTGCCCTCACTGAGTTTATATTCTAATGTGAGAAAAGGGACAAATCATGTAAAGTTGTGTTTGATGGTGAAAAGAGCCACACAGAGAAAGATGAGTAAGGAGGAAAGGGAATGGTGGAGGCAAAGGATATTACTTTACAGAACATGACCAAGGAATGCTACACTGAATGGCTAATTACTTGAGCAAAATGTCCTGAAGAAATGAGGAACCAAGCCAGGCAAAGGGACCAGCAAATACAAAAGCCTTAAGGTAAGAATCAAATTATGTGGGCAAATTACTTAATTTCGTTAGCTCAGTCTTCCATTCTGTAAACTGGGTATATAACATCCCATATACCATATAAGAAGTAAAGGTAGTATATTACATCAAATATCTGACCCATGGAATGTACTCAATAAATGAAATTATTACACACCAGCAAAACCCTCAGCATATTGTCTGGCACACAGAAACACTCAGAAAAAGTACTGTTATATATACAATCCCCATAATAATATAAATCAGATGGTATTATACTTCTTTTACAGCTGGGAAACCTGAGAATCAGAAATTTGCTCAATCTTCTGCTGACCCCCCAAATTCCTATGAGGATGAACAAACACTTTAAAATTAAAGAGAGGACTTAAAATGATACACCACTGGGGTGTGCCTGGGTGACTCAGTCAGTCAAGCTTCTGACTCTTGATTTTGGCTCAGGTCATGATCTCACGGTTTCGTGAGTTCAAGCCCCGTGTTGTCGGGCTCTGCACCAAAGGGATAGAGCCTGCTTGGGATTCTCTCTCCCTCTCTCTTTGCCCCTCCCCTACTCGTGCTGTCTCTGTCTCTCTCAAAATAAATAAAACTTTAAAAAATAATAATAATAATATGCAGCCAAAATGAGGAAACCTTTCACATTATTGTCAACTAATCAGCAGTATGGTGCTTACAAACAAGGATTCTATAGCCAGACTGCCTCAGTTCACATCAAAGCTCCACCACTTCCTAGGTAAGTGTCCTTGGACAATTTACATTTTTGCTCTGCACCTCTGTTTCCTCAACTGTAAACAGGAAATAATAATAGTACTTACTTCACAGGAGGTTGGGAAGGACTAAATGGGTTACTTTCTGAAATCATTTCTCTTTCAGTGTCTAGCATTTGGTTATGTAGTGTTAGTAGCAGTAATAGTGTAAAATTTTTTTAAAAAAAGAAAATCACCATCAAAACATTTCTACTTCCCATGCTGAATTTTAGAAACTGTAAAGACACTGGAAATGGAAAAGCAGCAGAAAATGGAGACAGGAAAAAAAAACACACCACCAGGAAGTGGCATTATAATGTTGCCTGGACTTAGACCAATTTACCTGAACAGATTTTTCCTATTAGTATTACTATCCTTTAGTAGGAACACTAGTAGTGAGATATATATGCCAACAATGCTTTAGATGACATTTTATTTCATAGTTTAAAGCAAGTTTAATTACTTGAAACTAATTCAAATGTCATTTTACTGAGGATTAAAACAAATAGAACATAATAAACTTTATCATCTTCCCCCCATCCGACCCTCTTCTAGGTGCTATTCAATGCTTATTATAAAATATGAAACATCACATGTGACTTCAGACTAAGAATGATTTATCATCAGCTATTTGTAAAAAATAAGCCTTTCTCTAAAATCAAAAATACAAGAAACAGGGTGCCTGGCTGGCTCAGTCGGTAGAGCAGGCAACTCCTGATCTTAGGGGTCAGGAGTAGAGTTTACGTTAAAAAACACACAAGAAACAGCAAGTGTTAGCGAGGATGTAGAGAAAAAGGAATCCTTGATCACTGCTGGTAGGAATGCAAACTGGTGCAGCCACTGTGGAAAATAGTATAGAGGTTCCTCAAAAAAAAATAAATAGAATTGCCATATGATCCAATAATTCTACTACTGGTTATCTGCCCAAAGAATACAAAATTCTAATTGGAGGGGTGGCTGGTGGCTTGGTCAGTTGAGCATCCAACTTCAGTTCAGGTCATATCTCGTGGTTCATGAGTTTCGGCCCCACATTGGGCTTGCTGCTGTCAAGCGTGGCGCCTGCTTTGGATCCTCTGTCCCGCAATCTCTGCCCCTCCTGAGCTTGTGCAAGCTCTCTCTCAAAAATAAACATTTTTAAAAAAACACTAATTGGAACATGGACCCCTATGTTTATTGCAGTATTATTTAAAACAGCCAACATATGGAAGCACCCAAGTGTCCATCAACAGATGAATGGATAAAGACGTGGTAGAGGGGCACCTGGCTGGCTCAATCAGTGGAGCGTGCAACTCTTCATCTCGGTATTAAGTTTGAGCCCCATGTTGGGTGTAGAGATTACTTTAAATATTAAATAAAATCTTTTAAAAAAGATATGGTGTGTGTGTGTGTGTACATACACAATGAAAAACTAGTCATGAAGAATGAAATCTTGCCATGTGCAACATGGATCTAGAGAATATAATGCTAAGTAAAGTCTTAGTCAGAAAAGACAAATACCACGATTTCACTCATTTGTGAAATTTAAGAAACAAAACCAAAAAAAAAAAAGAGAGAGACAAAAAGAACACATACTCTTAGGGGCACCTACGTGGCTCAATCCATTAAGTGTCCAACTCTTGATTTCAGCTCCGGTCATGATCTCAGTCTGTGAGATTGAGCCCCTTGTTGGGCTCTGCACTGACAGCCCAGAGCCTACTTGGGATTCCCGCTCTCTCCCTCTCTCTCCCCCTCCCTCCCTCTCACACTCTCTCAAAAATAAGTTTTAGAGGCACCTAGGTGGCTCAACTGGTAATGCGTCTGACTTCAGCTCAGGTCATGATCTCATGGTTTGTGGGTTCAAGCCCCGCATCAGGCTCTGTACTGACAGCTCAGAGCTGGAGGAGCCTGCTTTGGAGCTCTCTCTCTGGCCTTCCCTCTCTCACTCTCTCTCTCTCAAAAATAACAAACATTAAAAAAAATTCTTTAAATAAATAAAGTTTTAAAAAACAGACTCTTAAATATAGACAACAAACAGATGGTTACCAGAGGGGAGGTGGGTACGGGAATGGGTGAAATAGCCGAAGGGGATTAAGAGTACCCTTATTGTGGGACACTGGGTGGCTCAATAGGTTAAGCATCCAACTTCGGCTCAGGTCATGATCTCAAGGTTCATGAGTTTGAGCCCCGTGTCGGGGCTGTGCTGACAGCTCGGAGCCTGGAGCCTGCTTCAGATTCTATGTCTCCTTCTCTCCCTGCCCATCCCCTGCTCGCTCGCTCGCTCTCTCTCAAAAATGAATAAACATTTAAAAAAAAGAATACTTATTGTGATGGGCACTGGGTAATGTATAGATTGTTGAGTCAATATATAGTACACCTGAAACTAATATAACACTGTATGCTAATTATACTGGAATTAAAAAAATTTTTAATGCATTCTTAATTCTCAAAACAGAAAAATAAAGCCTTTCTCCTACTTTATTTCCAAAAGTTCCCTAACTACTTTGAGAAATTTAACTTCCTCCTCAGTCTCAACAATTTAGAATTATTGTCTCTTTAAAAAATATATATATATATTTATTTATTTATTTATTTTAAGCCCAACATGGGGCTTGAACTCATGACCTCGAGATTAAGAGTCACATGCTCTACCAACTGAGCCAGCCAGGCACCCCAATTATTGTCTCCTTTTATTCTCTTTCCCCCCAAAAAAATTATCACTATGAAATCTATAAATCACCCCACTGGGAGGCAGTGTGTCACCATGTAAAGAAGTACTGTATGCTGGAATTAGGCAGAATTGGATTCAAAAGTAGGCTCTGCCACTTACTAGCTGAGTGAACTTAGGTAAGTCACTTAACCATGCTGGAACCTCAGTAAATGAAAATACCACCAACTACCTCACAGGGTTGTTGTAAGAAATAAAAAAGTCAATGTTAGGGAATGTACAACTTGCCATGTAGTAGATGCTGTAAATGAAACTTAAGATATATCATTAATGCAAAGCCAACTAGAGGAAATTAACTACTTCTCTTACATCATACAGCTCTTTAGTATGAATATTAATAATATAATTATAATGTGGGGTTAAATTTCTAGAAAACCTAAAGTTCTTAATTCAATTATCATTTGAACTTCTGTGTAACACATACTACACGACACAAGGATTTCAAAATTAGATTAAAACACAATTTCTAGTCTGAAGAAGTTAACAATCTACTTATAAGAGATAAATATGAATATTCACCAATATTGTACATTTAAACACTATATATTTATACACACACACATAATTACCTCTGTTAGATTTGCTATTTTTCTGCAGCAACCTGGATACCTGTTTCAGTCTAACTTCAAAAGTTTAGGAACTAATTTCCTACTAAAGAATCTTTTCTAATATAATGCCATATTGTCCAAATAATCCCTCTGAAATTTTTCAGGTATATTTAGAACACCCTAACATGAATGCAACTACTGAATATTCCTCAATGAATAGTAGCACTTTATGCATTGATATTTAATCAAAACTCAAAAAAGTACATATACGCAGAGCTGGAAAAATCCATTTATCATTGACAAATTTGCTTTTCAAAAACATACCTTCATGCTTCTGCTTCCCTGCCAACCATGGCTACCACCACTTCCTCAATCCTCCTGCCAGGAATAAAGTCTGAGGAATGTATTTTGGCCTGAATGAGTAGTGGAAACAGGGAGGGATATTATCCCAAAGGAAAAATATTATGGCTCTGCTAATATTTCCTACATTTTCTCTATTTCTTTAGTGTAAAAGGGAAATTCTCAAAAGTTCATGTTCCTATCTTTAATACTATTTCTTTAAACCACATAAAAGGCCTTTCTTAGTAAGAGGATATTAAACATGTTCTTTGTAACAGTATTCTAGTTGCCACAAAGTTTGCAAATTAGGTCCAAGGCAGTAGACACATTGGTGAGTGTGGAAAAATTCTCCTTGCTTTTGAAAAAGGGAAAATTATTAGAAATCC
Organism: Cryptoprocta ferox; assembly: GCA_028646485.1. Classification (NCBI taxonomy): domain Eukaryota; kingdom Metazoa; phylum Chordata; class Mammalia; order Carnivora; family Eupleridae; genus Cryptoprocta; species Cryptoprocta ferox. The sequence continues at coordinate 23,345,119 of CM053579.1, forward strand.
AAAAGAGTATATCATTCATCCCAATCCTGAAATGGAAATACTTCAAATACACCAAATCTAAATCATCATATATATCATATACAGAGAATTTAATGAGTATCATATACTGCTATGAAGACATTGCAAGCTAACATTCTAACAAAGAATTTAAAGTCAAAAAGTTAAACACAAACATGCATAACTTTAAATCCCTATTTTTTTAAGTTTATTTTTAAGTAATCTTACACCCACCGTGGGATTCAATCGCATGACCCTAAATCAAGAGTCACATGCTCTTCCAACGGAGCCAGCCAGGTGCCCCAAAACTGCAATTTAAAAGCAAGCATTTATAACATGAAATAAAGACACAGAAGAGTGCCACGCGACTACTGATTGCCTCTTTTGCTTTTACACAACACCATTACATCATTTAGGTCTCAACTTTTGGATAGCAGTAACTAGTTACAGGAGATGATCACGGTCTCTTAATTCAGTGTATTAACCATCACCAAAAACTGAGGCATTCCAAGGCTACACTTACAAGTCCTCAATTGTTATTTTTCCCCCAAAGCTTTTCAAAGTAGTCCTTAAAAATACTTGTCACCAGAGGCGCCTTGCTGACTCAGTTGGTAGAGCATGCAACTCTTGATCTCACAGTTGGGAGTTTGAGCCCCACGTTAGGTGCAGAGATTACTTAAAAATAAAATCTTTAAAAAAAAAACTGTCACTATCTCAAATTAAGAGCACTGTATCCAAAAAAACTGCATTGAGGACTATTGGTTTTAGCCTAATAACATTCTTTTCTTTATAGTAATCCCAATAGATAGTATTTTGTTTTGTTTTCAGAGAGAACATGAGAGGGAGAGGGAGAAGGGGGGAGGGAGGGAGGGAGGGAGGGAGAGAGAGAGAGAGAGAGAGAGAGAGAGAGAGAGAGAGAGAATCTTAAGCAGGCTCCACATTCAGCATGGAGCCAAACGCAGGGCTCCTCAATCCTACGTCCCTGGGATCATGACCTGAGCCAAAATGAAGAATCGGATGCTCAACTGCCTGAGCCACCCAGGCAACCCCCCTACTTCCAATTTCATGATGGCTTTAATGAATTAAAGAAAAGATTTACAAAATTAAATAGACCTACTTACTAACTATGCAGTTGTTTATAAGATATTGACACCAACAGAACCTCCAAAAGTGAACTAGCCAGGGGTTAAAAAACATACAAATTCCTCAACAAAATATTAAAATAGCCTAAAAATAGCCAAGTATGAGAAAACTTAAAAGTCTTAACAGCTCTCTGCCACTCACCCCCACTAAAAAAAGGGTGGGGAGGGAATCTTAGTTTACAACAGCATATAATCTGCAATTGTGAATTCATTTCTCCAAATGTTTGAATTCACCAACAGTAATCATTGGGGGGGGGAATGTACCACAAACATAAACATGCAGGACTACAAGGCAACTACAAAAGTCATCAAAATAAAAGAGAACTATTAATTTTATGAAATGACACTACAAACTCTACAAGACAACTCTCAAATTATGTTTCAGAATCAGTTTAACTTCAGTTTAACTTTCTTTTCTAACACCACTTCTCCCTAGTCACAAAATTATCTCTTTCAGTTTTCTTCTAGGAAGAGATTTCCCACGTAAGAACCTCCATGAAAGAGCATACAATTAATTTCCTCCCCAGAAAACAGTAAAGGGAGTCTGAATAATACGTAAGAAAATCTGTTTATAGATTTGAACAGCAAAAGTAGTTACCTTGGGGTTTATTTTTCCTTTTTTTTAAATTTCAGTGGACCTCAGAAGCTGTTTTTTAACAGTGATTCAAAAGTCCAACAGTCACTTGAAAAAAGCCAACTGGAAATTCTCCTGGGTAGAATTTTAAAAACACGGTCTCTTGTCTTCTACCATCAACCCCACACCAACAGAAATTCCTCCAAGAGTAAAAATAACCAACTCTCAGAATATGGCCGTTTAAAATAATTTAAATCACTTTCACGCCCAAATAAATTGTAGAGGTTGTGAATCCCTTCCTACCACTTACTAATTAGGCAAGGTTTCCTCTTGAAAAATGGGGTATTCATTAGGGACATCATATTTCCTAGCTTCTCTGGGACAGTCCCCATTTATACTATTATCCCAGAATGCAATCTAGCTAGAGTCCCCTTTCATTTTCCTAAGTATGCCGGGATGGCTCAGTCAGTTAGGTTTCTGACTCCTATTTTCAGCTCAGGTCATGATCTCCTGGTTTGTGGGTTTGAGCACAGTGCAGAGCATGCTTGAGATTCTCAACCTCTCTCTCTGCCCCTTCCCCGCTGGCATTCTCCCTCTCAAAGTAAATAAGTTTTTTAAAAAACTATCCTGGTTTGAGCAATAAATTATATGATAATGGGTAACAGGGTTATGAAGATTAAGAGAGGTAATGCATGGAAAGCATATGCAACAGTGTCTGACACAAAGTTAAGAATTCAATTAGTGTTAACTATTCCTAATGTTAGTAGTCACTGTCAAATACCTTTTATAAAAAGTTCTGAATTGAGGGGTGCCTGGATGGCCCAGTCCATTAAGCATCTAACTCTTGATTTCTGCTCAGGGCATAGTCTCACAGTTCATGAGATGGAGCCCTGTGGATGGAGCAGGGATCCTGCTTGGGATTCTTTCTTTTTCTTTCTTTCTTTCTTTCTTTCTTTCTTTCTTTCTTTCTTTCTTTCCTCACTTTCTTTCTCTTTCTCCCCCCACAACACTCACATGAGCTCTCTTCCCCTCTCTCAAAATAAATAAACTTACAAAAAGTTTTGAGGGGCGCCTGGGTGGCTCAGGTCATGATCTCAGTTTGTGAGTTGGATCCCCATGTCGGGCTTTGTGCTGACAGCTCAGAGCCTGGAGCCAGTTTTGGATTCTGTGTCACCCTCTCTCTCTGCCCCTCCTCCCCTGGTCAAGTACCTCTCTCTCTCACAAATAAACATTAAAAAAAACTGTTTTAAGTTTTGAATTGTATAATGAACAGTGCTCCTACAATATTCCTTTTTACAAATAAAATTATTCATTTAACTTCCCACTTTCAAGTCTTTGAAACAACTAAGTAGCACTAACTGTTTGAAATCAACACTAACCAATTTATGCCACAAAGATGGCAATATTATCAATTATATTCACATTTTATCATACATAAGTTTTAGTAGAAATTGTATTAGGGTTACTGACAGAAAAGTAACTATAAAAAGTAAAACTCTGCTTAGCACCAAACCAAGTCCCTTAATATTCTAGCAGCCTTTCTCATCCAGGGTTCCACAAGGTTAACCACAGAACTCAGAAAAATGATGTGAGTGACAATTTCCTGAATTCTCCCAAGAATGGTACAAAACAGTATCTTCCTAGATACACAGGAGAGAAACTAATTCATTACATACGATGGATGCCTTGGGGCATAATTCTGTTGTAGAACACCAGGATCTTGGTATTCTTGGGAGTACAAAAGGGGGAAATATGGATGAAAAGACTCAGTACTGGGGGAAAAAAAAGAATCTGGGTAGAAGACTGCATTGCTGGAAAAATTATTTCCCACAGAACAAGGGAATAATTAACATAAAACATAAATTGCACTCATGGCTATGAAAAACATTATACATTGTTCTACCTCATCTCCACTAATTTATCTTAGGCCAAATACCCAACATCTGGCAGTCCTTCAGATAAGAAAAGTTCTAGTTGTAGTCTATGAAAAGTATGAAGGAAAAAGCAAAGAAAGTTGAGACTAATAAACCTACCAATAATCCATATCACCAATATTAACTATTACCTGATACAAATTAGAATAAAATTTAATAAATTGAAAAGATGAACTAGAAATTAGAAGCAAACAGAGGAGATATTAACACCTACAAGAAAAGAGTATTTTTAAGGTACCATTAAATAACAACAAAATCCCCTTACAGAATCAATCAGAGCAGTGAATTATAAAAGTTGCCTAAATTTTTATTTCAAATCTAAACCACTCGATAAACAAGCTGGATGGGGAACTATTCTCAGACACACTTAGCTTACATTCTGTATAGAACATAAATGACATAAGGGAAAAAATTTTCAGTGAAACCATTCTACCATAGTATGACCCCCTCCTCCCCAAAAAATCAAAATTACAATTCAACATATTATCGCATTAACTTTTGTATAATAAGCACACACAAACAAAACCAAGGCTCAGATTTATTGCAACCTATCTTTTAGTGTAAAACACAATTTAGACCTTTCATCGGGCAACAACTCATCTAACCCTGTGTAAAAAATCTGCATTTCCCTTGCACTATATGTGAAAAAAATCTTCATTTTGTAATATTAAAATGAGACATACTTTCTGGTGGTAGATAACCCAAGACCTAAACCAGTTAAGGGAAACTACTGAGCTTTAAAGAATAAACACACACACAAAGGTTTTGAGGCCAAACGACTTTGGGTGTGAATTCAGGCTGTCAATTATTATCATGTGACAAGTCATTTATTCTTTGAGAGCCTCAATTTCCCCATCTGTAAAATGGTAATAACCACCTATCCTGCAAGGTAGCTGAGAAGATAAAACAATAAATGTTAAAACACAGTTACTGGCATTCAAAAGGAACTCAGAAGTCAAATTAAATTTCTTTCTTAGAATATCTCAAGATTCAACAAGTTATAGGTCAAATCCCATTACAACAAATGTTATGCATGCAAAATTTTAGTGTAAATAAGACTTACTTCCTCCTCTAACATTCTGACGTTATAAAAGAATTTTACCTTTGAGTTTACGTTAGATTATCCAGAACTTACAGAAATCTCTCTAGTCGGTCTCATCAAAACTATTAATGCTTTTTCCAAGTAAATAATAAAAAAGAACAGAGCACTGACATTACTCACTCCCCCTTCCTTTGGAGGAACGAGGAGTGTAAAACAAGTTCAATTATCTCTTGACTAACCATATGAAAAGACTTCTTGTTTTCTTCTGGTTAGTATCAAAGGTAGAACTATATAGCAAGCATACATTAAGAACACAGTTCAGGTAGCAGATTACCACAGCTGCTAAAGAGATACAGTTTTTTTTTAAATGCACATATTCAAAAATTAAGACTCTACAAGCAACACCACTTACACAGAAGGAATATAAAATTTGGTTTGATTAAATGCAAAGCAGGCAACCCAGGATATGTTAAAAAAAAAATCTGACAATTTTTTCTCACATTATCTTTGCCAAACAGAAAGAACATGCAATAACCACTGCTCATGATAGCCAGAGATATAGAGAATTGTTATACAGGGAAAGTATTGAACCACAAATTAAAAGTTCAATGCATGTATCAAATGTAGAAAACTACAAAAGGAAAATGTAAAGAACTTTTAAAATTGCCTATATCTTTAAAGTTTCTTCTTTATTTTCCAATGATTAATCACATTTCAAGATACACAGATACCCATTGCTAACTGGGACTATCCTTTTCTTTTGCTAAGCTCCTCAACTTCCAAATGGGTATTATAATAGTGCTCCACTGTACAATAAGCTGTCATTTCAAATATCTGAATAATCTACTAGTAGCAATTTCAAAGTGCTAATATAAGACCCAGTTGTGTTTTTTAAACACGGGAGACACAAAAGTCACAACATTAAAGAGATATGCATCTTATCCCGCTAGAATATAATGAACAGATCATTGTGTCCATTTATTGTAAATTTTCTTTTTAAAGTTTATTTATTTTTGAGAGAGAGAGAGCGCGCGCACGTGCATGAGCAGAGGAGGGGCAGAGAGGGGGGACAGAGGATCTGAAGCAGGCTCTGTGCTGACAGCAGGGAGCCCGATGTGGGGCATGAACTCATGATGAGATACAGCCTGAGCCCAAGTTGGCCGCTTAACCGATTGAGCCACGTAGGCGTCCATTAATGTAATTAAGCATCCATTTAATCTAAATTTTAAATGAGAAGTTAACTTGCAGCATCAAAAACTGAAAGTCTTCCATTATAAAGAGCCCAAAGCAAAAAGAATACACTATGCACTGTTTACTCCCTTCCCACACATGACTGTGGGTGGCATCAGTTAAACATGCAGAATATTAAGCACTACTAAACTGTCCAAGGCATATTTTCACATCTAACACTATATTCCCAAAAAGATAATTTATTTGAGCCTGAAGCTGCTCCCCACCTCTCCCCACCCATTTTAATGCATAGGTCCTCACACAACCACCAAAGTCAATAATATAAGATCGAAAAAGAAATCCAGGACTTAATTTCATTAAAATCTTTAGTGTTTGGACTTTAAAAAATACTAACTAAATACACTTCCAAGTTACAATATTCCTAATTTGTTGGCTTCGTAGTTTAGCTGTGGCCTTGCCACAATAAATCTGAAGCCATAATCTTCATCATCTACTTAAGATTATTTGCATACGATTCAAAAAACGTAACATCTTCTCATAACATTCTTAAAGTTAAAATTTGCATATGAATACACAGACTAATATTAACAGTTATGAAATATCTTCCTAGACTCGGGTGGAATTTTGCTTTAATAATGATGAGGGAACACACTTCACCCAACATAAAATTAAATATCCGTTATTTTGGATTTCCTTTAGAACTTTGACATATATTCAAAAATACATCAGGAGCGCCTGGCTGGCTCAGTCGGTGGAACATGTGACTGATTCTTGATGTTGGGACTGTGGGTTCGAGCCCCATGTTGGGTGTAGAGATTTACTTAAAAATAAAATCTTACAAAAAATACATCTCATAGGGGTAAAAAGCCTGATACTGAACAACCCAAAATTGCAGAAAATAAGGCACTTACCTTCAAAGAATGTAGAAGCAATTCACAAATACACTAATTAAGGAAACTGAGGATTTTAATTGCAATGCACTTTTACTGTTGATGGGTAATGGTCAGAATGGCCTTAATAGAAAAACATTAGAATATTTTACATATCAACTTTTAACTACAACACTAAATTCTTAAAGTGATGGGTGGGATTTAACTCACTTTATAAGTGCATGTTCATTTTCATATCAGTTTTTTTTTTTTCAAGAACCCACCCCACCCCCACTGCCAAGTCTCTGATACCTTAGAATGCTATAGTTATTTCACAGTGGGAAAGAATGGCTAATAAGTACATTTCTTTTCCAATCCTAGTCTCTACCTATTCATTAAACACCAAATACTGAAAGTGAATTCAACTCCTATCTCTATCTTCCTACCAGGAATGCGCCCTAGGGCACCCGAATCCCTTCCACTGTCACTTACTGCAACTGCCAAAGCCCCTCCTACTAATAGTAAATCCCTTTCTTACTGACTCACTGTAACCCCAACTTAATGAAATAGACAACAAGCAAAATTTACAAAATCTGAGAATGGAATTTTCCCGTTTTCAAAGGATTAAAAAAGAAACTAAAAGTGGAATACATTTGGACTCAGTTACAAACATTTAGAGTTTAACCAATTTGTAAGTATTTATACTGCTTATTCTATACTGGTTCAACTTAAATTTTTTTTAAGTTTGTGTATCAGGCATTGTGTAATTACTTATGCATGAGGCCAAGTTTTCCATGCAGATAACTGATATGTAAATACAAACTTACGCTATCACATCAAATTGCAAGACAATTTGAAATCTTTTCTTCCAATTTTTTTCATTGAGATTTAAGTACACATAAAAAAGTAGAGAGAATAATAGTACAATGAGCTCTCCTTCTGTACTCATCATCCAGCTATGATGAACTGAAGACCACTTTTGTTTCATCTCTACCTCCCATCACTTTCTTCCAAGATTATCTTCAGAAAAGAATTAAGAAGACACTGTGCTCAGTAAGTACCCTGAAAAAACCCAAAGATGCATACTAAAGTATCAAAACACTAGCAAGAAGAATGACAGTGTCACTGTCACCCTAAAACAACTACTTGTAAATTTAAGAATTCAGTTAAAGACAAATAGCCATCTTTAAGAATTTTAAGACAAGATCCAAAGGGCATATTTAAAATTATATCTAAAAGAATAAGGAGATTTTCAAGTACACACAAAAAAGTAGAGAGAATAATCGTACAATGAGCTCTCCTTCTGTACTCATGATCCAGCTACCATCAACTGAAGACCACTTCTGTTTCAGCTCTACCTCCCATCACTCTCTTCCAAGATTATCTTCAGAAAAGAATTAAGACACTGCTCGGTAAGTATTCTGAAAAAACCCAAAGATACATACTAAAGTATCAAAAGACTAGCAAGAAAAATAACAGTGTCACTGTCACCCTAAAACAACTACTTGTAAATTTAAGAATTCAGTTAAAAACAAATAGCCATCTTTAAGAATTTTTAAAAAAGTCCATTAAGATCCAAAGGGCATATTTAAAATTATACCTAAAAGAATAGGAATATGTGATGAAAATGAGCTTAAATATCTGCAATTAGCTTGCATTCATGTGGCACCTCAGCTCAAAACGAAAAAAAAACAGTATTTAACATAATGTGTCATAAAATTACAATTCAACCACTTGAAAAACCGCTGAACGCTTATGCCTTAACTGGTCCTTCTGATCCGTAATTACAGATTGGTACCAATGGAAAAAGAAAACCAGGCATTTTAACGTAAATGGTCTAAATTGTTCAAAATTAACCCCACCGTTCACTGGAAAATACATGAAAGCAAGTCTAAACTACCTGCATCACATGCCATTAAACAGAAATGTATCCACTTTCCAGGGCCCAGGGTTTGTTTTTTTTTTTAATAAGTTCGCATATACCCTGAAACGCAACGCGCTAGGCTACAGATAGAATTAGAAGACCGCCTCCTGCTCTTGCTCCTAACCAATACGCAGAGAGAGAAGGTTGGCAGGAAAGTGCGCGAGGACAGTAACAAACACCAGCAGCTCCCGAGCAGGCCCTGCTAGAGCCAGGAATGACGCACTTCGGTAACCCGACTCTTTCTCCCCTCCACCCCCGCCCCCAGCAGCGGTGCTGACACCGCCAACAGCCCGGAGTAGGAAAAAAGACAACAGAAAAAAGGCAGAGGTTGGACCGCACCAGGTTTCATCAAGAAACCTCGATTATTCCTCTTTCAACACTAACCACTAGGACTAAACAGGAAAAGAAGCTTCGTGCTTAAGCAAGTCCCATCATGGTGGTTTAAGAGTCACTAAATTAAGCTGATAATGAGTCCAATCCACAGAGACAAATACAGGGTGTGGCTGCCGTGAAATACGGCGGTCCGTGGGAGAAACAGGGGTATGGAATTTACACTCCAGTATGAGGGGAAGATGGGGCTTTACCAAGGGGAGGGGGGGCGGCCCGCGCATTTTAAGGAACCATTTCAAAGCAACGCAAGCTTTTCCTTTACTTAAACCTAATCCCACAGAACAAAAGTTTCTAATAGATATATCGTGTAAACTGTAAATAGCCATTTAATCAAACACCATGACCCTCAATTAAGAAACTACATCCAAGAGAAAGGAGGGAGAGGGTAGGGAAGGGTGGTAGGCAACAAGATATAAAACATTTCTAGGCCACGCAGGAGAAAGTCTCACAAACCGTATGAAACTACTAATGCAATATTAAAAATTAAGGCTGAACACTGCAGCACGAAAAATCTCACGATAAAACCCATTACAGTTCAGCATTAAAATGACATATACACCAAGGGAGAGCGGAAACTAAATGTCGAAAGTACAGCGGTTTATAAAAAACTAAAGGCAAAACAAGACCTTCTCGCGACGAGGGAAAAAAAAGGCAGAAATCAACAATACGTTTACGAATGTAGGCCAGAAGAAAATGGGAACGGGGCTCAAAGTTTTGCGGAACTACTTGATGCTGTTTCCCACACCTTCTCTCTCCCATGGCCCATCAGACCCTTTTCGTGCTAAAATCGCCGGCCACGGATCACCGGGTACGCGAGAGAAGAAAAAAGAAAAGTCAACCCCAAGCAAGAATAAAAGTGTAGAGGTAAAAAACAGAAGCTGCCTACCTGGGGCAAGGATCAGCTCAATTCGTGCCTTGAGAACGACAGTGCGGGTGGGGGTGGGAACGAAAAGCAGCACTAAAACTAAAACAAAAGTGGCGCCAAAACCCCCCAACAAACAGCCTTCCACTCCCGCCCTTCCCCCCTCCTCCCATGCCAGGCAGGCAGGGCCCCCTTCGGGGCAAGGTCTGCACGCAGGGGCCAACACCGCCAGACCCCAGCCTATTTATAAAATTGTTGCCCGAAGAAAACTGACCGAAGTCGGGCCTCGGAAGGGATGGAGAGATCGATGCCAATCGCTTTCCCAAGCAGTTCCCCCACCACGCGCTGGAGATGATGGGGCGGGGGAGAAGCAGAGGGGCCCGTCACATGAATGTTGTTCCCTCTCTAGGAAGGGAGGAAGAGAGAGAGGGAGGGAGCGGAGGGAGGGAGCGGAGGGAGGGAGGAAAGGAAAGAGGGGAAGGGAGAAGGGAGGGGGGACGAGGGAGGGGTGTGATCAGAGTAGATTTTCCCTCGCCTCCCTCGGTCCGAGGCCCAAATATACACAACTGAGCCTCCGCTTCTCCCCTCCCCCCTAGGTTCCCAGCACCACCATTTTGCTCTCTTCCTTCCCCTCTCCACGATACCGCGCAATCCCCCACCGCAGCCACGGCCTCCCCGGCTTTCCTCCCCCGGCTATGGCTCGCACCCCACCCCACCTCCAGTTCGGGCTCTCCCAGGCTTAAGAGCCTGCCGGAGAAAAGGCACCTAAATCTAATGCTACACAGAGAAGCGGAGCCTCCATCTTGCGCTGCTCCGCGTTCTCCATTTTGGGCCACCCATGGGGGGGGTCCTCCGTGGAGGCCCCGAGGGAGAGTTGGGCGAGGGAAGGAAGAGAAAATCTTCAGCGAGGGTAGTCGAAAAGAAGAGTCGTGCAGCAGAAAGCCACTCTAGGAGTAGGAGGTAGGGAGGAAGGGGGGCTGGAAGTTCCTTGTTAGTGTTGAGGGGGCCACTTGGGGGGAGAAGGCAGAAAGAAGGGTTGGGGGTTACGCGGGGACGGGGAGGCTTCTCCCCGTCTTGACTTGGCCACCCGCTCCACGGCTGGCCCCGCTGGGGGCAAAGGGAGTAGAGGGGAAATTAAGTGGCAACAGAGTGCCCATTCTCTTTCCCTCCCAACTCTTCTCTCGCGCCCTGTTTCAACCATACACACCTCACAGTGGGCCCCGCGCCCTCCGGGTGCCCCTCCAAACTTCTAGAAGCTTCGCCTCCGCCATTTTATAACTTACCTCCCCCCTCAGCGTACACAGAGGCAGCAACGAGACTGTTCGCCTCCCCCACTCCTCCTTCCTTCTTTCTCAGGCCGGGGGCTTCTTCACCCCTGGGCTGGTACAAGATATTTCCCCCTTCCTCTTCTTTACACCCTCGAATTCTACTCAGGGACGGAAGCTCCCGCGGTTCTAGAGCGGTGGGGGGTTTTGAAAGTGGCGGTCGGATCCGGCGGGTTTTTTTTTCTTTTTTTTTTTCTTTTTTTTTTTTTTTTTTTTGGTGGCGCTTCGGGATTGTTTGGGGTGTTCGCTCTTCGGCGACTTGGAGGCGAATGGAACGCGCAGGCGCCATCTGTCGGCCACGAACCCGCGCTCTGCTCCTGTTGGGAGGGAGCGGCATCTAGCGGCAGCGAGCTGGCACTGCAACGCTTGTCTCCCAGCGACCTCCTCCCTATCACCGACCAATCGTGGCCGACTGCCTCCCGGGTTCAGCGTCTCCGACGCCGCCTGCAAACGAGGCGCCCGCAGGGGCGCGCCGCCGAGTGGGGTAAACAAGGTGCCGTGCCCGCGCCTGACTTACTCATTCGTTTGGCCGCGCTTCCGCCGCGGACCCGATCGCGCCGCGTTTCCTCTTTCTTTAATTGAGGGGGTCGAAAGGACGTCGTTAGGAATGTCCGGCTGAGCCCCGGGCCGTGGGAAATCGGAAACCGGGCTCGCTCGGGACTCGTCCCCCGGGCTCCTGCGCCCCGAGCGCAGCCCGAGGTTGGCAGCCCAGTCGGGCATCACCCTTCCATATCCCCTCCTCCGACACGCCCCAGCGAGGGTCCTTCCGCCCTAGTTCCGGGACCTTCTTTCCGCCCCCTCGCCGCGGTCCCTACTCCTTCCCACCCAAAGAACTTAACTCGCGGAACTCTGGCACCTGACCCTAAGTGATTTAGGGGTTTCGCTTTTTGAGTTTCTATTTTGTTTGCTTTTTGCTTCGGCCGTGGAGAGAAAGCGAGCCGATTCTCTACCGGGAAGACTTGACACTGGAGGGGAAAATCATTTTTTTTTTCTTTGCAGCCCACTCTTCCCGGCTCCCAGAAAACGTGGTCTCTCTCGCTCTGGGGTCTAAGAGATTTAAGGAACTGGGCTACTAGGCTAGGCCGGGCGCTCGACCAATTTATTCTCGACTCTTGGGGCGGGGGTGGGGGGAGGAAACGAGACGGAGCGAAGTGGAGGGAAATCAAAATTGGGGCTAGAGCAGTCGAGGGGGGACCTGCCGCGTGTTTCTCAGTCCTCCCCCGCCTTCCACGCGTATCCACTGCTTTCCTGGAAACGTGGGACCGGGCGGCCTCTGGACTTTGTTAAGAATTTTGGTTCCTTCTTGTCCTGCCCCTTCCCCCCTCCCCCAAGGTGTTTGAAGTGCGAAAGGACCCCTTCCGCTCCTTTGACCCCCCAGTTAACTCAAGTCTTTATCACCCTTTTTATTTTTTTGTTTGTTTTCGAATCCAGCGACCCGGACCTTTGACCACCTAGAGGTCTCTACGCGGGGGAGAAAAACTCAGGGAGGCCCTGTCCCTTCCGAAGCGCTGCTTTTCCTAGGACAGGAAGAAGTGACCTATTACAGTGCCTCCATTGCTGTTATAGAAGTTCCCAGGATCATACAATAGTGTTCGGTTAAGAGCGCTTCGTTCCTTTTTAAAAAAAAATTTGGTTAGAATATTCCTTTGATATTGAATTACCTTTCAGTTACAAGAAAAGGAATAGATGTAAATGTATTGACAAATTTTCCAAATGAGAAATAACGAAAGCCCCGTGTAAATTGTGGAGATTTCACCCGACATCACGTCCAAAACATTTATAATGGAATATAATTAATTTCAGTCCTCAAATTATATTCCTTCCAGGCTTATTTCTTATTTCTCTCCCATTCTCTGTGCTTACTGGGTTTTTTTCCCCTGCAACTTTAAAAAAGAATTACGGTATATTTAATCAACTGAACAATAAAAGTTAAACAGAAACATCTAAATATCAATAACAAGAAATAAAATCCGAGACGTTTTTACTTACCTCTAAAGCTTTGGGGAGTGGAATACTATTCAAAATAAATTTCCATTTCTTTTATAGACCATCTTTGGTAGAATGGTATACAGTTTTTAAGAGATTCAAGTTACAGAATGATGCAGCTAGAACATTAAATAGAGAGTAGTGGAAAATTTACAGTTACATAAGTTAATGCAAAATTCCACTTAAAGTAATAGAAAAATTGGGCTCTGTACCAAATCATTTTACATTAATTTAGTTCAATTGTGCCAATTTACTATCAATTGATACTAAATGATTTCCTGCCTTAGTATTAGCTGAAAACTACTGATTTTCTGCTCCAAACATCGCATTTATAGTACATGGTGCAAAAGTTTTTCATCTATTTTATAAATTCATATTCTCATCTGATTGTGTAGCAACTGAGACTTTGAACAATTTTATACCTTGAAAAAACATTGAAAACTTCCTCTGTTTAGTAAACTTTTTTTCATCTTGTGAAAAGTACCATTGAACAAAACCAATAACTCTGATAAAACATCTGAAAAAAATTTGTAGCAAATTTGTACTGACATTTAAGTATGTTTCACAGTAGCATCACTTTTTCTTCTAGAGTTTATTCACAAGAATATTTATTGAGCTTTCAATATGCGCAGATTACAGTGCTATGTGCCCCCGTCCTGTCCTAAGACGGGAAATTTATTTCATAGGGTACTGAAAGACCAAAGAGTGAACCCTTAGAATCTGAGGACAAAATGAGAAAATGCCATCAAGTGAAATATGTAACTGATGTAAAATAAGCTTCAATCTAATTATTTGTAACATAGTCTTCATGAAAAAAAAAACTATCCTTCATGACATAATATTGTAATAGCAGAAACTTTCAAATCCTGATGAGAAATAAGGAAAAGGAAAGTTGAATACTTAGAACATTTGATGCTATTTAAGGGACAAGACACTATTTGATGCAAAAATATTCTGGTCACTAGAAATGCATACCCTAGGGGGGTAGCAGAGATAATCTTCCTATCTTATCACAATCTAAATAAAGCATCCCACAGTTCTCTTTAACTCCATCTATACCAATGGAACAAGCTTCTGATTATGTTTTCTAGATAGTCTCCTACTTTAGGCAGCATGTATATATACTCTGTATTTTCTAACACCATTCTAAATGTGACCTAAAATTCAGAAGCCTGAAGGTGAATAAATTTGAGCCCACAGAAATTTAAAATTATGTATAGCAAGTTACAATAAACAAACTCAAAAGATAAAGTATAAGCAGACTATATTTGCTACATGAATGAAAAAGACATGATACATATGAAGAACTCTCACAAGTCAGCAAGATAAAAATGCTCCAGTAGAAAAATAGAGAAAGGGGACGCCTGGGTGGCTCAGCCTGTTGAGCATCCAATTTCGGCTCAGGTCATGATCTCATGAGTTCAAGCCCCACATCAGGCTTGCCGCTGATCAGCGCAGAGCCTGCTTTGGATCCTTTGTTCCCCTGTGTCTCTGCCCCTCCCCGCTTGCGTGCTCTCTCTCTCTCTCAAAAAAAAATTTTTTTAATATTTTGAAAAAATTTTTAAAAAAATGGAGAAAGAATATAAAGAGTCAACTTATTGGAAAAGAAATGCAGATGGCTAGTAAATGCATAAAACAATGCTGAACTTCATTCGCCACTAAAGACATGCAAATTAAATACCTACCAGATTGGCAGAGATTAAAATTTTTTAATGTTTTTTAATGTTTATTTTTGAGAGAGAGGAAGTGTGAGTGGGGGAGGGGCAGAGAGAAGAAGGGAGACACAGAATCTCAAACAGGCTCCGGGCTGTGAGCTGTCAGCACAGAGCCCAATATGGGGCTCCAACTCAGGAACGGCAAGATCATGACCTAGGCTGAAGTCGGACGCTTAACTAACTGAGCCACCCAGGTGCCCCCAGAGATTAAACTTTTTTTGATAGTACTCAGTATTGGTGAAGAGCCAAGAATTCTCACATACAATTGGTGGGAATTGTTTAAAAACAAAATATCTCAGGGGCACCTGGGTGGCTCAATTGGTTAAGCATCCAACTTCAGCTCAGGTCATGATCTCATGGTTTGTGAGTTCTGAGCTGTCAGCACAGAGCCTGGAGCCTGTTTCACATTCTGTGTCTCCCTCTCTCTCTGCCCCTACCCAGCTCGTTCTCTCATTCTCTGTCTCTGTCTCTCTCTCTGTCTCTCTCTCTCTCTGTCTCTCTCTCTCTCCCCCCCGCACTCAAAAATAAATAAACATTAAAAGAGAAAGTATCTCAGGGGCGCCTGGGTGGCTCAGTGGGTTAAGCCTCCAATTCTGGATTGAGCCCCGCATTGGGCTTTGTGCTGACAGCTGGAGCCTACTTGGGATTCTGTCTCCAGCTCTCTCTGCCCCTCCCCCTGCTCACGCTCTATGTCTCTCTCTCTCTCTAAAATAAACAAACATTTTAAAAAAGATTCTCCTAGCATACAAGATGTAAAATTAACCTAGCATTTCTATTTCTAGGAATCTATCATACATAGATGCTTGTACAAATTACACAAAGATCTATGTAGCTTTGTAATAAAGAGAAACTGAAAATAGAAATGGCATCATTTAAGGAATTGATTAATGAAATTGTGATACACCCAGGGGTACCTGGCTGGCTCAGTTGGTGGAGCATGGAACTCTTGATCTCAGGGTCATGAGTTCAAGCCCCATGTTGGGTGTAGAAATCACTTAAATGAATAAATAAATAAAAACATTTAAAAATTTTAATGCTAGTAATAAAAGAAAATTTTGGCTAGTGGAAAGGTAATTACTGCATTGTAAATTAATAAATTGAATTTCTAGGGGCACCTGCGTGGCTCAGTCAGTTAAGCTTTCAACGTCCACTCAGGTCATGATCTTGCAGTTGGTGGGTTCGAGCCCCGCATTGGGCTCTGCAGTGACAGCTCGGAGCCTGGAGCCTGCTTCAGATTCTGTGTCTCCTTCTCTCTCTGCCCCCTCCCCCCCGCTCACATTCTGTCTCTCTCTCAAAAATAAATAAACGTTAAGAAATGTTTTTTAAAAATTTATAAATTGAATTTCTAGTTTATAAATCAACATTTTGTGAACTTTGATATAGTGGTTTAATTTCTGAAATCCTTATCATAATCTCTATATGGACATATATGATTAAGGGCCTGATACTTTGACACTCAGGAGTACACTATGGACCTGTGGCGTCAACAGGAAGTAGACCTACCAATAAGCCTTTTCTAAAACGAACAGCTGGCACCTTCTAAGACATCTCAAATACCATATTATTGAATTTGCTGATCTTTTTTCCACTTTGAATAACAGACAATATTTCCAGTATGAGTTCATGGAACAGAAGCTGTGCCTGCATACAAAAGATCGATTGTCCCCCACACCCAACCCCTCCCATTTCTCATCTGAGCTACAGTAATAGGCCCACGTCCAGTTTCTTTTGCATTCAACCCATTACTGATTAGAATACCACCTTACTTCCTACTTTTATGCTTACTTACTTCCTACATCCTTACTCCTTTACTTGAACTCATTCACTTGCATACTGTCTTATTGGCTCAGTTGGCCTACAACAGTGCTCCTCAAACGTTAGTGTGCTTAAGGATAATCTGGAGATCTTGCTAAAGTGCAAATTCTGATTCAGTAGGTTTGAGGTTAGGGCGGGACCTGAGATTCTGCATTTCTAACAAACTCCCAGGTCATACCCAGCCCACACTGCTGGTCTAAAGTCCACGCTTTGAGTGTGAGGGCCAGAGGAGCAAAGTACAAACTCTTTAGAGTAGTTTTCAGTGCCTTCCACAGTCTTATCCAAATCTCATCACCCACAACTGTGAACTCTGCTGGGGCAATGTCTGTATAGTCTCTGTTTATCACCAGCACTCACTATATATGCATATATATTTTTTTCTTTTTTTAAACAGGCTCCCTCCCCAACATGGGCTTGAACTCACGACCCTGAGATCAAGTCCTATGCTGTAGGAACTCAGCCAGCCAGACATCCCTCCAGCACCTAGTATAGAGCCTGAAACAGGATAGGTGCTCAAAAACTATTTGTTGAATGATTCAAGGAATGAACGAATAAACTAAACAACTACTCCCAGCTCCTATACCATACATTCTAAGCAAACTAAATTACTTCCCATTTTCCTGGTACTTTCCCATCTCTGTACATTTGCTTACACTATTTTTTTTCTCTCCTTTCCCAAGATTTGCCCTACTCAAATTCTCTCTATCCTTAAATGCCCAGTTTAAATGAGAAAATCTTCATGAAGCCTTCCCTGATGTCCCAATATGGAAATAATCTCTCTCATTTTACAAGGCTTCCTCCTACCAGATTTCAAATGCCTTGCAAATAATCATAATAGTATTCACATTTTGTTCACATTTGCGATAACCACCACGCCTAGCACAAATGTTAGCCTATAGCAGAAAATCAATGTTTATTAAATTGAAACAGGAAAATAAAGAATTTTCCAGATCAGCACTATGCATTAGGACTTTTTGCAATGATGGAAGTTTCTGTAATCTGGGCTGTCCAGTATGATACACACAAGTAGCTATTGAGCACTTGAAATGTGGCTAGTGTGACTGAAGAACTGCATTTGTCATTTTAATTAAAATGTAACTGTAAATTGCTAAATGTGGCTAGTGGCTACTTACCGGACAGTAGCTATCTAGACAATTTTTAGTTACAATTGTTCTTCATTCAACAGTATTTACTGAGTACCTCCTATGTGCCAGACACAGAAGAGGCTAGGAGCTGGTGATACAAAGATGAATAATTCATGGTGCTTGACCTCAAAGAGCTTGCAACCTATTAAGAAAAGATAGTCAGGATCAAACAAATCCAATCAAGTGTTATAGGTGCTATTATAGAAGATTGACGAAATAGAGTGTATGTACAAAGGTGAATGTGGGCATGAGTTAGAAAAGGCTTTATAAGGAAGGTAAGAGTTGAAATTACATAGTGTTCATTAGGCAAACAAAAGATAAAGAGCTTTGCTCTGGGAGGAGTGTGAACAAAGGCACAGAAAGTCACAACAGCGAGCCCCTCTCCTCCTGGAACTACAAATAATTTGTTTGGCTAACCACTAGGAAGTGGAGGGCAGAGAGCGCTATTAAAAGGAGCACTGGAGAAGTTTATGCTGGAGACTTAGGCAGGATCCCGATCACAGGCGGCCTTTGGAATGCCCCTGTTAAAGGAAGGAGCTTGGTACCAAAGGCAGTGGGGTGCCATGGACGCAACATGCTTGGTTTGACATTTTAGAAAGATGTCTCTGGAAGATGGATTGGAAAGGGATAGACAATCTAAGAGGCTGTAGCCAGGGCACAGGGGTACAAGGGCAACCGGCACTGGGGATCCCAAACAGACCAGGTTCAGCACTTGCCTCTAACAAAATCCAAAGGCCGAGTGGCGGTGAAACCAGAAAGGAATTTATTTCAGTAAGGCCAACACCAGAAAGACAGCGGACTAATGTCTCCAAGACTGTCCCCAAAGTGCTGAAAATCCTTCCAGGTTCATATAAGCAAACTGTGAGACAAACGTCAGTGGGTACGTGCAGGTGGGCAGGAAAAGTCAGGTCGATCATTGTCTTGGGGTCAATCACTGGTTGAGGGAGTCTTGCTGGTGTCAGGGAAGTCCTTACTGCTTAAGGGGATAATTTCAGTTCCCATCACAGGATGCTTGGCCCACCGAGACTTTTGTCTGAGTTAAGAGATAAGCTGGAAAGAACTTAAATCAATTAGAAAGTTGAAGGTCAAAAATGGAGGTAGTTGAAGTTCTCTTTCAAGGTGATGAGCAGCTTAGGCTAAGCAGTGGAAGTAAAAATGTATTCAGGGTCTAGATAGGGCACATGTGCTTTTTGGCCTGAAATAAGGTAATTACAGTGAATGTCTTTGTTTTGTCTTTATTTGATCATCCATTCAACTTTTTTTTTTTTTTTGCATATAGAGACATAGCTTTCACTTAATGTCCCTATCTCCATGGAAGCAAAGTAGAAACTTAGTATGAATATCTGGAAATTTCAAGGGAAACACTACCTTTTGCCTTCTGCCTCAATCATTTGAGAAATACTAGCCAAAATAATCCATTCCTATCAGCAGCTAATTCTTTCATCACTTCATGCTGGCACTGGTCCTAGTTATTTGTATTAAGTAGTTAAACATGTCATAGGATTTGTTGTGCAGACAGATGACATTTGCATTATTTTTTGAGTGCCAGCATTTAAAAAACAACAACAGAAAAGATATCAAGGCACAGGCAAACCTATCAATTCAGACTTACGGATTATTTTAAAGGTCCTGTTGTGATGCAGGATTTTTCAATATGTTCCGGAGACATTTATCAGTTTAAACCTATACACATTTGGGGCCCCTGGGTGGGTCCGTTGGTTAAGCGACTAACTTTGGCTCAGGTCATGATCTCACGGTTGGTGGGTTCGAGCCCTACATCAGGCCCAGTGCTGACAGCTCAGAGCCTGGAGCCTGCTTCAGATTCTGTATCTCCCTGTCTCTGCCCCTCCCCTACTCACGCTCGCTCTCTCTCTCACACTCTCTTTCTCTCAAAAATAAACATTTAAAATTTTAAAAAATAAACCTATACACATTTAATGATTACACTATTCTTTGTTTTGTTTGTTGCTCTTGTGGAACTCCTTGGTGGGGAGTTTTTTATACTTTTTATAGAAATAGTACCGTAGGGGCACCTGGGTGGCTCAGTCAGTTAAGCATCTGACTTCGGCTCAGGTCATGATCTCACGGTTCGTGGGTTCGAGCCCTGCATCGGGCTCTGTGCTGACAGCTCAGAGCCTGGAGCCTGCTTCAGATTCTGTGTCTCCCTCCCCCCCTCATGCTCTGTCTCTCTCTCTCTGTCAAAAATAAGTAAATGTTAAAAAAAGTTTTTAAAAGAAATAGTACTGTAAGCAGAAGCATTCTTATTAGCAGAATAACAGACATACACCCAAAAAATAAATATTTTTAAAGTTCTTTTAAATATTTATTTTTGAGAGAGAAAAAGAGAGAGGGAGGTGGGTGTGGAGAGGCAGAGAGAGAGGGAGAGACAGAGAATCCCAAGCAGGCTCCGCGCTGTCAGCGCAGAGCACAACTCAGGGCTCAAACTCATGAACTGTGAGATCATGAGCTGAGGCAAAACCAAGAGTCGGACGCTTAAATGACTAAGACACCCAGGCGCCCCCCAAAATAAATTTGTTTTTACCTATTTCGATATATGGCTGAAAGTCATTTGGTTAACATTAGCATAGCCCAGGACCTCCAATAAGACTGTCTCTTTTTTTAAAGACTCTTTTATTGGCACGCATGCAGGCTTATAAAGCTAAGATCATATTAATGACTAGGAAGGACACTACCATTAATAACAACAAAGACTATTCCTTTAATTTAAGTGCACTTGTTCTTACTAACTACCAACACTAAGTAAAATCCAAACGCTAGAACCACTGTAAGCATTTGATGCGTATCACTGGTAGCAAGTTTCCTGTTGTGATATGCTAATAGCACTTCTAATGTTAGACACTAGAAATTAATGCTAAGAACTGCTTGTAGAAAGATTAAGAGGTGTGAAGAAAAGTTGAAGAGAGAATTGCAAAGTGGAAGAAGAAACTTCTGAGAAAATACATTTTATCCCCCAAATGTAGACAACTCTGGATTAGATGGCGGACCACACCCTTTTTTTTTAAACTATAATGGGTATTATTGGGATGACTGGCAAAAATTTGAATAAGGTCTATTAGATTATATAATAATATTGTAACAATATTAATTTACTGATTTTGATAGTCATATTGTAGTTATATGGAGGTTGTCTTCATTTTTTTTCTTTTTAAGTGATCTCTGCACCCAGTGTGGGGCTCAAACTCACAACCCCAAGATCAAGAGTTGCATGCTCCACTGACTGAGCCAGTCAGGCACCGCAGATGTCTTTATTCTTGAGAGATACACACTGAAGTTTGTAAGGGTAAAAGGGGCATTATGTCAACAACTTATACTCAAATGGGTCAGAAAGAAAGGTAAATGTATTCCTTATATACATGTTATATATTATGGTGGTGTGCTAGAGCCTGCTAGCACTGGTTCACGGGAGCTGAGTGTACACGTGTCTTCCCAACTTCAGTTCGTGACCTCACATTGGGATCTTGAAATCAGACGTGGTGAGAGCATTTATACCATGCAAATCAGCAAATGCAAGAGATCAGGGCTATTTTCCCCCCATGGAGAGCCAGTTGTTAAAATGTATTTGCCATGGATCAAAGTCAAAGATAATGTCCAGAGTCATGAAGTTTTTGTGTGTTATAATTGATAGAATTAATATAATTCTGTTTCGCTTTTAACCTGAGTTGATACGTTCAAAGAAACCTAATGATGTTAAATCTCAACAATTATACTACTAATAATAATATATTTCCATATGCCATCCTCTAATCATCTGAAAATACATTTCAAACATATCTACCCAGGCAAGCGGGCAAATATGTACATTATTCTAGTTTTGCAGTTATTTATTGTACACTGTAAACTAAAAGCAATCATATCCAGCAGTAAAAACCTATTTAATTATACCCGAACACTGCTTGCCTCCCAAGCATCTGAATCCTTCACAGGACTTTGTGAAGCTTCACGCTCTCCATAACGTCGCTCTTGAATACTACGTTCCACATTGGTCCCTTCCTTACAGTTCATAGAGTTGTCTAGAAGACACAGAGAAGAGCATCCAGACCGACCCCTTCATTTTTCAGAGGAGTAACTGAAGAGTCAAGAGATCACTGTCCCCAGTATAACATAATGTCCAGTGACACAGGAGCAACACCCTAGTCCTCTCATTCTCCAGGCCCTGGACTATTTCTCTACACCACTGGGAACACACTTTCCAGACCACTTTTAGATACCGGATCATAGCCTTCTACTTGCTGGCCAAACTTAGTATGCTTACTCATTTTGAGAATAGGGACATGTATCCAGCACAGTAGATAAGTAAAACTTGGTGCTTAATAGACATTTGATATATCCATTCGTTTGGAATGCCTTTCACACCGACGTCTTTTTTTTTTTCAAAGATGCTTTTAGATTTATTTACGAAGCCATAAAACCTGACATACATTTTCTCAGAGCTGTAAATGAAGAGCTGGCTACCAACAATGAAAGTAGATGACTTGTTTCACAGAGGGTGGGACATCCAAATGTCTAGGTGCCAAATCATAAAATGAGATCAGCTTTGGAATCTCTACTGAGGTTTTATTCTTTCAGATTTAAATGTGGTCTATAGAACACTTTGAGAATCCATTTAAAGTCACTTCACAATGCAAAACATCATAGCCATTTAGATATTCTTAAAAGAGAAGTGTATCAATTACTGGCACAAGAAAATGCAAAAAATAATGGCTATCAGAAGTTGTTTGAAAAAAAAGGAAGTTGTCCCTACTTTTAAAAAATAACACTTCCCTACAATCTTCAGGATGAGAAAATGATAAAAATTTGAATAAATTTTCAAAGGGACTACAGATGAAACTTAATGAGGTTAACAGGCTGAGATCCCAATCATCAGAGACATTTCAACTGGGGTCTTTATTCCTTTATGAGTTGTCGAAACATTCTTAAGGTTTACAGCCTACCATTCAGCAAGTTAAGACCAATATAACACCCACTCGACCAATTCAGTCTCTTCCCAAGAAGAAATAACAAAATGGAGTTTGAAAAGACATTCATTAGTTACAACCGTTGTGACACAGACCTCAAAAACCTTTGAAGTATAATGACCTTTCAAGTACAATGATCAATCACTATGCATGAAAAAAATCGGATTTTATACAAAGCATAAGAAATGGCATGCTCTTTGATTGGAGGTCAGGTTCTACACTTCAGTTTGCAGATCGCAGTGTGTGAATATTAAGAGGAAATCAAAAAACAATTAATAACACCCGTATTTGCTGTCATGACATCATCACTTCAACCACACTGTGATTTTGATGCCCAAGAGGGTAGCTGCAAATGGTTAGAAAGTCACACACACTACTGGTTTTTTACTATAGACATGTATTTTACTCACGTGTAATTAATACACAGTTATATTCGTTTCAGGTGTACAGTATGACTTGATTTTGAAGACATGGAAATGAGACACATAGTTCCTTTGCCTGTGAAAAAGAAATCAAAGCCATATTTCCTAAAAACGTATCTTTCTAGAAAGTTAAAAATGAGAGGTTGCCTGGCTGGCTCAGTTGGAAGAGGTCTTGATCTTGGGGTCATGAGTTCGAGCCCCATGTTGGGTGTAGAGATTACTAAAAAGATTAAAACTTTTTTAAAAAAGATGAAGAACTCTAGAGAAATCCTTGTATACATGTACACATATAGAACATCTACAAGGATGCTCATTGTAGCACTTTTTCTAATGGAAACAACCTACATGTGTATCACAGAAGAGGAGATATATTGCGATATGTTCATATGACAGAATACTTCGTAGTAGTGAAAATGAACTAACGCTACATGAATCAACATGGATGAATCTGAAAAATGTTACGTAAAAAAACGCAAGGTGCAGAGTAATGGCTAACACGTTATGCTTAGTTTATGATGTTCTAAGTGTTTACATGTATCAACTCATTTGATCCTTAAAACAGGTCTGACGGGCACCTGGGTGACTCAGTTGGTTAAGCTTCAGACCTCGGCTCAGGTCACGATCTCACGATTTGTGGGTTCAAGCCCCGCATCAGGCTCTGTGCTGACAGCTCAGAGCCTGGAGCCTGCTTTGGATTCTGTGTCTCCCTCTCTCTCTCTGCCCCTCCCCCGCTCACACTCTGTCTCTCTCTCTTTCTCAAAGATAAACAAACATTAAAAAAATTTTTTTTAAGGACCAGGTTTGAAAAAATGTATGATTCTATTTGGATAATAGGGCATTTTGTATGTGTAACAACTAATACAACATTTTTAATTTAAAGGTCAAACCATTGACTTGGAATGTGGCAGAGAAGAGAGACTACTCTATTTTCCTGTTTATAGACATTCAAGTAGTTACACAAGACCTCCCGAAGTCTAAGACATGGTAGCCTTTACGTCATTTGGTGGAAAGGGGGTTTCTACTTCTGTTGACATGAGAAAAACAGTTTTATGGCTATTTTTCCCTTTTAAGTAAAATAGAAAAACCCCCAAGTAGATTTCATGTCAATATATCTTTCCCTAGAAATAGTCAAGAGAGCTCAGGATTATATAAATATTCATGTAGATTCTCCCCTTTAATTTTTTTTCTGCCTCCCTCTTACATATTTCCAAGCACATTTTTCCTGTCCAGCAGAATTATCCCCATCCTTTAACCTGGGAGTGAGAGGAATTTTCCACTGCAAATCTTGCTGTCTAGCTACTGTGCCTGTAAATTATGTTTCTGAAGCACTGATTCTCGATGATTTCCAAAGCAGTATTCACTCCACACTCTGGGGGTCAACTTTTGTCACATCTTCAAATCTTGAAAGTAACAGGGAGTTAATTACCATGTTTATGAGACATTTGTTGCCTCCTCTCTCTTTCTCCGTGTGTGAGCTCACCCCTTTGGTGTAGAAGATCTGAGAAAAGAAGGCGAGAAGGAAAAATCAAAAATGATACCTTTAATTTCTATGTCCTAACAAGGAGCTCTAAGTACTTTTCTTTTATAATGCTGCATTTGCCTTTGCAATTTCCCTTCGAATTGTGTATGTGGGAGCTAAGGAGAAAGACTGAAGCAATCATTTAACCTTTCAATTTCATTATCTGTGAACTGGGAATAAAAAAGACAGGCTTGACACACTTTGGTTCTTTGAAAATAAAGTTAATAAATATAACACATGAATCCAGTCTCCTTTCAAAAAAATCAGAACATTAAAAAGAATAAAGCTAAAATCTCTGCGTTAGGGTTCTGCAGAGAAACAGAACCTACCGGATATCTGTATATCTATACCTACCTATACCCATATCTATAACTATGTATGCGTTTGTGTGGAGAGATAAATACACAGATACATAGATAGGGAGAGAGACTGACTGATCATTAAGAATTGGCTCAGCACAGGGCACCTGGGTGGCTCAGTCTGTGGAGCATCCGACTTCATCTCAGGTCATGATCTCATGGTTCATGAGTTCGAGCCCTGCATCAGGCTCTGTGCTAACAGGTCCTCTATCCCCCTCTCTCACTCTGCCCCTCCTCCAATTGTACTCTCTCACTCTCGGAAATAAACATTAAAAAACATTTTGTTTAAAAATAAATAAGTAAATAATAAATAAATAATTGGCTCAGCACAATTATGGCTGAGAAGTCCCAAGATCTGTAGTCAGCAAGCTGGAGACTAGGGAGAGCCGACAGCCTCAAGACCTAAGAAGAATAAATGTTTCAGTTTGAGAAACTTAAGCAATCAAGCAGGAGGAAGGGTCAGCCTTTTTGTTCTATTCAAGCCTTCAACTGATTGGATGAGGCCCACCCACATTAGGGAAGGCAATCTCCTGTACTCAGCCTCCTGACTGAAATGTTAATCTCATTCAAAAACATTCTCACAGACACCTCCAGAATATTTGACCAAACATCTGGGAACCCTGTGGTCCAGTCAACTTAACACATAAAATTAACCATCACAGACCCTCCGGTTGGCCACTTTTCCCAACTTGCCCCCTTCCCTTCTTCCCATAGAGAAACATTTTTTAGTTTGATGAGCATTCTTCCAGATAAATTTTTTCTTTTTTTAAATCTTTATTTATTTTGAGAGCGAGAGCAAGAGTGAGAGAGAGAGAGCACGAGTAGGAGAGGGGCAGAGAGAGAGAGGGAGAGGGAGAGAATCCCAAGCTGTCTCTGCGCTGTCAACATAGAGCCGGTTGCAAGTCTCCATCTCACAAACCGTGGGATCATGACCTGAGCCGAAATCAAGAGTCAGATGCTTAACCGACTGAGCCACCCAGGTGCCCCCTTCCAGATAAATCTTGTAAATACTTTTACCTAAATAGGTGTACAAAAATAAATAGTATTGTACTGTAGTATGTTACATAAAAGATACCATGCCATACATATCCTTTTGTTACTTGTGGTTTTCATTCAACATTATGTTTTTGAGATTTATACCTGTTGATACATGCACTAATTTGTGACTTTTAACTACTGTATAGTGTTCCATTGAATGAATCAGCTACATTTTATATAGTCATTCTTTTTTTTATTTTTAAAATTGTTAATGTTTATTTTTGAGAGAGAGAGAGACAGACAGACAGACAGAATGTGAATGGGGGAGGGACAGAGAAAGGGGAAGACACAGAATCCCAAGCAGACTCCGGGCTCTGAGCTGTCAGTACAGAGCCCAACGCGGGGCTCAAACTCACGAACCACGAGATTATGACCTGAACCGAAGCCGGACGCTCAACCGACTGAGCCACTCAGGCACCTCTATTAGCAACAGTTGTATAGTAAATACCTTTGTGCACATGTGGAGATGTTCTTCTACCTAGAAGTGCAATGTATATAATTCTTTCAAGGGGAAAGAACTAGTTTAATGAAAACTGGTTCCAAAGTTTTAAGCTAGTCTTTTTGGTTCGTGTGTCATCTTGTCAACAGTTGTGTTTTGACAGAGATACTTGAGATAGAGACACTGTGGCAGGAGGTCAGCTCTTCATCCAAGACGGGCTTTGCTGAGTGGCTATCCTTCGGAGGAAATCACCGTAATTCAGAGTCCAGAACTCACTTCTGCAAATGCAGGGCCTACAATTTGTTGGTGCACCCATTGAGACACCCTGTTTTCAGTATCCAGGTACTACTGAAGCCACTTCAGGTATAAGAAGGTAAATTCTTCTTGTTTCCAAATTACTTCATATTCTTTTTATAAGAATGTCTTCTCAAAGTCTTCAGGAGTGCACTAGATTATTTATGCCTTCTGATGCCTGTGACTTTTAAATTTCATTACCACTCATAAGTATAAAGTTTGATTTTTCAGAGCTCACAAATGAAATGCTGATTGATTTTATTGGGTTTTTTAAATGATTATTTATTTTTGAGAGAGAGAGAGAGCGTGAGCAGGGGAGGTGTGGAGAGAGAGGGGGACAGAGGATCTGAAGTGGGCTCTGTGCTGACAATGGCGAGCCCGATTCAGGGCTCAAACTCATGAAGAACTGTGAGATCCTGACCTGAGCTCAAGTTGGATGCTCACCTGAGCCACCCAGGCACCTCTGATTTTTTTGGTTTTCAGGCCTGTGTATAAGTGAACAAAATCCCTCATTTTGTAACTAGGTACCGTTATCCCCATTTTACAGATATAGAAACTGACTCTCAGAGAGGTTAAGGGAACTTGCCCTAAGTCACAAAGCTCTGAAATGGTCAGGCCAGGATTCAGTCCTGGGTCTTGTTGTTTCCAAGTCCCGTTCTTTTTCTATAGTACACTGCAGCTTTTCATGACATTTTCTGTCTCTGTCCCTAACTCGCTTTGTGACAATATGTATGAAAGTGCTTCGAGACATACAAAGAACCAAGTAAGTAGTAAGTGAAACTACCAGTTATCGACAACCTATTCTATGGCAAGCACCAGGCTACGCACGGTACCTTATCTCTACATCTCATAACATCCCTCTAAGATAGATATTATCATCCCCAAATTACAGATGGGGAAACTGAGGTTCAGAGAGTTTAAGTGACTTGCCCCAGGGAGTTTCAGGGCCTGGATTCAAACTCAGGTTTATTTGGATGCAAAATATATGTGCTTTTCACAACTAAGCCACCTTCCAGTGTATCATTTCACTATATTTCTATGTATCATGAATATCTTCATTCTAGTCAAACATATCTTTTTTGGACAGCCTTTGTGTCCCTCTCTGGATAACCTTAATAATGAGCTTCATTTCATTCCTTACCTTAATGGGGAGGAGTTGAAGGAAGAATTAAACTCTTGCTGCTATCTAGTGCCTTCTTCATTCCGCTGTTGTATATTTTCTCTTAATAAAATGATTTTGCTTGCATTTTTTAAACTGTTGACAGAACATCAGTAAACAGAAAATGTATCACCGATGAGCAGTCCTCTGTTCTTTTCCTTAATATAATTTGGGTCTTTATCAAAGTATGTGTTTAGTTCTGTAGGCATTTTTATCTTTAAAAAGTGTCTAAAACAACAGAGTAAAAAGAAGCATTCATAAATTTCAGGAGTCATTCGTTCAGTCATTTGTCCATCCATCCATTCAATGCACATTTACAGAGTGCCTATTATGTGACAGGCATTATGTTAGGTTCTGAGGATAAAAAGATGAATGCAACATAATTTCTGTTCTCGAGAAACTCACAGTAGATGGGGGGGGGACCTACAGGCAAATTGACAGTTACTATGCAGTGTGATGTGTGCTCTGCCTGAGCAGGAAAGTAGTACAGTGGTTTCAATGGTAGGCCCTCGAGCCAGCCACTTGGGTTCAAATCCCAACTCTGTCATGTATGAGCTGCTACAGTAAGAATTGCCTCCATGCAGTCGGTATGAGAATTGAGTTATTCACGTGAGTGATCAATAAGTATTATTATGATGATAGCAATAAGAACTAGGTGCTATCACAACCCAGAGGAGAGGCCCCTAATACAGAATGACGGGGTTAGAGGTCAGGGAACTATTCCTAGCGATTGAGTCTTGAAAGAAAACTGGGGGTTACCCAAGAGAAGGGGGCAATGTTTTTGACACAGAGTCTAGCATGGCACCAAGACATAAGGAGGAACGGAATGAATTGAGGAGCTATAAGAAGGTTGGGTTGCTGATATATAAAGAGTGGGGGGGGGCAGCAGAGGGAGATTGGAAAGGGGCCAAATCATGGAGGGCCCTTGTACTCAGTGCTAAAGACTGAACTCTATGTTGAGAGTGATAGAAATCCGGGAAGGTTTATGATAAGGAGGTTCACATCAGCGCTTGGTGGAAGTGTGGAGGATGGACAATAGGGTAAGACTAGTATCACGGAAACCTGTTAACAGGCTGTGACGATAGGTCAGGGGAGAGATGAGGAGGCCGACCCTGGGCTAATGATATGGCGGTGTAGATGGGAGTATGGGCCAGTCAAGAGATATTTAAGAATTGTGGTAAGCAGCACTTGGAGGCCATTTGGATGAGGTAGGTAGAAGATGTGAGTCCCCACTTCTGCCATTCACTAGGATAGGAAATATAGGAGAAGCCATTTGGGGAGCGATGTTCTTGATTTCGGTTCTGAGTGCTTGCAAGAGAAAATCTAAATTCCTTAGCATGGCATTCAAGGGCCTCCATGATCTGGCCCTAAACTATATTTCCAACTGCATCTCCGTCAGTATAGCTTTCCTCAAATCCGATTACCGAAGCTATTCTTTCAGACTGTTTTCTTAACCCCCTGCCTCCTTCAGGTGTGTCAGGACCATGCCAGAGTACATAGTAAGGGGAACAGACATAGATACAAGAGGGGCTGCTGGGTGGCTCAGTCGGTTAAGTGTTGACTTCATCTCAGGTCATGATCTCACAGCTCGTGAGTTCGAGCCCTGCGTCAGGCTCTGTGCTGACAGCTCGGAGCCTGGAGCCTGCTTCCGATTCTGTGTCTCCCTCTCTCTCTGCCCCTCTCCCGTTCACATTCTGTCTCTATCTCTCTCTCAAAAATAAATATTAAAAGTATATATTTAAAAATAAATAAATGTTTTAAAAAAAAGACATAGACACAAGAATGAGATCATGTCAATGGGATAATGTAATGGTTGTTTCCCTCTCCCTCTCTCTCTCTCATTCTCTGTCAATGTGTGTGTGTCACAAATAATGAACAAAGAGGTGACATTTCAGCTGTATGATTTTTTAAAATGGCTCCCAATGAATGATGCCTCCCCTTGTTTCCTGTCCCTTTGCAATGTGATTCTGTAGCTCCTCCTATCAAGAGGTGCACTCTATTTCCCCTCCCCTTGAATCTGGGCTGACTGCGGAACTTGCTTTGACCAATAAAATGCAGCAGAAATGACATTCTGGGATTTCCGACCCTAGGCAGGTCTTAAGAGAACTAGCAGTGTCTGCTTCTGCTCTTGGAACCCAGTTGCCATGGCAAAAATTCTAGGCTATGCTGCTGGGAGGGGGCTGTGTGGAGAGAGAGGCCCTAGAGGATGAGAGACCACATGGAGAGAAGACCAGCTGTGACAGTGTCCCAGCTGAGCCCACCCCCTCCCCCCTCCCCCGAAGACCCACCAGCTGACTACAGGCACCCGAGGGAGCCTAGGCAAGACCAGCAAACCTGCCCAGATTCGGGAAATAATAAATCAGGTTGTTTAAAGCCACTCTGTTTGGGGGGAGTTTGTTATGCAGCAATAGGTTAATGAGAGG
Source organism: Cryptoprocta ferox (assembly GCA_028646485.1). Taxonomy (NCBI): domain Eukaryota; kingdom Metazoa; phylum Chordata; class Mammalia; order Carnivora; family Eupleridae; genus Cryptoprocta; species Cryptoprocta ferox. The sequence continues at coordinate 23,375,659 of CM053579.1, forward strand.
GACCTGGCAATAGAAAGGTGACTAGGAATTCTTTAGGAAGATAATGGAGGAAAGAACATTTCAGGCAGACTGCATATTATGAACAAAGGCACAGAGAACCGAAAGGACGCAGCCTATCTCAGGAAGGGCAAATGGTATTTTGTGGTTTTAAAAAAAGGAGGTGCGCCTGGGTGGCTCAGTCACTTGAGGTCTGATTTAGGCTCAGGTCATGATCTCACAGTGTGTGGACTCGAGCCCCGCACCAGGTGCAATGCTGTCAGTGCAGAGCCTGCTTCAGATCCTCTGTCCCTCCTCGCCCCCCATGCCCCTCCCCTGCTAGTGCTCTCTCAAAAATAAACGTTAAAAAAAAAAGGTGCACGGCAGGGAGTAGGTGATGGAAAGGGGAAGCTGAATCTAAGTCTAGAAGGGAAAGGTGTTGTTACCGGTTGTAATTTACTGCCGAGCTATGACTATCACATCTTAGAATGCCATACAGGAATTGTGTTTCTCCGGTATTATTCCTTGTTGCTATGTGAACCATTTTCTCCCAACCTTCCTCAAAGAAATGATCAGGTCACCATCTAGTTTCCTTCAATGCCTTCATGTAAAGATTACTAAGAACCAACGGTCTGAATTTAGCTGGTGGCCAGTGGGTAGGTTAATGTTGCCTTTCATATTCCTTCCTTCCTTCCTTCCTTCCTTCCTTCCTTTCTTTCTTTCTCTCTCTCTCTCTCTTTCTTTCTTTCTTTCTCTTTCTTTCAAGTAGGCTCCTCACCCAACATGGGGCTCAAACTCAGAACCCCGAGATCAAGAGTTGCATGCTCCACCAACTGACCCAGCCAGGTGTCCCTTTTTTTAATTTTAATTTTAATTTTAATTTATTTTTAAGTAATTTCTACACTCAACTTGGGCCTCAAACTCACAATCCTGAGATCAAGAGTCTCAGGCTGCACCAACTGAGCCAGCTAGGCAGCCCCCACTTTCATTTTTCTTAGGTTTTCGTTGCTGTTCATTTATTAAAGAAGCAACCATTTACTGAATACCTAGCACATCCCAGACACCTGAGATTCAGAAAAAGCAAGCCACGGTTTTTACCTTCTAGAAGTTTATAATCGGTCTGGTGAAATTGATACGCAGTAGGAAATTATCATACAGCATGCTTAGCCCCAGAGAGGAAGAAGAGGCTTCCATATAATTATTATCCAGGAGCACCTGGGTAGCTCAGTCGGTAAAGCTCTGATTCTTCATTTCAGCTCAGGTCATGATCTCACAGTTTGTGGGTTTGAGCCCCACATTGGGCTCCGCGCTGATGGTGCAGAGCCTGCTCGGGATCCTCTCTCTCTCCCTCTCTCTCTGCCCCTTCCTCACTCGCTTGTGCTCGCTGGCTCTCTCTCAAAATAAATAAACTTAAAAAATAATTACTATCTAAGACAATATTGTATTTACAGAAAGAATTACCATCAAGACCCTTTATTTGTTTCTGAAATAATAGACTGTAAGCTTTTAAGCAGCCATGCAACTGTGATTGGCTTGATGCCACCAGCTTCAGTCAGAGACCACCTGGAAAACTTGAATGTCAATGTAAACTTTGCTCCAAAAAAGCCAAATAACATACAGTCAGACTCCCTTTTCAGTTCCTATGTAATACTTTTCTGAAGTCCTCACTTTTAATATTCCTATTAATTATTTTCCTTTCATTTTCTTCTTACAGCCTAGCACTGGTTCCTATGTTTTATACATTTTTCATTCATGTATAATTTCTCAGCCATTTGGAGGTCTTGGAGTCAGTTCTGTGCTAATACTTGCAGCCTCTCCATCAGATTCTCATTGCTTCTTTTCCCATTTTGGCTTTCAGTCATTACTTTTTTCAATTCCCTTCACCCAGTCTTTCTTCTAGCTCACTAGAAATTACTATATAGCCCTTTAATTCTTTTATCGGGTACCTAGCTGTCAGTTCCATTTTGTCCACATGTCTTTGAAAACCTCTAGGAGAGCAGCTTTTCCCTCTCTCACCATGTTTTCCCCAACATGGTGATCTTGATCCTGTGTCTGCTAAGTTATGAGCTCTCTCCTATTCCACACTGGCACAGAGATCCCTAATTCAGCCTCCAGGAAATTATTTTCCTCCTTGCTTGGATGATATCCTTCAAGTCTTTCTGAGGATGGAAAATATCATCCTGTTGAGCCTTCCGGATGTTGTTTGAAAGAATGCTGTAATTTGCCAAGAATATCTGCACAGTAGTTGGACTTTCAGTATATGCGTTATCTATTATCGTTCAGCCACACCTAGTTTTGCATATTACACCAACAGGATACAAGGCAGAGATTTGACTTTGACCCAGAATTCTTTTCAGTTCTATATCAAGGTATTTGTTAGTTTGATTCTATCTGAATTACCTCACTATTGATTTGCACAGAATAATTTAATTGAAGAAGGTTTTAATACTTAAACAGATGGGCTGAGCTGGTTTTTCCTCTTTCATTCCCTCAAGATAATAATTATCTAACAGAGTAAATCAACTAGAGTCTCGCTTTGGTCCTATCTATTGCTACCTCTTTGGTTCAAATATATACTCACGTTTATTTATTTAATTTGAGAGAGAGCGTGTGAGTGGGGGGAGGGGCAGAGAGAGGAGAGAGAGAGAATTTCAAGCAGGCTCTGCGCTTTCAGCCCAGAACCTGACTCAGGGCTCAATCCCACGAGCTGAGAGATCATGACCTGAACTGAAACCAAGAGTCAGACGCTCAACCGACTGAACCACCCCGGTGCCCCTCAAATACATATTTAAAACCTAGACTTAATTTGTCTTCATTTACAAAAAGAAGCCTGTATCTACAACATTTGCTATCACTTGATAGTCTTAGTATGAAAATGTAACCTTTATAAGATTTATTCATTTCTCAAAACAACTCTGAACCAGTCATTTTACAATGATGGCACCTGGGTTAAGGTAAATTTCTGCCTAAATATCAGTATGATTTCCCTATCCTTATTTATAAAAATACAGGAAAGCCGTGGATTGCGATTAACGTGTTCTGCGAGTGTGCCACAAGACGAGCAAATGTTTCTAATAAATTTAATTTGATAAACGAGCAATGTCTTGCAATACGAGTAGTACGTGATGCTGAATGTCACATGATCACAACTGAGCCAATGGCTCCTGAAATTCACTTTGATATACAAGTGCTTTGGATTACAAGCATGTTTCCGGAACGAATTATGGCTTGCAAACCAAGGTTTTACTGTGGTTGTAAACAAATAATACAGAGAGATCCCTTATACACTTTGTCTGGGTTCCCCCAGTGGTAATGTTGGGCAGTTGTTGAGTGCAATGGTCAGGAAAGAATTCTTGAGACACTGTATGATGCAACTTAGTAATTTTATTTGAGTGGCACAGGGACAGGACCCTTGGGCAGAAAGTACTGCAATTTTGCCGTAGGAAGCTGGTGGTTACATGCTTAGCGCTCAGGGAGGAGGGGACGTGCGGGGAGTATTAGATCATAAATGTCTTCATCAAATTTCCACTTGTAAAACTACTTTCGTAAGATTTCTCTGGTGCTTATCATTCATTTTGATATCGACCATCGGTGAGATATACAGGCAGTAATGAAACCCTTTAAGAATGTAGCAACTAGCATGTATTTGATCCTTATTGGAACTATGCAGGCTATAGGTCAGCCTTCTGGGGTAAAGGTGAACATTTTTCTGCTTCCATCCCTCATCAGTAACATCTTGCAAAGCTATCGTATTTCTGGGGAGGAAGAAATTTGCTCTTTCCTTCAAGGTCCTCCTGGCTGGACCAAGAATCACATTGACATGGGACAGATTAACAGGAGAAAATTAAATTTCATTTTCTGTATTTGGGGAGTCCACGCAGGCATGAAATTTCAAACACAGGCAACGTGAGGCTTAAACGACCTCCTGAGCTAAGGAGGGGGGTAGGATCTGGGTATACAAGTGGGAGGATGACCATCAGCAGGAAGGTGAGAAGAGGTGTCTGGAAAACAAAGGTTGCCCTGTCATACAGGTAAGCGTCTTAGGTAAAGAAGAGTCTCTGTAAATAGCTCTCTTCCTGGCACAGCTAGTAGGCAGCTGAGGGGAGGTGAAGAGCTTTTCCTGAATCTGTTGGGTTTTTATATTGCTTTTAACTCAAAATAATCTTCATACCAAAGTGGCCCATCTTGGGGCAGCCCGCCCTTGGCCCCCACAGTATTATATCGCAGCCAGAACATTGACATCGATACACTTCACTGGTTTTATTCAGATTTCCCCAGTTTTAATGGTACTAGTGTGTGTGTGCGTGTGCGCACGGGTGCATGTGTGTATTAATTTATATACAATTTTGGAGTGCCTGGCTGGCTCAGTCAGGGGATCATGCAACTCGATCTCAGGGTTGTGAGTTCAAGCCCCATAGAGTTAACTTAAAACAATTTTTTTTAAGTCTTAAAAAAATTATATACAGTTTTATCACCCATGTAGATTCATGCTTCTACCAGCACAGTCAAGATACAGAACAGTTCTGGGGCACCTGGCCGGCTCAGTCAGAGGAACGGCCGACTCTTGATCTCAGGGTCATGAGTTCGAGTACCACGTTAGGTGTAGAGATTACTTACATAAATAAAACTTAAAAAAAAAGAACACTTCCAACCCCACAAGGATTCCTCCAGTTGCTCTTTTGTAGCCACACCCATCTCCCTCTGCCGTCCCCTCCCCAGTCCTTGGCAGCAACTAAGTTGTCCTCCATTGCTTAAATTTTGTCATTTCAAAAATGTTATATAAATAATTTTCAAAAGTTTTGGGGACGCCTGGTGGCTCACTTAGTTAAGCATCTGACTCTTAATTTTTTTTTAACGTTTACTTAGTTTTGAGAGAGACAGAGTGTGATCAGGGGAGGGGCAGAGAGAGAGGGAGACACAGACTCCAAAGCAGGCTCCAGGCTCTGAGCTGTCAGCACAGAGTCCAATGCAGGGCTGGAACCCATGAACCGTGAGATCATGGTCTGAGCTGAAGTTGGACACTCAGCCGACTGAGCCACCCAGAGGCCCCTAAGCATCTGACTCTTGATTTCGGTTCAAGTCATGGTCTCATGGATTGTGAGATAGAACCCCATGTTGGGCTGTATGCTGACAGTGCAGAGACTGTTTGGGATTCTTTCTCTTCTCCCTCTCTCTCTGCCTCTCCCCTGCTCGTGCTCTCTCTCTCTCTCTCTCTCTCTCTCTCTCAAAATAAATATTTAAAATTTTAAACAACAAAAACGGTTTTCTGCACTTAGAGTGAGAAACATATGCAGTGCTATAGCATTTCATAAAAGCCAAGCCCTCTTCGTGTTTTTTACTCCATTCAGGGTAAAATATTTCCTACCAGCAAAGTAAAAGTAAAATTGACCCACTCTTTTGGATAACTTAGCGTGATAAAGTTCTCGTTTTGTGATGGTAGCCGAAGCCACTCAGCACTGGGCACTGCTGTGAGTAGTGGTTTCTGTGCAAGGAAACTCTGTCCCCCTGGAGTGCAGACAGAGCTTTGGGGTTCAAGAGAAGGAAAGAAAGCGTTTGCCTGGGATTCATGTCGAAATTGTCACACATATTGCCCAAGCCGGTGAAGACACTCCTATCAAGCATGACATTCCAAGGGCTTAGAGATAACCTCTCAGAAGCCAAGAACAAAGGTCAGACCTCTCTTGGGGCAAGGTTAAATTCTTTACTACATAGTAAAATCAATTGTAAGATTTTACAAGATTATCGGAAGCGTTTAAACCCTTTAAAACTATCCGTTGGATTTTTTACTTACTTAAAAATCGGGGCGCCTGGGTGGCTCAGTTTAGAGTCCGACTTTGACTCAGGTCATGATCTCATGGTTCGGGAGTTCAAGCCCTGTGTCAGGCTCTGTGCTGACAGCGCAGAGCCTGGAGCCTGCTTTGGAGTCTGTGTCTCTCTCTCTGCCCCTCTCATGCTCTGTCTCTCTCTCAAGAATGAACATTAAAAATAAAATAAAAATCATAACTTGTTTTTTACTTCAGTTATAGCCAATAAAAATTAAGCTAATATTTAAGTTTTGCTGGGAAGGAAAAAGAAGAGAGGGAATCAGGTCATCTGTGGTGTCCTTATACCTATCTTGCATTTTAACGTCATCACTGCCAACAGATTTTATTTTTTCCTTTAAAATGCGGAAATGCTGGGGCGTCTGGGTGGCTCAGTCAGTTGAACATCCGACTCTTGATTTCCGCTCAGGTGGTGATCTCACAGTTTGTGGGCTCGAGCCCGCGGTGACAGTGGGAAGCCTGCTTGGGATTCTCTCTCCCCCTCTCTCTCTCTGCTCCTCCCTCGTTTTCTCTCTCTCTCTCCTCACTCTCAAAATAAACATTTAAAAATATATTAAAATGGAGATATGCGGCAGAGAGAAGGAAATTAATGAGACACACAACTATATGCAATGTGGGATCCTGGACTGGACCCAAGAACAAAATGAATGCTTCGGGGTGAAACTGGTGAAATTTAAGTAAGGTCAGTTGTTTACTGTTAAGTATTACTCTTATGTATTGTGCCAATGCTAATTTCCTGGTTTACGTTATTGTTATAATTCTGTGAGTTCTTACTAATGTTACGGAACCTGATCTGGATCAGCCGGCGGAAGAACCAAGCAGCACTCGGACATCTTGGAAGGCAGGAGGTTTATTTCACACCGGCGGGCTCAGAGATCACTCCCCAGAGGTCTGAGACCCGAGCACAAGCATGGGGGAACAATTTATAGTGGGTTACTTCCGCATTCCGCATTAGCAGTAATTTGGCACACGCGGCAAGCGGGGTGGGACCAAGAACCCAGAAGGGGAGTCTTGGGTCGGGGACTGGAATTTCCCTATCAGTCCTGTCAGCCACCTTATAACAGATTTTTCCCTATCACCATCAGGGAAAGCTGACTGAAGAATAAATGTGAAAACGCCGTATTATTCTTTCAACTTTTCTGTAATTCTAAAATTATTTCAAAATAGAAAGTTAAAGAAATTGTCAAACATTGACAGAATTCAAACTGAGCTCAAGAAAAAGTCTGATTTATACTCATAGTCTCATATTCCATTTTATATTCCATCCTTAGAATCAAACGCTCAGAAAAAGTGTGCTTTCCTTTGAACATAAAGATGTCACTGTGGATCCAAGGTCATTAGGATATATAGGCTTGACGTTGTTTTTCCTGTGATGGGGAAGGTATCACATTCTCTTCCTTCCCTCTCTCAAATGGCAAAAGGAGTTTGTGGAAGGTGGCCCAGGTTAGGGGTCAATGGTCCTTTTTGCCAGTGTTCTCAATTAGCGTTGTTTTTCTAGCTTTTCCCTTACTATCCAGAAGGATTCTGATGTGGTCACAACATCTTGCTCACATCTCCCTTCTAGTTTTCTGCTTGGCCAATCCCAGCCCCCCTTCCACCCCCAATTCAACAACTCAACATTTGGGTTTTAGCATCTCTTTTCTTCTCCTGCTGTGGAGTCAACTAAAGAACTGCTGTGTGTTTCCCCACAGGCCAATTAACATGGGGGAGAGGGGAGGAGGGAAGGAATATGAACAGCAAAGAAGAAGTTACCGAGTGTTAAGCAAAGGAAAGCAGGGTCTCCTGTTAGGTTTCAGTGAAGCCACTGAGATGATCTTTTACAATCTTTTGGGATTATTATCAGAGAGGAGATGAGTGAGTCGATTGGAATGGGAACATTGAGAAATGTAGGTAGAGAGTGGTCTGGAAAACTAAACTCCCCAGAAGGAAAGACTTTAAGAATTCTAAAGCCAGGGGCACCTGGGTGGCTCAGTCAGTTGAGCGTCCAACTTTGGCTCAGGTCATGATCTCACAGTTGGGTTTGTGAGTTAGAGCCCCTAATCGGACTCTCTGCTGTCTGCGGTGCAGAGCCTGCTTCGGATCCTCTGTCCCCTTCTCTTTCTGCCCCTCCCCCACTCGTGCTCAAGTAAACATTAAAAAAAAAATCCTAAAGCCAAAGGATTAATCTAGGTCCTTACTACTCCTGTGGGCTGCATTCGATTTTAAAGACAACTGGTGGGGCGTCTGGGTGGCTCCATTGGTTAAGCAGTTCAGGTCATGATTCAAGGTCTGTGAGATCAAGCTCCGCGTGGGGTTCTGCACTGACAAAGTGGACGCTGCTTGGGATTCTCTCTCAGGCTCTCTTTGCCCCTCCCCTGCACATTCACACACACACACACACACACACACACACAGTCTCTCTCTCTCAAAATAAATAAATAAACATTAAAAAATAAATAAAGGCAACTGGTATCAGGGCTGAATATAGTAGTAGTAACTTGAGAACAAAGAAAATCTACCTGCGCTGGGTCATTGTGAATACCTATTAAAGAATGGGTAGAGGGAACCAGTCTGAGAGACTCACCACAGGGTGCAATCATGCGCCTTGAAAAAGCACGGCTCATCCACGGATCTCAAAACACACTACCAACTTCAATTATTTTTCATAACACTTCCGTGAGACCATTGCTTCCTACAAACGAATGACGAAACTGAGTCAGAAAGGCCACCAGGCCCCTTCAATCACACCATGAATCACCTGCTGAGTTGCTCCCATTTCCGATTTGTCAGTTGACTTAATTGATCATTTCCAAATGAAGAGGGAACACTGGAGCAGTGCTTTGAGTGAATCTGGGCTTCAGCTTTTTTGTTTGCAAGCAACGGCGGCTGAATTCCTTTTAAGATAAAATGCTGTTCAAAGAGTTATTATTTAATGGAATGTATGGAGATATATGAAAATATCAACCAAGACACCTGTCAGAACACACAGATAAGCCTATAGAGCTTAACAGCCCAAGTGGGTCCTTTTGTCTTCCATCTTTAACCTTGCATACAAAACAAAACACAGCAAAACAACAAATATGTGACATACAATCATAAAGTTTTAGTATCCGGAACGGCCTTCAATAATCTTAGATCTGTTAGCTTTGGTCACACCTCTTTCATGAAACCTACTCTAATTATTGGTTCACGCCCACATTTAACCTTCTGTGTTCCTGTTGTAGTGATACTTTATACCACACGATCTAGCACTGTTATCACACTGTATTTACTTTTTTAAAAAAAATTTTAAGTGTTTATTTATTTTGAGAGAGAGAGTGCAAGTGGGGGAGGGGCAGAGAGAGAGAGAGAGAGAGAGAGAATCTGAAGCAGGCTCCAGGCTCCCAGCTGTCAGAACAGAGCCCAATGTGGGGCTCGAACTAACGAACCCACGAACCGCGAGATCATGACCTGAGCAGAAGTCGGACGCTTAACGGACTGAGCCACCCAGGCACCGCATGCTTTGTTTGTTTGTTTGTTTATTTATTTTGGGAGAGAGAAAGCACACGTAGGGGAGGATCAGAGACAGGAGAGCAAGAATCCCAAGCAGGCTTTGCAAAGACAGAACCCACATGGAACTTAAGAACCGCGAGATCATGACCTGAGCCGAAGTCAGACGCTCAACTGACGGAGCCACCCAGGTGCCCCTGGCTTTACGCTTTTTTGCTCCTTGGGTATTTCGAGTTAAACCACACAGTGTTTGCCAGTGGCCCACATATTATGTTTGGAATGGGGGAATATCTTGTGAATGATGAATGTAAATCTCTTTTTGCTAACAAGACTGTAAACTCCAGGAGGGCCACGCCTTGGTCTTGTTTTCTCCTATCACTACCTCCCAGAATTTCTAGTACACTGCAAGCACTTAATGTACACTCTTGGCATGATTTCACAGGATTAAGAGATGTTGGTAGAGGCCAGCAATGAAGTGACACAAGGTTTCAGTTAACTCATTAAACAAGGTGGCTTAATTTGAATATATATTTCAAATAAAAAGGTACCTGTGTGAGACTCATATATTCCATCCAGCCCCAGCAAAAGCCTAGTACAGGTGATGGTTGCCTGGTGAATGACTGTCTTTTCCCTTATCCCCCAACACACCTCACAAAACCTGCTTTAGAAAATAACGAACAGGGGCACCCGGGTGGCTCAATTGGTTAAACGTCCCACTTTGGCTCAGGTCACGATCTTGTGGTTCATAAGTTCGAGCCCCGCGTCAGGCTCTGTGCCAACAGTTGGGAGCCTGGAGCCTGCTTCAGATTCTGTGTCTCCCTCTCTCTCTCTGCCCCTCCCCTGCTTGGACTCTGTCTCTCTTTCTCCCTCAAAAATAAACATTAAGAAGAAAAAGAAAATAACGAACAAGTTTCCTGCTCAGAAATTCAAGGCCCATCTTACCAGCTTGAACTGGTCTCATCGGTAGGGGGAGAGATGAAATTTATCCTAAATGTCTACCCCAGGAGACCTTGTGTACGTGAAGAGCCCTTGAGAATTTGCAGTCCATGGCCTCGAAACTCTCATTCATAACCCCCATTTTTAGTTTTTCAGACAGGTCAAACTTTCTTGATTCTGAGCTCCGCGCATGCCTCTCTCCTAGGTAGAACTCCCTTTCTCCACCTCCTTGCCTATTTCAAGGGTCCCCGCCTGCAGAACACTTTCCCGACGCCGTCGCCCTGTTTGAATTAGATACAGTTCCTTTACCCTCCTGTGCTCTGTGACAGAATGAGTCCCCTAGCATCTAGCACAGAGCCTGGCACATGGTAGCTGTTCTAATATTTGCTCATAGAAAGGAATGAAATTTGGGGCACCCCGGTGGCTCAGTCGGTTAAGCGTCCGACTTGGGCTCAGGTCATGATCTCATGGTTCATGAGTTCGAGCCCCTTGTTGGGCTCTGTGCTGACAGCTCAGAGCCTGGAGCCTGCTTCGGATTCTGTGTCTCCCTCTCTCTCTGCCCCTCCCCTGCTCACACACTCTCTCTCTCTCTCTCTCTCAAAAAGAAATTTAAAAAAACATTTTAAAGAAACAAATTTTGTGGGTTTTTTTTTAGAGTTACTTTAATTTTGCAATTCTAGTTGAGTAGCTGCTAAGGACTACATATACCTATTTATTACTTCTATGTGGTTTTCTGGTTGGGTGTCATATGGCCAGCCAGGTCTTGCCATCGAAAATGGAGCCTGGATTTGGACATATATCCCCTAAGTTCAGACAGTGAGGCATCCAATTTAGCTAACTCATGCCAAAAATTAGCTAAAAACATTCTCACTGCCTATAAGAACAGCCTGACTGGTGAATCACCATATGATTTAGGTGAGTCACATAACCTTTATGTCTGGGGTTCCTTCGCTGTAAATTACAGAGATGCGAGGATTATAATGAATGAGAGACACAATGCCATAGTGCAAGAATACCAGAACAATTATTTTATTGTCCCTAGATTTAATATGTTTTATGTATTCTTATTTTCACATGTTAGAAAATAGAGTTGACCTGACTGCCCGAGTCGATGTATTCAAGAGCCACTTGAATGGCAGTGTTTATGAATACGATTTCCACAATGGTATGCAGCACCCATTTCTCCAATTATCTCTGTGCCATTACCCATACACTTCTGATTTAAACACAAGGAGTGACCATGTAGAGAGTGGAAGACATAGAGATAACGTATACAAAGGTTTTCGAGGGTCATGGAAATGGCCAAGAAACTTTATAAGTGAATTTCATCACGGTATATCCCTGATTAATCAGATACTGGTCCAGAACTGTTTCATTTTGTGTAAAACTAACCCATAATTAGTCCAGTAAACTCTAATTAGAGGAATGATTCCTTGGGCTTACACAGAGGGTTTGTACTTTTTGAAGCTCTTTCATGTACATTTACTCATATGATCCTCACAACAGTCCTCTGAGGTACGTAGAGAGGGATTATTATCCCCCATGTGTTAATCTTTTTGTTACATTGTATTTTATATAACTAACCAAATCTTGCTTTATAACCCATGCTTACCATAGGTCTTTTTACTTAATTCTTATAGATCCCATAAGAATATAATATGTATGAAAAGTGTACAGTGGAAACCCAAGAAAGGTATAAATAAGTACAGTAGAGTACATTCTTTTTAGTAACCAAATGACAAACAAACAAACAAAAAACCTAGATGAAAGAAAAACAGGTTTTTCCGGACGAGTTAGGTCATTCTCTTAATGATTAACACAGGCCTTTGTTAAATTTCTACTAGGAAATCTATGCACAATGTTTATTTAACGAAAAACAAGATGATTTGTAGTTAAGTTTAATTCAGATTAATTTTATGGGGGAGAATTGGGCTCTTTTGTTTTGAATAGAAGTTCCTCTGGAAAAAAAAATAATATAAGTTCCTCTGAAACATCAGTAAGTGTTCATGAGCATACTTATGTGTTCTTTTCCCCTCAATACAGCTGTCAGTAATCTGGCAGAAGCAGAGCCTAATCGCTGCCAAACAAAATTGGCAATTCCAATATTTAACGAGAAAATACATTTTGGACACTTTAGCCAGAAATGCAAAGCCCCTTATATAAGCTAATGGAATTAAAAAGAAATCCCTCGTACCTGGTAATGGAATAAAGTTAAAGAACTACAGTGCACAGACTGAAAGTAACGTACAAGACTTTGTGTAACAAATGGACATCTATAATTTTGTATGTACAGCAGTCCCCCCTTATCTGCATGGGATATGTTCCAAGGTCCTTGATGCTTGAAACTGTGGGTAGTACCAAACCCTATATATACTATGTTTTTTCCCTATACCTACATACCTATGATCAAGTATAATTTATAATTTAGGCACAGTGAGAGATTAGTAATAATAAAGTAGAACAACTATAACAATATACTGTAATGAAAGTTATGTGGAGTCTCTATCAAAACATCTTTTTTGTCCCCTCTCAAAACATCTTGTTGTACTGTACTCACCCTGTTCTTGTGATGGGAGGTGATAAAATGCCTATGTGGTGAGATGAAGCGAGGGAATGACGTAGGCATTGTGACGTAGCATTAGGCCACTACTGACCTTCTGATGCTTCGTCGGAAAGAGAATCATCTGTCTCCCCACCACGGTTGACCACAGGTAACTGAAACCGTGGAAAGGGAAACTGGGTAAGGGGAGACTACTGTAAAATATATCTTTCGAATAGTTAAGTTTATTGAAACAAAAATTAGGTTTTGAAGCAAGATCATTGTTTAAATACTATTACCTCAATTAAGTATACTCTAGCTGTGGTTTGTTTTTTTTTTTTTCAAATTTAAACTCCTTTGGAAAACTTTGAATGGGGAAAGTAATGATCAAAGTTTGGTTTCTCTTTGATTTTTATTCCTTATTTGTTTTGAATCAGTATCCTTCCGATATTTAGTCATAAGCTAAAGTTAACAAGTATAGGCCCATGCAAAAGATTTTTTATGCTGTCATCATTAATTATGGTGCAGAGAAGGTCTTGGAAATCTCAAATTAAACAGGGTAAGACTGGGGAAAAAAACCTCTGAGCAGACCAAATCTGTACAAAGCCGAATGTGCAGTTTATGTATTTGTTATAAGCAAATGAGAATTTCCTGTGAAATTCTATTCACAGGAATAGAACAGAAAAGAAAACCACCGACTTTCATTTAGCCTGAAGATTTTTTTAAATTTTTTAAAAATGTTTTTATTTATTTTTGAGAGAGAGAGACAGCATGAGCAGGGGAGGGTCAGAGAGAGAGGGAGACACAGAATCCGAAGACAGGCTCCAGGCTCTGAGCTAGCTGTCAGCACAGAGCCTGACGCGGGGCCCGAACCCACGAACCGTGAGATCATGACCTGAGCCGAAGTCAGACGCTTAACCGACTGAGCCACCCA